>JAESUZ010003967.1:1200000-1800000 GCA_017311185.1 Proteles cristata cristata
AGGACTTGAAAAGGGAGATAAAGCTGCTTTACATTAGTGTGCTGCTAAACTGGCTCTCTGTGGGGGAAAAGCCTCACTTTGTAACTTTTGCAAGCAAGTTCCGTGATCTAAGTATCCCCACCATGATTGATTTGGTCACAAAATTCTTGAATATTTAGCAACTGGTATGAAGGTAGAAGCCGGCTCTGGCACACACCGCTGCCTATAGCTGTCCCTGGCTCAGTTAGGCCAAGGCAGTGTGGATTTGGGGGACAGCGCCAAGCCGTGCAGGTGTTCAGCTAGGCCTTAGCCTAAGAGGCAGAGAAGGAAGAAAGGCATCACGCATAGAGCAAGCAGCTTGGATGTGGACATGCGACTGTCCGGCAGCAGGGGGTGGCTAAAGGATGTGGGGGCCAGGATGGCAGACAGGGGACTAGGAGGGTGGGCTGAGGCCTTCAGGACAGCTTTGAACACAGGGCTGCAGAATTTTTACTCTGACATATAGGGAGCAAAGAGATCCCAGACTAAGGTAAACTTAGAGCTTAAAGCAACTTCAAGGTCATCTGCGCAAGAATCTCATCTGGCCTCTGCTTAAATGCTTCCACCGAGAGCTCACTACCTCCCAGGGGAACAGATTCTTTTGATGAATAATCACCGCTGAGCTGGGCTGGTTTTGTAAGTGTATGGGCCGTTAAATATGTATGAGTGGAAAGTTCATTCTGTGATGCTTTGAGGTCATGAGAAGTTTGGGCCCCAGGGAAGCCCATGTGACAGTTTCATTTGCTTGCAGCCCTCCTAGGACAGTTTAATCATAACCTGACGCGTCGAGGTTTACTTATTAAACATCGGAGACCCAGCCATCAATACAGATAGGCTGGGTCTAAATTAGGACCTAAACAGCCTGCGGAGTAACTCTCAGATCCTGCGATGTCTGATTTATCGCCCGCTGGCCTAATGAGTATTTTCCACATATAGATCTAATAGAGTTTGCTATTAATGGCAACTGCCCTGGTTAAGTCTCAAACCTTGTAAAAAATTGAACTGACACTTTCTAATGACCGGCTTTCCAGCGAGTTACAAATTACAGACACTGCTTATGCAGAATCATTAAACATAGATTAAATATAACCAGATGTTTTCTTTTCACCAGCCCCCTTCTCCACCGCCCCTCTTTTTGCCTCACTCTTGATTTAGCTAAGAAGTCGACCAATTAATGTATTAGACTGATCGCATTAGCGGCTCTGTGGGTGAATTTGTCAGCCTGGAGCGTGTGAGAAAGACTTCAAAGATAAGGCTGTCTTGTTAGAGAAGCACAGAGCCGGTTTGGGGGGTACAGGGAGGTGGAGCAGCTCACCCCACTCTCCAGACAGGGCCAGGACTGGGGAAACAGGCTCCCCAAATCAAGCGCCTCCCAGAGGCGGGGAAGAGGAGGCTGGGTGAGGTGCTGTTCTGGAAGCTGAAGCTGGAGCCTGGGCTGCAGGTGCAAGGTGCGTGTCATCTGCCCTGGAAGGAGCTAAGGTTCTGGCCAGGGAGAAGTGCAGGGCCCCAGGTCAGCCCCACAGCCGTGAGCCATGGCCTGAGGCCAGTGAATGACAGTCACAAGCCCCATTTCTGAGATGAGGAAGCAGAGATTTAGAGGGGTCACACAGTCTGTCCCAAGGTGCTTACCGAGTTAAGTGGCAGACCTTTCTAGCTGGGTGGCTTTGGGCAAATGACTTGACCTCAGTCCCTCAGTGTCCTCCTCTGTAAAGTAGAGTTGCTAAATAGGGAGTAATAATGAAAATATCTAATACTGAAAGTATTACAAGGTTGACCAAACTAGTATTTGTGAAGCACTTTGAACGGTATCTGGTGCATATAAGTGCCATAGAAGTATTTGCTGAATATACACATAAAATGAAGACCCAAACTCCAGGCTTTACACTGGAGACCCCGGTGCACCATGCTACCTTCATTATTTGTCCCAACCACTGGTCATATCCGGGAAAGATACAAGGTGGACACAGATCCCAGGCTCCGGCTGCCCAGAGTGGTTGGGGAAGGGCTTGCAAGGTGAGGCAGTGTGGCATAAAGGAGAGGGTGCCACACCTGGGGAAGTTGCTTCTCTTTAAGAATCAGCACTTTCCCATGATCCTTTGTGTGACTTAGCTGAGGGCCTCAGGGATTCAAGGAATTCCTCCCCCACAACAGGAATGCAAGGAAGTCGTCTTGGAGGATGTGGGGCTGGCTACAACTAGGCTCTAAGGGGAGAAGATTGAATGGAGAAGAGCTCAATGATGTCACTGATGAATGGAGTCACTGATCCCAGTGGAACCCACTGGAATGTCACTGCTCCTGGGGCCTATTTTGGCCACATGGAATATTGCCAGAGTGTTTCCTACACGTCAGGCACTGTGCTGAGCACTCAGATGCAAGAACAGGAGAACGAAGTTCCCTGACCTCACAAAGCCTAGGGTCTAGAGGGGGAAATTTGGAGCTCAGCCTTCCCCAGAACTTGGGAGTTGAGGGGCAGCCAGTTTATTTCCACACATTCAACGATCTTGGCTGGTTTTTCCACATATTATGGAAGATAAAGACATGGGTAGAACTCAGGCCTGGCCTGAAATAGACTCACAAGTCACAGTAACAGAAGACCAGGGAAGAAACTAACTGAGGGTCTGGAAGTTCAAACAAGGACATAGCACCCCAAAACAGAGAAGATGGGTGAATCAGGATTTAGTTCCACTGTAAGTGACATAAAAACCCAAAATAACTGATTTGAAAATGACAAACGTTAGGGGCACCTGGGTGGCTTAGTCGGTTAAGCGTCCGACTTTCGCTTAGGTCATGATCTCGCGGTTCGTGGGTTCGAGCCCCGCGTCGGGCTCTGTGCTGACTGCCAGCTCAGAGCCTGGAGCCAATTTCAGAGTCTCTATCTCCCTCCTTCTCTGACCCTCCCCTGCTCATGCTGTCTCTTGCCCTCTCCTAGAAATAAATAAAAAATATTTGAAAATGATAAACATTATTTCTGAAAGAAAAAAAAAGAGGAAAGGAAGAGAGGGAGGGAAGGAAGGAGGGAGGGAAGGAGGGAGGGAGGGAGGGAGGAAGGAAGGAAGGAAGGAAGGAAGGAAGGAAGGAAGGAAGGAAGGAAGGAAGGAAGGAAGGGAGGGCAAACAAACAAGAAAGAGACTATCCAGAAGCAGACCATTAGAGAATGGTAGGGTAGCTTACAAAGATGTCAGGGACCAGCTGCCTTCTGTCCTGTTGTCCAGCGTCCTCAGCACATGGCCTCCACCTCTGATGAAAGCTAGCTGCTTAAACTCAACCGCCTTATCCACAGTTCTTACCCATAGTCCACATTATCCTCAACAAGGGTGAGGATTGGGCAACTAACGACATGTGTTTCCTCTTACCATTGGCCAGAATGCGGTCACATGGCCATAGCCATCCATGCAGGAGCCTAAGAAATGAAGCCTTTGTGGCCATAAGCCCAACTAAAACTTCAGATTCTACTTCTCAAGAAGAAGACAATGGATTATTGAAAGATTAGCAGTCTACCACGGAGAGATAGGGGGAAGGCAGCATTTAAAGTGAGCCTTATAGGGGTGCCTGGGTGGCTTAGTCGGTTAAGCGTCCGACTTTCGCTTAGGTCATGATCTCGCGGTTCGTGGGTTCGAGCCCCGCGTCGGGCTCTGTGCTGACTGCCAGCTCAGAGCCTGGAGCCTGTTTCAGAGTCTGTGACTCCCTCTCTCTCTGACCCTCCCCTGCGCTGTCTGTCTCTCTCTCTCTCTCTCTCTCTCTCTCTCTCTCTCTCAAAATAAACAAACTTTAAAAATAAAATGAGTTTTATAGGCAGGGTAGGATTTCCACAGCTGGCCATGAAGGTCGGCTCTGGAAGGGAACAGCTGGAGCGAAGGCATGGGGTGTGTTTAGAAAGTGTTGTGTGGGCCAGCGGCTTATGTGTCTGGGAGAGAGGGGTGATCAAGGGTAACCCAGGTGATGTAGCCACATTTTATTCTGGGGCAGAGGGGAGCCACTGAGGATGCTTGAGTGGGGCACATGAGTGCCATGGAGAAGACAGCTATGTTTTAGAGAGCTCAAGTTGTAGGAAGCAGGTAGAGAATGAACTGTAAGAGAAATGAAAGGTAGGTGCTCAGTTAACAGCCACACCTAGTTCCACGGGAGCTTATAGCCTGGTTGAAGACACCAGCCCGTCCTTTAGGGACCGAGGAGTGACTCCTCTGGGAGGGGTGAGAACCACAACCCTACAAGTGACTCAGAGTACCAGGGGAGCTCAGCGGCAGAGTGATCCTTGTGGACCCAGAGGGCTGTCCTGAGGCCGGGCTAAGACTTGAGGAACAGGTGGGATTTGGAGAGACAGAGGAAACTGGTGGGCAGAAACAGTCCTCCAACAGTCTTAACTGCGGGCCGACCTGCTACCCTGAACTTGTCCCTCTGCTTCCGGCTACAAACACTGTCTACCCTCGTGGCTGTGGGATCAGTGATTCTGGCCAGAATGTGGTAATGGAAAGCAGAAGGAGCCATGTGGACTGAGGGCAGAGGTTGGATTCTCAGCCTCACTGCTTCCATCTGTGAGGCCCAATTCCAGGGCCTCTACCTACTCCTCTGGGCCTCAATCTGTGCCTCTTTCAAAGGGAATCAGTAATAGAGCCTCCAGAAGAATGCAGCTGTGGGCACAAGAGGGGAGCTCATTTATGTGCAAATGGAGAAGGGTGATGGGGCTGTGGGGCAGGCAGTTCCCACCCAGATCTGTGGGCCCAGGGCCACAATGGCTATGGCCTGGGAACGTCAGGATACAGCAGCTGCGGGAGGTGGTCTGAGGAGCACAGGTGGGAGGGCAGGATCCAGGCTGTCCTGTACCCACAGTGTGTGCCGGAGGGCACTTTGGGCAGGACTGTGCCCAGCTCTGCTCCTGTGCCAACAACGGGACCTGCAGCCCCATCGACGGCTCCTGCCAGTGCTTTCCTGGATGGATTGGCAAGGACTGCTCCCAGGGTAAGTGGCTGCCTCGTGGGACCAACTCCCACCAGGAGTCAGGCCCCCAAACACACCCCTTCCTTGCCCAGGACTGCTTTGTCCCTGGTTCCTCCACCCCCCAGGACTAAAATCTCCTGTGGACAGGAATGCCCACCTGAGTCCCATCCAGCTCCATAGCTAACATGATGAGTTATTAGGATTGACCACTGGCATTGGTAACTGTTGGTATTCAAGGTATTGACATTGTTGGGAGTACCATTGATACTGAGAATTAATGCTCCATGGGCACCTGAGCAAGGAGTAGCCCCTGCGTTTGGTTGGGGAGAAGGGGGCAGGGACTGGCATGCTGGGGTTTGGGAGTGGGGAAGTGACATGAGGCCAGAGCAGTCACTTCAGAGGGGTGAGGGCGTCCCCTGAGTGACCCATGTGAGTGATGTCCTGGGCACATAAGCCTGGACAAGGAATTGTAGAAGCTGTTCTTGTAAGGTGTACCCCAATCTGCTATGGAGGTAACAGGGACCACACACGGGTGAAGGCCTAACCTCTAGCCCTGTGGAGCTCCTTGTGTGATGGGTGAGCTGTGGCCAGTATCCTGAGGGTGGTCCCAGTTAGATGGCCTGGACCGAGGGAATTTCCATTCTGGTAGAGGAGACACAGTGCCATCCTCAGGGAACTCGTCACCCGAAAGAGGGGAGTTCCCCACCCCGGGAAAGTCCCCATCATCACGGGGAAGTTAACACAGTGTTCACACTGTAAACTGCAGTGTTTAGTTTACCACACACACCCACACTCTCCAAATCACAGCTAGTCCCCCGAGAAGGGAAGTTCAGGAGCCCTCAGAGCTGGGCAGGTGAGTCAGGGGGTGAGTGGAGGAATTCTGGGAACAGTGTGTCAGGAAAGCCAGGAAATACGACCTGGGTATATCCTGGCATCTTGGCTGATGCGCAGTCCCCCTTCCTCTCCCTCCGGTTCTGCCTCTCTGTCTCCCCCTCTGCATCCCACCCATCCCCCAGCTTGCCCACCAGGTTTCTGGGGCCCTGCCTGCTTCCACACGTGTAGCTGCCACAATGGGGGGAGCTGTAGCGCCGAGGACGGGGCCTGCCGCTGCACCCCGGGCTGGACTGGACTCTTCTGCACGCAGCGTAAGTCCTGCCTCCCCGCCTCCCAGCTGTTCAGGGTCCCCGTGCTACAGCCTCCTGGCTGCCTTGAGCATCGCCCGGGCCTGTGGAATGAGGGAGGAGGCGGGACCCTGGGTCAGGAGCTGCCCCCTACCCACCTCCCCCCAGGATTGGGAAGCCTGCATGGATTCAGGGGGTTGATGAGCCCCAAGTCCTGGAAAGTCAGGGTTGTAAGGTACCCCAGCAGTCACCAAGACCCGACCCTCTGGACAATAGGGCCCAGAGAGGGAGGAACAACCTGTGGCTACACAGCAAAGGGACCCTAGCCTGGTCTCTGGTTCCACGGCACCTTTGTCTAAAGAACCCCTCACTGCCACACCTACCCCTACAGCCTGAGAGTCCAGAGTGTGCAGACAGCTGAGGTGCAGGGTCTCATAGGTCCCCACCCTGTTATCAGAGGCAGAGGACAGGTTTGGTCCCCAGCTGCACCTCCGCAGTTGCCCCCACCCTGTTTCTCCAGGATGCCCCGCAGCGTTTTACGGGAAAGACTGTGGGCGCGTGTGCCAGTGTCAGAATGGCGCCAGCTGTGACCACATCAGCGGCAAGTGCACCTGCCGCACAGGCTTCACCGGGCGACACTGCGAGCAGAGTAAGCCATCCCAACCCCTGACCCTGAGTGTTGGTGCGAGGCACCAGCCTCTTGCAGGGGAGCGCCCCTGCCACCGCCCCTCAAAGTCCACTCATTCAGGGCTCTGCACCTCCTGTTCCCTGGATTATTGGAGCAACTCCCAAGAAAAAAGGCTGAAACGTCATGCCTATATCGATGTGTTTGTAGTTCTTCCTCCAGTGGCGGGGGGAGGAATGGAAGATGCTAAGGGCAGAACAGAGGCCTGACGGGGTACCGAGGAAATACGGGAGGCATATCTTGTTTCATTCTTTGAAGCCTCTATGGCACCCAGCTCGGGGCCTGGCTTGTGAAAGAGGCTGCATAAACATGTCTCAAGTTAGGGGGAAGGAGTGGGTGTCCCCCAACTCTCAGGGCTAAGATGCTCTGTCCACCCCCAAGCATCAAACCAAACCACAGTGGGAGCTACGGAGAGATCGGTTTAACTCTGAGTCAGAACTGGGTAGTCATGGCTGGCTACCTATAGGAAGAGAGTGGGTGTGTCTGTCTATCCCATTTCTTCTTCGTGCTACACAGGATGTGCCCCAGGAACCTTTGGCTACGGGTGTCAGCAGCGTTGTGAGTGCATGAACAATGCCACCTGTGACCACGTCACTGGCACCTGTTACTGCAGCTCTGGATTCAAAGGAATACGGTGCGACCAAGGTAATAGGTGGCAGAGACCCTAGGCAGGGGGCTCCGGAAGGACCCCATGGAGACAGGATCTAGGGAGAGTCCAGTGGAACAACTGGATGTTAGAAGGACAGTTTGTGACTTCAGTTTATTCACTGTTGGAAGAGCAGGGGTGGGGTGGGTTGCAGAGGTGGAGGGAGATGGAGTGGGAACCTCTCCATCATGGCTTCCCCATGCTATTCCGTGGCAAGTTTCCTGCGTGCCATACAAGGGCAACCACGAGCTAGTCCTGTGGAATGGCCACCAGACAAGCGAAGATATGCCAAGTTCTGCTTCTGCCATTACCTGCCGGGCATCCTGGACAGGTCATTCCATCTTACTGGGCTTCTTCCACATGCAAAGTAGGAAGGGTAGATTGTTCCTGGTCTTCCAACGTAACACGAGGTTCTGTTGAGGGCTGGGGAGTCCAAAGGGGCTCCACCTTGGCTCCAGCCCTGTAGTCAGATGACACCCCACAGTACAGTGATGAGGACCAGGTCGAGATGATAGGAGTGGAGGACTCAGCACAGCACCCGGCACAGCAGCAGGCACTTGATAAATCACTCTGTATATATAAAAACCCTTTGTGATGTGCTGCACATAATATACTGTTGTCTGTGAGAGATGGGGAATGAGAGTGGGCTCTCAATTATCCACATAACAGAAAGGGGGCCAAAAGACATTTCTATTGCATTCTGATGGTCTATCACAGAGAATGATGATGCAGCACCTTATCTCCCTGAGGATGCTGACTGGCTCCATTCAACCAGTTGCTGATAGCCAGGGAAAAGTCTAGACTCTGCTGCCCCCACCGTGGGCCTAGCAGCAATCTGGAGAGTTAGCCCATTCATGTATCATCAAGAGGGGTTTTGTGGGTGGTAATCGGGCACACCTTCATTGCCACTATGGCGCTCACAGTTCCCAGGGGGAGGGTGAGATTATTGTCCCCATATTGCAAAATGGGCAAACTGAGGACTCAGAGTCACAAAGCTGGTACGCAGGGAGATGCAGTCGGTTCAATTCTTCCCAACTCTGGAGAAACTGGACTTTACCAATTACTGGTTATAGGATCTTGAGCAAGTTATCCAACCTTTTGGTGACTCTGTTTCTTCATCTTTGAAAGGGAAATAATTAGTCCTTGCTTCTATGGCTGCTGGGAAGATAAAATGAGTTAATATCTGTAACTCATTTTTAGAACAAAGTACTCAGTAAACATTTATTTTATTTGCCATCCACGATCACATGCTCTTTGTCATGCCCTGGCACTCCATCCCCTGGAGACAGTTAAAGAAAACAGGCACAGTGCGGGACAGGCTCACACAGGGAACAAAGAATAGGGCCAAAGACCAGAAGCCAGGTCTCCTAACATTAGAAGAGTCTAGGCCCTAGGCCAAGATCTGAAGAGGAAGCAGGGCTCCCCCAGACTCGGTTCCTCCCTCCATCCGCAGCTGCCCTCATGATGGAGGAGCTGAATCCCTACACCAAGATCAGCCCGGCGCTGGGTGCAGAGCGGCACTCGGTGGGCGCGGTCACAGGCATCGTTCTCCTGTTGTTCCTCATTGTGGTGCTGCTGGGCCTGTTTGCCTGGCGCCGGCGGCGACAGAAAGAAAAAGGCCGTGACCTGGCTCCCCGTGTCTCCTACACGCCAGCCATGAGGATGACCAGCACAGACTACTCGCTCTCAGGTAAAGGCTATGCCCCCAGCATCACCCGTCCCACCCCTGCTCACACACACACGCACACACCCCCCAGGAGGAGCCGCATGGTATCCTTGGGGACACCCAGGTTGATTGCTGAAGGTGGGTGGTCATGCTTGCAGGATCGCCTGAAGGGGCTGGATGGTGAGATGCTCCTGGAAACAGTGGGTGTGGGGAGCAAGAACCTAGTTAGGAAAAGTAGATGGGGTTTTATGGGAATGTCATTTCCTGAGTGCCCAGCTCGAAGCAGCTATGATTAGGAACTTCCTTCCATCTCCCCAGAGCTTCCCATCTTTCTCATCAGGCTATGGTCACAGTAACACCTGCACTAAATAGAAACTTTCTTAAACTCTCCAAGGGAACCTCTCTCGAGCCCACTGCCTGAGCCACCTCAAGAAACTGACCCTGGGACTGTGTCCAAGCCTTGTTCCATTTTTGCTTCCTTGGTGAAGGCCTCAGAGCAACCCTCCCTCCCCGTTCCCAGAGTTAGGAGGGAAGTGGAAGGGGATGGTGCCTGGCTTGCGGTAGGGGGAGTCTGAAAGTTTGGGCAGTGACCCAGTGGGTCCACAAATGTGGTAACCTCTCCACTGGGCATTCTATCTAGAGTCTGAATGGGGTGGAGGTGGGGCTGTTGGGCCAGATCCTCCCCGTCTCCTGAACCCTGGGCTGCTGCCTTAGAAATGAGGCTTTTTGCTCATATTTAGTTAAGTGATAGAGGTCAAAATGCTCTGAAATTGCCCATAGCCCTGGGCCACAGGAGGCTGGGCCTGTCTCCGTGAGCACAAGGATGACCCTCCCTTCAGCTGCCTCCAAACTTGGGGCTGGCCTGCAGCCTCCTGCATCTTGGATTTAAAAAACCAAGATCACCTCAGCCCTTTCGTGCTAAGCATTACTCACCATGTGCCCACTCGAGGCTAGATGCTGTGGGGGAGACAAGGGTGGCCCAGGTGCAGACCCCACCTTCAGAAAGCTCTTAGCCTGCATGCCTCCCTGGGTTTCAGCCAAAGCAAATATCCCCTGATGAAATCCCAAGCCCACAGCGGTGATGTGGGGATTTTCTTCTATGACTATCATGAGTCTGGCTGGTTTTCCCACACCACTCCACTGGAGTTCCCCAACACTGTGGAGGGGTGCTGGAATCCACAAGAGGGGCAGGGCTGGGGCTAAGAGGAGAGGGGTTCCCTTTATGGCCTCACTTCTGGGACGTAACTGGAGGGAGGCAGGGGAGGGTCAGCACAGCGCTGTGTAGCAACAAAGGGACCTGTGACGCTGTGCAAGCCAGCACTCTTCATCCCTGCTCTAGCTGCTGGTGCCACCCTGCACACTGGCAAGCCCAGCCTGCATCCTGCAGGGAGGGACACCATGAAGGAAGAGGCAAATCAGGCTCTACAGACTTCTGCGGGCGGAGTGGAAGCCAGAAAACTTGGGGGATGGGGACTTAGCAGTCTCTCTTTGCAGACCACTTTCGAGGCTGCCCAGCCCCCGTGTTAGTATTGGGATGTCGGATGCCAGGGGCAGCAGTATGATGGTATGGCACCTTGTTCTCTTCCCAGATTTGTCTCAAAGTAGCAGCCATGCCCAGTGCTTTTCCAATTCCAGCTACCACGCACTGGCATGCGGGGGGCCTGCCACCAGCCAGGCCAGCACTCTGGACAGGAACAGCCCCACCAAGGTACCGGGCCCCTGACTCCCCAGACCCCACCCACTGTCCTCCCGATGAGCCTCGCCTCTCCAAGGAAGGAACTGCACCCCACCTGCAAGGTCCATGTGGAACCAACTGCCAGTACATTAAACACAGCCTTGTGATCCATGGGACACGTAAACACTCTGAAGCACAGGACAGGAAGCCAGCAGGTTACACGGAACCAACAAGTGCCATGGAACCAGCAGACATCACACGTAACCCACCCACAGCATCATTCAACAGGATGTGTACCCCCACACCCACGCGTACGGAGCTGGCACCAATCCATGTGATCACCATGTACTCCTGTGTAGCCTCCTTGTCACTTTTGCCATGTAAGACATGTAGTCAAAACACGACACGCTACACCACCTACCACCGATCACTACAGTCCATTTCCGACACTGCGTGCAGCCAGAACCTTAGAGCCTAACCGCTGTTACTCGGGTACCCCTGATGTCCTTGTATCTGGCATACACGTTCTCATTACATCCCCACGACCATTTTTTGCAATCAGCCAACACACGGGATGTGAAACCCAAACATCAGCCATGGCCAACGTTCCCATTGACAGTGCGTCCTACAGGCCTTCAAGGGCAGGCGTGCACCACCCTCGACAGGGCCCTCCCTTCACAGCTCCCAGCATAACCCTGGCTGATGGCAAGACCTCCTCCTACAGTCACAGGGCCTTGGGTAAGGATGTCTCAGCACACATGTGTACATGTGTAGGGAGCCCCCCCGGTGTGCCAGGACCCATATTGGGCAGAGGGGAAAGTTCGGAAATGGAGAAGAGGCTCGTGCTGCACCCCTCCTGACACCCACCTAACCATGTGCACACATGCGCGCACACACATACACAACTGCACATGAATACATACAATAGGACCATTAAGAAGGCAATGCCAGGCCTCCTGGCTTCCTGGACCATCTTTCGTGTGTGAGGAACATGGACAAAAGCGGTTTTCATATTCTAAGCCTCTGCCCTACAGCTCTAGGAATCCTTTCTCCCTGTCTGGCCCACAGAAAATGTCCACCAGTCCTCAGACCTGGTAGCAACACAGCTTGAACCGCTTAACAATAACACAGACACTATTCAACCCCAATAGCCACCACTGTCAAGCCAGCACCAAGGCCACTTTCTTCCACAGGCTCTCAGCCTCCGTTTTCCTATGAAATGGGAGTGCTGTATGCAGGGTGCCTTGAGGCCCATTACCAAAGTCTGTAGCCGTCAGCCCCATGGCTTTGGCCCTTCTTTCCCCTCCTCAGCTTGGACTCTTAATTCCTAGCTTCTGCTTTAGGCTTAACTGCAGAGGTGGAAGCTGAAGGAAAGGAATCCGGATTTTCTTAGTGCAAGGTCCTTGATTAACTAGAGCCATGTCAAGGCTACAGCAAGTTAGAGGCAAAAATGATGCCAAAGCTGAGGCTTTCCCTTGCTCACACAAACGGGAGACTCACACACAGCCAGGTAGCAGAGAGGACAGTCATGTCGCAATCTCAACACCTCCCTTTGTGCTGAAAATGGCCTCGTTGTTGCAGCTGAGACACTGCCAGAGCCTGTTCTCCTACAGCCCAGCCCCACCGACCTGCCCTTCTTCCCCTGTCAGAGCCAGCTAGACTCTGGCCAGTTCTTGGCTCTGGGGTGACCCTGCCCTACTCTGTCCTAAGGGCCACAAACCCTACAACCTCAGCCAGACAGCTTAGAAGGGGGCAGCTTCTGCTCCCACTGGTCTTGGCCATGCCATGTTACACGTAGCTCTTCCTTACCCTCAACGATCTAAGACATAAGTGGGTGAGGATCATCAAAGGGGTGGGTGCACAAGGCTGGGCAAAGTGAAGGCTGGGCAGGGGCACCTTGGGAGCAAAGGGATTAACTTGCTCTCCTACTCTCCAAACAGCTCAGTAACAAGTCCCTTGACAGAGAAACAGCAGGCTGGACCCCCTACAGCTTTGTGAACGTGTTAGGTCAGTAGTGATTTGAGTCTGGTCCCCTGCCATCATGCCCCCACCTGTTCTCCTTTTTCCACCTGGAAATGGGCCCTGTTCTAGCTCCAAGGGAGAAAGTTAAGTGAATTCTGAGATGGGTTCCCCAGGGAGAAGGGGTGGAGGAGGAAATCCAAGCCTTTGTTTCAGCTCTCATAAGCAAAGGAAGCCCAGAATGCCCTTTATTTGTCTATCCGGGGAGGGTGGCTATGACCCAGGGACCACAACAGAGACAGCTAGGGCCTGGATGTGGGACTTCCAGATGCAGGCAAAAGATGCACTCACCATCTGGGAAAGGGACCCTTGCCTGAGGCAGCCCCGACCAAGGTACTTCTTTTCAAGGGCTGCTTCCTCTGCCCCAGTGTCCTGGTGGGCGCCATTTCCTATAGGGGGATGGGAGTGGGGAAGGTAGATGGCCTCAACTCTAGCAGATCCCCCTGGCCCTAGCCCCTTTGGCTACTATACACAGGGGTCCTAATTCCTTCCAGCCTGTCCCACCCTGACCCTCACCCCCTCTGTACTCCCCACCCTGCTATACCAGGGCCCTGGGAATAATGGCTCCTCCCTGTCATTCCTCTCACTAGACTCCCATTTCCAGATCAGTGCCCTGGAGGCCAGGTACCCGCCCGAGGACTTCTACATTGAACTTAGACACCTCAGCCGCCCCGCTGAGCCACACTCACCAGGTTAGACCCCCAGCCTTACCTTCTACCCCTGGGCCCCCCCCATCCCCGAGGCTCTCCGACCAGACCAGACCCAGCACCTGCCCTACCCATTCCTGCCCCTGACTTACCCCGCCCCCCACCATGATCCCAGATCTCTCCCTGTTGGGCTGCCCTCCCAACATGGTTAGTCTACAAGCCCAAACCCCAATTTAAAGGAAGCCTGCCTGGATCCATCCCCCATCACCCCTTCTGTTCCCATCCTGTCAGTGCGTGTGGACAAACTGTGACTGGGTATTAGGTGAAGGGGACACATCATAATTATACTGCCTATAAACCACAGAATACAGCCCCAAACCATTGAGAACTAACTTGAGGATGGGGGCACCTCTGGGGTTCTCTGGGCCCTGTGGGTGTGGGTGACAGAGAATTGGCTCTCTGGCCAAACAGCCCAGTGTCCTACAGAGAAAGACTCCAGACCCACCAGTGGCTTAGGCCACACTCCAAGATCATAGGGTAGGGCTGTCATCTGGAGAGGCTGGGGAAGGATGTGTCAGCCGACATCCACTCTGCTCTGTTTTAGACCCAAAGCTGGTAGCTGGGGCAAGATGAAAAAATAAGACTTGCAAAGTCAGTCCTGCTATGGGAGGATGTGGGTAGGAGTTACAGAATGGATCAACAGAGAATGTAGCCTCCCTACAAAGTGGCCCCTCGAGGGCAGGGCCTTAGCATACTGGACAAGCCTCAGGCTCCAGCTGGTTTCTAGAGCGCAAGGAAATGAAGCTCTGCCAACCCCTGCAGGTCCCTGGGTGCAGGAGCACTAAGAAGAGCAAAGGTTCTGAATTCATCTGCCTACTGAGCAGTCATGGCCTGGAAAGACTCGGAGTCTATACCTAGGAGGCTGTGCTCTTGGCTGTGGAGCTCCTCAACCATACCTAGGGTTTTCAATAACCCCACCAAATACAACCTTCCCAATCTACCTGATCCCCACCCCCACCACCCTGTATCTCTTTCCACAAGGGAGCATCCTCTGGGCTCAGCCCAGATTTCTCCCTGCTTTACAGACCTCACTCTTCAACTAGTGTAGCCAGAACCACCACATGCTATCATTTTTTGGTTTACACTAGGGCAGGCTGGTGGCCAATGGGAAAAAATATTTACAGAGATCTGGGTCCTAGTTTTTGTGTCGGTTAAGTCACTGTCCTTCTGTGGGCCCCCGCTTCCTGCTCTAGAAAAGGTAAAAGTTAACAGCCTAGCCTCCCTGCCTCACAGTGGGTATAGGAAGCCCCTGTCTGGTATAAAGAGCAGAACTGATGCCAGGGATACAGATTATAAGTCATGTTTCTGAAGGGCACAGGTACCTACAGGCCCTTTAGAACAGCAGCAACCTATGGGGAAACCCAGAATGGTTTGGTCCTATCACTCAGTAATGTATGGAAGGCGGGCAGGCAGGCAGGCAAGAATAGATTCCCACAAATTCAACTTAGGAACTCTGTGGAGGAGGTATGGTATAGGGATGTATCCAAACAGCAGGGAGTTGGTCTGCAGTGTCCGACACAAAGAAAAGTCAAGTGGAGTCAAACAGTATTTTAGTCATTACATGCTGCATGCCTTTTTGCCTGGTATTGTGTTCTCAGTTAAGTGCTGAGAAACAATGACTCCATTAAAAGCTGAAAATAATTACCAGAGTCATTACAGTCTCAACCTAAAAATGCCAGATAGCTTCTTTTCTGGTATCACTAGCAACAAAGAACCTCAGCTTGGTCCCTAAAGTTTTATGTCCTGCCTCTGGCTATGGCTAAGGACTATGTACTGCAAGAGCTGGATAAAGTGTGACAGCCAAAAGGGAGAAAGCTCCTTCAGATTGAAAACACTGGTAATACTTGTCAAAGACAATTCTGTTTTGTGCAAATGGTACACCTCCAAAAATGGATAACAAAGAGCAGACTATGGATTGGAATGACTATACATGCTGGAAAGATAACTAATCAAGAATCTCAGCCACCAGTCCACCTCCCTCTCTGGCTCCCCTCAGCTGGGCTTCGGATCCAGGAGAGGAGGCAGGACCAGAGCTGAGAGGTAAGAAACAGTCTTCAACCTCATTTGAAAATCCAGCAGAACTGGGATTTGGAATGTCATACACCCCTTCCCCAGACTAAGAACTGGTTCTGATTCATTCCTGATCCTGTCAGTCTGGAGCTTGAAACTTCACCTACAGTGACTGCAAGTGTCCTGAGAAGGGCCTCTGATGACCTCACAGTGAAGGTTAAAGAGGAGGAGTGCTGCATATGCCAGGGGGCGCTGTAGCTCACTGCTAGTGCTTCTGAGCCCCGTAAGAATTCCTGCCTGGTCAAAACGATTTAGTGTAGATTAAACCCAGAATAATTTTCTAGCACTAAAGAGCAAATTTTATGGGTAGGGGAGGAAAAAAAACAAAGGCAAGAAAAAACTAAAGTAAAAAATGCATGCAGTCCAAGTAAACCTCATGCACCCCACTTTTCTTTCTTTACACCATTTTAATGCAGGTGCTTGTGGAATGGACAGACGTCAGAACACATACATTATGGACAAAGGCTTCAAAGGTAGAGTATCCAATCCTGACGTCCCATTAGAAAGGGCTTAGCAAGATAAGGAGTGCAGATCTGACATGACCAGGAATTCTACCAGAGACACTGCGCACATCTCTTCCCCTCATTCCCCAAAAAAGTAACAAGACCACAGGACCTGGGGCTGCTGGGTAGCTCTGCTCAGGAGGAGCAATCATAATAATAATGAATTTATATTTCGATTTAAGGTGCACCTGCTTAGCAAGCGCTTGTGGGTTTTTTATAGATGCCAACTAAATGTCTTCGGAAATGTAGAATGTCATTATCCAACCAATTAGTATGAGTTAAATTGATTATAAAATCTGAAATAAAGTCAATCTACTTGCCCCAGAGGCCTCCTGTTGTTGTGCTGGTGAGGAAGGCCACCCTACGCCTGCTGGCTTCCTGGGGCACAAGGAATGAAAATAATACCCAGTGTTCATACTGTATGGCACTCCACCCTTGAGATCTCTGCCCCTGAAGGCGGGAAAGTCAGGACTAAGCCCTAGCACATGAGAATTGCAAGTTCAGTCATCCTACTAGTAAGTCCGTTGGTGAAGCCAAAGATGAAGGTCAGGTTCTGCCCTGGGCTTAGGCCCTACATTTAAGTAACAGAATGTGTGAAATAGAAACTATGTCACTTCTTACTCTGTCAGATATTAATTGTGACCTTAGACTGAGAGCTCTCTGAGGCTTTGTTTCTTCGTCTGCAAGGTCAGGATAATATGCTCATCCTATTGTCTAATAAGGTTATCGTGAGTATCCAATAAAAAAAAAACATCACATGGGAAGCGGTTTTTGCATATTGTAGAGGTTGTCCTAATGTAATAGGGCTGTCCTTCTGTCTCTTGAGGTCTATTTAGGATTTTCAACCACACTGAGATGACTGACAGCAAAGATTCCAATGGATATCATAGATCTAGCAGTTCACCAGAATCACCTGGAAGGCTTCTTACACAGTTGTCCACACCCCATCTTCCCAAGACTCTGAAGCAGTAGATCTAGAGTGGAGCCCTGGAATCTGCATTTGTAATGAGTACTTTGGGATATTCTTATGCAGCATATCCCCCAACTACCACTTAAAGAACCACTGATCTAGACTGATTCAGATTCCTGAATTACTGGTTCTGGTCTATCAGAGTGAGCCTCAGTTATACCCAAGACACAACCATTTCCTAGCCAAGAAGAGCTAGTCATCTATAGCCCTTGGTGGTTATTAGAAGTGGGGTGAGCTAGGGGTGGGTCATAGTGGTGATTACTATGTTCCAAGTAAGAAAGCAGGGAGGGCAAGTCTCCATGAACACAGGTTAGGATGTGCCACACCACAAGAGAACGACCTGAGGACAGAGGTCAACCCCTTGGCTCCTGGCCAGCCAAAGGACCCTACCCCCCGGGAGCATCCATTCTGGCCGTTCTCTGTGTATAGACTTAAACCCTCCAAATGGAGGCAAGCACCATTATAGGAGTGAAGGTAAAAACAGAAAAGAAAAAGCTCTACTGTTTTATCACTGTGACCTGGGACCTCAGTTTCTTTTTCAAAGAGGTGTGGGGATTGGGCAGCAAAGATCTAAGAGACTTCCTAGCTCTGAAAATATGCATGACTCAGGTATGAATAAGCTCAGACAGGCCCAAACTCCTCAATAAATGAGCACACAACTTTCCCATCCACTTTGTTGTTCTGTGCATTATGTTTAGGGTAACTGCTTTGACTGTTTGACCATAAATGTCAAACAAAGCTAAGGAGGGCGGGGTCTCATTCAGTCCTCTTTTGTGGGATCATGTATCTGAACCTTTAAGTGCAAGGAAGGCCAGATTTTGCAGCCAGATTTTGTTTTACCACTTTGGCTACAAACATCCTTTAAATTAGAGAAAAGAAGTCTGTCTAGGTAAATATGCCAACAGCTGTTGGGAACCAACATATCAGAACAAGAGAATTCCAAGAGAGGAAAATGAAATGTCACAGTTTGGAACTTTAGAGAACTATTTACCAAAGATATGGAATAAACCCCACTAACTGGCTGAACTCTCAAATAAAGATTTAATAAACTAGTCTATACCAGGAATGAAATTACTTTCTAAAACTACTGAGGCACACCAAATGAGAACCATAAGCGTTAAGAGTCGGAGTGTTCTCTGAACTCAATGGGAAAGAACTTGACCTCTGAGTTTTAGATTCTAGTCCTAGTTCTTATTGTGTGGCACTGATACAGGGCCCCACTGTTATTTTTTGTGTTGGTTTCTACCTGTTAGAAGGATGAGGTTGTAACTAGCCCCATCTCTATGGTCCCCTTTACGGCCTTGATTCATTCAGCCAATGGTCCTTCTTGCCCTTGTTACTTACTGAAGACCTCCACTCACTGTCATCCTGAAGTCGCAAACCACCACACACACTGCAGCACCAACCCAATTTTACCTCTAAACCTCTGTCCATCTCTCCCCTTCCCCTTTTCCCCCTCAACACAATAGTATTGTAACAAACTGCTTTGTGTTCAATTCCTTATATGTCAGGCATTTAAAAGTGCTACAGAAGAAATCCTCCCCAGTACACTCTATCATCTTTACAATCCTGAAATCCTGAATCCCACTGTTGGGGCCACAGGGAAACTACCCGTATGCTCCTTGCTAATCCAACTTCCACGTCTCTCCTTGCAGTTACCTTGGGCTCCAAGGTAGTTAGGAGTCCAGTGACAACCTGAAAACTTTCTTCAGCCAGTGTGGTTCTCCTTCAGACTCTACAATCTCCTTTTTCCTCTCCCCATATCCTGGTCTCTCCATGAAGAAAAGAGTGCTAACTTAGGGCCCAGGAAGAAAAAAGACAGTGTGGCTTTCTAATAATAATAATAATAATAATAATATGATGATGATGATGATGATGATGATGATGAAATGGATGTTCAGCGTCTGGGTTTTCTAAGAGTTAGATATTGGCTTTACCTAGATGTTAGTGTGAACCTAAAAGCCTTCCAGGCTCTTAGGAAAAGTTAAGATCCCACTCACATGATGGCCTTGGAAAGTCATTTCCCCTTCTCTGGACTTGTTGCTTCCTTTATAAAATGAAGGGGTATAGGCTCATTTCCGAGGCCCCTTCAGCAACTGAGGGTATGGGGCGGCGTGTGGGTTGGGGGAGGTACGAACTAGAAGACAACAAGTGCCAAGGCATTATAAAGGTGAGTCTTTGGCCCAGATGCTAATTACAGGGCTCAGAGGAGGGCTCTCCAAAGCTTAGGTCACCTAGGTTGATGCTTCCCCTTTCCTTGCAAAATGCCCTGAAGCGCAGGGACCAGCCAGTGTAGGGTGAGGCTGTAAAAGGATGGGGAAGTGCCGTAGAGAGGTTGGTTACTCTTCCCCTTACCCCACCCTCCCGAGGGCAGGCAGGTACATGACTCAGCTGGAGAAAGAACAGCTTCCTAAAGTGTAAAGTTTTCCAGCTTAGCCTGGCCTTCTCCTCCTTCCAGTTCCCAAAAATAGAATCCAGATTATTTCATTATCCAACACCCTCTCCCGACCACCTCAACACACACTTCTCCATCCTTTCCTTCCTTCTGGCCCCTTTATGGAAGATACAGCTTCTCCTTGAAATGAATCCCCTCCCCCAATCCCAACTTCTCTTTTATCCACTTAGGTGTATCCCCTGCTGCAGAGCAAACTATTTACAGTAGTCCCACTTATCTGCAGTTTTGCTTTCATGGTTTCAGTTACCTAGAGTCAACAGTGATCCAGAAGCACATGGTCAAGGCCAATCAACAGTGGCCTGTCCCAGTGCCTAGGTCATTCACCTCACTTCACGATCTCAAGAAGGGTGAGTGTAGGACGCTAACATATTTTGAGAGAGACCCCATTCACATAACATCTATTATATTGTTATAATTGTTCTATTGTTAATCTCTTACTGTAACTTATAAATTAACTTTATAACAAGTATGTGTGCAGAGGAAAAAATACAGAGTTCAGTACTATTTGTGGTTTCATGCATCCACTGGGGGTTGTGGAAAGTATCCCTGTGGACTGGGGAGGAGCAGGAGACTACTGTATACCTCCAAACCTGAAGGCAGTCTGGACTTTTCTAGTGGAAACGAGAAGAGGGGCATTACTGGCTTACTGAGGCTCTTTTAGGCTTTGAACTACAGCTTCAAGACTCCCCCACTGCCACAGATGAATTATCATGCGATAGCCACAAAAAGCTTAGAGCTTGGCCTTTCTCTCTCAGCAGGACTTGACCCCACTGATAGGTGTTCCTTGTTGAGGGTAAAGGAAGCTGTTGCAGCTATAGTTTGCATATAGAACAGGAACACAAGTAAAAGATGGAAGGAGGAAAAACACTAACTAGATACCAGAGAAGATGGGTGGAGTCCTAATTTGACTACTTACTAGCATTAGGCAAACTTTATGAGCTTCAATATCCTCATTTCTGAAGTAGTAATCATAGTCCTTCAGGTCCAGCCCTCTTCACAAACGTAACAAGTTTCAAATGACCTAACTGGAGTGAAGATACTAGCTGTGAGGCTAACTACATTTTCTATTGCTGTTCCTCAAGTTTTAGAAATCTTCAACTAAGGCAGCCACCAAAGTAAAAGGATATGTCTGGGTGAGGAGGTGGGGGTGGGGGTGTTGGGATTTTTCACTCAGGAGACAGCCCTTTTTTAAGCAATTCTAGTCCTCAGCTTCCAACAAGCAGCTCTGAGTCATATTGCCTTACTCTTTGGCTGTCGGAGTTCAAAGACCCCAGAGTGAGACCGATGAACTATGGAGGGTTCCTGGACATACTTCCAGCCCTTTTACTAAGAAACAAAGGAGGAAGAGAAAGGAAAGGACTCACTAGAAGCAGCTTCATGTGGCTCTGGGCAGGCTGTGGCCCGAGACCCACAGGACCTGCACCCCCTCTTTCTTCATGACACCCTCACCAGCAAGTAGGCCTGATCGTTGTCCAGCAAGAGTGTTTTCTCCTACTCCTCTCTAGGGTTCTACGCTACAAAGAGGCCATAATCTGCAATGGGAACAAGGCCAACATCCCTCACTCCAAGCCTCAGTTTCCTCATTAGCAATAAAAGGGGAAGAGAGAATAATTATTGCTCTAAGCTAGATCACAGGTGTTTTAAACACTTGGAATGAATTAATGGGTCAATGTACTTTTGTACAAGATTGAGAAAATGTTACCCTCTGAAAAAACCTCAGGAACCCTTTACTAGCAGAAAAGTAGGTCCCCTCCCAACCAGTCACCTGTTCTTGGAGAAAAGACTGCTAGTGGTGGCATACATCTCAACTTGCAGCCACATAGTGTTCTGCTCTCCCTGGACCTAAGAGTACATCTATTCACCCCATAAGTTGCAATCATCACTTAAAAAATTTTTTTTTTACATTTTCATTAATCTCACAAGCTGGAGGCAGAAAGCATGCGATGGTTCTAGTGGAAGACTGTCCAAGAATTTCACCATCTGCTACCACTAACAGAAATTTAAAGCCGAGAATTATAGAAATTTCACCATCTGCTACCACTTAGAGAAATTTAGACCTCGGAAGACCACTCATGACTGTCAAGCCCCTGCAACTCCATGCTTATTTCTAGACCCCTTAGCTGGCAGATCCCCACGGAAGAATGAGGGCCTGAGCTGCCAGATGAGAGAATCTACTGCTTTTTCCAGGCCATCAGAACAGTCTTGCCTCACTTGCAATCATCTAGAAGAGGCACTGACAGTCTCAGGCTGAAGGAAGGGCTCCCCTTCCCTTCTGTGACTCCCGGTCCCAAAGAAAACACGATGTTCCTCCTGTGAGCCCCAGTTCCATTGCCTCCTATTTGGAAACCAGTTTGCATCCTATTGTACCATAACATACCCTGAAGTCTTGGGGATGATACGCTAGACAGGCAGCAGGAGAGGAAGCAGTTCTCCTGGTATCAGAAAAAGATACTGCCCAAATAGGTTTCAGTTAGCATTTGTAAGAACTGAGGTAAGTGACCCCAAAGGATACGTTGTAAGGCTTACTAGAAAACAGGAACTTTCCGAAGGCTTGCCTGAGACCCAGGTGCTTTTTAGACCTCTATTACACTCAGTCAGCCCCACCTCTGATCACAAGCTTCTCAAGAGCGGGGATGCCGCCAAAGTTTGCTGCCTAAAAATTGCGGGCACCTGTGCCAAAACACACACCGACTTCCTTTTGAATCTAAGCTTCTTAGTCATCAAAAAGAATTCAGAGGAAGAATGATAGAACAAACAGGCCAAGGAGTCCCAAGGCATGCATTCAAGTCTTGGCACTGCTGCCAATTAACTTATGTGATATTAGCCAAGTCACTTCATCTCTGGGCCTTCATCCTATAAAATGCAAACTATCAACCATCTTTGCAAGACTTTGTAAAAATTAAGTAATAGATGTGAAAGCGCATTACGGATATCTTAAAATAATCTCTTTCTGGTGCTAGAACTGACAGCTAAAAACAAAAATGTTCCTGTCCCCCCAAAAACATTGTTTCTTTATGAAAAGAACTCTGCCCACCTAGGCAAGCACTCCGACGTATTTAAGAAGAGAATCTTGGATTATCATAGGCTTTGACAGCTCTCGGATCCTGAAGGCACATAAACTGCAATCTGTTTCTGGTATTGAAATGAAGTCTTATGTCCTCGCCTGTCCTAAGAAATCTCTCTTGCCTTACAGATTACATGAAAGAATCCGTGTGCAGTTCTAGCACTTGTTCCTTGAATAGCAGTGAAAACCCTTACGCCACAATTAAGGACCCACCCATCCTCACCTGCAAGCTTCCAGAAAGCAGCTATGTAGAAATGAAGTCGCCTGTGCACAGGGGGTCTCCGTACACAGATATGCCATCCTTGTCGACATCTAATAAAAATATATATGAAGTTGGTAGGTGTCTCAAATAAGTAACTTAGTGAAATGAGAGCAATAGTGCAGTATCTGAAGTAAAACAAGCCCTTTCCACTCACCGGGTCTTGAAAACACACCCTTTTTTTGTTGCTTTTTAAGGAATCCAAGGTGAACTGTCTTTCCCAGAACTACCCTCCTTTCTCATGCAGGAAATCAATTCTCGTATCAACTGTGCTTTAAAAAAAAAAAAAAATACTACAATGAAGCAGAAACATTGGGGGTGGGGAGTCAGTGGGTATACATACACTTCAACTGATTGTTGATGCAAATCCCAGTTTAAAAAAGAAAACAATCAGAACATTTGCCAAGTTTCTAAATCACTGTCTTCTACCTTCTTTATTTCACCTATGTCTCTGGGCTTGTGGATAAGATGCCTGCCTACCTCTAGGATATTCTAAACCTCTTGGTTTTGACCCAGAGCCTGGGATTCCGGTAATATACTCACTTAGGTTTTCCATTTCACGAGCAAGCCCCAGTCCTACCCCTCATATATTTATCACAGATTCCCTGGCTTCTCTCCCTCCCACGTTAAATAGAACTCTATTCTCCCCAACAAGACAACCAAAGCTAATCTGTTCTCTGAACTCATTTTTCACTATATTCCTTAGAGCCCACAATCAGTGTGGTCCAAGAAGGCCTCGGTCATAACTCCAGCTATATCCAGAATCCATACGACCTACCTAGGAACAGCCATATTCCTGGTCATTATGACCTCCTCCCAGTAAGACAAAGCCCTGCCAATGGGCCCTCCCAGGACAAGCAGTCTTAAGAGAGAGAAGCCTCTCTCTTGCAATGTGCTCTGCTGAATATTCTGACTCTCTGAAAGAAGACAATCCCCTGACTTGAAATAATGATACAGACTGACTTCAGCTGCGTGTTAGTTATTACTTTCACCTGGAACTAAAGAAGAGCTTCCAAGTGGGACTGGGGTAATTGTTCAAATGGTCTGTTCACAAAGGCAAATCCTATCACCCACCCACAGTCAACCCTAGATGTCCAGGACTATATGATCTTTCAAAACATTTATGATACAGCTACTCATCAACATCAGCTAAATATATACTGATACACTTAATCATCTGAAACATGATGCTTAGAGGGGCGCCTGGGTGGCTTAGTCGGTTAAGCGTCCGACTTTCGCTTAGGTCATGATCTCGCGATTTGTGGGTTCGAGCCCCGCGTCGGCTCTGTGCTGACTGCCAGCTCAGAGCCTGGAGCCTGTTTCAGTCTGTGACTCCCTCTCTCTCTGACCCTCCCCTGTTCACGCTGTCTCTCTCTCTCTCCTAGAAATAAATAAAAAATAAATAAATAAATGAAACATGATGCTTAGAAAACAAGTAGCATAGGTTTCACAAATTTCCTAGGGGGAAGGGGAAACTGGGGAGGGGAATGGATTACTTTAAAGCACCTGAAATGTATATGTACTTTTGGTTGCTGTTACCTTCAACCTCTGTTTTATTACCTAAGTATTACACAGATACAAACTGCTAATACCACTACTAAAATACCTACACATATATGTCTGATCCATTAGTCACAAAGGCCAAGATTACAGTATACAGTCTAATACTGACAACTTTAATTTTTAAAAGACTTTAATAAATACAAATGAACTTTCTCTCTTCTGCCCTTCGTGGTCACAGAAGGGGGAAAAGTTTCCAAAGCGCGGCAGCATCTTTCAATCTACAACAATGACTTCTAGGCCAGCTTTACCAAATCTTGCTGATTCTAGGTTCAACAATATTGCCCAGTCCCGGCCTTGTCATGTCTCCTTAGTCCATCCAACACCTGAGTCATGCCAGGTGAACTAGAACTTTTGAGATGATGCTTTAAGCAATCAGTCAAAGACTGATGAGAACTAAGTATCCCTAAAAATGGCTATTTGGCCTCCCAAATTTATTTGGTTGGCATTTCTCAACTCAGAGGAGTACTTGCTTTCAAGCATTTCTTTGTAAATCTTGAGCTTAATATATAGTATAGGACCTAAAAGTGTAGAGGAAATTGGACCAAAGCAGATACAGCAAGTTTAACAGGCTGCTTAAAGTACATTATGCTTTCTGATGGAACTAAATGAAATGATCAAAGAAAGAATAGACTATAATCAGGTGCTGTAACACGATGTAAAACTTTACAGTAAACAGCATATAAGGATATGAAGTACTTCTACTGAAACCAACCACCCACTGAGAGGGCCAAAAATGTATTATAATGAGCTCATGCTCCAGATCCCAGTATTCAGATGTGTCCATACCTTCCACTAGTAATGAACACAGGTAGACTGGGGCTCAGGAGTCAAAATGGAGCCAACTCCCAAGCCCTAAAAAAGAGGACCTCATCACAAGAATTAAAAACCAGAAGGGCAAACTGAGGAAACTAACAGCCACCCCTATACCACTCCATTCTCTGATAAGAGTCCAGTCAGTAAAAATTCCTTCCAAAGGCGTATACAGAAGAGGGACTCAATGGCTGTAGAGCTGGAACATGGCTGCTACAGGAAGCGTGGGGAGTTCTAAGGCGCTTGATACAACCTGGAAGTCTGCCATGGAACCCATTAGTTTGGGCAATACACAGCAAAAGCAAGAAAAGAAATAAATGAGTAAATCCCCCTCCCTCACTTCACGCAAGGCTTAAGCAAATTTTATCGTTAGGGGAAAATATAGAATACTTACATGAATGCTGCATGTGTGCATGGGAGCAAGTGATCAGCAATAGCAAATTTCCTTTCCACAGAAGCCTTACGAAATAGAAATACTAGAAAATTCCTTTGTAGACTCAAGTAAATATTTCTCATACATACGTAGAAAGAAATAGAGATAAGAGACTTACCTCAGTATGTCAGGGCGGCAAAGTGCTCAATTACCTTTGTAAAAGCAAGGATCAAGAAGCATGGCGAAGTCAGATCAGCCAGGAGAAACTTCATCTGAATCCCAGGTTTTATCTTCTTCCCCTACCCTGCATGTACAGTACCTGCTACCTGGCAAACTGCAAACCAGCAGCAGCATTCAGGTTTCACCTCTTTTCTGCCAACTATCTCATGAGCAAAATTCAGCAAGAGGTGTCATGGTGGAATTGCTTAAAGCACTGGGTCAGGAGCGTTACCTGCCACCTCTGGGCTCCTTTCTTCCTTGTGTATTAAAAAGGAGAGAAGTCGAGAGTAAGGGAGCTCTCACAACCCCTCAGCTCTGCCATTCTAGGATTTTTAAAGACATGTAATGCAATTCACATTAGGCAACACAGAGAAGGGAAAGGTAGAGGGTGTGATTATGGTGACAACAGCTGCCTTCACATATCTAAGAGTTACTGGTAAGAGACTTTTGAATCTTGCAGAGCAACTGTTAGCAACTTCTGTCTAGCACTATCACACATAGGTTCATGGTCAACCTAAATATGTGCACTGTGCATTTTATTGGCAACTTGGAAAGATCTGTTTGATTATTTTACAGAAACTAGTTTTCACTCAAAGTGATGTGCATACAATTCAAACAAAGAAAACACTATTATTGTACAATAGCATAAGTGAAACTATGAAATGGCAATACTTTTTTAAATAACCCAGATTTGTAATATATTTGTTCACTGTGCAGAGGGATCATACCTTGTACAAAATAAAATTAATTTCTCGAATTAATTTAACAAGAATGCCTACTGTTGTGTTGCATATTGAAAATGTATCTGTAATCTAAAACTTAGGTTTAAAAGGCAGAACTAAAACTACCCTTTGTGTAGTCACTCTAGGCAGCCAGAAAAGTGAAAAATATCCCAATAGATACTTGAAAATAAAGTGAACAAGCCCTATCATATTTATAATGAGAGTGCCTTCCTTTAAGGTAATGAATGGGAGTAACATGTTTTTATTCATGTCTAAAGATTATTGAAAAATCTCATACACGTCAAATACAGAAATAGAGAATGTCTCTCTGCTTTCACAGAGTGAAGTCAAAGGCAACTATTACAGCCTGTGCTCAGCTCCAGCTCCGGAGGCACAAAGGTACTTCTATGGAATGGAATAAAAGCATGTGAAAGGACCACCTAATTTGCATAAGTGCAGTGAATAGCTTTCCACTGGTAGAAGTTACCACCCAGTACATTACTGTGGGTGCATGTTTTAGGACCTTTTAAAACATAACCTTGTGAGGGGCGCCTGGGTGGCTTAGTCGGTTAAGCGTCCGACTTTCGCTCAGGTCATGATCTCGCGGTTCGTGGGTTCGAGCCCCGCGTCGGGCTCTGTGCTGACTGCCAGCTCAGAGCCTGGAGCCTGTTTCAGTCTGTGACCCTCTCTCTCTCTGACCCTCCCCTGCTCACGCTGTCTCTCTCTCTCTCTCCTAGAAATAAATAAAACATTAAAAAAAAAAAAACACATAACCTTGTGACTTAACTAGTAAAGAAGCAGCAGGATTACTTTTGTAGTAAAACACAGAAGCTAAAAAATAGCTTATGTGGAAGCTTTCCAAAGTGAAGTTTAAAATTTTTCCTTTATACTTTCAAAGTTTGTGCATAATCCTACTTAAGTCAAAGTAAAAGCTTTCAACTTATCAGTTCACAAGGTTTATATGACACTCAAAAGTTACTCCCACTGAATAAAATGTTTAACCAAGAATAATACATTTTTTGTTAGAGACTAAGATCATTCAGAAATGATTTTCCTAAGAGAATTCTCAAGGGCTGAGGCTAACTTCTCAGTGAAAGACAAAACATGATCAAGAGTTTTAAGGCTAAAAAAGGTATTTACTGTGAATAGTAATATTAGATTATGACGTACAAGGCTCAGGATACTACCCAATACCATAAGCAATAACCAAAGGCTGCAAGTTGTACACTCAACACTGAAGATTCACGAATGATACATTCTATGAGCCATTCATCTAACCGGACGGAAGGCAGAAGAGGCCCATTTAATCCCTATGTGACAACAGGAGATAGAAAATCTTTCTCAGAAGGGATGGATGGGTACAGAGGGGCTCATTATACTATCATTTATGCTTTATATAAATGCTATATAATAATTATACCAATCATGATTTTATATAACTTTTAATTAAAACATTTTTAGCCTGAAGGTTAACTCTCAGACTACAGCTCCCAAGCCAAACTAGAATGAATCCTAGTAATTAGCCCCTTCACTCTTTTAGATGGTCCTTCTTTATTGTTTTGACATGGAATAGAAGGGACAGATATTAGGAATATAAAGCATGAACAAAGCACATTCCCACACTTATGAATCTTATAATTCTGCAACTAGAAGAGGGCAGAGATAAATGGAGGGCTCTAAGGATTAGTAGGGTACCGATTATACATTTTCTTCCCTGATTTGCAGAACTAGAAAGACATCGGAGCTGTGGTCCAATCCAAACCCACAGAAGATGGAAACTCTAGTCTATAGCAACAAGTTATCAGACTTCCTCCTCATTCCAGCTTTTACCTCCCAAACCATGGTCTAGCCCAGCAGATGGCCCTGCAGAGCCTTGGATAAGAGAAAGCACAGGGACCTGAGATCTTACAAAGTACTGTTATTTAGGTATCCACTTAAATGTAAACCAAAACCAGTAACTGATGATCCTAACACCCTCCGAAGTTTGTTTCCCATCAAAGATAGGCTGCAGAAATAGTCTCATTTCCTGGGGCTTTCCAGATGTCCTGTGTAGGGCATGACCTTCTCCTATCATAGTCTTAGGGCTGTATGATTAAATGCTTTGGCTAGACTAAAACAATGGTCAGCAATTTCATAAAGACAAGGATCTGAGAGAATGGTATGCCGAGACTGGAAGTCGTCAAGGGAAATGGGTCTACAAGCAATGCACCTACTCATTTCATTGGGATGGGAATAAGAAGCACGTTAAGTTGACCAATGCAAACACAGAAAAGGATTCCTACTGGCTGGCTACTGATTTTCACCACTACTCTGTACTGGTAATACAGTAGTTTAACAGCAAATATGACATCTGTGCTGGGACCTATCAATTCTATGCTTAATAATGTTAAATAGTTAAATTCAATTCAAATGTCTGGACTACTAAACTAACAGCCAAATAATGCCACTTATGTTGTCTGTGTTTTGCCACAAAAATCTGTATCCTTGGACTTAATCATTGGTTTCTACTAGATAGCTAGCACTGTGGATTTCTCTACCTTCTTTATAGATTCCTCTAAGAGATAATAGTAAAAAATAAAACACAAAATGTTTTTAAAAGTTCTCTCTCTCAAACATGAATATATTTTAAAAGTATATATTAAAAGCCAGCAGAATTTTAACAGTAAAAGCCAATATAAGCAGTTCTCAATTTACAAGTGACATAGCAGCCCATCAAGTGCTCCCCACCCCTCATTAGCACATATGCTTACGGTTGAAAACAGCAGTCATTTTGCAAATGTTCTCAAAGTTTTCATCTCATTGAACAGGGTTAACGTGGAAATAATGATAACATTTTAATCAAATTATGCTTAGACCAAAAAAATTTGGCAAAGTCACTTTTACTTATCAAATTTGCATTCAAATGTATAATACTTTGGCTCTACTACCTGAAGAGTTCATTCATAAAATTACTGAACTGGAGCTGGAATGAACCACAGAAATAATCTAACCTATTCCTCTCACTAACTGGAAGGAGGGGAGGCTCAGAGATAAAACAACTTAAAGAGGTACACCTAGAATCCAAGTTTTTGTCCCTCAGTCCACCGCTCTAGTATACTCAAGTATACTTGCCACTTGTAGCATACTTTCTAACGTATGCCCAATACCACATATATACATGTCATTTCAGATATTCTTTCTCTACCTCCAATTTTCAGTGAAATTAACAGCTCAATTAAAATTATTTCTCGGCCTCTGATCTCCTTTACAGAAGCTGTGATGACATTAGCATTTTTATATTTCATTGTTACCCTCAGCCTCCTATAGTTTGGGAGATACAACCATTCTTTAAAACATTAGCATGACAACTTCAGTTTATCTGGCATATCATATAGATGAGTGGAAAAAGTGGCCTGTCAATTCCCAGAAAGGGTGTGGCATCAGCACCAACCCAACAGGATAACAAATATCAGCCCTCCTGATTTTAGCACTGGCCTGTTATTATGCTAACCCATTAAAGCTAGTGGTGGAAGACGGTCCTTTCATGGTCCTCGTTCATATTTTCCCCCTCACAGGTAGTGCATGCCATGCACAGTCCTTATACAAAATTTAGATTTTCTTTTGAGATTTTTTCAGGCTTAAAATGTTTGTGAGACTTCAAAAGAAACAATCTCTATTTTCCTCCTGTGTTTAAACACACACCCCTCCGTAAATTAAAACCTAACAGGCTAGATTAAGTTCTTAATTATCAACCCAGCCTTTGACTTATTCTGCTTCTGGTACTGGCCAAAATGGTCTAAAAAGTTCTTTTCTCTAAGATGGATGGAAGAAATCATGACAACATTCAAAACCATTGAGAGTTATCTGTATTTTGAAAATACATGTATCACTGAGGACAAAAGAAATATGATTAGCTCTGATGGGCAATTTAAACTCAAGAGGTCTAACTTTTCTGCAAAACCTTTCAGAACTTAAAAGACCTCTGGCATAAGTCACCAGCTAGCACCCCCTCTTAGAATTAAAATTAAGCATATACAATGCAATGGTTAAAGATACTCTTACAGAGTTACAATTACTCTTAAAGAAAAATCATAGATAGCACAGATAACAATTGAGAACAATGACATACAAGTTTAAATCAAAATGGCTAACTGACTTTTCAGAAGAATGTTTAAAAACAACATTCAGAGTTAAAATAACTGAAAAGCAGGGTCAAACAGCAAAACTCTTCTAAGCTGCCTTGAGCCCTAAATTGTCATAATAATTTAAAACTTAATGTTTCTTACTTGAGACAGTTTGTCTCCTGAGATAACTATTCAGAATGAAGACACTGTTAAGATGCAAAGACATTTTCTACTACTACTTAAAGGGTTCCTGGAATTCTCCCAAGATCCAACCATGCCCAAGGCAACATTAAGTCTATAGTTGATAAAATTCAGTTATTCATTTTCAATTCACTACCTACAGTTTCCTTCTCTTAAATAATTTTGTGAAGGATTTACTACCAATTTTGAGTCAATGCCTCTTCCTGGGTCTGGTGATACGGTTATAAATGAAAATACAAAGATTACTTCCCTAATGTTTTTGGTGATCCCTTTTCCAAGAAAAGCATAATTGCACTGTATGTCTAAAATCAAAGCTGAAATCACACAATGATGCCTCCAATTCAGTGTTTACTCTGTAAAGCAAGGACCTCAGCTCTTACTCATCAGAATCAGAAGCAAAGATTCCATGGCTGCATCCAAATCACTCAAAGGAAAAATGTAATCTGACAACATAAAGAATAGTCCCCCTATAACTGTTTATTAGAATGTGAATATATTCCAAATCAATAACTAAAAAATAAAATAAAAATAAAAATAAATCAAGTTACAGAGCATGCATAAAATACAAAGTAGCGATTTACAAATAGATAATAGTATCTTCATAACCAACCAATACACTAAAATAATAAAAGGCTACAGAAGAAAACCAAAAAGACTGACCACAGCAATGCCTTCCGTGTGCCTCACACGTCATGAGCACCGCAAAAGACTGATTAACTATGAAACACAGTAATCTATGCAAGCCCACACACATATATATTTTGTATTTGGGGGATAGTCCACCATCCTAAATAGCATCACTTCAGTTGACACAACTTTCAGAACACTGCAGAGTAAGTGCTTAAAATTATCCACAAGAAAGTAAAACTCAATATTAGTGTGCACATTTCTAAATGGGAAACTAGTTGCTCCACTGATTTCAATAATGTAGTGGGAAAAAGTATTTCAGTTTGGTATAATGCCTAAATACATTCTATTTAAACTCAAAGTACTATGTACTAAAAGAATACATGCCTTTAAGTGGTACCACTTGAGCAGAAATTAACCTCTCACTATATTCCTAGACATACTGAAACCAGAAATTTAACTGGACTGTATTCCATAATATATTGCAAAACTCAAAATCAGCATTGTCAAAATAATTATCCATGCCTGCTGATAGTTAGTGATAACTAGGTTGCATTTCATTTAAGACAAAATTAACACTTCACAATTTGATACTAACAGCATTAAACCAATCATTGCCTGAGCAATAAAATGCCACATAATCTACTGCTGGGAAATTAGAGAAGTTCAGTGATTTGGGCTGCCTGTTCATTGCGACAGAGGCATCTCAGATGGAATTCCACCAGTCTCTTGAGTTCCCAGCCTGCCAGGCAGCATTGTTTAACATATGGCTCCATAACCACACTGCTACTGAGACCATAGAAGTCTTTTATGTTTACTAAGATCATTCTTGTCCAGAAAAACGTGTCCCCCTCTAATCAGCTTTGATGCTTAGAAAAATTAAAAACAAAATTCACTAAACTACTTAACCCTATTAAGGCATTTTAGAAATTGACTTACAGAATAATGGAAAATTTTCAAGCTCTCAAAATCTTGCTATGTTTATAGGGCAATTTTTAGATTTGTGGAAGTATACACTGCATTGAGAGAAGAGTGTATGAATTATAAGCTGCTCATTATACGCTGCTCTGTGGCAAAATGATAGCTTATTTCTTCTAAAGTCTTCTTAGTTTGATTTGATCAAGACCAACAGGTCTGAGCTTCAAGCGATCAAGTTCTATTATGTCCTACAGTGACAGGCTTCCATGATGAAAAGTAAACAGTAACTGAGGAATCCAAACATTCAGTTTATTAAACTAAGGCTAGTGAAGCCATAGCATGAAAAAAAGCTGCAGTCATTCGGGACAAGTGGATGATTTTATAAAGCTAAAATCAAAAGACTTAAGACACGGAAAAATTCAGAAGTATGAGGAAGTAATAAAACACAAAGTGACCACAAGAATTACAAATATATTTAAATCTCAGACCTGGGAAATGGACTATACACAGCCTTCTAGGGGTGAAGAGAAACGCCTTATATGTTCTGACAGCACTGCACCTTTGGCTTGTTTTCAGTGGTTGGTGGAACATGAATAGGAACCACATTGTTGCTTGGAGACATGTCATTTTCACGTCTGTCTGACATTTGCTTCTGGGAAACAATGCGGTAGATCTCTGAAAAAAGAAAAACATCCAGCAATACTCACTGTAAATAGACTCATTAATAGTTGATATAAAAGTACATAGAGGGAGAAAACAGATTTGCAGAAAAAGACTGCAAACAAACTTGAACAAAGGATGTATACATTTAAGTTTTATTTTCAAGTAGCCACTGATTAGAGCCAATCCATTATTTTAACAAGTTCTCTAAGGGTAAGAGAAAAACTGATTTTCCAGTTCACCAGTCAATTAAATAAGTCTTGGTTTAAAGAGATTACATACTTTATGGGCTTAGATGTAAAACCAGGAGAGGGGAATTAATAAATAAATAAATATTAACCATGAGGGTATTTTCAGTCTACCCTTATCAAAAAACCCTACAAACCATCACACTGTAGTACAGAAAATTAAAAATAAATCTGCACTATGAGACACACTAGTATTTTTCTTGGCTGTGTAGGGAAGAGCACAACTTCATAAACATGCCAACATCCCAAAGGATTCTTGGAAACGGAGGGAAAGACGTTTCTCAGTGCCTCCTGAACTAAAGTTAAATTGTAATTAAGTAATTATTAACAGGCAACTTAAGATTTTATGACACTCACCAAAACAGTTAAAAAAAAAAAAAAAGAAAGAAAGAAAACCTCTAACCTCTTCCACTAAATCTTAAACTCTGTGTAGACACTGTGTCTACCTTATTCATTTCTGTGTCTCCAGCATATGGTATATAGTAGGGGCTTAATAATTTAATAAGTAACTAGTAGGTCCAATAAATGTTATTAAATTCCTCTATACCAAGTATCTTTATTTAACTCATTTTATTTGGTCATATATTGCACTGCCTAAAAGTATTTCATTCTGACTAAATTCTAAACTCCTTACAAATAGAGAATGTATCTTACTTGTCTTTATTCTCTCAGTTCTCAGGACAAAAACAAAAACCTCAAAAGGTAAGAGAATTCTAAAAATGGGACAAATTAACATGATCTATCTCCTATTATGACGTACTATGAAAGACACAGTGCATTCCTATGAAAGACACCTGTGTATTCCTGACAAAAATGTTTCAAACGAATTTATCCTGAGAAAACAATTAGATAAATTCAGACTGGGGAATATCCTACAAGTCAAGTGGCCAAGTTTTCAAAAAACGTATTGTTATAAAATACATTTAAAAGATGGGGATAAATGTTCTGCATCTTTAGTGTCCAATACAGTAATCACATATTTAAATTAAATAAAATATGGGGCACAGGAGTGGTTCAGTCAGTTAAGCATCCGACTTCAGCTCAGATCATGATCTCGCGGTTCATGAATTTGAGCCCTACATCCGGCTCTGTGATGACAACTAGGAGCCTGGAGCCTGCTTCAAATTCTGCGTCTCCCTCTCTCTCTGCCGATCCCCCCAACTCGTTCATTCTGTCTCTCAAATAAATATTTTTAAAATTGTTTAAAGTTAAAATTCACTTCCTTAGTCTACTAGCCATATTTCAAGTGCTCAATAACAACCTGTGCCCAATAGCTGCTAATATTTAATAATACCAGAGATATGAAACATTTCCATCAATGTGTGACCTTTGACCAAAATGACATTTAAAATGTAAAAACCAAACCTATAAAGGACATTAGTATACTTGAAAAAAGAGGAATATGAACTGCACATAAACTAACACTGTATCTCCCAAATACGCAATTTGTTTCTTGAATATAATATATGGTATTGTGATTATGTAGAATGCCTTGTATTTAGAAGTTAAAATGCTCCAGTATTTACTTGTCAAGTGCCACAATGTCTACAGTCTGAAGACTGAGCAAAGGGGGAAAAGAGTATATACACACATGTAGAAATAAGCCAAATGTGGCAAAGTAATTCAAGATGAAAGGTTTAAGGGTATTCGATGTATTATTTCAATAATACTTGAGTACTTTTAAATTATAAAGTTATAGGGCAAAAAAGAGAAAAGTAGAATTGTATTTTCAAAATGCTCCAAGAACATGTCAACCAAACACAATATAAGAACATCACTTGATTGGATTTTAATTTGAACTGTTAAAAACAATTGAAACAGAAAATTTTAATACTGTTCGGATAATAGATGATAATATGACACACTGACAATCTTTTACTAGTTTTGCTATTTTGAATTTAAGTCCTAATCTTTTAGAGATACATCATGAAATGTTTACAAATGAAATGATGTAATATCTGGGATTGGTTTCAAAATAAGAATGGTGGGAATAGATGAAAGAAAGACTGGTCATGGACGGATGGCTGCTGGTGGCTACGTGGGAATTCAGGATTCTGTCCTGATTTTGGTATGTTGGCAACTTTCCATAACAAAAGTTAAAGAGAAAAATGTGTTAACTGAATACATTTTCTCCAAATTAAGAACTAATTTCCCTAAAGTTGAAAAACAGCAAGCTGTAGTCAACTGAATATATAAACTAGCAAAAACACTGATAGTTAATAATGTGCCTTTTCTTACTTTTCTTACTTTTTTTGCGGGGAGGAGAAGGCACTAAAATTGTGTTTCAGAAAGGTGACAGTGGTTCAAAGCTGAAGAAGCAGCAAGGGAAAAACAGACTGCAATAAAGAAAGCTTACTGACTAAAATTAAAAAGAAAAAGGATATGTAGTCTAATTCATTTAGATTCTTTTCACTGCAAAGAGATGGAACTGGACTGTGTCAAGGGTAAAGGGAAAGACACTCATTCAATCACACTGGTGGCTAAGGAATAAAAACAATCAACTTACTATAAAATTATACTATTCATGCATTCATTCATTCATTAGGTTTTCTCTCTTATCCCAAACTGGATGGCTCTTCTTTAAGTGCAAATTATTAAATGGACCCTCTACAAATTTTAACTTCTTTACAAGTCGTTTGGAAGATTAAGTCAGAGGAACCAAAACAAAAAATATTTTGCAGGCTCTTATATGAAAAGCAAACACTGTAAGAGAGGAACAGGCAGAGTTCTCAGAGAACAGAAAGTTAAATATTCAAGAGATCTCATTACAAAGCAAGACATTTGAGCAGTATTGTATAACTGGTCTGCAAGTATTGTACACTGTTTTGTAAAAATGGATTAGTGCTACATTTGTTCCAGTCACCAAGAAGACATCCACTAATAAAAATGCCAGAGCAATAAACAGGAAAGTGTGGGTCAAAAAAAAGTAAAAGAAAAATTTTCTTTAAGTATAATGAGCACTAAGACGCTACTCAATTTATTTAACATCTCCTACGGCTGGGTGTGTCACTTAAAAAAAACCTTGATAAGAAAATAGGAAGCAGATACCTTCTACCTAGTATCTGATTAGAGGTTATTTAAGTGGGGAAAGAGAAACAGGACTAATAACTTGCTAAACCAGATGCAAACATTTCCCTCTTTCAAGGGCATGTTCTCCTTTAGAACCAAATGAACTGCACAATTCATGCATAGTCCTTTTTCAAGATGTCCAAAGGAAAGGCAAAGTTAAAAAGAAAAGTGTTGTTCTTGTATTAGGATCTCTTACAGATGTAAATAGAAAGTTAAAATATTAATATAACATAGTTTTAAATATAACCAGGTAAAGTTAAATTAAAAAGACACATGCTTGAGGTGCCTGGGTGGCTCAGTCAGTTGGGTGTCCAACTTCAACTCAGGTCATGATCTCACAGCTCATGAGTTCAAGCCCTGTGTCAGGCTCTCTGCTAACAGCTCAGACAGAGCCTGGAGTCTGCTTCAGATTCTGTGTCTCCCTCTGTCTCTGCCCCTCTACTGCTCACACTCTCTCTCACTCTCAAAAATAAACAAACATTAATTTAAAATTTTTTAATTAAAAAAAAAGACACATGCTTATTTCTACTCTAATGAAAGAATTAAGCAAGTTGCAAAGTAAACTATACAGAAGTTAAATGCAACTATTCCAAATTAGGGAGCAAAAAGAGCTAAAATTCTTTGGGCTCTCCAAAAATCGTGAAAATAACAGAAGCCTGAGTTATTCTACTATAACCTCCATCAGAATTTGTTAGGTCTTCTTCAAACGCACTGCTAACCATCAAGTTTCTTGAACATCAAAAAAGTGCTGATTTGATACAATGACGTATTTAAAAGATTGCCACATGCCAAGAACAAAGATACTACACCTAATTAAATGATTCTCACTACTTTAACAACCTTTAAGCAAAAAGATAACTTGGACTTACTAATTATGTGGAGAAACCTTGCATTTATCACTTTAACCAAGTGATCAGAGTTAACATTACCAGTAATAAATACAACAAACCAATATCATGGCCTTCTGATGGATGTACTAAGAGCATTTTTGTGGTGTTCCTACTGAACGTGCAGAATCTGAATTTAATTATGAGGGAACATGAGACAAACCCAATATGAGGGACACTACAAAATAAATGACCTGTACCCTTCAAAAAAACGTCAATAAACAAAAGAAAGACTAAGGATCTTTTCTTAATTAGAAGAGACCAAAGAGCTAGGACAGCTGAATGCAATGCATGATGTGATCCCAGAATTTCTTGTGCTAATTAAAGACATAATTGGAACAACTAGAAAAATCTGCATAACATCTGCAGCTAAACAACAATGTAGACTACTACCTAACTCTGATTTTTTATAATTGCACTATGGTTATGAGAGAGAACAATCTTGTTTTTAAGAAATACACACTGATACAAGGGGGGAGAAAAAAGAATAAAGCAGATAAAACATCAACATTTGTGGCAAATGGGTGAAGGATAATCATAAATTCTTTGCACTATTACTACAAATCTTAAGTCTGAAATTATCATATTCGAAGTTGAAAGAAAAAATAATGGGAGTATGGAAAATATAGATTAAAAACATCCCTTAACACTGGGTGTTATAAGTAAACCAACTTGACAATAAACTATTTAAGAAAAAAATAAAATAAAATAAAATAAAAACATCCCATAATGAACGTGAGGATGAAAGAAAACAAAACTGCACTGAAATGCAAAGGCTGGGGAATCTATCAGGCTCACTCAAGTACTAGCTAACCACCTCTAAAAAATACTTTAACTGTCATGGACTTACTGTCAAATTTGTGAATGTCAAAAATGCCATGAATCTATTCTCAACAAGCAACACAATTAACTTTGGAGTATTAACATAAATAAACTTTGCAACATAAAATTAATTTTCCACCTTAAAAATGAAAATAACTATTTTTTCTTTCAGCAACATCAAAACACATTGTAAATACTCCCTTCATGCTGTTAACATTCAAGGCAGAATTAAACCTAAGGAGATTACGGTGGTCTTTTCTTAGCTTTCTTTTTTTCCCCTTCCTGTTTTTTCTTATTCATATTCCTACTGGTATAAAGAGAAGAAAGTTTAGAATATCCTAACACATGCAAAACAACAGATAGGTCTGCTGCCCTATGCAATGACCTTTGATCCCACAGACTGATACTGAAGATTTATGGAGGAAGCTGAGAAAATAGTGAATATGGAGAAAAAACGGTAGTAAGTGAAAGTAAAGTCTTGTTTGCTTTCAAGCAACATTAATTAAGCAGTAACAAATGTTAATGTGAACTTGAAAAATAGCCAAATATTCTTCATCTTTATGGACAAAATACTTCAATTTTAAGTATATATCATACTTAACTGATTACTTAATGTTTGAGTGGATCATTAAATTGAACCTTGCAAAATGACACATAAATAGTGAACTGCAGATGGTCTCACCTCCACTTAGTATCACAATAGGTTAGAAACTGAGATCAGAATGGGTTAGAATGCAGGGATTTGATGGGACATAAAAAATCTCAACAAGGACTAAAAACAAGTGAAGTTTTCAGAGGCCTTAAGAGACTCACAGACCCTCAAAATGATTTAACTCACTCATTATTTAAGACACTAAATCTGAGGACCAAGGACGTCCAGTGGCTAGTACAGTGACAAGTTACACAGGGGTGGGAACAAAGTGATAAAAAGCAAAAAACCTACAACTCCTGGGTCTAAACTTAGTACTCTACATATTGATTTAATAGAATCCACACAAGCGGTTGTAAAGAAAAGAAGTGGGATTTGCAGACACAGTGCATATTTAATCAATTCGTCCTTGCTTGTAACAGTCTGTAATGAAACTTGACATAGAGAAAATTCTAAAGGAAAGCTACTGTGTTCAAAAGACTATTTATCCAACCTTAGCACCAATTCTGTTAGTTACTATTTTTCTGATAACAGAAAAGAACTCTAATAAAATAGGTATGTGGATTACCAATATCTAGTGTATTTTTAATAAAGTTTCTTTTCACGCTTTAACTGCTATTTAGCTACTAATTCATCAAATGTCCACTCTGCACCAGGGATAGCTAAGTATTTTACATGTATGAAGTCATGCACTCATTTCTAGAGTCTACAGTAGATGTCTCAAGTGACAGGCAATTCTTTTGTGTGGATTATAGAGACAAAAACCTTTAAGTCACAACATACCAGCCAAGTCAAATCGTATTACAAGGTCTTTATAAAGATAAGCCCTCTCTCAAAAAAAAAACAAAAACAGAACTCCCCAAAATTTAAGGCCTAGAAAGGATTAAGGAACTCGCCTGAGCTTACAGAGCCATTGGTAGTGAAGGAGCCAGAGCTAAAACCCAAGTAAGGCTTCCAAGTCCATGCTCTTAAATTTCAGGCTTTATTCCCTAATATTTCCAGTATAAAATAAGACATTTAAAAGTTAAAATCTGGGAACCTGGGGGCACCTAGGTGGCTCAGTCGGTTAAGTATCCAACTTAGGCTCAGGTCATGATCTTGTGGTTTGTGGGTTCAGTCCCCAGATCAGGCTCTATGCTGATAGCTCAGAGCCTGGAGCCTGCTTCAATCCTGTGTCTCCTTCTCTCTCTCTGCCCCTCCCCTGCTTGTGTGCTCAGTCTCTCTCTCTCAAAAATAAGTATTTAAAAAATTTTAAAAACACAATAATAACATCTTTTTCCCTAGCTGCTTCTACAACATATCAGAACCAAGTAAGACTTTTCTTTACTGAAATTCAAAGGGCATTTATAGCTTTCCATAGCCAGGATTTCAGGTTATTTATTTGTGAGAGAAAGACAGAGAGCGCAAGCGTGCTCAGGCACACACGCGTAGGAGTGGGGGGGGGGTAGAGAGGGAGAGAGAGACAGAGAGACGGAGAGACAGAGAGAGAGAGAGAGAGGGAGAGAGAGGGAAGGAGAATCCCAAGCAGACCCCTCACTGTCAGCGCAGAGCCTGACTCAGTGCAAACTCATGAACCATAAGAACCTGAGCTGAAATCCAAGAACCCAACACTTAACTGACTGAGCCACCCAAGTGCCCCACCATAGCCAGGATTTCAATATTTATCTTATGAAAGTACCTTTAAGCATTACTTTGTGCTTGTGACCACAAAGTATAGAATACCTGGACTGAAGTAATAGAAGTAAACAAATTATTTTCAAAGTACTTTTCCCAGTATAAACCAAATAAATTAGAATTAAAGCTCACCAAGCAAGAGTTGTTAACTAATTGTATGCTCTAAACAGTTCTTGCTATAGCAGCTCTTAAATGACAGTCATTCTTAGATAGGGTGATATATAGTTTTCTAATTTGTTTACATTCATAAAACTTCCAATTCCCACTAGTATACTGTAAAAGTTCAAGTCTTACCTGTCAGAATTGTCTGAAAAGCAGCTTCTACATTTGTAGAGTCTAGAGCGGAAGTCTCAATGAATGACAAACCATTCTTTTCTGGTGGATGGGGCAGGGAGATGGGAGAGAGAAAAACTTCAGACTTGTCAAATTTTATACAAGAGTTATAATACATTCAAGCTTCAAAAGGAAAATAACAAAACTTTGTAAAACCTAAGATATCCCCTCCCCCCCAATCCTTGAGCAGTAAGGACACCATTCTACTTTAGCAGATTAAAATAACAGAAATTTTCATTGGCTCCTTAATTGAAATATATACTTGTTATATCTACTACCAATGAATGGCAATGAATGACACTACTCAAAAGGTAGTAAACTTATCAAATAATTTCCAACCCTTACTGTCCTTCTCCACATCAACCACATAATTATGATATGAACATGGATAGGTACGTGTTATCTGTAACAATTAGAATTCTGTAACAATGTTATTTGAAATAAAGCTTCTTGCCTGGAAAACTGAAAAACTATTATAAAAACCTTTATTCACAGCATAATCACTGGTAGACTGTCACAACCTTCACAAGCCAAGAATGAATAATGCTGCCTTCCCATCCAAGTACTAACCAGGCCCGACCCTGCTTAGCTTCCCAGATCAGAGGAGATCGGGCGCGTTCAGGGTGGTATGGCCGTAGACAAATAATGCTGCCTTCCAACAGGCTGTCCCTACTGGAACAGAAGAAATAGCCAGATCCTCTCCTAAAGCCAAAAAAGTTGTAACTCCTTAACAGCCGCATTTCCTGCTGGTCCTTGACACTCCCTGGGCCACTACTTTTTACACCACACAGAGCAGCTTAGGTAAAACACAGACATAATAGAAAAAGAGACTAGAATAGCATAAAATAAACTGATAGATATCATATACTCCTTCCAGGGTAAGGGGAAAAAAATCAAATTTATATTCAACTTTTGGCAGCAAAACTCAAAATACGATGTTTTAATGACTCAAAGTTAAGCAAAAGAGCCATACGGTCATCATTAACTTTCAGAACAACAATCCTTGCTGAGCACTGATGTTTACTTTCCTAAAACTACTGTAAGCAATTACCTTCACTGGAAAAGTTTCAAAACTCCAAGACGTAACATTAAGAAATACAGAATCACTATAATATCACGAAATTCATATCACTAACCTGCAAAAGCTCTTGCTTCATCTGTAGGTACTGCCCTGAGATGACGCAAATCACTCTTATTGCCCACAAGCATGATAACAATGTTACTATCAGCGTGATCTCTTAGTTCTTTCAGCCATCGTTCTACATTTTCATATGTGAGATGTTTAGCAATGTCATAAACCAATAAGGCACCTACAGCTCCACGATAGTATCTGAAAACAAAAACATGTATTTAACTATTAGAAAACAACCACAAGATGGAAGGGACACCACGAAGAACTAAATTTGCGGATCATATATTTTTAAAAGCACATTTATAAATAAATTTCAAAATCCTAACACAAGAAATCTAAAGAGGGAAAAAAACCCAGTACCTTTTCCAATACCAAAAGTCAGCTAGCTAATTCAGTCTATTTCTCAGAACTTAAAAACTATGAGACTTACGCTGATGTTATAGCTCGGTATCGCTCTTGTCCTGCTGTGTCCCATATCTGTGCCTTTATCGTTTTCCCATCAACCTGGATGCTTCTTGTTGCAAATTCTACTCCAATGGTGCTCTTGCTTTCGAGATTAAATTCATTCCGAGTAAATCGAGACAAGAGATTACTCTTTCCAACACCAGAATCTCCAATAAGGACAACTGAATAAAAAGACAAAGAACTTAAGATAAATGAGACAGACATATTCAAAAATAACACCATGCTTTAAAGCAAAAAAGAGCATCTGACTTATTTTAAAGGAATGGGGGTAGGGGAGAGGGGACTACCAATCAAACAAACGAATTTATTCTTTTTAACCTACTTCTCCCTACATAATAACTTGCACATATCATCTGCTTAGCATAGATACAGTATCCTGTCTTACACATAAAATTTTAATCACAGGTCTGTTAGGCATTGATTAATTACTGTCAATGCGATACCAACCTTACTATTATAGAAGGTAGTAACCTGAAAAATAAATCCTATGCCAAATAAACAATTTGTGATATTAAAGTGTATCATACAGGAAAGCAACAAAGGCGGTGAAAACGAAGGAAAGAATGAAAATGTTCTACTTTCATTAAAGACTAGGTGTGACCTCAGGACTCACACCCAGGCAAAATGAAACACATTTACCACATGAGGCATCAGGTTTATAAACTCTGCTACCCAGATCACAGAACTACAGAGAACTTTTCATGGTTCCGTTTATCAGATGGGCCAGAAGCTAGAGACCCCTACAAACATAGACACCCCAATTAAGTTTAACAGGGGCCCTAGGAAGCTAAGAATTCTTAACTTACTCTGAGTAAAAGCCAACGCAATGAGCGCACACACTCACTCTTATGACTTAAAAACTCTTTAAAAACAAGATTGGTTTAGATAAATTTATTTCCTATGATCACTACAGGAGGCAGTTTATTTACTAACTACATACATGGAGTTGTTTTTTCACCCAAGGCAATGTTATACTTAAGAATTTCATAAAAAGGGGGCGCCTGGGTGGTTCAGTCAGCTAAGCATCTGACTCTTGCTTAGGTCATGATCTCATGGTTCATGAGTTCAAGCCCTGCATCTGGCTCCACCCTGACAGTGTGGAGCCTGCTTGAGATTCTGTCTCCCTCTCACTCTGTCCATCTCACTCTCTCTCTGTCCCTCCCCTGCTCCTGCTCCATCACTCTGTAAAAATAAACAAAAATCTTACAAAAAAATAATTTCATAAACAATGGGAAAAAAGGCAGTTAACTTGTTTTAAAGCATTTAAGAACAAAATGCATTCACAAGTTTATAGAACATAAGCTAAAAATTTTTTTACAAAGGAAAAAAACATTGTCAGGATTTCAAAAAATATACTTATTTCTACTGTTGACTACTAATGCTTCTTACTAGCTAACTGATTTAGTCACCAGGCCTAGAAAATCAAACATGAGAGAATAACATCAAGGAATAAGACCATATCTTCCTAGAGAGACTGGGATTGGGGGGTTAAGGGGGTTGAGAAAGGGAGGTAAAAACTGTGAGAACTAACTGCACTCTGGTCAGAGGGCAAAGAGAGTCTATTATGCATTCCTTCCTTGCCACAAGAGCGGATATAAGCTGGCCTCTGGACAGTCTGGGATGGAGTACATTATCAAATGCATATCTTTCTGACTTCCTCTATTAGCTGATTCAGCAAGAAATCATCCAGGTGGCAGTAACTCCATGCAGTACAACCAGTAATTTCAAGCTATGTAGTCAACTAGAGATGTCAGAGGTATTATGACAAACACAGATACTATAGCAAATGCTCTAATTTGGATACCAGGAAAGAAGTTAAGGTCATGAACGTAGCATACAAAAACTTGCAAGTTTTATAGGATGGCTGGTTATGTTAGTTTCCAAGGTGTACCTTTCTGGAGGTGAGGTCAAATCCTAGTTTCCATGATGCACTCTCCTCTATTAATAGGACACACTCACTGTTGCCTCTCCGCGCAAGAGGCCTGATGTTCTGAAGAAACTCTTTGAATGATTTCTGGCCCCACACTAGCATAGAGGTGTAAAAGCCCCACTTGAGGTGGGAATAGGGAAGATGGGAAAAACCAGAAAGTTAAACCATTTCTACTTTTATAGACATTCAAGTATCAATCAGTAATTCAAGAGCCAGTCAGTTTAAAACCAAAAAGCAAGACATCCAGCATGACAAAGCCTTTGGAAAACTCTCACTCAAAGGACACCTTCTCCCTCCCACAAAAACTCTTACACTTCCAAATTTTGGTTTCTTCCCTTTTGACCTCCTTGTTAACTAATGACTACCACTCATTATCTTCCCACCTCAGCATAAAGACAGTGAAGGCATTTCCCCCCCTCAATGTAACCAATTAATTTTAACAGTATAAAAAAAATTGTACCCTTATCTGAAAATAATTCAAGACTCATGAAGAATGCTTTATACAGTTTAAAAGAACCACCTCTACTAGACATGGACAGGGTTGCCAGAATTAAAAGACTAACAACTTGTTAAAGGATTATGTCTTGAGTGACACCAGAAGATAGTGGTTCTCTAACAGTGCTGCCAAGAATTGCTGAGAAATGACACAATAAGGAAAGCTGGTTCTATTCAGTAACCAAATGAGAAATCAAACCAAGAAGGGTTACACATAAGGTCACTAAAAAAATAAACAAACCAGAATGGATTAAATTACCTAAACAACGTAAGAGAATTTACTGGCAATGACTGAAAAAATAAACTAAAAATTAATTAATTAATTCAGGGACTCAATTTCTTTTTTTTTTTTTATTTTATTTATTTATTTTTATTTATTTTTTTTTTTTACAAATAGTTTATTGTCAAATTAGTTTCCACATAACACCCAGTGCTCATCCCAGTGCCCTCCTCCATGCCCACCCCTCCTCCCCCTCACATCCACCAGTCCTCAGTTTTTGTCAGCATTCAAGAGTCTCTCATGGTTTGCCTCTCCCCCTTTCCCCCACCATTTCTGTCCTTCTTCTCCCCCTTGGTCCTCTGTTAAGCTCCTCCTAATCCTCCTATACGTGCACACATATGATATTTGTCTTTCTCTGCCTGACTTATTTCGCTCAGCATAACACCCTCAAGGTCCATCCATGTTGCTACACATGGCCAGATTTCATTGTTTCTCATTGCCATGTAGTATTCCATGGTATAGATAAACCACATCTTCTTGATCCATTCATCTGTTGATGGACACTTAGGCTCTTTCCAGGTTTTAGCTATTGTGGAGAGTGCTGCCATGAACATTGGGGTACATGTGCTCCTATGCATCAACATTTCTGTATTCAGGGACTCAATTTCTAATCAAAATAGCTTCTCTCATTAGGATGACAGTATTTAATCGCTTTTTAAAAATGTGAATTATAAGATCACATCCTATAGTTCAAGAAGGGACTTTGCAGTGACCTTCCTGTTTTCCTTAACTAATACCTTAGGTTGAAAGTATGTATATATGTATGATAATATAAACACAAATAACAGCATCTATATATTAAAGATCTATAACATTTCTAAAGTAACCTAGTGATATTTATACCACTTGGTTAACCTCACCTGCTGAATTTCAAGTATCATATTAATACCTAATATTAAGTTTGGTTCATTATATATGAAATATTAGGCTAAATCCCATAAAAGCAGAACATACATATTAATTATCCATTAATTAAAAGTTCCACCTCTTCAACCATTTAGTTTTATACACTCTCTTGCAAACTAATGTACTAGACTAAAATTTAATTGAACAAATCAATCAGTGCATCAGACCTAAAAGTTATCATCTAAAATGATTAACTGATAATTTTCATTCCGATTTTTATAAATAAACTTGGAGACTTTTCTACTCTTTCAGCTATATTCATAGTCCTACTTCACCAGAAGAGTCTTGCAAATAAAATGCATTCAATAAGTCAATAAGCCTTTAGTCTAGACAAGTTTTTCCAGATTCAGCAGATTGTGAGTTGCTCAACCGAAAGTTGTGAAAGAAAAACTACCAAGATGCAAGACAGCAAAGTTCCTATGATCTTTTCCACTGACAATCAGCTGATAGTTAATTACTACTGACCTTCAACTAGACTGAAAATAAAATGATGTAGACTATGTATCTAAATATTTTCAAAAAATGTGACTTAATTGGTGTCTTCAATACTAATAGGAACTATAATTGATGCTCACTTCACTTATGTGTCCCACAGGGCCATAACCACATTGTATATAAATACCTGTAGAATTAAAGCTTTTAAAATAAAATGTTGAGTTTTAAACAGTAAAATAAACCCCCCACACCCAAAGTCTCACTGTTGAGCTTAACTAATGTTCAAGAACAAATACATAATTGTAGAGCAACTGCCCTGCTCTCCCCAATTTACATTCTCTTTTGTACCACTCCATCCCATACTAATCAAAATATCCCTTCATTTTTAATTGGTCAGAATTAAGAAGTAACTTCCATTTCCCTTAAATATTAACTGTGCGTCGTAAGCGATCTTCCAAGTGGAGACCTGTAGCTCATCTTGGTGAATAAATCTCTGCAGATTGACACCATTTTAAAATGAAAGTATTGTTGCTTTGCTTTAAAATGTAACTGTATAAATAAGAAATTGGCTAAATAATCAGCCCTAAAGTTTAAAAAACAAAAGTGACTCATATCCGGTAAGAGCTTTAAAAAAAGTGGAAATTCTTCTCAGCAAAATTTTTTAAACACCCTATCTTAAACAGCAAAATGTACAACAAAATGAAAACATAACTCATGGAAACATAAAATACTTTAAAAGTTCCTTTTTTTTCTTTCCTCCCAAAGAGATAGAGAGCAAGCAGCATAGAGGGACAGAGCAAGAGAATCTTAAGCAGGCTCCGCACTGAGTGTGGAGACTTGAAATGGACCGAATCCCACAACCCTGGGATCATGACCTGAGCCAAAATCGAGTCAGAGACTCAACCCACTGAGCCAACCACCTAGGCACCTCAAATTCCTACTTTTAAGTTTCTTTAGTAATACTTAAATGCTCTTATAAAGAGTTAAGGTTCAAAAAGCTGACAAGAACCACAGTAATTTTCTTCACATTATAATCACTTAGGGAGTCCTCACAACCAGTCTCATTTAATTCTGGTAAGAATCCTGAGAGGTAGGTATTACTACTTTTCTTACTACCTTTCTCCTCCTTTTTATGGAGGAGAAGAACTGACGATCAAAGGTCACAAAGCAAATTTAAGACCTCAGTCAGAATTTGAATCCAGGCCTGTGTGACTCCAAAGCCCTGTACTCTCAATCACTGTTAACAGAATGGTCTAATCTCAAAATTAAGTTAAAATCTCTTTAACCAATCCAGGATAATTAATATTCTTAGTTTAAAAAAAAAAATGGTTTCTATAAACAACGCTAAGCTCCAAACCAAACGAGAAATATTGAGTTGTTAGTCTATCTTGTTCTAAAGTAATCACTTTAAAGGTACCTAACTGCCTACCATCTTGTACCTTATTTTAAGAATGACCTTATAATGACTAAACACTAGTCTCTAGGGTCTCACCTAAGTAATTTCACTTGACCTCAGATGCCTTCAGCTAACAGTATGCTAACATTTCCTTTTTTGTATTTGTAAAATGCATTAAGTACTCTTTTCTCCGTTAATGACTTTCTCACGGTGGGGGAGTGAGGGTGAACACTGAATGCAGTCACCCTGTATAACAGAATATTCTGGCTAAGGAGTTAAGCAGTGATAAGATTTGCAAAGTACTGATAAAGCAAAGCAAGGTTTCGGTCTTTCTTTAGTCAATCATTCTTAGCACCCAATGGCAAGGTCAGAAACAATCACTTTGCTTAACACTCTTTTTAAACTCCACCCTCCACTGTAAAGCTTTAATAGCAATGGCTTCTTCCTCCCTGGTAATGATCTTTGTTCAGCATACTACTTGATGGCTGCCCTAATTCAGAGGCAGAGAAAGAGCATCTGAGTGGGAGCACATTCACTGAACAAAAATAAAGCATTTACCGGACTGTTTCTCAATGGAAACCGTACCCTTTATTTGTGGTGATTTAAGAAAACCCAAACTATTGGGATTCTTTCTGGCCTAACCAATAAGCAATTCTTTCCATCTATTCCCACCCTCCAGTATGTTCTGTCCAAGAGCAGTACATGTTTCCCTATCTTGTCATACATACTTAATTTCGCCAAAGAGCACACAACTTCCTCCTAGTCCCCACCTTTTGGGAAAGGTATGTGGCCAACTAGGACTCTTCCCTTCCTGTTCTAAAAACACCAAAAGGCTGGATCCTCCCAGTGTTGCAGCAGGAAGCAACCAGTCCATAGTGATAAAGCAGGCTAGTATTTGTGCAGCGCACAACCTTTCCTGCTCAGGAACTGGGCCTTCAGGTCTGGCAAGGATAACAGCCACCACCCATCCGCAACCCCTTCTCGTAGCAGAGTCTAGAGTTATCCCGGGCTGGCTGCCGCTGGGTAGGGAGGGTAGGAGGGAAAAAGCCTAGATGGAAAGTCACAACAGTCCGCCGGGTCACTGCGACAAGTGCGCGCGTGGGTGATGGACAATCCTTCTTGCCCTCCCCCCCAACTCTCGGGGTCGCACAGGAGACGTGGGAGAGCTCTGGATTATGTGGGGAGGGAAAGGCAGAGAAAAGAGCTACCAATCCCGGGGGCAGTACGAGAAGGTTACCGACGACGAGACCCGTGGGGCGGGTGGGGGTGGGGACCCCTGGCCCGTTCAGATTTTAACGAGGGCCTGGCCCGGAGATGGAAGAGGACTGCTCCGAGAGGCGTCTGTCCGAGGGGAGGGGCTGAGAGGAGACGCAGAGGAGAGGCTCGCGCCAGGGGAAAAGGAGGGCAGATTAGAAAAAGACCTGTAGTGGGAGTCTGCGCCGAAAGAAGGGTGAGCGAGGGGAAGGGCAGGTCAGAGGGGCTCGGGAAGGGAGCGAGCCGAGAAGGGTGTATACTGAGGAGGAGGGGGAGGGGCGCCAAACCCGAAAAGATAGATGGTGGGAGGGGCGGTCCCCTTCAAGGGGCCACCGAACTGGGGAGAGGAAGATGATTTTGGGAGAAAGCTGCCCGCCACGAGAAGGACACAGGGTGAGGGGCGCTGAGGGTAGCGAAGGCCTATGGGGAGGTCGCTAAGAGCGCGGCGTGTGGGAGGGCTCCCTGTCTGAGGGGGAAAAAGACTGAGTTGGGAGACCGCAGGACAAATCGCAGAGAGGAAGGGCTGAGGAAGGCCGATTTCAGTGCAGTGGCAGCCCGCACACGGGTCCCCCGGGAGTGTCTCGGGCCCCCGAACGGGGGACTCGGTGAAGAGAGTGGGAGAGCCCATGGCCTCACCTTTGAAGAGATAGTCGTACTCGTCGTCGCGGGTGCCCATTGCGCGGCCGAGGAGCGAAGGGGCGGGAGCAACAGTGGTATCGGTGGGACCAGGGGGCGTCGCTGCAGGGGTAACCCGAGAGCCGAGCTTCAGCTGCCGGACCGGGTAAAGAACCCCTCCCTGCCGCTACGCCACTTCCGGCAGGCCCCAGCCCCTAAGGGGAAGTACTTCCGGGAGGCGGTGCTCCGCCCGCGTGCCCAGGAAGGGCGGTGTGCTGGAGCTTTGCGTCCGTCTTCAAATTCTGCCCCCCTCCAAGAGGCTTAGGGGGGAAACAGCTCTGGACTCCCAGCTCCTAGTGGCCGCTTGCCACCCTCTTAATGGCCTCTCCCTCATTCGTCGCGCCTCCCTGCGGGGAACTGGGGTGTGGGGAAGAGCCGCAGCCATGTTTGTGGGTGGTAGGTTTGTAGATGGGGGCGGGGTTCTGTAAGAATTAGGGAGCCGAAGGCGGCCCTCTTCTTGTGGTGGTTCCATGGTGTAATGGTTAGCACTCTGGACTCTGAATCCAGCGATCCGAGTTCAAATCTCGGTGGAACCTACGCGGTTTTCTTTTTCCCTGACTACACCACTTTTTTACTTCATTTACCTATTCAAGTGATTGTACAATTACGGTATAGATGGCCTTGAACTATCGGACTGAGTAGGGGAAGAATTTATCAAAACATAATATGCCTACGGAGACCTCACAAATTTACCCCCTTCGTTTCTGTAGTCACTGTCACCGGGGTGTTTACTAAGGAGCGTCTTCACTTCGCCCTCTTTTTAACTTGGGCTTCTGCCTCAACGCTTACTTCCAAAGCAACTCAGTTCCTTTTGCTAGAATTTTCAACCTCCAACTTCATTCAAGGGCAGGCGCTTTTCACTCCTTTTCTCTGGTAATTTCAAACTACCTCCAGATGTCATTCAGAGAACCTCGCCCACCCTCCTCATCAAGATTCATCAAGAACTTCTTGAGTCCTATTTGTCATCCTCTAAGCTAAATCCGTTTACATAATTATTTCATTAAACGAGCAGGGCCAAGAATGGCAATTTTCATTCTAGCAGAAATGTGGTACTAAGATTTAATTGACTTGCCAAAGATCATGCAGCAGAGCCTCCCTGTATTTGATAAGAGCTTTGTCATTACCTAACGTTTTTCCCGTTTGCTGCCATACCCCCTACCACCTACATGCAAACCTTCAATTTAGACTTTTGGGCAAGGGTACCTGTGGTGAGCAGAATAATGGCTCCCTCAATATGTCCACTTCCCAATTCCTGGAAACTGAATAGTTTAAATTACATGGCTAAGGGGAGTTAAGGCTACAGATGGAATTAAAGTCGCAAATCAACGGATTTCCTTCAAAATAGGGAAATAGCCTAAATTCTCCAGGTGAGCCTAATTTATCACAAGGATCCATAAGGACGCAGTGATGTGGTGTGAGAAGAGTTCAATCAGCCCTGGTGGCTTTGAAGATGGAGGAAGGGGACCAGGAGCCTAGAAATGCAGGGGTTTCCAGAAGATGGAAAGGGGAAGGAAATGGATTCTTCCCTACCGCACCCAGATGGAATATGGCCTTCCAGACATTTGATTTTAGACCCAGTGAGACCGCCATGCAGAATTCTGACCCACAGAACTATAATAAATTTGTATTGTTTTAAGTCACCAAGAGGGGCGCCTGGGTGGCTCAGTAAGTTTATGGTGAGGAAGAAGTAATGATTATAGATAACTTTTAAAGAAGTTTTTTCAGGATGCCTGGGTGGCTCAGTTGCTTAAGCATCTAACTTTGGCTCAGGCCATGATCTCACGGTTGGTGGGGTCGAGCCTCCCCTCAGGGTTCTGTGCTGACAGCTAGCCCAGAGCCTGGAACCTGCTTCAGATACTGTATCTCCCTCCCTCTCTTTCTAACCCTCCCCTGCTCATGTTCTCCCCCTCTCTCTCTCTGTCTCTCTCTCTCTCTCTCTCTCAGAAATAAATAAAACATTAAAAAAAATTTAAGTCACCAAGTTTGTGTTAATTTGTTACCAAAGCAATTAGAAACTTATCTGGTGTCATTTTCAGTGCTTTCTGTGATGGTATAAGCAATAAAAGGTTTATCTAAGGTCTAGATACTGCATTGTGCAAAGGTAAGTATTATCCCCATTGGGAGAAATACACAATATTCTCAAGCAGCTAAATATTACATGTACTACAGATTATAAGACACAGTCCTAGCTCTACTCAGGTAAGTAAACAAAATGGGCCCAAGAAAAGGGGACTATCCATAACTAGACAGTTGTGAAGATGTAATTAATGAGAGTTCTGGTGATAAGTGCCACAGAGAGGCTAAGATAATTAGGAAAGGAAGAACCCCCTGGAGGAACTAGCATTGACCCCCTGAAGGAAAAAGCAAGGAAGGAAACTCATTTTGAACAATGAAGGAAATCAGATGCTAAAAAACAAGTTGAGCAAGACCATTAATACCAGAAGAATAATTACAAACTTTTTCACTTAAGCTATTGTTTCTCAAAGTGTGTCTTGAGGTCAATAGTGTTACTCAGAAGGATTGCATGGCCAAATACATTAAGAATTACACAGTCTCCTCCACCTTAGAAGTTCCCTTAGCACATTGGCATTTTAAAGTCTAGGTATCTCGCTCTGACGAAAGCTTTTTTTTTTTTTTTTAACTGTGTTAAACACAGAATTTCCCAGATTCACCAGAACACAGACCTCTTTTCCCATAGAATACCTGTTAGCATCCCTCTGAACTCTTTGGGGAAATCCATAAAAGATTTGTAGACAAAGGGATGATTGAAGTCAACCTGGTCTAAGGAAAAGTAAGTTGTCTGTGGACTGCAGGATTGGGGTAAAAAAAAGAGGTGTGAGCATCTGAAGGTTATTGCAGTTGGGGTGCCTGGGTGGCTCAGTCGTTTGAGCTTCTGACTTTGCCTCAGGTCACGATCTCATGGTTTATGAGTTTGAGCCCTGCATCAGGCTCTGTGCTGACAGCTCAGAGCCTGGAGTCTGCTTGGGATCCTGTGTCTCCCTTTCTCTGTCCTTCCTCTGCTCGTGCTCTGTCTCTCTCAAAAATACATTTAAAATTTTTTTAATTAAAAAAAAAGGTTATTGCAATTAACCAGACACAAACTAACAGAAATGGAGTACAGCTATTAAAATAGAGAAGAAAGAAAACTCAAAGGCGGTCATGAAAAAAATGGTGAGTGGATCCCATGGACAAAGAAGAGAGGGTTTCATGTTCTTGCTTTCTTGGAGGAGGGGTAGTAATTGCTTGATGTGTCTTTTTTAATCTCTCAGGAAAAATAGGAATTTAATGTAAATGACTTAAATAGTACAGAAATATGGAGAAAATCTTTTTTTTAAGGATTCTATTTTTAAGTAATCTCTACACCCAACATAGGGCTCAAACTTACAACCCCAAGATCAAGAGTCACATGCTCTGCCAGCTAAGCCAGCCAGGCACCCCAGAAACACAGAATAAATCTTTAAGAGCTTCCTCCACTTCAATTTTTCCTCCAACCCCAGAGATAACAGCTACATTTTCTTTTAATATATATAAAATTACATGTACTGTTTTCCATCTTGAAGACTCTTTCTTTCCCTTTTCCTTCTTTCCTTCCTTCCTTCCTTCCTCCCTTCCTTCCTTCCTTCCTTTCTTTCTTCCTTTCTTTTTCTTTCTTTTCAGTCCATATAGATTTTAACTCATTTGCTATACAGTTTTTCTTAGCACGGATACGCCATAGTTGGTACAACCATTCCTATTCTCTTACCAGTGGATATGGCAGATATCGAAGGTTCACTAAATTAAAACCTATTCCTAAGCCATTTCTTCCTTGCCTACTTCCCCTAGAGACTAGAAAGCTAGATATTCATTTTCCCAGCTACTCTGCAGTATTTTATATACTAGTATAAAAATATACTAGCAGGGTGCCTGGATAGCTCAGTCAATTAAGCGTATGACTCTTGATTTCAGCTCAGGTTGTAATCTCATAGCTTTTGAGTTTGAGCCTCACATCAGGCTCTGTGCTGGCAGTGCAAGCCTGCTTTGGAGTCTTTCTCTGCCTCTCCCCTGCTTTGATCTCTCTCTCAAAATAAATTTTTTAAAAAATAAAACTTTGGGGTGCCTGGGTGGCTCAGTCAGTCGGTTAAGCCTCTGACTTCGGCTCAGATCATGATCTCGGGGGTCGTGTGTTGGAGCCTGGCATCAGGCTCTGTGCTGACAGCTCAGAGTCTGGACTCTGCTTCAGATTCCATGTCTCCCTCTCTCTCTGTACCTCCCCCTCTCACACTCTGACTCTCTCTCTCAAAAATAAACATTTAAAAAAATTAAAAAATAAAAATCTTTTTAAAAATACTAGCATTACTTTTCATTTTTGTCCATCTGGTTTGCTCAGTAATTTTCACTTCTCTGATAACTAGTTAGTGTAAATATTTTCTCCTATATATATATGCCATTTATCTTTCTTCTGTGAATTCCCTGTCAATATCCTTTTGTTGGGTTATCTTTTCATATTGATGTGGAGGATCTCTTTATATCCTTTGCCCGTTACCTTTAATTTACCTTTTAATCCTTTGCCTGTTACGTATGGCACAAATATTTTCTCCAAATCTGTCACCTGATTTTTGATTTTATTAATGATGCTTTTTTCCATACATTAGATTTAAATTTTCATTTAATCATATCTCTCAGTCATCTCTTTTATGGCTCAGGGTATTATATGCTGCGTAAGAAGTCTTCTCCACACCAATATTTTCTTTTAATTTTTAAATTTATTTATTAGAGAGAGAGACACACACATAGAGTGTGAGTGGGGAGGAACAGAGAGAGAGGGAGACACAGAATCTGAAGCAGGCTCCAGGCTCTGAGCTGTCTGCACAGAGCCCAACATAGGGCTTGAACCCACAAGCTGTGAGATTATAACCTGAGCTGAGGTCAGACGCTTAACAGACTGAGTCACCCAGGCACCCCTCCAGACCAATATTATTTTTTTTAATCCTTTTTTCAAATATCTTAATAATTTTTTCTCCATCCAGCTTTCATTTATATTAAGGATGATGTGACATAGGAATCTAAATTAATTCTTTCCAAATGGATAGCCAATTGTTTCAACATCATTTATTTGAACAGTCCATCTTTCCCCACTGATTTGAAATGCCTAGTTTATTGTAAGTGACTTTCACACCTATAAAGGCATCTGTTCTTGAAACTTCACACCATACCTCTGGCAACTACAGAGCAATACTGCTTACGTGTCTCTTCAAGAGAGCCTGTTGTGAGAAGTATAGTTGGCTGACAGTCTCTAGCTGCCACACCTCCAAGATCTACTGCAAGATTCACACTGAAACCATGTTCCCTCTGGACTGTTCCCAATGACTGAGCATGGTGGAGGTACGAGAGATAGAACAGTTGTGTCTAAAATGAGGCTCTTGTAATGGGCAGTCTTCAGAGCTCTAAATTGGCCTGGCTGAGCTTTTCTTAGAAATTGTATTATAGTCTGAGGCTCTTCCTACCCAACCCTCCTTTCTCCCCTCTCTCCTTGCATGGGTATTAGGCCTAAATTGTGGCTTGAAGCCCCTACTTCCTCTTCTGTCCTTCACAGGCATTTCTCCCAAATGAATCTCTTACACATCTTTTTTTTTTTTAATGTTTATTTATTTATTTTTGAAAGACAGATAGAGTGCAAGCAGCGTAGGGGCAGAGAGAGAGAGGGAGAGAGAGATCCCAAGCACACTCCACACTGTCAACGCAGAAACTGATGAGGGTCTTGAACTCACCAGTTGAGAGATCATGACCTGAGCTGAAATCAAGAGTCAGATGCTCAAACAACTGAGCCACCCAGGTGCCCCGAATCTCTTACACTTCTAATTCCAGAGGACCTGACCCTGATACAGTCCTATGAGTCAAGTTTTCTAGTCCTATGCCAATATCACACTGTTTTATGCTTTATTATAGCTTTATAGTCTATTTTGTTGTCTCATATGTGGTACTACATGAGCATATATTTGCGTAGTGCTTAGAATAGTGTCTGACATAACTGGGTGGCTTAGTCGGTTGAGTGTCTGACTTACAATTTCAGCTCAGGTCATGATCTCAGGGTCATGGGATCCAGTCCTGTGTTATACTGAGTGTGAAGCCTGCTTGACATTCTCTCTCTCTCTGCCCCTTTCCCCCGATCTCCCTAAAATAAAAAAGAATAGTGCCTGACATCTAATAAGAACCGCATGTATTTGATAAATAAAAATAAGTACAGTAATCCCTTCTCACTGCTTTTTTCTTTCTAAACTTTGACTATTTGTAGGGACTTTTTCAGATGAATCTTAGAGTAAACTTCTCAAGTTCCAAAAAGATTCATATTGGGGTTTTGATTAGGATTTCATTACTAATCATTAAAAATATTTTTTTTAGAAATGAAATATCGAGTTTGGACAAGATGTACAAATATATGAGATTCTGCTTATGAAAATATAAAAAAGTCAAAGAGATCAGGGGTTTAATATCTATTTAGAAGAATGATTAATAGGAGAGGGGAAGTGAGGGGAAAAGAAACCAGAAAAAAAGCAAAATGTTCACTTCAGTTTCAGGAATGTTAAATTTAAACAGCTGGTAGGAAAACCAAAAAGAAATAAATATCCAGTAAAAAGCAGAAATATCGATTTGAAATGTCATTTAAAAATTTTTTTTAATTTATTTAATGTGTTTATTTAAATAGAGATAGAAAGAGACACAACGTGAGCATGGATGAGGCAGAAAGAGAGGGAAACACAGAATCCAAAGTAGGCTCTAGGTTCTAAGCTGTCAGTACAGAACCCAATGCAGGGCTTGAACTCATGAACTGCAAGACCATGACCTGAGCTGAAGTCAGACGCTCAACCGACTGAGCCACCCAGGTGCCCCTAGATTTGAAATATCTTAATGAAAGAAGCAAGATCTGGAATATATCCCATCCTCCACCATCTGGGAGGCAGGTTTACATGGTTGTTGGAAACAATTCCCATTCAGCCATTCACTTGCTGTATCACCTTTAATAATCCATCTAATCTTGCTGAAGCTCAGTTCCTTAGACACAAAATGAGGATAAACATGAAGATTGAAATAATGTGTGTATAGCTCTTACCACCATGCCTGGCACATCGATAATGTCTGGAGATGTTTCTAGTGTACAACTGAGAGGTCTAACTGGCATCTAGGGGATGGAGACTAGGAACACTGCTGAACATCATGCAGTACACCAGACAGCTCCCCGACAGCAGAGAATTATCTGGCCCAACATATCAATAGTGCCAACTCTGAGAACCATGAGTTAATAGTAAAGACTAGCAAGAGGCCAGGCTAGCACCTATAGCGGAAAAGGGCAGGATACCACGAACATCCCATATCTATCCTTGCTCATTTTTTAAAGGCTGAGGATACTCCCCAGGCCTCAGGAATAGTGCCCAGGACACACACTTCCCGTCAGTATCTCATAAAGTAGAGCTCAGGGATCCACCCGCCTGACACAAAATAACTTCCATATGTGGTTCCTGTTTGTTAAGTAAACAGACCTCAGTGTCCTATTTCTTGATCCAAAAGGATTTTTATAGCGTTATTCACTTTACAATGATTCGTTAAACTCTACATATCAGTTTCATCCTCTTTTTTGTAATACTGGCTTTATTTCACAATAAGAATTTTTTGAGAGAAAAAGTCAATGGACCTTTATGACGTGGTGAGATTTGGTTTTTGGCCTTTTTATCTTTTCTGTTGAGTATATTGTAAGGTAACAAATCATACACAAGATAAGGAAATTCTCAACTTTGATTATCTGATTACAGTCACTAGAACATTAACTAATCTTAAAGAAAGAAATGGTAAAATAAATGTATTATGTAAATATATTTAAGTTATAAACATACATGTTAAAATAAATGTATATTATAACTTGTTATTTATACCAAAATTCTATGTAGTTCAACTATAGATATTTTTTCCATATCATAAAATCTGAATCACAATAACCTCCGACTTTTTTAAGCTTATTTATTTATTTTGAGAAAAGGAGAGCAAGCAGGGGAGGGGCAGAGAGAAAGGATGAGAGAATCCCAAGAAGACTCCACGCTGCCAGCACAGAGCCTGAGGTAAGGCTCAAACTCAAGAACCATGAGCTTATGACCTGAACCAAAACCAAGAGTCCGATGCTTAACCAACTGAGCCACCCAGGTGCTCCCCTCTGACTTTTATTATAAACTTTACTCTTTACATATTCTTAGTCTTCTAGGCTAAGTACTCATAGATCATAAATCATATACCACAGTACTCTTACAAAAATTAAAAAGGACACTATCAAGAGGGTGAAAAGATAACCCACAGAATGGAGAAAATATTTACAAATCATATATCTGATAAGTGATTCATATCCAGAATATATAAAGAACAACTACAACTCAACAATAACAAGCAATCACAAAAACAAAGGAAAAACCACCTAATTCAAAAATGGCCAAAGGGCTTCGTGAATAGACATAGCTCCAAAAGATATACAAATGGCCACTAAGCACATGAAAAGGGGCTCAGCATCATTATTCATTAGGGAAATACAAATGAACACCATATGAGATACCAGTTTGCAGACATTAGGATAGCTTTTATTAAAAAACATAACAAGTGTGGCAAGGATGTGAAGAAATTATACTTTGTACATTGCTAGTGAGAATGTAAAATGGTACAGCCACTGTGTTAGAGTTTGGTGGTTCTTACAAAAGTTAAACAGGGGCCCCTGGGTGGCTCAGTCGGTTAAGCATCCGACTTCAGCTCAGGTCATGATCTCACAGTTCGTGGGTTCGAGCCCCACATTGGGCTCCTTGCTGATGGCTGGCTCAGATCCTGGAGGCTGCTTCAGATTCTGTGTCTCCCTCTCTTTCTGACCCTTACCCTGCTCGCTCTCTCTCTCTCTCTCTCTCTCTCTCAGAAATAAAAAAAAAAGTTAAACATACAAGTACTGTATGGTACAGAAAATCTACTTCTAGGTATATACCCCCCCAAAAAAGTGAAAACACAGACACAACCAGATACATGTACACCAACGTTCATAGTAGCATTATTCACAATAGCCAAAAGGTGGAAATAACAGAGGTTCCATCAACAGATGAATGGATAAACACAAGGTGGTATATATTAATAATGTCATGTTATTTAGCCTTAAAAAGGAGTGAAATTCTGATACATGCTAAAACATGGGTGACTCTCTGGGGTGCCTGGGTGGCTTAGTCAGTTAAACATCCAACTTTAGCTCAGGTCATGATCACACAGTTTGTGGGTGCAAGCCCCGTGTCAGGCTCTGTGCTGACAGCTAGCTCAGAGTCTGGAACCTACTTCAGATTGTTTCTCCCTCTTTCTCTGACCCTCCTCTGCTTACGCTGTTTCTCTCTCTCAGAAATAAACAAAGCATTAAAAAAAATTTTTTTTAATAAACCATGGGTGACTCTCAAATATGTTTATGCTAAGTGAAGTTACAAATGGACAAAAATTGTATGATTTCACTTCTATGAGGTACCTACAGTGAGTACATTCCTACAGACAGAAATTTGAAGCTATTGTTTTAATGGGTAGCTATTGTTTATCGGGTACAGAGGTTCTGTTTGGGATGACAGAAAAGTTCTGGAAATGGATGGTGGTGGTGTTTGTGCAAAATAATGAATGTACTTAATGCCACCAATCAATACAAAATGGTTAAAATGGTAGATTTTACGTTTAATACACAAAACTATAAGGAACTGGATTTCAGTGTTTAAAAAGTGGAAAAATACAGGAAACAGAAGGTCAGGATAAAAAGGCAGATAGTGTCACAAGACTGGGACAGGATATTATGAGTTCCTCGGTCTTCCCAGGATCCCTATCATGCTGGGGCTTTTTTCCTCTTTCCTGACAGCCTCCCAGAATTCCTGTGGCCTGGCTGGCTTTTTGTACCAAAGTTAGCTTGTTCATCCTCATCTGCAACCAGCCCAGAAATGACACCCACTCTCGCCTTGAAATTTCACCATTACAGTCATGTTTTTGGATGAGTACCAGTTACCAGCCACCTTCCTGCCCCACACTCACCCTGTGCCTCTCTGTCCAGCTCTGTGTTTACTACCACCTCCTAGAAGAGGGAATTGGTTTTGGCAGTGTGGGACCCCATCAAGCCCATGCAATCTCCCATGTGGATAACAGTCATGCTCATTTAAAGAAGAAAAAAGAGGGGTGCCTGGGTGGCTCAGTTGGTTAAACATCTAACTTCGGCTCAGGTCATGAGCTCACAGTTCGTGAGTTTGAGCCCCACATCAGGCTGGCAGCTCAGAGCCTGGAGTCTGCTTTGGATTCTGTGTCTCCCTTTCCCTCTCTGCCCCTCCTTGGCTCACTCTTTCTCAAGAAAAAACAAAAACAAACAAAATAAAACCAAACCTAGCAGACCACCAGAGTCTCATTTTAGTTTCTCAATCACTGGGGGGGCAAAAACCTAGATCTTTTTGTCATTGAAAAATAAAAATACCACAATTCTAAATTGGTTGTGGTGACCAAAAAGAAGATAAAACTGACACTTTTAGACATAGAGTCAAAGCTTAACACAGAGGAATAATTACTGTATGGCCGAGTCGATTCACTCCTAAGTATATATCTGAAAGACATGAAATTTCACATTTACACATACACAAACCTATATATGAGTGTTTATAGCAGACTTACCTGTAATAGCATGAAACTGGGAAGAGCCCAAATGTCCATCAAAAGGTGAATGGATAGGCAAATTCTGGTGCATCGACACAATGGAATACTACTTAGCAATGTTGGATACACACAACAAGTGGACGAATCTCAAAATAATCATGCTGAGTGAAAGAAGCCAGAGGAAAAACAGTACGTATTATATGATCCCATTTATATAACATTCTCCAACATGCAAACTGACCTAGGGTGACAGAAAGCAGATCAGTAGTCTCAAGACAAGAGTGGAGGGGCAGGAGGGGTTAAAAGGTATGAGAATGTTTGTGGGGATGATGGATATTTTCGTTGTCTTGGTTGTGGTGAGTGTTTCACAGGTGCATACACACATCAAAACTTATCAAATTTCACACCTTAAAAATGCAGCTTATTGGTTTTTAAAAAGAGCAAGAGAGAAACAGAGCACAAACGCAGACAAAAGATGCCCCCCTCCTCTTCAATATTCTTGAATACAAGGCTGGAATGAACAGATGCAAAACAGACACAAATGGCCTGCTGCTCTCACTCGCGCGCACACATACACACACATACACATAAACTAAGCACTTGCAAAGTTACCTGCAAGTCTCCTTTACAGTATTTCTTTTTTTTTTTTTTTAATATTTTAATGTTTTATTTATATTTAGGAGAGAGAGTGAGAGACAGCGTGAGCAGGGGAGAGTCAGAGAGAGAGGGCGTCACAGACTGAAACAGGCTCCAGGCTCTGAGCTGGCAGTCAGCACAGAGCCCGACGCGGTGCTCGAACCCACGAACCGCGAGATCATGACCTAAGCGAAAGTCGGATGCTTAACCGACTAAGCCACCCAGGCACCCCTCCTTTACAGTATTTCTGAGTAGAGTGCCTTTCCATTCCCACAGTCACTGGTCTGGTCTAAGCCCTCCTTCCCCACTATTAGGCTACAACCAAGTCTTACCCTGAATCCAACGTGGGCTGCCAGAATAACCTTGACAAACGACACCTCCAACCATGTTACCCCCAAAATTCAAATATGTCCACCCATGCCTGAAAAATGTTGTAAAATGAAATGTTAGAAGTGAGAATAAGATCACAGGTGATTTCCTTTGTTTATCTGCTTTCTATATTTTGCTGTAATATTTTTTTAATTTTTTAAAATATTTATTTTTCAGAGAGAGACAGAGCATGAGCAGGGGAGGGGCAGAGAGAGAGGGAGACACAGAATCCAAAACAGGCTCCAGGCTCTGAGCTGTCAGCACAGAGTCCAAGCAGGGCTCAAACCCACCAACTGTGAGATCATGACCTGAGCTGAAGTCAGACACTTAACTGACTGGGCCCCCCAGGCACCCCTGTAGTAGTATTTTACATAAAAATAACCTAATTGGTTTTGCTTGTTGCAAGAGGAATGAATGCTCATATGTAAAATATTTGAATAATATGAACAATATGGGAGTAGTAAAGCTGGGAAAGGCAGTCTGTTTCCTTCTGGTTGTCAACATTGTGGTTGCCTCCCCAACACCCACCCCACCCCTCCCATCCAGGAAGCAGCCAGGCAGTTTGCTGGGATTATCTCCACCCGCAGTTCTAGGAGTGGCTTTTGGAACGATCTAAAGCTGTTCTCAACCTTAACATCCAAACCCTGATACAGCAACAAACGTTTCATAATACTACTTCCACCATCCTGACTTAGCGAATCAATAGATCATATAATATGACTAACGGTATAATGCTATAATTATAACGTAAGAAAGAGATAATAGGAAACTAATTCATTATAAAATGATATGTATTTCAGTATGTAAATGCTTGGGCACAACAATAAGAGGAGACATAATGAAATAGTTAGATGCTTAGCCTACTGGCAGAATCATCATTCATTCAACAAATAGTGTTTGAGCACTAGGTATTGAGCACTCTCCTAAATTTCCTGGAGATACAGACAGACATCCCTACTTCATGAATTTGCATTCTGACAGGGTAATGGAATACGGACAATAATCAACATGATACATAAGTTAATTACATATTACATTAGAAGTTAATAAGGATTATGAGGAAAAAAAGAAGCCAGAGCAGTAAGGAAGCAGGTAGTGGGTTGCAGTTTAAAATAGAGTGGTCAACGGGGCGCCTGGGTGGCTTAGTCGGTTAAGCGTCCGACTTTCACTTGGGTCATGATCTCGCGGTTCGTGGGTTCGAGCCCCGCGTCGGGCTCTGTGCTGACTGCCAGCTCAGAGCCTGGAGCCTGTTCCAGTCTGTGACTCCCTCTCTCTCTGACCCTCCCCTGCTCACGCTGTCTCTCTCTCTCCTAGAAATTAAAAAAAAAAAAAAAAAAAAAAAAAACATTAAAAAAAAAAATAGAGTGGTCAAAGCAGAACTCACTAGAAAGTAACATTAAAGCAAAGATTTGAAGGAGGTAAGGGAATGAATCATGAACCTGTCTAGGGGGACAGGGTCCAGGCAGAGGGAATAGGTAGTGCAAAAGCCCTAAGGTAGAAGCTTATCTGGTGAGTGTGTACCCTTTAAGTGGCCAGTGAGGTGAAATGGAGTCAGTAATAGAAAAAGCAGAAGCAGATGTGTCAGAAAGGTAACCAAGCCAGATCTTGCTGGGCCTCATAGGACATTGCAAGGCTTGCACACTCCGTAAAATGGTGCAATGTTAGAAGGTTTGGAGCAGAGGAGTGACATGATCTCATCTACATTTTAGAAAGAAAAATCTGGCTGCTCTATTGAGAATAGATTGCTGGGTGGAAGCAGAGAGATCATTTGGAAGGTTGTTACAAGAACTCAAGCGAGAGCGGCATCTGGGTAGCTCAGTCAGTTAAACAACTGACTTCGAGTCGGGTCATCATCTCGCAGTTCATGGCTTCGAACCCCATGTCCAGCTCTGTGCTGACAGCTCAGAGCCTGCTTCAGATTCTTTCTCTCTCTCTCTCTCTCTCTCTCTCTCTCTCTCTGCCCCTTCCCTGCTCTTTCTCTGTCTCTCAAAAATAACTAAACGTTGAAAACTTTAAAAAAGAACTCAAGCGAGAAACAGCAACAGCTGCAAATGCATACTCATATTCAGTACCGTATTTCATAGAATCTAAGATGTAACTGATCATAGGATACATCCTGATTTCAGAGATAAAATATGCAGTGTGAATTGCATTATGCAGTGTGAACTGCAACATGCAGGGCTGAACTGGCAACTCAAATACCATCAGTGGTGTTGGTTGTTGAAAACATGATTTTCTGAAATAGCGAACAACTCTTGGTAAAGTTCCAAATGAACCAAAGTACTATTTTCTCTCACATTACCCATAATTCTCACATCTTGAAGCTCAGTGTATATTAAGAGCATGCAAAAATAGTTCATGTTTCCATATACAATGGAGTTAGGGTCTAGCTTCAGATTATTATAAACAGGTTTTTTAAATGTATGTTAATGTCAAATAAGGCATTAAAAGTCATGCAAGATGTGGGGAATATTGGATTGTCCTATACATTATCAGAATCTAGTATCTCTGGCCCACATTCTCTAAATACCCAATCACTATAACAACCGAAATTGCTCCCTAACCTTACAAATAGGTCCCTAGAATGTGCATGATTCGGTACCAGGCATGTGCCCATGTCTGCTGTGTGACCAGTAACAGAAGCCCATTGGCCTGAATGTGCTAGCAACCCTCCCACCACCAGGGGGAGCCATCCTTGGGATGAGGACTTCACCTTTTTTAAAAAAATGTAGTATTTTTAAAATTGTGTTACAAAATACATACAATTTACCATCTTAACCATTTCTAAGTGCATGTTCACATTATTGTGCAACCAATCTCCAGAAAACCCTTTTCATCTTGCAAAAAGAAACTCTATACCCATAAAACAAAAACTCCCCTTTCCCCAATGCCCGCAAATCCTCAGCACCCACACTTCTACTTCTGTCTCTGTAAGTCTGGCCACTCAAAGTACCTCATATAAGTGGGATCCTATAGTGTTTGTCCTTTTGTGTCTGGCTTATTTCACTTAACATAATGTCCTCAAGAAGCTTTTAGCTTTGAAGGCAGAATTACAAGCCAGAAGAAAATTAGTAGCTGGATGACATTGCTGAATCCTTTCATCAATCCTTCAACAAAGCCCACTTTAAGGCTGGACATTTTGATTACTTGGCCAATATATACCACTTATCATTTAGGCATATTGGTGTGTAATTTTCTATTACTTACAAAATGAAAACCCGAAAACTGATACCCTCCCCTTCTTTTCTCAAATAGTAGTATCAGTTTAGTACATATTCTTTCCGACTCTTTAATACACAAATAAAAATGAATATTTTATTTTTACATAAGAAATTCTATATAACACTGTGAAGCAACCTAATTTTTTCACTGTTAATAAATACAAATCTAACTAATTTTTTACAATTTTTTTTTTTTTTAGAGAAAGTGGGAGAGAGGGAGAGGGACAGAGGGAAAGAAAATCCTATGCAGGCTCCATGCTGTCAGGGTTGAGTCCAACGCAAGGTTCGATCTCACAACAATGAGATCACAAGATGATGAAATCATGAGATCAGGAGATAAGGAGACCATGACCTGAGCCAAGATCAAGAGTCAGATGCTTAACCAATTGAGCTACCCAGGTGCCCCCAAAATGAATCTAGTTTAAATTCTTTTAGAACTCCAGGGGCGCCTGGGTGGCTTAGTCGGTTAGGCGTCCGACTTTCACTTGGGTCATGATCTCACAGTTCGTGGGTTTGAGCCCCGCGTCAGGCTCTGTGCTGACTGCCAGCTCAGAGCCTGGAGCCTGTTTCAGTCTGTGACTCCCTCTCTCTCTGAGCGCCCCTGCTCACACTGTCTCTCTCTCTCCTAGAAATAAATTAAAAAAAAAAAAACATTAAAAAAATAAATATGAAAAAAAATTCTTTTAGAACTCTGTTGTATGGATGAACCAGAGTCTATTTACCCAATCTGCTACTGACATCTAAAATCTCAGTGTTTTGGTAAATATGCTATAGTGAACATCGTCTACACATTTATTTCCTTGAATAAAATTCTAGAAGAAGTACCTTCTAAAATGACTGTATTAATTTCTACTCCCAATAATAATTTACGAGAACCCTAATTCTCTATAGTCTTAAAACTATGGAGTACTGTCCATCATTTTCATCTTTACTAATACAACATGTAAAAATAATACCTAACTTTTATTATAACTAGGAGTTCTCTTTTGCAAGAAAAGAATTTTTTAAATGTTAACTGCCCAAGTTTACTTCTTTTTTTGTGACGTGACTATTCAAATCCTTTGTCCATGTGTCTACCAGGGTATTCATCATTTGCCTACTGACTCACAAAATCCCTTTAAAGAAATAGGCATATGAAATCCTTGTTAGTCAAATCTGTTGCAAATATTTCTCCCAGTTTCTTATTTTTAGCTTTCTTAATGAAACTTTTTCCATATAAAAGTTTTCTTTTTTAGCATTATTTTCTTCTTTTTTTTTAATGTTTTATTTATTTCTAGGAGAGAGAGAGAGAGAGAGAGAGAGAGAGACAGCGTGAGCAGGGGAGGGTCAGAGAGAGAGGGAGTCACAGACTCCTGAAACAGGCTCCAGGCTCCGAGCTGGCAGTCAGCACAGAGCCCGACGCGGGGCTCGAACCCACGAACCGCGAGATCATGACCCAAGCGAAAGTCGGACGCTTAACCGACTAAGCCACCCAGGCGCCCCAGCATTATTTTCTTCTTATATGAGAGTCCAGTTGTCCCAACATTTATTGAATAAGCCATCTTTTCTCAGTGTTTTGAAAAGCCACCGGAGGGGCGCCTGGGTGCCCTTTGTCCCAACATTTATTGAATAAGCCATCTTTTCTCAGTGTTTTGAAAAGCCACCGGAGGGGCGCCTGGGTGGCTTAGTCGGTTAAGCGTCCGACTTTTGCTTGGGTCATGATCTCGCGGTTCGTGGGTTCGAGCCCCGCGTCGGGCTCTGTGCTGACTGCCAGCTCGGAGCCTGGAGCCTGTTTCAGAGTCTGTGACTCCCTCTCTCTCTGACCTCCCCTGCTCACGCTGTCTCTCTCTCTCTCCTAGAAATAAATAAAAATATTAAAAAAAAAAAAAGAAAAGCCACCGGAAATTTGCACAATGAAACTTCATATGTGAATCAGCTGTAGAGCTTTCTGATTCATTCTACTGACTCTTTTTTCTACCCATAGGTCAGCTGCTCCTTCGAATTCTTTCCTTTCTTTCTAGGCTTTCCTTTCAAGTTTCTTGGCTTTATCACATTGCTAGTTTTCACATGAACATCAAAAACAATTTGAGAAGTTCCAAAGAATCTATTGTGATTTTGTTTGAAATTGCATTGCAATTATAGATTAATCTGTGAAGAAATGGCTTATTTTTTTATATTGAGTTTTTCCTTCTGTGAGCACATATATCTACTATTCAGGTTTTATTTTATGCATTTTAGTAAAGTATTACTTTCTCTGAAAGCTTCCACATATTTTAGATTAAGTTTAAACAGAGGTATTTCATAAATTTTGCTATTACTGTAAATCAAATATTTTTCTAACTAGCATATATGTTGCCATTGTATATGTGTGAGTGTGTATACGTATGTTTACATACATACCTATAGAGTATATATATATCTCCTTAGCCACCTTTTTGAACTCTTTAAAAAACTTGGAGTTACCTCAATATATATAATAAAATGGTCTCCAAAGAATGAGTTTTTAAAATCACTATCAAAAGTTGTACCTTTTATTTATTTTTTATTTATTTATTTATTTTTCTCGACCTTCCACATTAGATACACCTTCCAGAAAAACATTTGACAACAGAAATAGTAACTGGCATCTTTGTCTTGTTTCCATTTTCTGAATCACAATCTTACTGAGATATAATTTACACATAATAAAATTCACCCTGTCAAAGTGTACAATTTAGTGTATGCTTAGAAAGCTAGGATGGATCATGAAGGTACTTCCAGCTGGAGGCGGTCAGCTACCTATAGTCCCTGCAGTTGACTATGAGCATCAACTTCCACGGTTGCCGTATTCCTATTCTAACCTCTTAGGTAAGTATTATCTCACAAAGTTTAGAATACCTTCCTCTTCTTTAGATGATATTTTCTATCCCCCCACAAAGTGCTTAGCATAACTTCCTGCCCATGGTTGGGCCTCAATAAAAATGGGTGGAATAAATTAATAAGTACCTACCCATTAATTTCAGGATCTCTAGATTAATTCTGGGCAGAAAAGCATTTGACACAATTTTTACCAGTGGCATGCCGGTAAATATTTAGCAACTGGTTCTTGGTAGTACCGATTTCTAGTGTTTGCTTGATTTCTGAGGTAGCAATATTCCTACCACTACTGTCAATTTTGGTACCTCCATGATATTAACCAGGATGCAAAATTCCCAAAAATGTAACAATGTTCTCTTAATCTAATACAAGTCAGCTACACCACACCATGGGTTCTTACCCACAAAGAGTTTTTGGTGCGTTTTTTCTTTCCTTTGGATTTTTTAATTTATTGGAAAATAAAAATTAGAACAATATTAAATGAAATTTCAAAAATTAATTCACCCATAATTTGTCTATTCTAACAGCTAACATAACTCCTTATTACTATGCATTCTCTTCCAGTCTTTGCTTTATGTATACATATTTTAACTAATTATAGTCATCCAATTCTTAAAGTGTTTTGTTTTAGCAAATGTTAAACATATACAAAGTAGACAGAATAAAGTAATGAATCCCATGTGCTATTACCTGGCCACCACCAGAACATTAATCTGTAACTAACCCTGTCCTAACTACACCAGCTACTTGCCTCCCACCCACGTTTTCTGAAACAAATCCCGGACATCATAACCTTCCATCTGTAAACATTTCAATAGAAACCATTTAATTTTTCATTCAGCTTTTTTTCACTGTAGTCTAAAGAACACAAAGTCATAAATAATTCAACTAAGAAAACATTTAAATATTCTGATGTTGGCAGTGAGGACTGATTTGAGGGGCAAAGGAGGAGTGTCTAAAAGCTGCAGCCTCTGAAGGAGAGCATCAGGAAATCTTTTTACTTTTTCCTCATCCTTCTTTTCGTGGCCAATTATAATCCCACATGTTATCTATACACACAGAATCACATATATCATGGATCAAATCAATCAGTGTCTCTACACATGAAAAATACCTATCAAAGCATATTTTACTCAACACGGTTAAATCCCAAGGCAGTTAAAGTCATCTTCTCCAATTTAACAATTTTTAAGGATATAAACCCCCTTGGACATATGTATTTTTTTGACTTTCCATCTGATTATCCATTGGCCCAACATTTCCTGGAAGATGGATTATTGTCTCCTTCCTTTATCCTAATAATTTATGCTGCAGTGTCGTGAATGCTGTCACCCCTCAAGGCCTTTGGGAAGAGCCATGCAGAGCATGCAACACTGAAGTCTAGTTCCAAATACAAATCTGGCAAACAAGTCCTCATTATTCCCGCATTTTCCATATACGACATTTGATATTTTAGCAGAGCAACTCACAGTGTAAACTGGGAGCAGGAAGCAGAAACTGTTTTTATTAGTTTTATAACCCCTTTAGACTGTTGGTTCTAATTCTGCACATATACTACCTCTTGCCATGGCTCTACTCTGCAAGGTAGACTTTATTGTACCAAATTCGGAGATGAGAAAACCAAGACCTACAGAGGCTTACTCAAGATTAAACGCTTAAATGTGGTGGAGCCAGGATCTGAACCCTAGTGCAACAATTGGAGTTATTTGGTTGCAAGCAAAAGAAATAGGCTAAAAAAGAGGATAGTGATTAGAGGGATGTATATTGAACAGCTCAGAGAATGAATGAGAAGCTGTGTAAGACAAGGTTGAAGGGGCACCTAGGTGACTTGGTTGGCTAAGTGTCTAACTTCTGGTTTCAACTCAGGTTTTGATCTCAGGGTCTTGGGTTCAAGCCCTGTGTTGAGCTCTGTGCTGAGTGTGAAGTCTTCTTCAAATAATAATAATAAAAAAAAAAAAAACAGGCTGGAACCAGGACAACAGAGATACCCGCATCCTTTAGTCGGCAAAGTGTGAACATTAACCATTTTTTCCATCCTTCTGTCATTTTGTTCAAGATTCAAAGTTCAAGGAAAGAGTCCTCAAATGGTCTTTCACTTCGGAAAGAGAGCAGGACATGTAATTTCCTATCCCATGAAGAAGTCCCATTTTGTAGAAGTAATTCCTCAAATGAATTCAGGGCACAGTTTTGAAGAGTGAAACAGATGCTGGGGGGGGAAAAAAAGTTCTATGATGACATCTTGTATGCACAGTGCAGATTCCCCCCTTCAAAGAGGGACTTGTTATTCCAGCTGTGAGAATGTTGTTTATAGAGAGCCTTCAGCTGTCAACCCATTAGGAACTGCCTTTGCTGCAGAGAACACTCTATCCGTCATTACCTTCTTCCAAGGATAGCCTACAGTATTGAAGTTGGGGTATAAAGGCCTGACCATTTTAACTTGAAGGCACAACTCTGTAGGGCCATTTTCACTCCAGAGCCCCCTGTGAGGCTGATTGAGGCTGTTGGGAGAGCTTGTAGCATAGCTCAATTTTTCCCTGTACCCACTCTGCTTCCTGCCTCTCCCTTCCATAGGTGTTGAGTCCAAGAGACTTTTTATTTTTCTTTCTAAAAAATGTTCATTTATTTTGAGAAAGGAGGGGAGAGAGAGAGAGAGAGAGAGAGAGAGCAGGGGAAGAGCAGAGAGAGAGAGGGAGAGAATCCCAAGCAGGCACCATGCTATCAGCAAAAAGCCTGACATGGGGCTCAAGCCCATGAACCACGAGATCATGACCTGAGCCAAAATCAAGAGTCAGATGCTTAACTGTCTGACCCAGCCAGCTGTCCCTGAAAAGCCTTTTTAAAAATAACCATCCTGAATACTAAATGCAGTCTCAGAGTTTGCTTTCTGGAGAACCCAACATGTGACATCTCAACTCACCAATTCTGCCTGATTCCAAAGTCCCATCTTTTCACCCCACTAGTTCTAATTATGCTTCATTATGACTTTCTTATGAAGGAAAAATATACATAACATTAACCATTTAAACCATTTTAAAGTTTAATGGCATTAAGTATATTCACATGATTGTGCAATTTCATTTTGGCTTTTTATAAACATTTAGAAACAGAGATCCACAGAGTATTAGAACTGGAGAAGAGGGAGACCTTTACCTGCTAAATGATGCCAATTCAACTATCACAACTTAGCAAATGTATCACAAGTTAGCTAATGTAGCAAAAGAAACAGAAAGATTGGTAGAGGATAAGAAACATAATTAAGTAGGCATGTCCCCCTTCTATGGCTAGTGAGCTAAAAGGATAAATGTGCTGCTTCCATAGGGACCTCATTCCCTTTTGCTTCTCCCAAGAAGGCACTTCTCAATGCTGAGGGTGACAGTGCATTTAAGATTTGTATGTTGCTATAATATGGCACCAAACATAAGTCAACTGCTTAATCTTGGTCTCAAGGAAGAAAGAGGGATCTGCCCTAATACCAGAGAAAAAATAGCCTGGGTGGGACTTAAAATGTGGTTTGACAGGGACAGTTTGAGGCCTTGGTAAGGGATTTTCAAGGATAATTTTGACTATATCCAATTTTAATCTTATATGCTGACCTTACAATTTCCCCCAGGTGAGATGCAACCCTCTTTACATTGTCCTGCATGGTGGTAGTTCAGCATTAATTCATAACAAAAACTCATGACATTGTTGAGGTTCCTAGCCAGCTCAGTGGGTAGAACATGCAACTATTGACCTGAGGGTTGTGAGTTCAAGCCCCATGTTAGTTGTAGAGATTGTTTAAAAATATAATCTTAAAGGGGCGCCTGGGTGGCTCAGTCGGTTAAGCACCCGACTTCGGCTCAAGTCATGATCTCACGGTTCGTGGGTTCAAGACCCACATTGGGCTCTGTGCTGACAGCTGGCTCAGAGCCTGGAGCCTGTTTCAGTCTGTGACTCCCTCTCTCTCTGACCCTCCCCTGCTCAAGCTGTCTCTCTCTCTCTCTCAGAAATAAATAAGACATTTAAATATATATATATAATCTTAAAATAAATAAATAAGTAAAATATTTTTTAAGAATTCATTACATGGTAAAAGAAATGGTGAATGGAACTGCCTGGGGGAAATGACAAACTGAAAGAGGTTCTTTTTAGAGTACTTATGGGTTTCCCTATTGGTCAGACGCTAGGGCAGTGCTATCCAAGAGAAATATATGGCTAGACACATAAGTAATTTTATTTATTTTTTTAAAATGTTTTATTTATTTCTAGGAGAGAGAGACAGCGTGAGCAGGGGAGGGTCAGAGCAGGGGAGTCACAGACTGAAACAGGCTCCAGGCTCTGAGCTGGCAGTCAGCACAGAGCCCGATGCGGGGTTCGAACCCACGAACCGTGAGATCATGACCTAAGCGAAAGTCGGACGCTTAACCGACTAAGCCACCCAGGCGCCCCGACACAGAAGTAATTTTCAATTTTCTAGGGCGCCCAAGTGGCTCAGTTAGTCAAGTGGCTAACTTTGGCTCAGGTCATGATCTGACTGTTCGTGAGTTCGAGCCCTGCATGAGGCTCTGTGCTGACAGCTCAGAGCCTGGAGCCTCCTTTGAATTCTGTATCTCCCTCTGTCTCTGCCCCTCCCTGACTCATGTTCTGTCTCTCAAAAATGAATACATGTTAAAAATTTTTTTTCATTAAAAAAATAAATTTTCTAGTAGTCACACATATCAAAGATTAAAAAGAAACAAGTGAAATAACCTAGTTTATTTAACCCAATGTATTTCCAAAATACTATCATTTCAACATAATATCAACAATTGACACCATACTGTGTCAATTTCATACTGTGTATTTTTTTTTTCATACTGTGTATTTTGCACTTGCAATACATCTCAATTGAACTGACCATATTTTAAGTGCTCAAGGGTCACATGTGACTGGTGACTCCCTTACTGGACAGTCCAGGTCTCAAACATATTCTCCAATAACAGAGAAATCTCTCATGTTTCTAGGAAGTTTGGTCTAATTGGGTAACATTTGAGAGAATGATGTGGAAATACAGTAAGCTCTGTATCAAAACTTTACCTGCTAGAAGTGAGAAAGACTTCCATGCATACTAGATTAAAAAGTGGGCAATCGTCTGCTTGTTGGCAGAGTGGAAGCCCAAACCCAGTCTTATAACGCACCCTTAGCAGAGAGAAGTAACATCTCCCAGGGCAGAGCATGAATCAATAGTTTTCAATTCCCCAACATGCAATGAATTATTAAGGCTTCACAAGGATAATTCACAGTGCATTCCAATCAAGTCTGTAAATTATAGACAGGAAGTCTATTCTTCAAGCCTCACTGCCTTTCATCCCGGAGGAGAAAACAGCAACAGCTAAGAGAGAAGCCTTGAAAAAAAGGATCCAAGTATTGAAGCTCTGATTTAATTTAAAACAACAAACCCTACATTCCACAACTACATAAATGAGTGAAAGTGAGAGCTCAATTTTTACTATTTTGAAATAAAACTGAAATATGGAACTAAAAACAACTTTAATAAAAATGAGACATTTGAAAACTTTTGTGCTCCATTCTATTAATTTTGTGCCTATATAATATCAAACTGAAGAAAGGACTAATTTACTCATACACCTTTAGACAGATATCACACACACAAACACACAATTTTGCATCTGATGCAGAATTCTTGAATTAAAAATTCAACATAAAAATTCTTTCATGATTAGTGAAACCTGCAGAGTCTTGGCAGCAACAACCTGTGCAATTGATATTTACAAACACTTTCAAAATCCATGGCACACAGAACTCCATGGAAAACAACTCTGCTGCAGATGAGCTCAAACTCAAAAATTACAAATCACATGAGGAAATAAATCACTAAGAGGCAAATTAAAAGGGGGAAAGGCAAGGGTGCCTGAGTGGCTCAGTAGGTTAAGTGTCCAACTTTGGTTCAGGTCATGATCTTGTGGTTGGTGAGTTTGAGCCCCATGTTGGACTCTCTGCTGACAGCTCAGAGCCTGGAGCCTACTTCACTTTCTGTGTCTCCTTCTCTCTGTGCCCCTCTCCTGCTTGCACTTGCTTTGTGTCTCTCTTTTCTCTCAAAACAAATAAATAAGCATTTTAAAAAAAGAGGGAGAGGCAAAAACAACAAATAGGAAAATACCTCAAGATAATAGAACAATCTAAAGAGATTTTAAATAACTTTTTAAAAAGAATCTTAAGGAATAGATACCTTATGGCAAAAACAGGACACTATATTAAAAAATTATCAATATGATAAAAGAATCAATTAGAAATTTCAGACACAAAACATATGGGGGGAAAAACACTTAACAGACAGATTACACGGTACATTAGACAGAGTTGAAAAGAAATTAATGAATTGGAAGCTGGATATAAAGAAATCATCTCAAATGCAGCACAGAGACCTAAATAAATAAATAAATAAATAGCCTTAACAAACTAGATACGTGAAGGAAAAATGAAAGATCTCATATAAAAAAAAAAAAGAAAGATCTCATATAAATACAATAGGAGTTACAAATAAGTAAAATGAGGGAGAGACAAAATTTGGAGAAATATGGGTGAAATTTTAAAGATTTGGGGTTTTTTCACTGAAGAAGCCCACCAGCCAAGCAGAAAAAATAACAATATGCCCTCACCTAGGCACAATAAATAAAACTATAAAACATCAAAGTCAAAGAGTAAAGTCTTACAACTTCCAGAGGGATAATAGTGCTTATATTTAAAGACATGACTATTTATTAAACTTATACCAGACTTGACATGGACAACAATGAGGGCCAGAAGACTGGAATGTCACCTTCAAAGTGCTGAGGGATAATGACCTAGAATATTAGATGCTCCTATACTCTCACTCAGGATACTTCCAGACATACAAAGACTAAGAGTTTACTTTTTACAGGTGCTTGCTGAAAGAGCTATTAAAGGATATACTCAAAGAGAAGGAAACTGAAGTCTGAAGGAAGAAGCATGTGCCAAAAGCAACTGTAAGCAAAGGAATTGCTAAACATAGTTGTCAATCTTTAAGTAGCTTAGAGAAAGAATAATTAGCTGATCATATATTAGGAATTAAAATTACTTAGATATAATTCCAATATTTTAGGAAAGGGGAGAAGAATTTCTCTCCACTCTCATGCCAAATTTGGCTCTTATCTTAATTCCACCTCACACAGAAAGCAAATACCAGCCCAGATAGCATGACTAATGATCTCAATAATAGTATCTGGCTTAGGGATATCTTCAGAGCCCCCCTAAGATAGGAATGATTTTCTGGGACCATTCTCTCCCATGGAAAGTCCCATTCTCTATCTTCCAAGAATAACAGTAGAGATTTTTTTCTCACCAAAATTTAGGAAGACATGATTTCAAGAACATCTGTCCTTCCCAACTTGAAATACATTTTTTTTTAATTTACCTGATGATTTTAGTTATGTTTGCTCTTGAGATTAGTAACTTAAAAAATCCAGATTTTTAAAAGAGGGATATCTTTGTGTAAATATCAGCTTCTATGTATCTGTCTCTGTGGTGAAATTCTAGGAATTGTATTTAAATTAAAAAACAAACCTATCTCTGTGCCTTTCTTTCTTTGTGCAATTCTATGTCTCCATCTTAAAACAAATTATTCTTTGTTTCCTCTTTCTGTCTCTCTCTTTCTTGTTCTTTTTCTTTCTATTTCTTCTCCCAATTTTTTTTTATTTTATCTTCTATTTCCTCCTTTAAACTTGTTCATATTAGAAAGCATTTTATTTATTTTTTTTATTTTTTTAACGTTTATTTTGTTTTGAGAAAAAGAGCATGAGTGGGGGAGGAACATAGAGAGAGGGAGACACAGAATCCAAAGCAGGATCCAGGGTCTGAGCTCTCAGCACAGACCCTGACTCAGGGCTTGAACTTATGAACTGTCATATCATGACCTGAGCCAAAGTCGGCCACTGAACTGACTGGGCGACTCAGATACCCCTAGAAAGCATTTTAAAATAATTTGTTTATGATAATAACATGTCAAGTCCTATTTCCTCACTTCCAATTACTGTGGACCTTGAGCAAATTATTATTCCCTCTATCCTTTAGTTTCCTCATTTGTGAAGTGGGGAAATGATGTGTATCCTAGAGCTGTTGTCAGGATTACCTGAATAAAGTATGTGAAATAGTCAACATAGAGTAAGTGTCCAGTTAATACTGATTCACTTTCTCACATGAATCATTTTTATGATCTTTGTTCTTATTTACTTATTTATTTGAGAGACAGAGAGCAGGAGAGGGGCAGAGAGAGAGAAAAAATCCCAAGCAGGCTCCACGTTGTTAGCACAGAGCCTGACACAGGGCTCAATCCTACAAACTGTGAGATCATGACCTGAGCCAAGATCAAGAGTCAGATGCTTAACTGACTGAGTCACCGAGGCGCCCTGATCTTTGTTCTGCATTTTGAAAGAAAATGAGCAAAATGTTTTCTATTTGTCTCAAAACACTCTCTATTTCTATTTCCTTCCCCCAAAAATGCCTTTATCCCTAAAATAACTGAACTTGTTTCCTTTCATTAATACTGGGTTTTCCCTGGACAGCACTCATTACAGCTCCAATTGTCTTAGCAGGCGACGCATGTGCAGAGCACCCATGGAACACTCCAGCCCCACACCGCTGCAGCTCCAGATGGCTTGTCAGGGCACCAGCTGCATGGAGGACCCTGACCTCCCAGCCCACACCTACTTCAGCTCCTGTTGTCCGGCCAGGATCTATCTGTGCAGAGCGCCAAGGGACGCCCAGTCCACACCCACTGTAGCTCCAGCCATCCTACCAGGCCAGCCCCAGCACAGAGTGTCCCAAGAACACTAGGCCATGCCAGCTACAACTCCAATCAGACAGTGAAAGCTGCCAGCCACACACAGTCTACACAGGGAATGTCCCAACCCAAGACCATCCCTTTAATTTTAGTTTTAATTTTTTTTAATTTATTTGAGAGAAAGAGAGAGCAGGAGCATTGGAGAGGGGCAGACGGAGAGAGAGAATCTTAAGCAGGCTCCGCACTCGGCATAGAGCTCGACATGAGGCTCAATCCCCCGACCCGATGATCACAACCTGAGCCGAAATTAAAAGTCAGACACTCAGCTGACTGAGCCACCCAGGCACCCCCATCCCTTTAAGTTTAGAAGTAGCCATTCCATCTAACTCGTAGAAATAAACACAAGAAGTCAAACAAAATGGGGAGACAGACATATGCTCCAAATGAAAAAAACAAGACAAAACCTCAGAAAAAGAACTAAATGAAACAAATAAGCCATCTACCTAATAAAGAATTTGAGGTAATGGTCATAAAGATACTCACCAGACTGGAGAGAAAAGAGGCTAAACTCGGTGAGAACTTCAACAAAGAGATGGGAAATAAAAAAGAACCAGAGTTGAGGAATACAGTAACTGAAATGAAAAATATACTGGAGGGAATCAACAGCCTATTAGAGGATGCAGAAAAACGGATGAGCAATCAGGAAGAAAAGGTAATGGAAAGCACCTGAGCAGAACAGCAAAAAAGAATTTTTAAAAATGAAGCTAGGTTAAGGGATCTCTGAAACAACATCAACCAAACTAACATCCACATTATAGGGGTCCCAGAAGGAGAAGAGAGAGAGAGAGAGAGAGGAGCATAAAACTAATTTGATGAAATAATAGCTGAAAACTTCCCTAACCTGAGAAGAAAGCAAACATCCAGGTTTAGGAATCACAGAATGCCATAAAAGAGATGAACCCAAGACACACAATATACAGAGATACATATGTCACACCAAGACACATAATAACTAAAATGTCAGAGATTAAAAATAAGGAGGAAATTTTAAAAGGAGCAAGAGAGAAGTAACCAGTTACATGTGAGAGGAAACCTCATAAGGTTATCAGCCAATTTTCCAGAAAAACTTTTGCAAGCCATAAGAGAATGGCATGACATTATTCAAAGTGCTGAAAGGAAAAATCCTATAACCAAGAATACTCTACTCAGCAAGGTCTTTTTATTAAGAATTGAAGGAGGGATAAAGAGTTTCCCAGACAAACAAAAGTTAGAGTTCACCACTATTAAACTGGCTTTATAAGCAATGTTAAAGAATTCTTTTTTTTAACTTTTTAAAATGTTAATTTATTTTTCAGAGGGAGACAAAGCACAATTAGAGAAGGGGAGAGAAAGAGGGAGACAGAATCTGAACATAGGCTCTGAACTTTCTGCACAGAGCATGACACAGGGCTTAAACCCACGAACCATGAGACCATGACCTGAGCCAAAGTCAGAGGCTCAACCAACTGAGCCACCAAGATGTCATAAAGGACTTCTTTAAGTGAAAAAGGCCATAAGTAGAAGTGAGAAAATTGTGAAAGGAAAAAATTTTACGGGTAAAAGCAGACATACAGTAAAGGTAGTAGAACAATCACCTATAAAGCTAGTATGAAGGTTAAAAGACAAAAGTACTAAAATCAATTATATCTAAAAAAATAATTAAGGGGACTCACAAATAAAATGATGTAAAAAATGACAACGTATACATAAACTGTGGAGGGGAGGAGTAAAAATGAAGTTCTTTTAGAATGCATTTAATTTTAAGTAACCATCAGCTTAATAGCAGCCACTACATACTTAGGATGCTGCTACATGTGGACCTCATGATAACAACAAGCCATAATCTATAATAGAGATACAAAAAATAAACAAAAAGGAAGCCAAACATAATGCTAAAGAAAGCCACCAATCACAAGGACAGAGAACAAGAGAAGAATAAGGAAATAGAGAAGAACTACAAAAACAAGCAGAAAAACAATGAACAAAATGGCACTGAGTATGTATATACTGATAATTAGTTTAAGTGTAAATGGTCTAAATCCCCAATCAGAAGACACAGGGTGACAGATTGGATGGGAAAAAAAACAAGATCCACCTATATACTGCTTACAAGAGACACACTTCAGACCTGAAGACACATACAAACTAAAAGTGAAGGGATGGAAAAAAGTGTTCAATGCAAATAAAAGCAAAAACAACAACAACAACAACAACAAAGGGTAGAATACTTACATCAAAAAGATTTTTTTAATGTTTATTTCTTGAGAGAGAGAGATAGCATGAGTGTAAAGTGTACACATGAGTAGGGGAAGGGGAGAAAGAGTGAGAGAGAGAGATTCCAAGCAGGATCCACACCAATAGCACAGAGCCTCATGCAGGGCTCAAACTCACGAACTGTGAGATCATGACCTGAGCTGAAACCTAGAGTCAGACACTGAACAGACTGAGCCACCCAGGTGCACCAGATAAATAGATTTTTTTTATAGAATAGATTTCTAAATGTTTATTTTTGAGAGAGAGACAGAGTGCAAACAGGGAAGGGGCAGGGAGAGAGGGAGACACAGAATCCAAAGCAGGCTCCAGGCTTTGAGCTGTCAGGAAAGAGCCCAGGGTAGGGCTCAAACCCACAAGCTTTGAGATCATGACCTGAGCTGAAGTCAGACGTTTAACTGATTGACTCATCCAGGCACCCCAAGACAAAGAGAATTTTAAACAAAGATTGTAACAAGAGACAAAGAAGGGCATTACATAATGATAAAAGGATCATTCCAACAAGAGGATGGAACAATTGTAAATATCTATGCATACAACAATGGAGCACCGAAAAACATAAAGCAATGAACATAAAGGGAGAAATTGACAGTAATCCACTAAACATAGAGAACTTTGACACCCCACTTACATATACGGATAAATCATACAGAAAGAAATTAGTATGAAAACAGTGGCTTTGAATGACACATTAGACTAGATGGATTTAACAGATGTATACAGAATATTCCATCCAAACAGCAGAATGTGTTTTCTTTTAAAGTGCATATGGAACATTCTCTCAGATAAATCACATGTTAAGCCACAAAATAAGTCTCAATAAATTTAAGAAGGCTGAAACCAGATCAAGCCTCTTTTCAGACCACAACAGTAAGAAAACTAGAAATCAATTATAAGAAAAAAACAAACAGAAAAAACACAAAAATATAGAGGCTAGACAATATGCTACTAAACAACTAAGGGGTCCACTAAGAAATCAAAGGAGAAATCCAAAAAATACCTTGAAACAAATGAAAATGAAAACACAGTGGTCCAAAATCTTTGCAACACAGCAAGAGCAGTTCTAAGCAGGAAGTTTATACCTATTCAGGCCTACATCAGGAAGCAAACAAACAAAAAATCCCCAAAAAAACAATTTAACCTTATACCTAAAAGAACGAGAACAAAAACAAACAAAGCCCAACATTAGAGGAAGGAAGAAAATAACAAAGAGCAGAGCAGAAATAAATAGAGACTAAAAAAAATGGAAAAGATCAAAGAAACCAAGAGCTGAGTCTTTGACAAGATAAATAAAACTGATAAGCCTTCAGCTAGATTCATTAAAAAGTAAAGAGAGAGGACTCAAATAGGTAAAATCATAAATGAAAGAGGAGTGGAAAAAAAGAAATGAAAGAGGATAAATAACAACCAAAACCACTGAAATGCAAAGCATTGTAAGAGACTACTATGAAAAATTACGTACCAACAAATTGGACAACCTAGTTTAAATAAGTAAATTCCTAGAAACATGCAGTCATGCAAAACTGAATCAGGAAGAAACAGAAAATCTGAACAATTACTATTATCAAAATTAAATCAGAATCAAAAACTCCCAACAAACAAAAGTCCAGGACCAGGTGGCTTCACAGGTGAATTCCATAAATATTTAAGAAATCCTTTTCAAACTATCCAAAACTATCCAAAAGGAGGGAATGTTTACAAGCTCATTATATAAGTCTAACATTACCCTGATACCAAAACCAGACAAAGCCATTACAAACAAAGAAAACTCCAAGCCATTATTCCTGATGAACATAGATGCAAGATTTTCCCACCAAATATGTTTAAGCCAAATTCAACAGTGTGTTAAAAGGATAATTCACCATGGTCAAGTTGGATTATTCCATCCATATGCAAGGATGATTCAATATCCACAAATCAAACATGACACATCATGTAAATAAAATAAAGGATAAAAACCATATGTTGATCTCAATACATGTAGGAAAAGCATTAGATCAAATTCAACAACCATTTATTATAAAACTCTCAACAAGGTGGGTTTAGAGGGCAAATACTTTCACATATTAAAGGCCATAAATGAAACACCCACAGGTAACATCATACTTAATGGGAAAGAGTTGAAAGCTTTTCCTCTAAGATCAGGAAAAGACCAAGGATGTCTGTTCTCCCCACTTTTATTCTATGTAGTATTGGAAATCCTAGCCACAGAAATCTGACAAGAGAAAGAAATAAAAGCTATCCAAATTGGTAAAGAAGAAATAAACCTGTCATTATTTGTAGATGACATGATGTTATACATAGAAAACCCTAAAGACTTCGCCAAAACACTACTAGACCTAATAAGTGAAAAGTCATAGTACACAAAAATCTGTTGCATTTTTATACATTGATAATGAAGTAGTAGAAAGAGAAATTAAGAAAACAATTCCAATTACAATTGCACCAAAAAGAATAAAAATACTTAGGCAAAACTTAACCAAGGAGGTGAAAGATCTGTACTCTGGAAATTATAAAACACTGATGAAAGAAATTAAAAATGATATAAATAGAAAGGTATACCACACTCATGGGTTGGAAGAATTAATATTGTTAAAATGCCCATACTACCCAAAACAATCTACAGACTCAATGCAATCCTTGTCAAAATACCAATAAGTATTTTTCAAAGAACTAGAACAAATAATTTATATGGAAGCAAAAAAGACCATAGCCAAGGCAATCATGAGAAAGAAGAACAAAGTTGGAGGTATAACACTCCCTGATTTCAAACTATACTACAAAGCTATAATAATCAAACCAGTATGATATTTGCACAAAAACAGACACATAGATCAATAGGATAGGATAGAGAGCCCAGAATAAACCCACACTCATATAATCAATTCAACTATGACAAAGGCAAGAATATACAATGGAGAAAAGACAGGTCTCTTCAATGAATGATGTTGGGAAAAGTGGACAGCTATATGCAAAAAAATGAAACTGGACTACTTTCTTACACCATACACAAAAATAAAACTCAAATGAGATTAAAGACCTAAATGTGAGACCTGAAACTACAAAACTCCTAGAAGAAAACATAGGCCATAATCTCTTAGACATCAGTCTTAGCAACATATTTATGGATATGTCTCCTCAAGCAAAGGGAAACAAAAGCAAGTACAATCTATTGGGACTACATCAAAATATAAAGTTTTTGCAAAGCTAAGGAAACTCCCAACAAAATGAAAAGGCAACTTACTGAACAGGAAAAGATATTTGCAAACAATACATCCAATAAGCAATGAACAGCAAAAGTATATTACGAATTTATACAACTCAACACCAAAAAGACAAATAATCCAATTTACAAAAATGGACAGAGGAGCTAAGTAGACATTTTCCAAAGAAGATATACAGATGGCAAACAGACACATGAAAAGATGTTCAATCACTAATCATCAGGGAAATACACATCAAAAGCACAATGAGAAACTACCTTAAACCTGTCAGAATGTCTAGTATCAAAAAGATATGAAATAACAAGTGTCGGTGAGGATGTGGAGAAAAGGGAACCCTCTCACATTATCGATGGGAATGCAGATTGGTGCAACCACTGTGGAAAACAGTATGGAGGTGTCTCAAAAAATTAAAAGTAGAAATACCATACAATCTGGTAATTCCACTGTTGAATATTTACCCAAAGAAAACAAAAATAATAATTGAAAAAGATATATGCATCCCTATGTTTATTATTCAACCACTTAAAAAAATGACATCTTGCTATTTGTAGCAAAATGTATGGACCTAGAGAGTATTACTTCCTAAGTGAAATAAGTCAAAAAAGACAAATACCATATGATTTCATTTATACATGGCATCTAAAAAACAAAACAAATGAACAAACAAAAAACAGAAGTAGACACATAAATACAGAGGACAAACTGGTAGTTGTCAGAGGGCAGGGGGGTGATGGTATGGGCAAAATGGTTGAAGGGGAGTGGGAGATAGAGGCTTCCAGTTATGGAATGAATTATTATGAGGATGAAAGGCACGGCATAGGGAATATAATTATGCTATTATAATAGCGTTGTTTGGTGAGAGATGGTAGCTATACTTGTGAGCATAGCATAACACACAGAGTTGTCTAATCACTGTGTTGTACACTTGAAACTATGCAACACTGGGTGTTAAAAGTTTCTTTTAAATAAATAAAATTCAACCTGAAAGCCTGAAAGATGAGTGAGGAGCTTTCCAGGAGGAAAGGCAGGGAAAGAGAAAAACATAATTCAGAGAATATCTGCAGATATTTTTAGGATGAATATTAGTCTAAAACATCACTAATGTTAGTTTCTTAAAGGGAACAATTATTTGCCTTCAAATTTTAATTGAGCAATTAGTGTTTAGAAAGGAATAAAGGGGGGGCGCCCGGGTGGCTTAGTCGGTTGAGCGTCGGACTTTCGCTTAGGTCATGATCTCGCGGTTCGTGGGTTCGAGCCCCGCGTCGGGCTCTGTGCTGACTGCCAGCTCGGAGCCTGGAGCCTGTTTCAGTCTGTGACACCCTCTCTCTCTGACCCTCCCCTGCTCACGCTGTCTCTCTCTCTCTCCTAGAAATAAATAAAAAAACATTAAAAAAAATTAAGAAAAAAAAAGAAAGGAATAAAGGGATGTGAAAGCTGCTTTTCCTAGGAAGTTCCTCAGTCCAATAAATCTCACCTGTTCATGTAGGTTTGTTTGAATTTATACATATGTTAGAGTCTCTTTGACACTAGGCCTTCTCTTCGGAAAATCTAACTTTCAATTGTATGGATACCTACATTTATTTTCCAAATTACACACAAAGCAAAATATAATCATAGTAGGATTTTCACCATTTTGGGTTGGCATCCATTGCTTTAACTTGCATTTGACTTCCCAGTTACTTGGGGCCTTCTCCTTCTTTCAAACATATAGAGGGTGCTTGATAAATGCATTAGAAGTTTTAACTACCAATGTGTCTTAGACTCTTGGTCTGGAGGTCTCTTTTATCCAGCAAGAGAGGCTAATGCCTGGGAGGAGACAAGAGCCCTGAGTAAGGGTCCTTGCTCTGTTTTTATTAGGATCAGAAGGCTTACAAGCATGATGTGTGTGCACAGAGAGACAACCATGAACATTCACTCAAGGCCGTGGGGAAAAGGGGGTTTTGGAGGTAGGTGGTGTTAGGGGTTTGGGTCAATACAAAACAAGATTCTGGTGCTGGGTGGAAGGTTGTTTACAGCAAACATGAGGGCCCACTTCTGTTTACCTAAACTGGCCTAGGGGACAGGAAAGACAGAGCATACTACCTCAGGGTCAACAAGGCACCTTTCATTTGCTAATTAGCTCCCTTCTAGGCAACTTCGCCCTGCTGCTCTATAGCTTGGTTTACCTGTCTACCTAATTTGGTCCTTCCTGTGAAAGCAGCTTTCTGTTGTAGTACTAAGTTGGGGGGCATTTCTGCCCTGAATACCCAATCTTGTTTACATCATTTTGGATGTTTTCATCTTGAGATTCCCTGTTACTATACCTTTATCCTGTATGGGGGTCTCTGCCTCATTTATCTAATATTATTTACCTAATCTTCTTTACCCAAACTTGGATGTGTACATCCTATGTCTTTCTAATTCTTTATGCCTTGTTAACCTATGGGTGCAAGCTCAGAGAATCCCTAAGCTTATTACCCACACCACTGTTTTCTGTATCTATGAGTTTGAGGGTTTTTTAGAGTCCACATATAAGTGGATTTATGATTTATATATGTATGAGAATTTATATATATATTATTTATATATATTATGATTTATATATATTTATATATGATTTATACAGTAGTTTTAATTCTCAGCCTGTCTTGTTTCACTAAGCATAATGCCTTCATCCATGTTTTCACAATGGTGGGCTTTCCTTCTTTTTAAAAATTTTTTTATGTTTTATTTATTTCTGAGAGAGAGAGACAGCATGAGCAGGGGACGGTCAGAGAGAGAGGGAAATACAGAATCTGAAGCAGGCTCCAGGCTCTGAGTTAACAGTCAGCACAGAGCCCGATGCAGGGCTCAAACCCACGAACCATGAGATCATGACTTGAGCCGAAGTCAGACACCTAACCAACTGAGCCACCCAGGCGCCTCAGTCCTTCTTTTTGTTTAAATTCATGAATTTGGGAGCGAAAAAACTATTTCCTACCCATCAGTATTTCCCCAATTGTGTTCCACAGAACACTAGTGCCTGTTAGACATTAATAGAGATCAAATAAGTTTACATATGACATCTTCCTCTTGTAGATTCATGGTGCACACTAGCCTATTAAAGGCAATTCTTCAAGCAATTTCCATGAGCAGCTTTTGAGTTTTCCACCATTTGTTGTCCATACCCATTTTTCTTTTTTTTTTTTTAATGTTTATTTTTGAGAGAGTGAGAGACACAGGATGAGTGGGGGAGGGGCAGAGAGAGAAGGAGACACAGAATCTGAAACAGGCTCCAGGCTCTGAGCTGTCAGCCACCAACTGCTGTGGGGCTCAGACTCCCGAACCATGAGATCATGACCTGAGCCAAAGTTGGATGCTTAACCAACTGAGCCACCCAGGCACCCCTCCACATCCTTTTTCATGTAACACCTAATAACATTCTGCCCAACACCCAAGCACCCATCTGTAGAGAGATGGATGGGCTTCTCTACACTTCAAGCAATTTTCCATAAATAAAACTTCTTTCAACAGAGATAAGAGTTAAATAGCATCCAAATACAAATATATCCTTTGGCAAAGGCCTAAAGAATTTTAATTTGATGTTCTGGATTATCTGGGTTTTGATTGTTTTGTTCTATTTTTTTTTTCAATGTGGCTATCAAAGGGTAGTCAGAGGACACTAGCTGAGTGCACCAGAGTACTGCTCACAAAGACAAATCACACACACTAGTGTAGGAGATTAGGAATTTTTTATGGCTTGTTGGAAGGACCCAACAAGATTACTCATGTGAAAGCACAGTCTACATGAGAACAGCTTGGACTGCTTAAAAAATAATGCCCTTGGAGTGCCTGGGTAGCTCAGTTGCTTAAGTGTCCAACTTCTACTCAGGTCATGATCTCATGGTTTGGGAGTTCAAGACCCACCTTGGGCTCTGTGCTGACAGGTTGGAGCCTGGAGCCTGCTTTGGATTCTGTGTCTCCCTTGCTTTCTGCCCCTTCCGCACTCACACTCTGTCTCTCTCTTTCTCTCAAAAAAAATAAACATGAAAAAAATAATAATGCTCTTGGGATACTGTCAATTGTGAAAGCAGAAGCGAGAGAGGGACCTTTATATGCTCTAAACAGAAATAATCATCACTGCCCAGTTGAGTAGGGGGAACTATTTGAGCTCTGACCCAACCAGGATATGATTTTTCTCTCCAAAGGAATTTTAAAGTACACAAAACACTCTTAGATATCCCAGGCCTGGAGATACGAACAAGCTGGAGGAAGGAAAGAAAACACACCACCACTGACCTCACAGGGTTGTGAGGAGTGTATACTAAATGTACAGTAAGCTTTAGCTATTATCAGAGAACTGTAAATACTCTGCTGTTTGAGAAAGATATACCTAAGTACATAATGAAAGGCACAAATTCCCACTTACAGAACTGAAAGCAGACAAACAGCCCTTAAAATTACCAGAAGGAGAAAAATATGTGCCAAGGAAGCCTAAAAATAGAAAATAAAATTATAGAACTAACACTATCCATAATAAGTAATAAACGTGATTGAAATTAGCTAGGAGAAAAATACTCCAATTGATTAAAAAAAAAAAATCAGTGTTCAAAAGCCACATCTAAAACCAGAAGTTGATAAGACCCTATGTTGGTGACAGTGGGGCAAAGATGTCCTTAAATCCAGTGTTGGTGAGAAAATAAATGGGTATAACATTTTTGGAAGGAATTTAGCCTAGTTGCATCAAAATGTAAAATGTATGCACCATTGTATCAAGCTGGTCCACTTCTAGAAATTAGCCTGAGGAGGAAATTGCAGAAAAGCAAAAAGCTAAACACAAGATGTTTATCATTGTGTACTTTATGTCATCAAAAAATGCAAACAACTTAAATGCCCAACAATAAATCATGGTTTATAAATATCCTGAATGGTTGGCAAGCATTAATAATCATGGTGTTAGTCTGTAGTTATTGACTTGGAAATCAATCCATTGCAAATGCTGAGTGAAAACAGAATTACAGAGGGGCGCCTGGGTGGCTTAGTCGGTTAAGTGTCCGACTTTCACTTAGGTCATGATCTCGCGGTTTGTGGGTTCGAGCCCCGCGTTGGGCTCTGTGCTGACTGCCAGCTTGGAGCCTGGAGCCTGTTTCAGTCTGTGACTCCCTCTCTCTCTGACCCTCCCCTTCTCATGCTCTCTCTCTCTCTCCTAGCAATAAATAAAACCATTAAAAAAAAATTAAAAAAAAAAAAGAAAACAGAATTACACAATAATTTGTGAATTACGACCCTATGTATTTGAAACTTTAGAGATGTCTGAAGAATTATTATGGCTGTTGTTCTGGGTTGTGGGATCTAGGGAATGGTTTTTATTTCCTGCCTTGTGCCTTATCTTGGGTAAAAACGTTGGTCATGGGAACTCCCATTTTTTTGTGCCTGTGTCTAAAAATCTGTAAGCCTTTAAAGTGGCTGGGTCAGCCTCACAAGATCCCAGATGCCTATATGCTTCATTCCTATCATTCTCACTGATAGGTTTTAGGAAGGGGAAAACAATGGATTGCTATCAGGAAAGCCATGCCTGGACAGGCTTCCTGCTTGCAGAGATCAACAGGGACTGTCATATATACCCAGCCACCATGTCACTTCTAGGGCAAGTATATAAAGCAACTGTTAGGACTAGGGTTGAAAAGTTAGTGAATGTGGGTCCTTCTATTCGTTTATTTTTCGTGTGTGTTTGTTTGCTTAGAAAAATCCCTTGGCTTCTATGAGACAGTAAGTAAGGGATTTTCCCCAATTAGAAGGGTCCAGTGACTTATTTCTGGGACTTCTGAAGGCTGCACAGGTGACTGTCTGTAGCAGTGAGACAGGGTGAGCCTAGAAGGAGCTTCCTACTACTCTTATTTATTGTCTGATTCTGTTTTATTTTTATTTTTTTAAATGTTTATTCACTTTTCAGAGAGAGAGAAAGCGAGCATATGAGAGAGCATCAGTGGGGCAGGGGAAGAGAGAGGGGAGCAAAGGATCCAAAGTGGGCTCTGTGCTGAGAGCAGCGAGCCCAATGTGGGGCTTGAACTCACGGTGAGATCATGATCTGAGCCTAACAAAGTCTGTTGCTCTACCGACTGAGCCATCCAGGCATCCCTGACTCTTTTTTAAAAAGAACATCACATTTGTAACAAAAAAAAACAAAAAAAAACAAAAAACCCAAAAAACATGCAACCAAGCTATTTTTTAAAGGATAGAGTGGTCAGCCATGTCAGAATATGGTAAGTTCTGAGAAAGGTTCACTGGTTGAAGCAACAGGGAGGTAGTGAGTGACCCGGTCAAGAACAGTATCTGTGTGGTGGAAGGAGGTGGGGGTGGCTATAAGATAGAGGGGGAAGAGAGGAAATAGAGTGAGTTTGGGGAACTATTTTGGAAAGTTTGGCCATGCCCAGGAGGCAGGAGATAGAGTAAAAAATGACTGAGGGGAGACATGGGGAGGTGGGAAGAGGTATTTAATTTTTTGTTTGTTTTTGTTTGTTTTAGGATTGAAAAAGAGCTTGTAGATAAGAAATGGATGATTCAGCAGAGAAAGGGGATGCTCATAATGGGAGTGTCTGACAAAGAGGAAGAGAATGAAAACCAGAGCACTAGGAAAGGAGTTGGCCTTAAACACAATGTTGAATGTAGTAAGCGTGGGGAGAGAGGAAAAGCCATGCAGAGATCAAATGGTGAGCTACCTCTCCAATGATAATAGTGACTGAAATCAAGATGGCCCTGCGGGGGCCAGTGCCACTGTTTTTCAGGAGGACGGTATTGCTTTTACCATATAGTTTTGACCTGAGTGCAATTACCCTGTTCCACCCCAAAATGGAAAAGCAATCTGTGATGGAAACGTTCTTATCTTGACTAACATGGTTTCATGGGCATATACACATATAAACTCATCACATTGTACACTTTATCTTTTTTATAATGTTTATTTATTTTAGAGAGAGAAACAGACAGAGTGCGGGGGTGGGCCTGGGGGTAGAGAGAGACACACAGAATCCAAAGCCGGCTCCTCTCTCTGAGCTGTCAGCAGAGAGCCCAGCACAGGGCTTGAACCCACAAACCACGAGATCATGACCCGAGCTGAAGTTGGACACTTAACCGACTGAGCCAGCCAGGCACCCCTAATGTTTATTTATTTGGCGGGGAGGGGACAGAGGAACCATCCCAAGCAGGCTCTTCACTGACAGAAGAGAGCCCTCCCTATGCAGGGCTTGAATTCACAAACCAGGAGATCATGACCTGAGCAAAGTCAGACACTCAGCAGACTGAACCACCCAGGTGCCCCCAAATTGTACACTTTAAATAGCGCAATTTTGGGTACATTAATTAATTATACCTCAGTAAAGCTGTAAGAAATCTTTTTGTTTGTTTTTTGATTTTTATTTTTTGTTTTAAACTGGCATGCCTCGGTCAACAGGGGGTGTAGTTGTGTGTAACCAGACAGGAAATGGTTTCCTTGAGTTTTAGTTCTAGGGTTGTTTTTCCTGGTCTGTTCTCAGATGGCAGAGTTCTTATTTTCAGGAATTAGAAGAAAACAGTTAAATAATTGTAAGCATGGAGATACAGGCAAATGGATGTGCAGTTTATATTAAAACCTGGAACAGTGGGAATACTCTCAGTGCCTGAGGAACAAGCACTTACAGACTTGGCCAGAGAAAAAAATGAGATAGCAGAACAAAAGTATTTCTTCATAGTCATTTGGCAAACATTTCAGTTGCTGCTTTCCAGACAGCAGAGTCTGGCTACCCCTCTTTGTGAATGGGTCAGTGCCAAGGACAGATATCACATTGCTAGCTGACTGGAGAGGGGAAGGAAACAGAGTTGAGAAGAGACTCCTTCGGATCACAGGCGGCCTTGAGAACTTTCCTACAGCCTGGGACAAAGTGAGCATTTGCCCTGGACCCATGGGAAGATTGTCTCCTGTGTTAACTCCATGGAAGATTGTCTCCTGTGTTAACTCCTCGGCGTAACATCTTGGGGCAACTAGATTTTTGTGGGGGTTTGTTTGTTTTCTGTGTCTCTGTTTTCTCATCTGCAAAATTGAATAGTTTTTGCCTTTCCTGTTTCTCAGAGTAAAAGTTTAAGATCCAATGAAGACATCAAAAAGTTACAGAAGCTGTGAGTGTGAGTTTTTTTTTTTTAATGTTTATTTGAGAGAGAGCACATGTGTGTGCATGCGTGTGCACAAGCAGAGGGGGAGAGGAGAGAGAGAGAGGCGTGAGAGAGAATCCCAAGCAGTCTCCACGCTGAGTTCAATCCCACAGCCCTAGGTCATGACCTGAGCTGAAATCAAGAGTCAAATGCTCAACAGACAGAGCCTCCCTGGACCTCACCCCTCCCAGATCCTTGTGGCTAGTTTTGTTGATTGAGTATACTAGTCAATGATTCCTTTCTTCTACCCAAGACCCCAACACCATTAAGGTAGACATTATTAGCCTCATCTTACAGTTGTGTCAAAAGAAGTACAAAGAGGTTAAGGATCTTTCCTTGGGTTACAAGCTAATAACACAGAGGATGTAGGATTAGAACCCAGGATTCACTGTCTGATCTACTTCTCTCTGCTGTATTTTTTTTTTTTTAATGCTAGTGCCTCTAGGATAGCAGACATTAACCACATGTGGCTATTTAAATGTAAATCAATCAAAATTAAACAAAATAAAAACTTTAATTCCTCACAAGTGCTCAACAGCCATGGTTGCTACCATATTGGATGGCGCAGATGTAGAACATTTCCATGAACCCAAAACGTTCTAGTGGACTGTGCTGCTGACATGTCACCTGCCATGCAGCAGGAAGACAGTTAAACAGATGAAATACTTACCTTTACCTGATTCTGCTCCTGTTTCATCTTTATTGTCTAATCCCCCTATCAGGATTCCACCTGAGTACTCAGAGGGCATGCCCTGGGGCTGGCCTGCCGGCTCTGCAGGGCACCCAGCCCCCAAGGCAGACCCAGGGATTGTGATGACAAAGACTGATGCTGACACTTTGCCCAAGCCCAGGAGGCGGCAGCTCAGCTCAGAAGCAATCTGCAGCAACAGCAGCAGGGTAGGAAGTGAACCAGCTTCTGCAAGTCCAGTGCATTCCTGCCAGATCTGTCAGAAGTAGACAGAAGCAGAAAGGATAAAGGGACAAAGCAAGAAGTGAAGTCAGGGGATGAGGGTAGTAAGCCTACAGACCTTAAAAACGTGGTGATCAAATTGTCTTTTTCTAGTCCGTCCGGGCATAGAAATGGACCCCGCAGATCCACGGAGGAGAGACTTCATGTGCCATTCCCACAGTGGGAGGAATTTAATAGTCACTCACTCTCTTAAACCACCCACCAGGCATGAATTTATAATCCTGGATCGGATTATGTGTTAAAACTACCTCCTCCTGATGACGAACACTCTAGAATAAAGTGGCGGAATCAGGTGTTGCTTTAAAGAGAAAGGAGAAAGAGAAGGAGAAGAAAAAGACATGAGAAGAAAAAGAAAAAAGCCACGGGTGACCCTCTCTTCACCTGTTACTGTGAATACCTCCGCCTTTGTTCTCATGCTGTCCTGCATACTTAGAAGCCATACTCTGGAACTTGACCTTCCCAGGAGTCCTATAGACCCATGAGAGTTCTCTGAGGACTTGTGAAGCTTCTGGTGTTCTCTCTGACAGCACACCCTTAAGGCACAAACTTTCCACCCCATTTAAATGTAACAAGTTTGACCTGCATGGCTTTTCTGACTGTGTGTCTCCAGCTCCTTGTGTAATTTAGGAAGTAGCATCTTCAGAACGTTATAACACACTCCTTGAGTAATTTAGAGGTATTCTTTTGCAAGGCCTGGCCTCGCTCCTCTGAGTTGTTATTTTAAAATACTGCCTCGGAATTCTTGGTCTTTAATTTGAAACTTTTGTAGCTGCTTCAGCACTTCCTTCCCAGAAAGAGCCTGTGGCCTTGTTCCAAACAGCACTACATGTCTTCTTCTAAGTATCCAGGGTTGTTTTAGTTTCCTACAACTGAGCTGTCACTCTGAACTGCTCTTGGCAACGTCTGCTCAGAGGAAAACAAGAAATCGGCCTCTGTGGTACCACACACGGGACCAAGGAGCTCGGAAACCACTTGGAAGAGTGGCTGGGTGACATGTGGCAGGCCTTCCTGGGATTCCTGGTCCCCCCCTATGGGGACACAAATGACACTGGAAGCCTGTGCCTATAGTTTCTCAGGGATCTTGGCACTTCGCTCTGTTGTCCCAGTGTCTCACATGATAATTTCCCAGGCCTTCAAACTGGGTCAACAGCCTTTGTTTGCTTAGAGAGCTCCCCTGGGAGACTACTCCAAGAAAAGCAGGGCTGAATGGGGATGTTTGGCCAGGTGATTCTTTTTGCTTGCTTTTAGCCTGAGGAAATATTACCAGGATTCAGGCCCGGAGCTTTGGAGAAGCAAGAGCTGCCCAGCATCTGGGCTGGATCAACATTCACCAGTGTTATTGGTTAAGTGTTAACCACACTGCTAACTGTGGCTCACCACTATTACAACACCTTAGGTCTGCCCTAAATGAAGGTGTCTACTTATAGATAAAAAAGACAGCAAGTTTGAGCTATGAATCTAATCATAGAAGCTTCTATTAACTCTGTGAATGTGACCTGATCAATTTCTTTCTTTAGGAAACAATGGAGTCAGCCCGAGTCCATATTTCTCAAATTTGAGAAGTCGCAGACCCCAACAATATATCTGAAGACTTAAAGGACATGAATCCTTATAAAGGAGTTAGAAGGCAAAGGTTCTCAGAGCAGCATTATTCATAATGGCCGGAAGGTGGGAACAAACCAAATGTCCATCAACTTACGAATGGATAAACCATGGGATACAATGAAAAAGTATTCAGCCATGACAAGGAATAAATTGCTGATATATGCCACAACAGATGAATCTTGAAAACATGCTAAGTGAAAGAAGGTAGACACAAGAGATCACATACTGTATGATTCTATTTACAAGAAATGTCCAGAGTAGGCAAATTCAAAGAGACAGAAAGTAGATTCATAATTACCAGGGGCTAGAGGGAGATGGGAATAGGTAACGACTGGATGGGGATTTTTGAGGGGGGGTAATGAAAATTTGCTGGAATTATATAGTGAAGGTCATTGTAGAACCTGTGAATCTATGAAAAATCAGTGAATTGCATAGTTTAAAAGGATGGATTTTACGGTATGTGAATTATAACTCAATAAAAAGTTATATTATTTTAGTTAACTACTGGGTATCAAGATAAATACTTTATGTGGGACAGTGAATCCTTGTGTCCAGATTTACTTATGAGGTAACTAGCCAGATGGTCCAGGAGGCATTTATGGTTACTTTGGATGATCATAGAAGGACATCTAAAATTTAAAATATTTACCGATAACTTCTAGACCCCAATAATTCATTGGTAGAAACTCCAAGATTCCATGAATTGTGGTTTTAGAAAAACGGACCCAGATAATCTCACAGGATTTGTTACCCGTTTACATGATGTGTGATGAGGACTTTTCATAACGTGCTTTCCAAAGACAAAGCTAACGAAGGGACACTTTGGGATTTGTGTCAAATTACTCCATCTACGCCCCAAGTAATTGATCAAACACGTGTTCTACGAGGATGGAAATGTATAAGCCCCAGCATGAAATGAAAATGGAGTTTAGGGGTGCCCGGGTGGCTTAGTCAGTTAAGCGTCTGACTTTCGCTCAGGTCATGATCTCGCGGTTCGTGGGTTCGAGCCCCGCGTCGGGCTCTGTGCAAACTGCCAACTCAGAGCCTGGAGCCTGTTTCAGAGTCTGTGACTCCCTCTCTCTCTGACCCTCCCCTGCTCACGCTGTCTCTCTCTCTCTCTCTCTCTCCTAGAAATTAATAAAACACTAAAAAAAAATTTTTTTTTTTTAAAAGAAAATGGAGTTTAATACCAGGCAATCTAACGTAGAAAATCCTCTGAGGAAGGCCTCTCACTGGGGTCTCACTTGGGTCACGGACTGACCATTCCTGATTTAAACACTATGACTTTCCGGGGGCACCTGGGTGGCTCAGTTAGTTTAGCCTCTGACTTCAGCTTAGGTCACGATCTCACCGCTCATGCTCAAGCCCCACACTGTACTCTGTACTGACAGCTCAGAACCTGGTACTTTTGTCCAATTTTGTGTCTTTCTCTCTGCCCCTCCCCTGCTCGCACTCTGTCTCTCTCTCTCAAAAATAAACATTAAAAAAATATCTAAGCACTATGACCTTCCATAAAGGGCCCCCAGCAATGGAATAAACACAAAAGCTGTGAACTCATATCGGAGGGGAAGGCCAGAGGGCATTTATGAGAGCAGGGGGGCTTTCCTACATAGTCTGTTTGGGCGGGGGCAAAAGTGAAGGATTATAAGACGTGGTTCATGTTTGGCTCTTCCACTTATTTAGCTCGAGGGCAATTATCTTGACTCATTGACCTTTTCTTTCCACACTTAGAAAAAAACCAAACTGTCCCACCTCTTGTGGTGGTTATTCAGAGGAGTTCTGTTCATCAAACCTTTACCAAGCACCTCTTCTCTATATATTAGATTGTGAGCTAGTGTTGGAAAGCAACCTGTGTGGCCCCTGCCCTCAGGGAGCCCAAAGCCTAGTAGAGGAAACTATTATACTGAGTGTTGGGAAGAAACTATGTTTAAAGGACTTTGAGTGCTAGAAAAATATATGCTAATAACATATCTTGATTATCCAATGTGAGGAAATCGTTGGTCTGATTCCTAGCTCTGGGTATTTCTTCAATAAGAATATTTTTGTAGAATGAAGCATAAAGGCAAGTACTTACTGGATATCATTAACCTGTGTATTGCTGAACTCACCATTTCCCATAAGGACATTTTCATGCTGTGCCCACTAGGTGTCTCATTATTTTGCAAGAACATGAAACGCACAACGTTTCCACCTTTGTCAGGAGTCAGCTATGATATAAACATCCAGTTCATTTGGTTAAAATCTCAGCCCCATACTAACAACCCATAAAATGCACATAGTGTAGTTGCCTCCCATTTGAGAAGAAGTAATGGAAGATGTCTTTGTAGATTCTCCTTCTTGTAAGCCATGCACCTACAAACTGCTCTCCTTCAAAAGCCAGAACTAGGAAGATGAAATAGAAATTCTTCTACAAGGTGGATACTAAGAACTACAGGCTGCAGCACTGCATCCCTACTGGTTTCCTGGGTTGGAGGTTAGCTGTCATCTGCATGCGAGCTGACATCCCCAAACCACAGCATACTATCTGTGTGCCCAGGCAGACATGTTTTCCTCTATTCACTGGTATCAGTCAAAGAAGTCGTTTTCACAATAAAATCCAGGGTCTCTTCTGGCAATGGGAATTTCAAATTTGTAAATGATACACAGGTGCTTAACCTAGTATTTTTGCCTTTGCCTCACATGACTCTTCTTTAGATGACCTATGGCAGAACGCCTTGCCTATGAGTGACATCAGAGAGAGACAGGCAAGACATAACAAAGAGGATGCTTTCAAAAATCTATTGCAACTTAAAGAGCTCATCTCATCAGAGTATCTCTCTCTACTAATGGGGTGTAAAATGGATATAACTTTTCGACAATGAAATTTAGCAATATCTACCAAGACTACATTTAAAAAGTTTATATTCTTTTACCCTGCATCTGTCAGAATCCTAAAAGAAAAAGGGTTTCACCCAGGATGGTTCAAATGAAGAAGCTGTAATAAAAAGACTATTTATAGATGGGCAGGCCAGGTTAAAGGAGTAAATAAGGGAAGTTGAGCGATCTAGAAAAGAGCGAGAGTAGGAAGCTGTTACCATTCCTAGAGCTAAAGAACGGGGGAGGAAATAATCTTGGAATAGAGTCCAGTAATAAAAGCTGGAACAATGAAGCAGGAACCACCAAGAAAGTAGGCTGGTGTGGGGGGATGGGAGGGGCATGCAGCCACTGCTCCAAAGCAGGAAGAAAATGAGAAGGAAATATCCCTACTTCTTTCTCTCTTCTCACCCTCTGATCTCCTTTCCAAGGAAGCCAGAGGACAAGGAGTCCTGGGGATGCTATCTGTAAGACAGAGAGCAGAATGAAGAAAGAGAAGTGGGTGGGGGTAGAAATGGAAAACAGCACAGGCTAGGAATATATCCTAGGAACATAATCAAGGATGGAAGAAAATAAATTATATGCAAGAATATTCTTCATAGAATTAAGTAAAATAGTGAAAAAATGAAAACAAACTGAATTTCCTATAAATAGAGAAGAGATATATAAATTATGAAGTACCCATAATTTGGAATATCACTGTGCCATTATAAACATGTTTGAAGAATCTGTGATGATATGCAGAAATGCTTACCATAAAATGTTAATTGAAATTAAAAGGGACGCAAAACTGTATGCATAGTATTAACTCAAATCCTTGAACACCTACATGCAAAGAGAAAAACATTTTTTTTAAAAAATATTTTTTATTTATTTCTAGGAGAGGGAGAGACAGCGTGAGCAGGAGAGGGTCAGAGAGACAGGGAGTCACAGACCGAAAGAGGCTCCAGGCTCTGAGCTGGCAGTCAGCACAGAGCCCGACGCGGGGCTCAAACCCACGAACCGCGAGATCATGACCTGAGCGAAAGTCGGACGCTTAACTGACTAAGCCACCCAGGCGCCCCTGAGAAAAACACTTTAAAAAATGTCTTTTTGATGATGGGATTACATTATCTTTCTTTTATAACTTCCAATTTTCTTTTCCGTTCATAGTAAGCATATGATATTCTTTTTTTTTTTATAAAGTTTTTTTTTTAATGTTTTATTTATTTCTAGGAGAGAGAGAGAGACAGCATGAGCAGGGGAGGGTCAGAGAGAGAGGGAGTCACAGACTGAAACAGGCTCCAGGCTCTGAGCTGGCAGTCAGCACAGAGCCCGACGCGGGGCTCGAACCCACGAACCGCGAGATCATGACCCAAGCGAAAGTCGGACGCTCAACCGACTAAGCCACCCAGGCGCCCCAATAAGCATATGATATTCTTATGATCAGAGAAAAAAAAAATCAATGCTGTAAAGGAGAGTTGACCTCATTGAAATGGACTCTATTTAATTTAAAATATTAAGGATGAGCACAATAATTATTGAAGAAATTAAAACCAATGGCATGATAGGTGAACCTCCATCTGTGTCTATTTGCTATCTGGATGAAAATTTAAAGAAAACTCAGTCCATTTCTACATGATATCAAACAGCCAGATAAATTAGATCGTTTAAAAAAATTTTTTTTTAATTTAATATGTGTTTATTTTTGAGAGAGAGAGAGAAACAGAGCATGAGGGGGGGAGCGGGGAGAGGGAGGCACAGAATATGAAGCAGGTTCCAGGCTCTGAGCTGTCCTCACAGAGCCAGACACAGGGATTGATGTCACAAACAGTGAGATCATGACCTGAGCCAAAGTCGGACACTTAACTGATTGAGCCATTCAGGCACCCCAGATGATTTTGATTTTTTGACTACTTTTGATTTTGACTTTTTATTTTTCACCTGAATGGCAGGTATCATATCAATTCAGCTTTAGTTTAGGACTCTTATCTTGCAACTCTGGAAAATCCAAGAAATTTCTAGAACCCCAAAGTTGTCCCTTATACTGAAATAATAATGATCTCTCTTTTAACTTTTATTGTTTAGTGTTCTGTATCATTTTAAACCATATTTTATTTCTTATAAATTAATCAATCAATACACAAATACATTCTTGTTTGAAAGACTAACAATTCAAAGAATACAGAAGTTTCCCTTGGCCACCTGCTCACTTGGTCTCCTTCCCCTCAGTAACCTGTTTTCAGTTTGTTATGTAACTCTCAAGAAATGTGTTTATCATATACATGCATATAGAAGTACATGGTCTTTCTAAATAGTGTTCTGTTGTACATATTATTCTGCAAATTGCTTTTTGCTCAAGCCGAAGCTCTACTTCATTCATTTCCAATGGTTACAGAATGTTCCACGGTTTGGATATCCTATCCTTTATCTGATCGCTTCACCTATTGATGGTTATATTATTTAGGGTATTTTTAGTTATCTGCTGTTTCAGACAAGGCTGCAGTGAAAAACTTTGTGCATATCTCTATTTGCATATATCTAAGCATCATTTCTCTAAGGGAGTGATTGAAAAATAGTATTTCTGGTTTGAAAGGAATATACATTTACATTTTTTCTTGGTACTGTCTAGTAGCCTTCCATACAGCTTTATCAATTTGCACACCCAATAAGAAGATGAAAAGATGCCAAGACTTGCTAATAATCAGGAAAATGCAAATTAAAAGAACAATGGGACACCATTTTTACCATTTTGGATTCACAAATTGAAAAAGATAATACAAAGTATGAAGGAGAATAGAGACATGTAGCCTCTCATAAAGGTTCTTTTTACAACCAGCATCTACACATTACGGAAAGGTCCTCAGAGACTTATGAAAAGTGATTACATTGGGGCGCCTGGGTGGCTTAGTCGGTAAAGCGTCCGACTTTCGCTCAGGTCATGATCTCGCAGTTTGTGGGTTCGAGCCCCGCGTCGGGCTCTGTGCTGACTGCCAGCTCAGAGCCTGAGCCTGTTTCAGAGTCTGTCACTCCCTCTCTCTCTGACCCTCCCCTGCTCATGCTGTCTCTCTCTCTCCTAGAAATAAATAAAACATTAAAAAAAGAAAAGTGATTACACTAGACTCATGTGATAAATAAAGGACATTTCTGTTAGAGGATGATTGATTTTTATATGTGCCAACAGTAGCCCTGCTGTTAACATGCATTCACCCAGAGTATTTTTATCAGTTAGTGTGTCTTGTAATTACTAATTCCTTAATTTACTAAGTAGATTAAGAACTTCTCCATTTTAGTAACCACATTTTGGGTTACAAATTATTCAGTACTCTCTCATAGGTTACTTCAATTGTCCTCTGCCTCAAACACGGTGTGAGGTGCTATTTTAGATGAGGAAATTCAGGCTCAGAGAATATTTCCCAAGGTCACACAGCCAGCTCTAAGTACAAGGGCTAGAGTCTTCTAACTCCCAGGTCTATCAGCTTCCCACGTACTCAATTGCTTTTGATATTTAAAAAAAAAAAATTTTTTTTTTTGAGCAAGAGGGGAGCAGAGTGAAGGAAGGGCAGAGAGAGAGGGAGACAGAGAATCCCAAGCAGGTTCCTGCTGTCAGCATAGAGCCTGATGTGGGGCTCAAACTCACCAATCATGAGATCATGACCTGAGACCAAATCAAGAGTCAGATGTTTAACCAACTGAGCCACCCAGACACCCTTACTGAATTGCTTTTAAAACGAAGGACAGTAGAAGTCCTCCCTGCTTTTTCTTTGGAGTTCAAGTCATCTAAAAGGAACCACAGGGGGCAGCCTGGTGCAGTGGAAGATATACAATAGGCTGGAAGCCTAAAAACTGTGTTCCTGGCTGTGTTCCTCCCACCTGTGTGATCTTAGGCAAGTCCTTTAGCCTCACTGGGCCTTCCTTGCTTCTTTAGAAAAATAGACGTGATGCTCGCTTACTAGCACTGTAAGCAGAGATGACACCATTGCAGCTCCTCCTAGTTGTGAGATTTTATTTAAACTAAACTTAGAGAAGTGGTCCTTCTCGGCTCATATATTTTATGAACTACGATTTTTTGCAATAGATTTTTTTCCTCCACAAATATGAACTCACAAAAAAAACTTACTCCACAATGCCTTCTTTGATTGAAGTCTGAAAAATGTTCCCTCATTTCTCTTTCTTTCTCTCGTTCCTTCTTTCTCTTTCTCTTTTTCTTTCTTTTAGCATTATTAAGTTAAACCCCTTGCTGAAAGCAAGGGAAATCTCCAGGGAACAACAGCAAATAGTTTCAGGTAGCTGGCTGCATCTAAAAAAAATGTTTTCTGCCTGGATCTCTCAGTATTTGGCAGGACTTCAATTCCACCTACATTTTTTGTTGCCTATTATTACAGATTTTTAAAGTGACTTACTTTTCCATCCTATTTCCAATAGTGTGAAAGCTTTAACCAGAGTTGTTCTTTATGGTTCCAACTTCCATAAACCAAAGATTTTAAGAGCTGGAATGAGTCTTAAGAGATCAATTGATTCTGTCCTCTGTCTTTGAACAGATAAAATATTTTTCCTTTTAACAGAAAAAGCAGCTGATACCCAGAAAGCCTGTGACTTATTCAAGGTTTCACACAACTACCAAATGTCCTACAGTACTTATTCCATTTTTACTGCATGACAATTTATTGGTGATTCTGGCTTTTCCAGAAAATCACAATGAAAGTCAAAAATGAGTAAGCCATATGATCACTGGTTGTTTTCATTTTATCACACATCACGAATTCTTATAGTTCTAACCATATTTTGATGCATTATTTATGAGAGCCATCTGGCCACAGGTTTACAGAGAAAACTCTGGAATTTTAAAAGTATGCTTCATTCTTCCAGGAAACACAGAGTATAGCTCAGATCTATCTTTTACCTGCTCATCAGTGATGCATGGTATAACCAGAATTATTAACTTCATTTTTGTTTTTTTTCTAAATTGATGTATAACTTACATACAGTCAAGTACACACATCTTAACTGTAAACCTCAAAACATTTTTACCTGTGCATATAAAATGTAACCATAACCCAGATCAAGATATAGAGCACTGCCAGCACATCTAAACATACTTTGTGCCTTGCACTAGTCACCCTCCTCCAAGGTAACCACTATTTTAAGCTCTGTTTTTGAACTTCATATTAATGTAATCATTCAGTATAGACAGTCTTGTGTCTGCTTTCTGTCATTCAACATTATGTCTCTGAGATTGTTAACTACATTCTAAAATTGCAATTCACTTTCTGGCTCATGTCCTCAGGGAATCTCTTAAAACTGGGTACAGAATATGCTAGCTGTACACAGGTATGTGTAATCTTAAAAAAAAAAAAAAGGCAGCGGAGAAAAGAACTTTTTTAAGTGACTAGAATAAGGGTGCCTGGGTGGCTCAGCCAGTTAAGTGTCCAACTTCAGCTTAGGTCATGGTCTCACAGTTTGTGGGCTCGAGCCCTGCGTCGGGCTCTGTTGCAGACAGCTAGCTCAGAGCCTGGAGCCTGTCTTTGGGTTCTGTGTCTCCCTCTCTCTCTGACCCTCCCCTGCTCATGCTGTCTCTATCTCTCTCTCAAAAATAAATAAAACATTTAAAAATTTGAAAAAAAAAATAAATGACTAGAATAGAATAATCTATACTGCTCTTGTTACTTCCTATTCTTATACCATTAATTTCCCTCTGCCTCTCTGTCTTTAAACAGGCCCTGATCCACCCAAGTATTCTTTTTTCAAGTCCCCATAATGGATATTTATATATATCCAGCATTTTTCTTCAGTGCTCCACAATCCATTGGTCTAAAAGCTGGAAATGGCCTCAAGCTATGTTCCAACACAGACCTCTCCCATTGACAGGAAAAGCATTATTATCCCCTATTTTCAGCAGATATTTACTGAGCACATATAGTATTTGATGTATTTTTCTAGGTATTATGGAGGGGACTACAAAAATATAGCAGGCATGAGCCTTACGCTTATGACAAGGAAATACAGATATCTACATAAAAAATCATAAATCATTTATAGCTATAAAACATTAAGTGACACCATTGAATTTAAAGGAAAAAAGTTCTGCATGAGATCAGGGGAAAGGTAACTCCCAGCTGGGATGGTATCAAGTAACCTATGGGCGCCTGGGTGGCTCAGTCCATTAAGCATCTGACTTTGGCTCAGGTCATGATCTTCCGGTTTGTGGGGTCATGATCTTGTGATTTGTGGGTTCAAGCCCCATATTGGGTTCTGTGCTGACAGCTTGGAGCCTGGAGCTTGCTTCAGATTCTGTGTCTCCTGCTCTCTCTCTGTCCCTCTTCATCTTGTGTGTGCTCTCTCTCTCTCTCTCTCTCTCTCTGTGTGTGTGTCTCTGTCTCTCTCAAAAATAAACTTAAAAAAAAAAAGAAGTAGGATGCCATGGCTAGGTAGGCTTAGTCATGCAGTGACGAAGGAAAGCATTTTAGATAGATAACTATAATGACAAAGAAACTGAATTGGGAAATCATGCAGCATGTACAGGGAGCGGCAATGCAGTTTGACCCAAGACTAGAGCAAGTGATGAAGAAACTTGGGCCCAAGGTGGTTGCAGATTACCCAAGGCCATAGCACTAAGGAGAACTAGAATGGAGATCGAATCCCAGGAACCTTCCCTCTGTAATGTTCTTTCCATAACTGGATCAAGTCAACCTTTTAGCTACTGCACACTTTCCTCATAACAGCCCATTAAAAATTTTTCCTTAATTAACTGGTTCAACACTTACTGAATATCTATTACACGCCATGCACAAGTGGATACTGTCATCTCCAAGGTTGATTTGGTATGTGCTAAAAAAATGTTTTCCAAGTAGAGAAGTAGGGCTAATATTGGGCTAAGATGGGTTTCCTTTCTCTTTAATTACTAGAACTTTTTGAGTTATACTTCAGAGAAAATACTGTAAATAATAGAGATAATTAAATAAACCACAGAAAATGATCTCTGCCTCATGTTTTCTAGATGATGTCCATACATTGACTCTTAGCATTATCTGCACATGTGGTTTTTACATAACTACTTTTACGTGTGTTTGAGCCAGGGTTATTACAGGAGAATCTGAAAGCTTCCATTCTTGAATGAAAGTTAAAAAACATTCCTAATATTCTAGTACAACAAGACTCACTTCCTTTTAGCTTATCAACCACCGAAAGACATTTCCCCTTTGTCCTTGTTATGTTTAATGTAACTATGGAGATGCAACACTTTCTATGCGGCAAACTCATGATTCTGGCTTAATGTACTCATTTTCTGAGAAACATTTAAAAAATGTGGTTACTATTAAATCTTTGAGGTACTTTGGTATTTCAACATAAATCTAGTACATACGTCAGTAAAATTCATGAGAAAATATAGTTAAGAATTAGGGACTATGGGTTCTTTCTAATTCCATTGAAGTAATTAAAGCATTTGTACCAGAAAAAAAAAAAAAGGTAATTATTGTGTGAACAAATTAGGCTATCGAGTATTTTTATAAACTTAGGGTATACAAAGCTGAATTTTTAGAGTTCTATTTTTTGGTATATGACAGGCTAAATGTTCAGACTCCCCTACCTGCTGAAAACATTTAAATTTTTTAAAAATCCTAAACTTGGGGCTTCTGGGTGGCTCAGTCAGTTAGTGTCTGACTCTTGATTTTGGGTCAGGTCATGATCTCACAGTTTGTGGGATCAAGACCCATGCAAGATTCTCTCTCTCCCTTTCTCTCTGCCCCTTCCCTGATTTAGACATGCTTTTCTCTTTCTCTCTCTCTCTCAAAATACATGTTTAATAACTAAACTTTTTTTTTTTAATGTTTACTTATGTATTTTGAGGTGAAGAGAGTAGACAGAGTAGAGAGAGAGAGAGAGAGAGAGAGAATCCCAAGCAGCAGGCTCCTGAAGCATGAACTAGAAAGCAAGGAATTATTGGTTCAAAGGGAAGTAAAGTAGGAACCCAGTCAGGTAATTGACAACATTGTCAATTACATGGTCTATAACACCAGGAGGCACCATTTATATGCTATTCACCTAAATGATATCACTGGAATTGCTCAATTCTATGACCCTGAAGTTGTTTGTGCCAGAAGTTGTATTTGCTCAAGCTGGTGAACTTCATCTTTGGTTGGGGTAGAGGAAGCTGGGATGGAGAATAAAGCCTAAGGCTTGGAGAATCCTATAATTAAGTCATCCTACAATAAAATAATCCTGTAAGAAAGCTTGGGCCCTTTAGGTGATGATGAAAAACCTATATACCCATTCATCCTCAGACGACTGCAAGGAAAATTCCTGTGATACTAAGCAGAATTGAGGATCAAAAATATTCTGTTCCTGAATGACTATAAACACATGATAATCTACAGTCAAGATAGATCCAAAAATTCTCAATCCATTATTTTTTTTAATGTTTTATTTATTTCTAGGAGAGAGAGAGAGACAGCGTGTGCAGGGGAGGGTCAGAGAGAGAGGGAGTCACAGACTGAAACAGGCTCCAGGCTCTGAGCTGGCAGTCAGTACAGAGCCCGACCCGGGGCTCGAACCCACAAACCGCGAGATCATGACCTAAGTGAAAGTCAGACGCCCAACTGACTAAGCCACCCAGGCGCCCCTCTCAATCCATTATTATAAGTTGAGTAGGCCCCATGTGCATGGAAGAAACAAATACAAATCTTTTCTGAAGAGATGTATCTTAGTAATCCATAAATTATTCTCTAAGGAAAGTAAACAGCTCACAGTAACAAACATTAAGCACCCCAGAAAATAAGTCATATGAGTGAGAACTAGCAGAAATAATATCCAATAGAATCAACATACAATTCCCACAAAGACTTCAGATATTTGAATTATCAGATACAGAAAGTGAAATAACTTCTATTTCTTTGAAGAAATAAAATACAAAATGGAAAATACCTATTTAAACAAGAAACCATAGCAAGTAGCCAAGTAGATTAAAAAACAACTTCCATAAGTGAATAACACAGTACATAGTTATACAGTAACTGAAATCAGTAACAAAATGGACAGGTTTAACAGCAATTACATACAAGTGAAGAGAAAATTAATGAATGGAAAGGTATGACAATAGAAATTATCTAGCATACACTAAAAAGAGACAAGGAAAAAAGGAAACAAGAGCACAGTTAATAGATATGAAGAATAAAGTAAGATATTCTTTAAATACATTAATTTGATTGGAGTTCTGGAAGAAGAGGAACAAGAAAATGGCACAGAAGCAATATTTGAAAGAATTTTCTAGAACCAATCTATTTCAAAACACAGATTTAAGGGGCATCTAGGTGGCTCAGTTGGTTGAGCATCCAACTCTTGATTTCAGTTCAGATATTGATCCCAGGTTTGTGAGATCTAGCCCTATATCAGGCTCTGTGCTAAGTGTGCAACCTGCTTAAGATTCTCTCTCTGTCCCTCTGCCCCTCTCTCTTGCTTATGCACACTCTCTCTCTTTCTCTAAAAAAACCCCGAAAGCGGCACCTGGGTGGCTCAGTCAGTTAAGTGTCTGACTTCGGCTCAGGTCATGATCTCGCAGTTTGTGAGTTCAAGCCTCACTTGAACTGTGCTGACAGCTCAGAACCTAGAATCTGCTTGGTATTCTCTGTCTTCCTCTCTCTCTGCCCATTCCATGTTCATGCTCTGTCTGTCTCTCAATAATAAATACATGTTTAAAAAAAGTTTTAAGAACCCTAAAAACCAAAAACACAACACAGATTTCAATGAAAATTTGTTTGTTAAGAGAACGAAAAGTCATACACAGGGAGAAAATATTTGCAAAGCATGTATTTGACAAATGACTTGTGACCAGAATATATAAAGCACCTGAATGGTTCAGTCAGTTGAGTGTCCCCTTGATTTTCGCTCAGGTCATGATCCCAGGGTCATAGGATCGAGCACTGTGTTGGCTCCAGGCTGAGTATGGAGCTTGCTTAGGATTCTCTCTCTCTCTGTCTCTCTCTCTCTCTCTCTCTCTCTGCTCCTCTCCCCCACTTGTGTGCTCTCTCTCTCAAATTAAAAAAAAAGAAAAGAAAAGAAAAAAGAAAACAAACACCCCAACAAAGTAATGGGCAAAAGATTTAAGTATGTATGTCAGCAAAGAAAAGGCATGGATGGTAAATAAGCAATGGAAAGTTGCTCAACATCATCAGCCATTATGGGAATATAAATTAAACCACAATAAGATCTTACTACACGGCTGTTAGAATAGCTAAAATAAAACTATCTGACCATACCAAGAGCTGGTGAGAACAGGAAATAACTACATTCTCTCAAACATTCTCATCCATTGCTCGATGGCCAATGCAAAATGGTACAGATACTCTAGAAAGTAGTTTGGCAGTTTTTACAAAATTAAACATAGAATTACTACAGATGCAGCAATCTTAGTCCCACAAATCTACCAGAGTGAAATCAAAACTTACGTTCGTTCAAAAACCTTAGCCCAAAAATTAATAATATCTTTGTTTGTAATACCCAACAATTGGAAACAGCCCAGAATTCCACTTACTGGGCAATGAACAAGATATAGTACATCCATAAAATGGAATATTACCTAGCAATACAAAAGGAATAAGCTTGGGGCACCTGGGTGACTCAGTTGGTTAAGTGTCTGACTCCTGGTTTCGGCTCAGGTCATGATTTCACAGTTCGTGGGTTCGAGTCCCGCATCGGGCTCTGCACTGATGGTGCGGACCCTGCTTGGGATTCTCTCTCTCCCTCTCTCTCTGCCCCTCTCCTACCTGCACTGTCTCTGTCTCTCTCAAAATTAAATAAACTTAAAAAAAAAAAGGAATAAGCTGTTGATACACATAAAACCATGGATGAACCTCAAAAGCATTTTGCTAAGTGAAAGTAGCCAAGCTAAAAAGACTACATATTGTATAATTCCATTTACATGACATTCTAGAAAAAACAAACAATTGGAACACAGTAGTGTTTGCCTGAGGTTAAGTGTGGGGTGAGGGTCTGACCCCAAGAGGGTAGCATAGGGGAATTTGGGGGGTTATATTCCATATTTTAATTGTAGTGGTTATTTTACCGCTCTGTGTACGTGAGAAAACTTATTTTTCTGTGTTAAATAATTTTTTTTAAAGAAAAAGATGGTCAGCCTGGGTAGAAATACAATAGGGTCTCTGACCATCTCTGTTGGCCAAGGGCAAACTATGCTCAAGAGTATTAAGTTCAGGGGCACCTTGGTGGCTTGGTCAGTTAAGCGTCTGACTTTTGTTCAGGTCAGACCTCACAGTTAGTGGGTTTGAGCCCCACATTGGGCTCTGTGCTGACAGCCTGGAGCCTGAAGGCTGCTTCAGATTTTGTGTCTCCCTCTCTCTCTCCCTCTACCCTGCTCATGCTCTGTCTCTCTCTGTTTCTCAAAAACAAATAAATGTTTTTTTAAAAATTACAAAGCAAAAAAGAAAAAGTGAATTCAGGGTGCCTGTCTGGCTTGGTTGGTTGAGCATCAGACTCTTGATTTCAGCTCAGGTCAGGATCCCAGGGTTGTGGGATTGAGCCCTGTGTTGGGCTCTTCACTGAACATGAACCTGCTTAAGACATTCTCTCTCTCTCTCTCTCTCTCTCTCTCTCTCTCTCTCTCTCTCTATCTCCTTCTCTATCACTCCCTTTGCCTTTCTCCCCTGTCATGCTCTGTCTCTCTCTAAAAATAAAAAAGAAAGAAAAAGTGAGTTCTATCCTCATTGTTAAATGAGATTATGCACCAAATCTCATTTAAAAGTGAACAGGATTGGGGCGCCTGGGTGGCTTAGTCGGTTAAGTGTCCGACTTTCGCTTAGGTCATGATCTCGCGGTTGTGGGTTCGAGCCCCACGTCGGGCTCTGTGCTGACTGCCAGCTCAGAGCCTGGAGCCTCTTTCGGTCTGTGACTCCCTCTCTCTCTGACCCTCCCCTGCTCACGCTGTCTCTCTCTCTCCTAGAAATAAATAAAACACAAAAAATTTTAAAAAAAATAAATAAAAGTGAACAGTATTTCTAATTTTAGATTTCTAACATATAGCAGGAAATAAAAAAACATACACATCAGACTTAAATACACCAAATGTATCAAATTTAAACATACCAAAGTTTTGTGTGCTTTCTAAAACTGCAAAACATAAGAATAAGAATCAAAGAGGTTGTTAAAATCATATGTTTAAAGCAGCAAGATAAGTCCTTGAATTTTTCACATTTCATCTAGCTATTTTGCCATTAGAAAGCTAATTTTAGAGGGAGTAATCTTATAAAACACAGTGTAATTAAGAAAAGCAGGGTTTTGGAGGGTTTTTTTTTTGGTTTTTGGTGTGTGTGTGTGTGTGTGTGTGTGTGTGCTTTAAGACTTCTAATTCAGAGTTGTACAGAGTGCTTACTCTTCTGAGTCAAGCCAACAGCCTGAGAATATTCTGAACTGTAAATCTAAGGCTAAGCCAAGAAGCTTTTAGCTAAAGAATTATAAGAAATGAATTTCTATAAGAAATGAATTATAGCTTTTTTATTTTAATAGACTTTAAAATGAAAATAAAATTACAGGGGTGCCTGGGTGGCTCAGTCAGTTGAGCGTCAACTTTGGCTCAAGTCATGATGTCACAGTTTGTGGGATTGAGCCCCATGTTAGGCTCTGGACTGACAGCTCAGAGCCTAGAGTCTGCTCCCTCTCTCTCTACTCCTCCTGTACTTCCAGTTTGTCTCTCTCTCTCAAAAATAAACATTAAAAAAAATTTTAATGTAAATAAAATTACAAATTATTTTTTCTCAATCTGTGAAAAATAACATGGAAATCATAGTGTGTGACACATTATTCTTCCCTGCAAGCTGAATGACTATATTTGCTTTGCAATGCATGTAAGAGAAATGCACTTGCCTACTCTTGCTAAAGACAGTAATAGCTGCTTTCTGAAAGGAATCATAACAACTTGGAACACATTGCCACGTTTTTTGAGGAATGGTATTAAAAAAAAAAAAGTAAGGAGTCAAACCCAAAGAGTCAAACTTAAACCAAATATCTTAGACCACAAAGTCCAAATTAGTTTTCCCCATTTCTCAAAATAACTGAAACCGGGTGCTCACCAAATCTCCAATGTCATCGTACCATGTAGATGCTGCCACAAATCCAGTGAGTCTTCGTTTTTCAGGCCAAAATGAGGCCATTCTTTTCATCCTGTTACTTAGGTGAACAATAACTTTTCACAATTAACTATTGAAACAAACTAGACTAAGAAAAGTCAACTTTATGTAACTCCTCACAGATTCAAGTGCTATACGCAGAATTTAAGTGTATTGACAGTAGCTTATTCAGTGCACGAGTTTCTATTAAACCACATAATAAAAATCTTAATTTGTAAATAATTCAATGAACTACAGTCACTAGAGTAAGTTATTCCAACCAGCCAAGAACCCAAGAAACTTCTATAGAAAAAAAGAACGACCGTAGGAAACTGGCATCTTATACTGCCCTGGAATCATGCTTTTTCTGAAGCTTTAGTATCACCTAATTATCATAAAATAGTACACGCAGTCACATGATTAAAGCCAGTAGATAGATCACGAGACCACTGACTGGTTGCATATACTTCGATGTGGTTAGGAAATCTGTATTACTGAACTGTTAGCCACTGACTTCTGACATTTATAAGAACGCTGGCAAATATACACACAATGACTAAAAAAACAAAAAAAGATTTTAAACCTTTCTTTAAGTTTCCACATTAAAAATGGTCTTATGTGTGTGGGAATGGAGAAAAAAATGTGGAAAAGTTACTCCATCAGACTGGTGTTGAGTGGATACCACATGTTTACAAAATGTTTTGAGATGGTCGGATAAGCAGTTCTAATGACAGCATACTACACAGTTATCATGAGTCATGTGCTGCCTGAGAATTTTCAGTCTATCAGAGTGTCCCATATGTCGTTTTTTATCATTTCAATTTGATATCAGTATGAAAATTGAAAAAAGAAAACTCTGAAACCCAAGCAAGTCCTCTGTGGCCAGAGTAGAGCCTCTTGTAAGAAAAAAGAAAGAAAAGAAAAGGAAGAAAAGAAAAGAAAAGAAAAACAAACAAACAAAAAAACCCACAGAGATTAACACATTTTTCAGAAAGAGGCTTTGGTTTCAAAGCATTATTGCAGCGGTTAAATTCATGTGCTGGAGCAGCTCAAGTAGGTAGACATTTATAGTTACATTTGTAGTTACATTTTTAAAGAGTTTATGTGCCCTCAGTGATTTTACCACTCTAAGAGAAATGAGAAAACACTCTGGCACTAACCAAGCGGTAGCACTTAACTTATTTTCAGAAGCTGCATTTTCGTGACTAAAGCAGCACTTGTAGATAATCGGGTTATGTGGGTTATGTCTTAGTTGCGGTGCTATGACTGAATGTTACAAAAATTGAGAACTCTTTGATATGGAAAGGGTATAGGATCACTTAAAGAATAACATTTTCCTAAAAATGTGATAGCTTTCCTTATAAAAATGATACGTGAAGTCTAGCAGTCACGATTTCATTTATTCCACTTTGATTGCCTAAGTTTTTAGCTGGGCAGTATTCTATTTTGAGGCCCTTCTGTTGCAAAACTGCTTTGTGACTGTAACGTAGCAGTGTCTGTTGTAAACCGGAGACAGGAAAAAAAAAAAAAGGAAGAAGAAGAGATCAGGGTAAAGAGTACTCGATGTAATTTTTCACATGAAGATCTTGCAGTCGGTAACCAATTTTTATTTATTTATTTTTAATTTTTTTAAATGTTTATTTTTGAGAGAGAGAGAGAAAGAGAGAGTGTGTGCATGAATGGGGGAGGGGTAGAGAGAGAGGGAGATACAGAATCTGAAGCAGGCTCCAGTCTCTGAGCTGTAGTCACAGAGCCAAACACAGGGCTCGAACTCACGAAATGTGAGATCATGACCTGAGCCGAAGTCGGACGCTTACCCAACTGAGCCACCCAGGCGCCCCGGTAACCAATTTTTAAAACCGAAATTTCTAAGTTCTTTCAGCTTGTACCCTAAATAAGCTCTGGTTTTATTAAAGATTATGGTGATTCCTGTAGAGATGCTAAAGCTTAGGACAAAAATGAATTAAAGACAATTAATTGTCTAAATAAATGATTGGTATCTTTATAATGTGAGAAGTATGAAGACCAGTGCAATAGCAAGTCGCTCATCATTTATTGAATACCCATAAGGTATGTAGCTTTTTGTGATTCCTTTTGAGGTTTCAGGGTTTGAAATGGGGTTCAGGGAGAAAAATGGGAGACCAAAAATTGATCATTTAAAATAACTGTCTTGTGTTGAGGTTCTTTTTGGCTGATTGGGAAAAAAAAGGGAATATGTGGAATTTCTTTTGTAAATGCCTACTTGCTATTTGTGTGGGTCAATATAGACATCTGAATGTTTTTTATAATAATGAGAGTTAATGATCATTCTATAAGATCAATACAGAGGTTGTATTAAGAACTGGTACAACAGAGGCGCTTAGGTGGCTCAGTCAGTAAAGCACTGACTTCTGCTCAGGTCATGATCTCATGATTTGTGAGTTTGAGCCCTGCATCGGGCTCTGTGCTGACAGCTCAGAGCCTGGAGACTGCTTCAAATTCTGTCTCTCTCTCTCTCTGCTTCTTGCCCACTCATGCTCTATCTACATGTCTGTCTGTCTGTCTGTCTCTCTCTCTCAAAAATAAAAACATTAAAAAAAAAAGAACTGGGACAACATACTTTCACAAAATGAATGATAGGTAATGTGATAAAAGATCTGAGAAGTCCTTCAAACAACTGTAGCCTTGATCATAAAATACTCAAAACTAGAGAATGGTTCAGAGGTAGTTGGGGTTGTACTTGCAGTGGAAGGGAGGTAGTGAATAAAAATAAAACAACAGGGCTTTACCTCCAGTATCTCCAAATCTGGGCTAGGATTTGTGACCTTAATAGTTTCTCAGTTGTGAATGAGACCAAACAAACAAACAAACAAAACTAACAACAACAACCAGTCCTTCCATGAGCTATTTCACATACGGGCTTTTTTTTTTTAAATATTTTTATTTATTTCTAGGAGAGAGAGAGAGAGACAGCATGAACAGGGGAGGATCAGAGAGAGAGGGAGACACAGACTCCGAAATAGGCTCCAGGCTTTGAGCTGGCAGTCAGCACAGAGCCCAACGCGGGGCTCGAACCCACGAACCGCGAGATCATGACCCAAGCGAAAGTCGGACGCTTAACCGACTAAGCCATCCAGGCGCCCCTCACATATGGGCTTTTAACTCTAGCTTTTTCTATACAAAAATTCCCTTTCCTGTTCTCTCTAAATTATGGATTTTTTAAAGGACCTTATAAATTTTTCAGAGGTACCTGCACAGTTCTTCAAAGAATTAGTGTCATAACTTCCCATTCCAAGGACTTTAACCAGGCCAAAATGAAAAAAAAAATTGAGTGAGGTTTCTTAGGCCCTGGATATGAAGTTTTCTCTGGAACTAGAAGCTAATAATCATGGTCCAAAGGCACAGTCTTTTCACCAACAAAACATACATCACACACATCTTTCCTGTTCTAGTTTCAGAAATTGACAGATCTTGTTCTATGACTGGCTTAACATCTGGAACAAAACCTTGTTTCATAGACAGTACACTTACGTAAGCCATAGATCTTTTTCTGACAATTCTAAACAGTGGTAGTGATAAGTCAGAGCAAATTATTTTGGAAGATTTGGAAGATATTTTCTGACCCACTCTAGTTAGCAGCATTAATGTGTTCAGTCTGGATGACATCCTTATTTCTCCAAATCAGCTCTGGTCCACTTGTTCAAATTCTTTGAATTTCTTAGTTCTGAGGACTGAGATGGGCATTAGCAATTCTTCCCCAAACTTCCATCTGCAACTATTTCTAATAGGCTCCACCCCCCAAATGTACTTGTTTCATCTTCCCTGTTGCTTTGGAAACCCTTATGTATCATCATTTCGAGTTTATTTTGCATTATTATAGTTCCTTATAAATAGACTCACTACATTCTTTACATATGAAGATTTGTTTTATAGTGATTGGTTTTCTACATAGGATTTACTCATATTCTAAAATTTTGCTATTCCCTAAGTATATGCCTCAGCGGAAGTATTAATAAAGCTTCTACGTCAGATCTTGTAGATCACATTAAATCCATATAGGCAAAGTGTTTAACTTTGCACATGTTCTGTAGAAAAATAAAACCAAACCTACATAAGTATACTAAAGGGTCAAGTAAACAATCTAGCAGAGACTCTCCCAAAGCCACAACCACTTCTTACCCTAATTTATAGTTTCATTACTGGCCACACTTTTATTCTGATTACTGTTTTTAGTTTCTTCCTTAGATCTATCCCTTACACATGCTTTTGGACAGTAACACTAACCTCTATTGAATTCCTCCTTCTGAGGCAACTTGGCCAGTGTCCCTTGAACTCTAAATGGCCCATATGATCCAAAAGGCAATGTCCTAAAGACCCAGGAATGTCATAGTAATGATATTTCTATTGCCTTTTCTCTCCTTTATTCTTTTATTTATCACCACAAATATGAAGCTACTATTAAACTAAACTATATGACCATACCTACATAGTCAACTAAACACCTCTGCTTGCTTTGCTTTATTACTGCTTTTTTTGGGTTCATAGAGCACAACTGTTTTAGAGATAAGAAGCTGAGAGAATCTTTCCTCAATCGTTTTCAGGGTAGGAGAGGTGATTTAGTAATAATCCAATCTTTGACAAGTTTTCCTGTTTAAAATGTTATGAAAGCTGGGGCACCTGGGTGGCCCAGTGGGTTAAGTTTCCAACTTCGGCTCAGGTCATGATCTCATGGTTCATGGGTTCGAGCCCTGCGTCAGGCTCTGTGCTGACAGCTAGCTCAGAGCCTGGAGCCTGCTTCAGTTCTGTGTCTCCCTCTCTCTCTGCTCCTCCTATGCTCATGCTCTGTCTCTCCCTGTTTCAAAAATAAATAAACGTTAAAAAATTTTTTTAAATAAATAAAATGTTATGAAAGCTTACTTAATAGCATTAGTCATTAGGGAAATGCAAGCTAAAAGTACAATGAGACATCATCATACCATTTTAAGTCAATTAGAATAGATTACAAAACCAAACCAAACCCAAACAACCAAATAAATCAAAACCTGAAAATACCAAGTGGAGTAACTGGAATTCTCATACTGCATCACTGGTGGGAATGCGATATGGTACAGTCACACTGAGAAACAGTTTAGGAGTTTCTTGAAAACAAACTCTTATCATAAGACCCAGCAAGCCCTTAGGTATTTACCTAAGGAAAATGAAGACATAGGTCTACATAAAAGCCTGTGTACAAACATTTATAGAGGACTTACTTATAATCACCAAAAAAATAGAAATATCCCAAATGTCCCTCTACTGGAAAATGTATAAACAAACTGCTGGACTACTACTCAGCAATGCAAGGAAACAGACCACTGAAGTAGGCAACATGCATTATGACAAATTTCAAATGCATTATGCTAAGTAAGCAAACAAACAAATAAAAAGGAAGGGGGCACCTGAGTGGCTCAGTCGGTTGAGCATTAATTAGACTCTTGATTTCAGCTCAGGTCATGATTTCATCATCGTTGGGCTCTAGCCCTGAGCTGGGCTCCTTGCTGAGTGTGGAAGCTGCTTGGGATTCTCTCTCTCCCACTGCGCCTCCCCTTCCAAACAAAACCAATATGTAACATATTGTTTGATTCTATTTATTTGCCATCATGGAAAAGGCAATATTATGGGAATAAAAATCCAATTAGTGGTTGCCAAGGGCTACGATGGAGAAACTGGCTGCAAAGGGTCAGGAGGAACTTTAAGGGGTGAGGAAAATGTTCTAGAACTTTATTATGGTGGTGGTTCACAGATGGATACATTTGCCCAAACTCAACAAACTACACTTTAGAAAAATGAATTTTACTCTATGTATGTTTTACCTCAATAAATCTTTTTAAAAATTATACATTATGAAAATGGTAAAAAATGATGAAGACTATCCTTCCCCTTTGCATCCAGGGATTTGTATTCCTTCATATTTAATTATTGCAAAAATCTTCAAAGAGAATGTCAGTAGAACTCAATGAACTTCTGGAAGATTCCACTATCACTCTTATTACATGGAACTTAGAAGTAATAGAAATAGGAAAAGAAAAAAATAATGTACCATAAATCAGCCAACAGTTATAACTGGAATGTCTGTATTCCATGAGCCATTACATTTGGACCAAATTTCAGAGGAAATGACCTTGTTAGCAGTCCTTTCACTATTTCCTGATAGTAAGATAAAGTTAAACCTGCTTTGTTTTTGCATGTAGACTGTCTGCAGTACAATTCATTAAACAAAATTACTTTCAGAATATGTTTAACATATAGAATAGTGGGGAAAAAACCCGTGTCCATATAAATGTAATAAATGCCATAATTTTGCTATATTTGTTTAGATGTTTCTTTAAAAAAGCAATACAATGCTGGGGTGCCTGAGTGACTCAGTCAGTTGGGTGGCCGACTTCAACTCAGGTCATGATCTCACAGCTCGTGAGTTCGAGACCCACTTCGGACTCCGTGCTGACAGCTTGGAGCCTGCTTCGGATTCTGTGTCTCCCTTTCTCTCTGCTCCTCCCATGTTCACACTCTGTCTCTCTCTTTCTCTCAAAAATAAATAAACATTAAAAATTAAAAAAAAAAAAGCAATACAATGCTACAGTTGAGGCCTCAATTTCATCCCCTTTCCCACACTCCTTCCCTAGAGGTAGCTATTATTCTGAATATATCCTTGTATTTCAGAGATTTATCCATGTTGATAGATGTCAGGAGATTTCACTAACTTTAAATATTGTATAGTATTACATTGCATGGTTATAGACATTTAGTTTTTGTCCAGTCATCATTATTGCAAACAACACTCCAGTGAACATCCTCATAGCGTCTCCTGGGTCATATGTGCAAATGTTTCTCCAGGTGTAGGGGGTTTCAAGCATCTATGGCCAATATGTATGGTAAGAAATAGTTTTACATTCTATCCTGTACATACATATATGCATAGTATTTCGTCACAGGCCGAGTTGCCTAGAAGTAGATCTGTGACAGAAATCTGTGTGGAGGACGTTTATTGGGAAGTGTCCTGGGATCAGCACCTGTGGCACAGTGAAAGAAGCAGGAATGTGCAGAGAAAGTTTTGGGCTTTAATGAAGTGGCATCAAAACGCCTTGGCTGATCCCACGTTGGCTGCAGTGATCCTTCAGAATACTTTCAAACTGGGGCAAGGGAATTGGGCCTTTATACACCTGCACTGACCAGTTACTGGATACCTCTGCACCCAGGAAGAGGGCGTGACCTTGGGTAAGGAGCTCTCTTCCTGGAAAGAGTCCTGGAGAGGGACCCAGCTAAATCTGTTGACTGCCAATCCTGTCAGCAGCTGCATGAACTAATGCTTCAGTCCCAGAGAGGGAGAATCAGGGTGGCACATAAAAATTCACAAAACCATCCTTATCCCAATATTTTCTGTTCCATTTCATTTGTAAAAAAAAGTTTATTGTAACCCTTAAATCGATTTCACAATCCACTAATGGATCATAAATCACAGTTGAAAAAAAAAAAGAAAAGAAACCTCCTTTAGAGTATATACCCAGAAATGGAATTGCTGGATTGCAGGGCATATGCATTTTCAATTTTACTAAATATTGCCAGACTACTTTCCACGGAGTCGAGCCATTTAATGTTCCCAGCAATAAAGTGTGAGAGTTCCAGTTTTCCTACAGCCTCAATAACCCATGGTGTTGTCAGATTTTTAGATGTTTGCCCATCTGACAGATGTATTACTGGGGTAATATAGTAGAGAATCTGAAAACCATCCTTTGATGAAAGGGAAAGCATTCCCAGTATTGAGGGACACCAAGACTTACTTCCTGCTGGTTTATCAACCACGAAAAGGCATGTGCATTTGCCTGATAATTGAGTAATGTTCAGTTTTTAGTCTTGCAAAATAGAAATCTCGTCTTGCAAAATCAATCTTTTAGTCTCATAATTTTTTTCAATAGCAACTGGAAAAGAGCTTAGCATAAAACATCACAAAATAAAATATCCGTAGGTCGAAGGAGGAAATTCTATGCCTTGGCACATGGCACAGAAGATTTCATTTTCAGGTCGCCTGGGTGGTTCAGTTGGTTAAGCAATGGACTGGCTGAGGTCATGATCTTGTGGTTCTTAGAATAAGCCCTGCATCAGGCTGTCTGCTGTCAGCACAGAGCCTACTTGAAATCCTCTGTCTCTCTCTCTCTCTGTCCCCCACCTCCCTGCTTAATTGCTCTTTCTCTCAAAAAAGCATAAACATTAAAAAAAAAAAAGATTTCACTTTTTTTTTTTAAATCCCCCAGGCAGTATGGTTTGGTAGAAGTTTATTGGCTCAGGAATTGTGAGGCCTGGGCTCTGATCCAGTCCAGCCATGTGATTTGGTAGCTTCACTCCACCTTCATGATCGACAGTTTCTTTATCTCTAAAATAAAGATTTTCCTATGTATTCTCCAGGAGTTTGGAATAGTGAGTTCTCATAACTGACTGATATTATGTAACAGAGAAATCAAAGAACTGTAAATCTGGAGACCTGGATTCTATTCCTAGCTCTCTTCCCACAACTGGATGTATATGATCTTAGACAAGTTACAACTTGGCAAACGGTCACTTTGGGAACCAAATGAAATGGTTACTAGATGATCCCTAAGGTTCCTTTCTGCTCACAAATCCTATGTTCTGGGTCGGAGAGACATGAAATCAATTTATGAAAGTTGACATTCTCAGAAAGCCATCATAATGTGGGTCAGATGATACATTAAAAATCCATTTCTATAGTAAAAATTAGAGCAGAAATAAACAACATAGAGACCAAAGAAACAATTGAACAGATCAATGAAACCAAGAGTTGGTTTTTTGAAAAGGTAAACAAAATTGACAAACCTCTAGCCAGACTTATCCAAAAGAAAAGAGAGCACCCAAATAGACAAAATTATGAATGAAAATGGACTTATTACAACCAACCCCTCAGAAATACAAGCAATTATCAGGGAATACTATGAAAATTATATGCCAACAAATTGGACAATTTAGAAGAAATGGACAAATTCCTAAACACACACTCACTACCAAAATTCACACGGGAAGAAATAGAAAACCTGAACAGACCCATAAAAAGTGAAGAAATTGAATCAGTGATCAAAAATCTCCCAACAAATAAGAGCCCTGGACCTGATGGCTTCCCTGGGGAATTCTACCAGACATTTAAAACAGAATTAATCCCAATTCTTCTCAAGCTATTCCAAAAAATAGAAAGTGAAGGAAAACTCCCGGACTCATTTTATGAAGCCAGCATCACACTGATTCCCAAGCCAGACAGAGATCCAGCAAAAAAAGAGAACTACAGGCCAATATCCTTGATGAATACGGATGCAAAAATCCTCAACAAGATCCTTGCAAATCGAATCCAGCAGCACATAAAAAGAATCATCCACCAAGATCAAGTGGGATTCATTCCTGGGTTACAGGGCTGGTTCAATATTCACAAATCAATCAGTGTAATACATCATATCAACAAAAGAAAAGATAAAAACCATATGATCTTGTCAATAGATGCAGAAAAAGCATTTGACAAAATACAGCATCCTTCTTAATAAAGACCCTCGAGAAAGTTGGGATAGAAGGAACCTACTTAAACATCATAAAAGCCATCTATGAGAAGCCTTCAGCTAACATCATCCTCAACGGGAAAAAACTGAGAGCTTTCCCCCTGAGATCAGGAACACGACAGGATGCCCACTCTCACCACTGCTGTTTAACATAGTGCTGGAAGTCCTAGCATCAGCCATCAGACACCAAAAGGAAATCAAAGGCATCAGAATTGGCAAAGAGGAAGTCAAACTATCACTCTTCGCAGATGACATGATACTCTACATAGAAAACCCAACAGACTCCACCAGAAGCCTACTAGAACTGATCCAAGAATTCAGCCAAGTTGCAGGGTACAAAATCAACGTACAGAAATCGGTTGCATTTTATACACCAACAATGAAGCAACAGAAAGAGAAATCAAGAAACTGATCCCATTCACAATTGCACAAAAAACCATAAAATACCTCGGAATAAACCTAACCAAGGATACAAGAGATCTGTATGATGAAAACTATAGAAAACTTATGAAGGAAATTGAAGAAGACACAAAGAAATGGAAAAACATTCCATGCTCATGGATAGGAAGAATAAATATAGTTAAGATGTCATTACTACCTAAGGCACTCTACACATTCAATGCAATTCCAATCAAAATTGCACCAGCATACTTCTCAAAACTAGAACAAACTATCCAAAAATTTGTATGGAACCACAAAAGACCCCGAATAGCCAAAGTAATCCTGAAAAATAAAACCAAAACGGGAGGGATCACCATCCCAGACTTTCGCCTCTACTACAAAGCTGTCATCATCAAGACAGTATGGTATTGGCACAAAAACAGACACATAGACCAATGGAACAGAATTGAGAACTCAGAAGTGGACCCAAAAGTATACAGCCAACTCATCTTTGACAAAGCAGGAAAGAATATCCGATGGGAAAAAGACAGCCTTTTTAACAGATGGTGTTGGGAGAACTGGACAGCAACATGCAGAAGAATGAAACTAGATCATTTTCTCACACCATGCACAAAAATAAACTCAAAATGGATAAAGGACCTGAACGTGAGACAGGAAACTATCAACACCCTAGAGGAGAAAGCAGGAAACCACCTCCTTGACCTCCACCGCAGCAACTTCTTACCTGACACATCCCCAAAAGCAAGGGAATCAAGAGCAAAAATAAACTGTTGGGACCTCCTCAAGATTAAAAGCTTCTGCACAGCCAAGGAAACAACCCAGAAAATTAATAGGCAACCAACGGAATGGGAAAAGATAGTTGCAAATGACATATCAGATAAAGGGTTAATATCCAGAATCTGTAAGGAACTCACCAAACTACACGCCCGAAAAACAAACAACCCAGTGAAGAAACGGGCAGAAGATATGAACAGACACTTCTCCAAAGAGGACATCCAGATGGCCAACAGACACATGAAACGATGCTCAGCATCCCTCCTCATCAGGGAAATACAAATCAAAACCACACTGAGATACCACCTCATGCCAGTCAGAGTGGCTAAAATGAGCCAATCAGAGAACTCTAGATGCTGGCGAGGATGTGGAGAAACGGGCACCCTCCTACACTGTTGGTGGGAATGTAAACTGGTACAGCCCCTCTGGAAAACAGTGTGGAGGTTCCTAAGGAAACTAACAATAGAACTCCCCTATGACCCAGCAATAGCACTGCTAGGAATTTACCCAAGGGATACAGAAATGCTGAGGCATAGGAGCACATGGACCCCAATGTTCATAGCAGCACTCTCCACAATAGCTAAAACCTGGAAAGAGCCTAAGTGTCCATCAACAGATGAATGGATCAAGAAGATGTGGTTTATCTATACCATGGAATACTACATGGCAATGAGAAACAATGAAATCTGGCCATGTGTAGCAACATGGATGGACCTTGAGGGTGTTATGCTGAGCGAAATAAGTCAGGCAGAGAAGGACAAATATCATATGTGTGCACGTATAGGAGATTAGGAGGAACTTAACAGAGGACCAAGGGGGAGAAGAAGGGCGGAAATGGTGGGGGAAAGGGAGAGAGGCAAACCATGAGAGACTCTTGAATGCTGACAAAAACTGAGGACTGGTGGATGTGGGGGGAGGAGGGGTGGGCATTGAGGAGGGCACTTGTGGGGATGAGCACTGGGTGTTATGTGGAAACTAATTTGACAATAAACTATTTGTAAAAAAAATTAAAAAAAAAAAATCCATTTCTAATTGCCTGTCCCACCTCAGTTGCAGTATAACCCAATCCATTTAGCCCTACCCTTATCCAATTGTTTTACGTTACCTGAACTCCGCCCTTGAGATTTTCCTTGGCAAGCAACAACTCATTTTTATGACCTTTAGTATTTCAATTCTTTCTCCTAACCCTGTGGCAAACAGAGCCTAATGTATGTGATCATTAGGAGAATATGAAATGGAAGAATATTTTTCTTGTCTCTTTATAACTCCATTAATTCCCTATCCCCTTTTGGCATAGAGTTTGTTAAAAATGAGCTGTATCATCATACACTCTCTTTAGCCTGAGTCAAGGATTCTATGGCTCCACTTTCTTCACACCACCTTCCAGGCAGCACAACCCAGGCCAGCAGAGGTTTGCCAGCCCTGCCCTATCATGCCATCTCTTAAAGCCTTTCTTCCATTTCAGTTCCATACATTCATACAGGAGCTTCATACCAACCTCTTTCAGTTCCCCTTTCAGTATGATTTAAAACTCTGTAAGTTATTTTTATGACATCTAAATTCTATTAAATCAATCAGGCAATGTTTATTTCATTTAAAATGCTGTTAAAACAATTACGACCAAATATGAATATGAAAATATGCAGGGTTGTAAGCAGAGAACGTAGAAGAAGGATAGCCATTTCTAGGAGTGAGTAAAGTGATGATGACTTTAGAGAGCCTAAAACAGCCTCAGGAGCAGCTTTGGAGAACTTTTTTGTTTTTAATTTAACTCTTTACTGTTAAAAGCCTATTTTTTCCCTCCAAATTCCAAGTAAGGTCATTGCTAGTGTTATTCTCTTCTGGATTAACTTTGCCTTTAATATAAGTACTGTGGTTTGATAGAACTAATCAACCCATGTTTCCTTCTGTGCATAGTTGTAGGGAAGTCCAATCCTTATGGACTGCAGAGGCTTAACTTCTTCCTCTCAATTAAGAACTTCGTGTCCTGAATCTGAAAGTGTTCGCACTGAAGAAGGCTGTCTCCACAACAATGCATAGGCCCTAATGCCTTGCTCCTCTTAGATAATATCAAGACTGGACAGTGACAAACATTTCCACCAAGAATAGAAAGAAAGGAGAGGAAGAAGCTAGCAACCTCAGACTGTGTCTGGAACAACTGATCATATTTCTTCATTAGAAAGATTAGCCTGGCAACAAAGGGAAGGGAGGGTTGTAGAGGGAAAGACAGGAGATGGGCAATCCAATGAGTTGACTCCTACAAAATTTCAGCTAAAACAGCAGCCAACAAACAAAAAAAACCCCAGAAGTACAGTTTGAACAAGGTCAGTGGGACTGGAGATTGAGATGAGGAACAACAGGAACAATACAATTAATGTTTAAAAGGTGGTATCAATTGGTTTTGATGATTAAATGTTAAAGAATGATGGTGGGGAAGAGGAATTGATTATTCACAGGTTTTGACTTTTGAGACTGGTGCATGGTGGGTACTATTCAAGAAATTAAAGAATATAGGAGAAACAGGTTTAGGGTAAAGATAATGAGTTTACCTTCAAAAACTTTTGAGTTTCAGGTGCCCTTGCGACTAAGCTGTCTGGAGGCAAGTGAATATACATTCCTGAAGAACAGAAGAGAGGTGTGGACCAAAGATGTGTCTGTCTCCTGGTCTGAGGAATAACAGGGAAAACAGAAGTATTTTATGTTTAAGTGTATTTTTTTTCAATCACAGGTGTCTCCTCTCACTTATAAAAAGAGCATCCTTGGGGCGCCTGAGTGGCTTAGTCGGTTAAGCGTCCGACTTTCGCTTAGGTCATGATCTCGCGGTTCGTGGGTTCGAGCCCCGCGTCAGGCTCTGTGCTGACAGCCAGCTCAGTGCCTGGAGCCTGTTTCAGAGTCTGTCACTCCCTCTCTCTCTGACCCTCCCCTGCTCATGCTGTCTCTCTCTCTCTCTCCTAGAAATAAATAAAGCATTAAAAAAAAAAAAAAAGAGCATCCTTATGGTCTCCCCTTGCAGGATGCATGTCTGGGCCAATCAAGAAAAAGAAAAGACTTATGTTGTCTGATTTGTTCAGCTTCATGTTTCCCAAACATCCTAGCTATAACAACAGTGCTGAGTCCATGAGAAAAGCTGACTCATATTTCCTGCAAGTCAGCACAGATATCCATCCTTCCAAATTATTTGAACCTTTGGCCACTCCCAAAGAGAGTCAAACTGTTAGAACAATTTATGAGCATCTCTTTCATTTGTTGAGAACAATTCCAGCACATCTGTTATTTTTTTCAGCATGAAAAAAAAAAAAAAGCTTTTCTCTCATGCCCCAAACAGGGATACCCTCACCTTTCACAGAAAGTCTAGATCCCTCAGGATTAGTTCAAATGTTATCTATTTGTCATTTTTCCATTCCCACTATCAGAACGAATCATTCTGCTCCCCTAGTCTCCACAGCAATAATCCCACCATCTAGTGCAGGACTTCTCAGAGTATGATTTTTATTAAAGTGACACTCCTGGGAATATACCTTGTGCCTCAGAGGTACAAGGTGCTTATGTATCTCGATTTTTCCTTCTGTGCCCAGCATAGCACTCTGTATATAAAATTTGACGTGGATTTGTTAAAAGTTATAAAAGTATTGTCTTATCATTTAAAGAAAATCAGGAGGCATAATTGGCTGTGGAAATTGACAATTAAAAAGACACACTACATGTGGAAACTAATTTGACAATAAACTATTTGTAAAAAAAAAAAAAAAAAGACACACTACATATGTGTGCAAACTTTCTTTTGCAGATCATTTGAAAAGTGAAAATTGAAATCAGAAGGACTTGTTGAAAGAGGTAAAAGCATTCACTTGAGGAGGATGTTGAGAGGTGATCGTTTTCAAATTTGTGAAAAAAGTGCCAAGTCAAAGATATGACTTCTCAGCTGGCCACCAAGAGGCTAGAGACAGCACGTGGCTCAGCCCGCTGCAGCCCTCCTGTCCCTGGACACTGCTCTCAAGTATCACGTTTAGAATTTGTCGTTGACAGCATGACATTCCTTGTTATTATTCTTGTGAGTTTTTCTGATAATTTGTCACTCAAAAGTATTGCATCAGATTTGTGTTTTTAAGACATCAGTTGATAATTTGACCATACTGCTAATAAACTTTGGTTTGTGGATGACATACACTAGAATGTCATTCTAACACTGTTGCACAGTGAATAGAAATTTGGCAACATGTGTTCTGCTTTGAGACACATTCAAAGAGTTTCTAAAGGACCATAAATCCCTGGTGGAAGGCTTTCACACCCATAAGGAGGCCCCATGGCATAGATATCAAGACTGCTTTATAGAAGGCTCCACGTTTTCATTTAAAGACATGGGAAACTTCTGGTAGAACACTTAAAGGTGAATATATTTAACAGGTGGAAAGGATTAGGTTGTTCGGCAGCTTGAGCTTCCAGTGCTTTAAACTGTTACTAGTTTCAAAGTTTTCCTCCATGCATCTTTCAAACCATAGTATTTAAAAAGAACTTCATGAAATAACCAGACACAGTTCCAGGTGTAAAAAATAATATGATTTCAGAAATGGCATGAAGCCCAAATGTCTGAGCCACATTTTTCAATGTGGCCTGTGTCTGCATTGTTAGACTCCCAACCCAAATCACATTTAGGGTTTACGTTTGTTTAACTGTGACTATAGTGACATGCGTGGGATGTTGAGAGAACTCAAGATATGACTGGTAAGGGCTCTGAAGTACTTAAAAGCACTTCCTGAGCATACAGTCAAATACTGCTTATTGTTTCTCTGCTTTTTTTTAAAAAAATATTTCTTTCAGAAAGTGTGATTTTAAAAAACCCCACAACTTCAAACATTTTCAACTTTTGCTGAGACATTTTAGAATCCCATTCTGTCCATAATATTTTAATAGGCAAATGTAATATATATATATATATGTATATATATATATAGCCAATTAAAAGTGCTTTCTGTTGTCCCTCAAAGGGGAATTGACTAAATAGGCTTCACAACAATTAAAACTGATGAAAGGCTAAATCTTCATCCAATAGGGAAAGAATGGGAGATTTGCAATTGGACTTCCAATTTTTCTACAGTTTTATTGAAATATAATGAACACACAGGGGACTACACTTATTTATTTATTTACTTCTGAGAGAGAGTGAGTGAGCATTTCCAAGCATGGGGGAAGGGGAAGGACAGAAAGAGAATCTTAAGCAGGCTGCATGTTCAGCATGGAGCCTGACATGGAGGGTTGCGGGGGGTGGGTGGGAGGGGTTCATCCCACAACCCTAGCTCATGACCTGAGCTGAAATCAAGAGTTGGACACTTAATTGACTGAGCCACCCAGGCACCCCTATACATATTTAAAATGTACAGCTTGGGGGCGCCTGGGTGGCTTAGTCGGTTAAGCGTCCGACTTTCGCTTGGGTCATGATCTCGCGGTTCGTGGGTTCGAGCCCCGCGTCGGGCTCTGTGCTGACTGCCAGCTCAGAGCCTGGAGCCTGTTTCAGTCTGTGACTCCTTCTCTCTCTGACCCTCCCCTGCTCACGCTGTCTCTCTCTCCTAGAAATAAATAAAACATTAAAAAAAATTTAAAAAAAATAAAATAAAATAAAATGTACAGCTTGGTGAGTATGACATAGGCATACACCTGTGACACTATCCTCATAGTTTAAATAGTGGACATATCTATCATGCCCCAAAATTCCTTGTGGCCCTTTATACCATAATCTCTCCTTTGTAATCACTGACTGGCCTATAGCCATTGCTTCATGTTGGGGATAAAAACACTGTGGGTGACATGGGCAGCAGGAGGAAGGATCCATCCTGGCAAAGATATTTAGGCTTTGGTTTAATGGAGTTAAAATGCTGCATATAGAACGTGCTTAAAAAATAAAGTTACTGACTTACAGTATTTTCAGGTCAAAAACAATCTTGATCTTTTGATCTTTATAACTTTATCAAATGTTTGATTATTTGAAATGTGGCAAAGACTTGCTTCCTTCTTTCTTGCCCTTTTCTAAACCATTCCTCACAGAAGAGTGATTTTTAAAATTAAATTTACTCAGAGCTGGAATCACTTCTTTTTTAATGAAAATTAATAGCATCAATTAAATATGTGTTTAGAGTAGTTGTACATAAAAGGAAGGGCACATTGTCTGGGCCATTTTGGAGTGAACGTTTACAACACCATAGAGTGCATTTTATGGTCAGAGAACACAACTTTTCAGGCTAAATATTAATTAATTAGTGCTGCTTATTATTATTATTATGTGTTAGGCAGCTGAGCTAAAAACTTAACACTAATCCTTATTTCTTGAGTGGTGGTTTCTAAATTTACATGGAATGGTCCATTGAACCCTTCCATGGGAGCAAACAATCCTACGGATCACCAAGGCCATTTGCCATTTTGGGAGGAGAACTAGGCAGATACCTCTAAAAAAAATACACGTTTTAGAAAGTAGAATAGGAGTTATTATTTACTGGGTAGAGTTTCAGTTTGGGATGATGAAAAAGTTCTGGAGATGGATGATGGTCATCCATCATCCATGGTCATCCATGGGTGTACAGCAGTGTGAATGTACTTCATGCCACTAAATTGTACACTTAGAAATGGTTAAAATAGTAAATTTTATGTTATGTATAGCTTGTCCATATAAAAAGACAATAATTCATGTCTTGATAGCAAATTTCATCAGAAAGTACACAGCTAAGCACTTAAAATACATTTGGAAATACAACATCAAGAAACTACACACTTATGGGGGTATCTGGCTGGCTTAGTCAATGGAGCATGAGACTCCTGATCTCAGGGTTATAATTTCGAGCCCCATGTTGAGGGCAGGGATTACTTAAAAATAAAATGTTAAGAAAAAAAAGAACTACACACTTATAACAGTACATATTATTATCCTTAGTAGCACATTGTACAAAAATGGTTAAGAATGACTGATTTGGATTACTGCTTGCAATGAAAACAAACACCACTAAATGTACTTCTCAAATAGCACTGATTAGGTAACTTTAAATGACACTAACATGACATGCAAAACACTTAGAAACAACTCACATTATTTAAAAATTTTCAGTGAATGTAGTATTTTTCTGTATAGAGTCTTATGTGATGCTCACACATTTTTAATTAGCAAACTGAAGATCAGAGCATATAATTTGGCCAACTTAGTGTTGAACAGGTTCGACCTCAGGTTCTTTTTGTTTTGTTTTACTTGATAGGCAGTTCTTTGGCTCATTATGTTGCCTGAAATATGGACATGCCTAAAATATAGACATGGATGTCACACCGCAAACATCACTGTTTCCGACTTCTTTGCTCTAATGGCTTTCAGTTGCAATTATAATAAAATCTGATGTCGTTTCTGTATTTTCCTAGGCACTGGGGGAATGGGCCCTCAATCACCTCTCCAGGATCATTCCAGGTTTCTCTCTATACCTTGGATTCCCCAGCACCAAAGGCACTACTCAGTTCTAATAGCCAGGCTCCTTATTACCACAGATCCTTTGCACATTCATTCCTTCTGCCTCCGTTTTCCAGGATATTTCTCACATTACTGACTCCTTATCCCTCAGATGAGCCTTTCCTGACCACTCTGTTGTTGCTGTTTTTAATCTATCCCACTATTTGCTCTCCCAGATTTCTGTCCATAACTTTGATATATGTTTTCCCCCAAAATGTGTGAATTATTGTCCCTTCTTTTCCCACTAGTCTGTCAGTTCGATGTTCCCACTAGTCTGTCAGTTCGATGAAAGCAGGACTTTTTCTGTTTCCCTCTACACTTTGTCCGCTCAGCATTGTTTGCATTTCAACGAATGTTTGTTGACTGACTGAATGAATACAACGGAAGAAATGGAGATAGGAAAGGAATTAATGCTTATTCTGCACAATTTAGAAGTTGATTCGAAACCAAAGGGACTTTTAGGGTCCCATTTCTTCTTTCATTTGATCATGGAATAGTATCTAACACTCACTGAGTACTTACTTTCAGGCACTACTCTAAGTCTGACATGTATTATACAATTTAACCCTCAGAGCAACTCTGTGACGGTAATCAACCCTCATCACTCTCATTTCTCAGGCAATTTGCCAACAACCACTAATGGTGGAGCCAGGTTTAAGTAGGCCATATCCCATTAATCCAATGTAATCGACACCGCCTTCGGTCAACAATAGATGTTTTATCAACGTACATTTCAGAGAACCCCCTTGAATTCCCCCACTTTACCTGACCTTCAGTATCTTGGGATCGAAACCTACTAGGTGGTTGCTAAACCTTCGGGGGGTTTCCTGGGGGAACTTGAGAGCCCTTGCTGCAGGGGCGGCCGCTCAGACAGTCGTGCCTAGCTCTGGCTAGGCAATGTCAGGACTCGAGGGGCCGCTGGGGAGGAAGGAGGAAACAGGTCGCTGGGCCCAAGACAGATCCCTGACGCTCCGGGTGGTGAAAGGGGAAGGGAAGGTGTGTCTCACCCACGCCCGCCTCGGGCTTGGGATCTCCCGACCGCAGGGGGAACCAGCGCGCATTTCCCCAACTACTGCTCGCGTCACGGGTGAGCGCGACTCAGCCCCGCCCAACTTCTCCGCCCATCTGAGCGGCTGGCACTAGGACCCCGACGACCCTCAACCCGGCCTTGCTCCGCCCCCTCGGGCTGGGCCTGGATCTCGATTGGCGCTTGTGGGCCGCGATCCCCGCCCCCGCCGCTCCGTCACTGCCAAGATGGCACCGGTCGCAGCGGCGGCGGCCGCGGCGGCTGGAGCCAGAGAAGGAGGCGGAGGCAGCAGCGGCTGTGAGGGGAGGGGGAGTCCCGTCTGACTGAGACGGCAGGCCTGGGCGGGCGGGGGTGCCGCGCAGGGCGGAGCGCCGGGCTGGGGATGAGCTAAGCGGGTTCAGAGCTCCGCGGCATTCAGCCCCTCGTGTCCCGCCGCCGTCGGGAGGGGACAGTGCACCACTCTCCAAGCTCGACCCGTTGCTCGCGCTGGAGCCAGCGGTGAGGTGAGTGCGGGGGTAGCGGCGCGGACAGCAGCTGCATGTGGAGCTGTCACGGCCCGGAGTGGTGACAGCGGTGGTCGTGGGAGCGGGGTCGGCCGGGCTCGGAGAGGTGGCAAGGATAGCCGCGACCTCCGCCCGGGGGCGTCTCAGAGCCTGGCCGTCCTCCGCGGGCTAGGTCCGCTCCGGGATGGCACGGCGGTGCTGAGAGTAGCGCCTGCACCTCTGTGTCGGACGCATCGGGGGCTCTGGTGTTTTCATTCCAGATTTTCTATTCCGGGCGGGCTTGGGGCTCCTGTTGTTGGGAGGTGGGGGTGGGGTGGGGGCGGGGGCGGTGAGAGGGGAGGTCCTGGAACTCGAATTTTGACAAGCCCGTTACGTAAGACGGAGGTGGCCTTCCGGAATCCCACCTGCTTGATATTTAAACAGGCGGCAGCGGGAGCCTGGCGGGGCCCCAGAGGCCCAGTTTTCCTCCTGGGGGTCTGCTTAGGTAACCCCGGCCAGCGTGGGCCGGGTTAGCGTTCAACTTGATCAGTTGCTTTTTTTTTTTTTTTTGGGGGAGGGGGTAAACGTTCCTGGTCGCCACCATTCCCTTTGAAGTTTATCGCTTTCGGGGCAGGGGAGGGCGGGGGGAAGAAAAAAGCTTGTGACCTAAAACTGGGTCGCAGCGACAGCTTTTCATTATCGTGCTTTTAAATGACAGATGTGCTGGAAGATTTTTGTTATTGCTCCAGAGTGCTTTTAATTCAAACGTATGGTTACGCCTGAAGGCTTAGAGAAGGGTTTTTGTCTTACAGGACAGTTATTTGTTGTTTGCAACAGCAGGACAGGCATCAGTCAACAGGCATGTATTTATTTGAGGAGATAACGCGTGTCAGCCAGCTAGAGACTCGTGAGGACAGAAATTGTATTGCTCCGTGAATATGTTATTCTTTAAAACGCGCTATACGTTAAAGAAAATAACAGCCCAAGTGTAAAAGAAACAATTTTACAAGATTGTAAGCTGTTTGGCGTATATAGTCTCTATTTTTTGCTTACAGTAGTTTACCTCTTCCCGTCTTGGGGAAAGGAGGCAGAGACACCTGTAAACAGCATTTCCCAGGTTACATTCATCTATTGTAGTACATTTGAGATTCTTGTAAAAAGTAGTCTCTGGGGGACCTAAGGTTAGGTAATAAGTAAGGACTCTTGGGCAAGTTATTCAGTTTATGTTTAGAGCAGGTAGTTCTGGGATTCAGCGTTTGAAAACGTAAGTATACAGAATTTCTGAGCTATTTGAACCCTGGTTGAACTTATAATGAAATAAAACATTGTATTTGGCTTCTTTTATGGGAACTCTGTTTGGTTTTGGCCAGAATTAGACATTTTGGGCAACAATTACTTCATTTTCACAATTTCCCTTTGAATTGCACCTCTTAGTAGGAGTCCAGAATAGCATATATCCTCCTCCTTATCGTCATTATATATGCTGTATCTTACATAATTTTCTTTTTCCGAATGAATAAACATAGACTTACTTCACTGTAGAATTTTTAAAGAATGTACTTTTTAGGAAAATTAATTGATCTTGACACCAGCCCAATAGAAATAAATATGAGTAAATTTTTGTCTGAGTTTTAAATTTATGTACACAAATTTGCACTTTTGAAAATTGGTGAAGCGATATAAATTTTTTGTTTGTGCAAGAGAGCCAGGAAGCTGATGCTGATTTGTTCTGAACTTTTCCACATGAATTACCACTGGCTTAAATAGTTATTGATTCTTAAGCTCCTGGAGCTGTTGGCCTATTTATGGCAACTTGAATAATATTTGGAATAATTGGGAAGCTATAAGAGGGAACAGAGTATATGACATTTATTAATTCATTCAAAAATAATAAAAGTCATGGCAGAATTATAAAAGAAAACTTATTTTTTCCAGTGTGATATTATTTCCATTATCTTTTTTGTTTGCACAATTTTTCTTAGCCATCTACTTGCTGTGGAAATTTGGATTTAAGAACTGATAAAGATAGAGATGTATATTACAAATTTTATTATTATTTCTATTTAAGTGGATGGCTCATTATTCCAAGTGGAAAACAACAGTGGCTACAGCAGGAAAATTGAGTTGTTATTCTCATCCTCTCTGATGTCAGAGACTGGTCTTGGGACTTTCCTCTTGCTTACTAGATGTGAAGATGAGAGTGACTGAAGGAAAGTTGATAAAAATTTCTTCTTTAATACCTTAGATTATTGATCCTTGCTCAGTAGAATTTGTGAATTGGGAGAAATGAAGCACTCTACTCTTTATTACTGTACATCACAGTTATAACTTTGAATTCTAAAACAGTGGTGTAGAACTTTACACTAAAAAGGATTAATTTATATAGTTTGTTACTATAATGGTGAAAATTTTATAGTAGTCAAAATGCCATAATTAGAGGAATAGTGAAACTAATGATAATCCATGCAGTTATTAAACTCACGTTTTTGGAAATACTTACTGGCATGAGAAAGTACAATATAATGTTGTAAAAAATCAGAATATAAAGAATATACTTTGTTATTATTTATAACATATCATATACATATGGCAAAGTGATTGGCAGGAAATAAATATTTTAGTAAAATATTAAAAGATGTCTGGATGATGGGATTGTAGGTGATTTTTATTTTTGTGTTTATACTTTTTTCTGTCTTCTGAATAGTATTACTCTAATAATCACAAAAGTGACATTAAAATATTTTCAAGGGTCATAGGAGAAAATCCTGAAACTCCCATATAACCACTGTTCCAATAGACTGTCTCATGATTCATCATTAGAAAACTAACTCAAAATATGGTGCTTATGCAGTACACAGTAATGGAAGGAGCTAATAATTTAGGTGAAAGCACTCTCCTGGTTACCAGCACCAACTTGGTAGTGATTTTACATATGTAGATGCTTATATTAATGCACATTGTTACTGTCCAACCTTTCTAAGTGGATCTTACACCCAAACTGTTTTATATTGGCAGTGCCACCTATTGATGGACTGCTTGACTCCATCTTTTCCTCTGTACCCCAGCAGTCAGTAGGCAGCGGCTTTTGAATGTTTATGAGATGCCGAGTGTTTTGCTAGTCACTGAAAGAAGATACAGAGGTGAATGAAGCATGATTTCTGTCCTCAGACTCTGGTTGAGAACCTTTCTTTTCTTCTTGGGCTGTCAGTGCATGCTGTGTACTCTGCTTTTCCAGTATCTTTTTCCTGGTGCTCATATCCTCTTTTAACTTTCTTTATGGGAAAATCTATTTTGAGTTCAAAACAACCAATTTAGACATAAAGTTTTGGAGCATTACTTGATTGTATGCTGGAGAATTTTACATTCGGAAAGGCCACATGTATGTTCATCTATGGCCGTTACTGTTATTTTTAAAGAGTACGACAGTTTCTTAGTACCTACTTGCTTCCTTCTTTTAAAAAGCATAAACAAGTTAAGACCAACAGAGAGAAGAGATAAACTTTCAAGAAAAAAAGGTGGAGAGATATCAAGGGAGTTTTCCTATTGGTGTTATACTTTATTTTCACTGAGAATAGTCATCAAAATGTATAGTAAGAGATACTATTTCTGGTATGCTTTTAGTATCTCTTTGGATCCATATAAAAATGCATTTTCCATGTACATACATACATAAACTCACAGTTTAGCTGTTTTCATTTCCAAATAAAAGCTGAAATAGGGAGATTGGAAATTTCTTAGATTTCTTTTTATTTTTCCTGTAATATTGTATAGATGAGACATTATTGTTTTTGAAAAGCTTTAAAAATATGGGGGCGCCTGGATGGCTCAGTCAGTTGAGCGTCCGACTTCGGCCCAGGTTATGATCTCACAGTTTGTGGGTTTGAGCTCTGCATCAGGCTCTGTGCTGACAGCTAGCTCAGAGCCTGGAGCCTGCTTCGGATTCTGTATCTCCCTCTGTCTTTGCCCCTCCCCTGCTCATGCTGTCTCTCTCTTTCTCTCTCTCAGAAATAAATTTTAAAAACATTAAAAAATTTTAAAAATATATAGAAAGTCACCCAAAAAAACTGGTAAGCACACATATATTCACCGTAAAAAATGTTAACATTTTTTCTTTTTTGCTTCAGATATATATATATATATATTTATTTATTAAGATTATTTATTTATTTTGAGAGAGAGAGATTGAGAATGTGAGCAAGCAGGGGAGGGGCAGAGAGGGAGAGCGAGAGAATCCCAAGCAGGCACATCACTGACAATGCAGAGCCCACCTTGGAGCTCAGACTCAATGAACCACAAGATTATGACCTGAACTGAAATCAAGAGTTGTACCTTAACCCACTGAGCCAACCAGGTGCCCCCAGATGTAATTTTAATATAAAAGATTTATGTATATCATAGTTACTACACTGAATACTAATGGAGCAGGTGGAACTTGGCTTTTGTTGTACTTGAACACTGCTGATCAGGTTAAAATTTTTTTTCTCCTCAGTTTCATCCTCTCTGCCTCTCTCTTTATATCCCCTCCCAGAGGCAATTGTTATAATAAATTTGATTTGTATCCTTCCATTTTACCTTTTAATAAACTCCTTATGTGAACGGTACCTGGCATTGTTTTCAATGCTTTCAATGCTTTTGAAGAGCTGTGGGCATTGGAGCCATACTCCCTTGGCTTAATCTTGACTGCTACTTAAAAGTTTTGTGACTTTAGGGGCGCCTGGGTGGCTTAGTTGGTTAAGCGTCCGACTTTCTCTAACGTCATGATCTCGCGGCTCGTGGGTTTGAGCTCCGCGTTGGGCTCTGTGCTGACTGCCAGCTCAGAGCCTGGAGCCTATTTCAGAGTCTGTATCTCCTTCTCTCTCTCTGACCCTCCCCTGCTCACACTGTCTCTCTCTCTCTCTCCTAGAAATAAATAAAACATTAAAAAAAAAAAGTTTTGTGACTTTAGGCAAAAAAAGTTTTTGACCTTAGGCAGATTTTGAAATCTTTCCATGTCTCTGTGTCCTCATCTTTCAAATAGGGATAATGGATCTGCCTACCTCACAAAGTTGTTGTGGAAAGCAAGTAGGTCTATTTATATAAAGTGCTTAAAACTGTGCCTGGCATTTATTATTTTTTTAAAATATAATGTAAATAGCTGTTAATATGATTTTATTGTGGTATACTTATTTTGAAACTTGCTTTTTAAATTTTTACCCTTCTCCCCCATCCTTGTCAGCCCTATAGGTCTAGCTCACTTATGTTGACTGCTGTGTAGTATTCCATTCAATGAATATACTGCAATTTATCATTTACTCTGTTGATGAGCATTTAGATTGCTTTTTATTTTTGATGTATTATACAGTGCCTCATGAACATCCTACTGTCTTCTAAAGCACATACCAGAATTTCTCCAAGTCATATACCTAATTGTCAAATCGCTGGGTCTTAGGATATAAGCATCTTTCCCTGTGTGGGATATTTGTGGGATATTGACAAATAATTTCTGTTCCTCCATATCCTTACAACATTTAATGTTGTCAGACTTTTGATTTTTTCTAATCTAATTGGTGTGAAATGGCATTTCATTTTCTGTTTTTATTTTCTTTCATCTTTTCTTATGTATGAGCATTTTTAGTTATCTATTAAGTGATTTACCTGTATCTGTCCTTTATGCATTTTCTTTTGGGTTGTCTTTTTTTTTGTAGGAGATTTTTTGGTTTGTTTTTAAATATATTCAAGATAGTTACAAATGTTAGTGAAGTTTGTTTGTTGGTAAAGTTTGTTTTTATTTGGTTTTTGAAGTTGCTAAATTTTAAAATTAATGACCATTAAGGACCCAGTGTTTGTGAATTTTATACTGTAATATATTATAATTAGTGACCTTTCCAATGTATTTTCTTAAAATATGTAGCTACATTCTTCTCCTTCTGAAACTATGGGAAATGTTTCAGCAACAAACTGTAAATATATTTTGCCTAAAACTATTTAAACTTTTTGGACCTCAAAACCCAGGTGAAACTTTTACTAGTATTACTGCCACAATTTTTCTTTAATCCAAAATATGAGTCCTGCTTAGAGGAGAGTGTTCTGCTCCTAAAGTGCATACCAACTAAGAAATAAAAATGTACACAAGTTAAATGACTAAGTAGGCACTTAGGTGTATGATATTATAAACTATTCATCAATATTGAGATTGTTTTGTACAGTACTAATTGTATTTCTATTTCTTTCCAACCTATTATACATGACTTAAAGGACTAAAATCAGTCTGGTTAAGAGAATAAGTTCCCTATTATTACTATTATTTTAAATAAACTTTATTTTGTTTTACTTTAAAAAATTTTTTTAATGTTTTACTTATTTCTGAAAGAGAGAGAGAGAAAGCGTTAGCAGGGGAGGATCAGAGAGAAAGGGAGACACAGAATCTGAAGCAGGTTCCAGGCTCTGAGCTAGCTGTTAGCACAGAGCCTAATGCAGGGCTCGAACCCATGAACTGTGAGATCATGACCTGAGCCAAAGTCGGACGCTTGACTGACTGAGCCACCAAGGCGCCCCTAAGTAAACTTAATTTTAGAGTAGTTTTATATTTACAGAAAGTTGCAGGGAGTTACCATATACCCTGTACCCAGTTTCCCTTGTTAATATTTGACATTTCTATGTTACATTTGTTACAACCAAGGAACCAACATTGGAACATTCCTATTAACTAAAGTCTGTATGTTACCCCAATTCATTAGTTTTCACCTAATGTCCTTTCTGAGTTCCAGAAAACACAGTACATTTATTTGCCCCATGTCCTTTGGCTCCTCTGGGCTGTAACAGCTTCTCAGATTTTCCATGTTTTTGATGACCTTGACAGATTTGAGGAGTTTGGGTCAGATATTTTGTAGAAGGTTACCCCAGATTGGGTTTGTCTGATATTTTTCTCAGTGTTAGACTGAGGTATAAGTTTGGGGTTAGGATGACCACGGGGTAAAATGCCAATCTAATTACATCATCTCAAGGGTACATACTATCAATATAGCTTACCACTGATATTTTAAATTTTTTTATTTTTAAAAAATGTTTACTGATTTTGAGAGAAAGAATGTGCTCATACGTGCAGGGGAGTAGCAGAGAGACAGAGAGAGAAATTCCAAGCAGACTCCTCTTGATGCTGGTGCTCATTCTCATGACCTGGAGATCAGGACCTAAGCTTGTATCAGGAGTCTTGGATGCTCAGCCGACTGAGCCACCCTGGTGCCCCTGCACTGATATTTTTAACCTCAGTTACCTGGTTGAGGCAGTATTGCCAAGTTTCTTTCCCGTATACTTTTCCCGTACTCTCCTTTTTGGAAATAAGTCACTTGTGGAAGCCATATTTAGTTGGGTGGGGAATTGAGTTCCAACTCCTTGAAGGGGAAATACCTGCAGAATCATGTGGAATTCTTCTATAACGGAGGTTTTTCCCTTTTCCCCCATTATTTTTTATTCAATCCATATGTACTCCTGGATATTCATTTTGTAACTTTGGGTTATGATCCTCTACTATTTCACGTTATTGCTTAAATTGCTCTATCCTCTTTCAGGATAGTTCCTGTGACCAATAGGATATAACATTTATTTATTTATTTATTTATTTATTTATTTATTTATACATACATACATACATACATACATACATACTTCTTTACTTTCTAAAGGCACTACAAACAGTGTGCTCCAAACTCATCTTGTGTCTTCCCTGTGTCAGTCGTCCAGTCAACCATTTCTCCAAAGTTCCCTGGCTAATTCTATTAGAGAATGATATTAGAAAACAAGATCTGGTTCTGAGTGTGCTCATTGCTGCCAGAGATAATTGCTTTTAGGCTTTCTCAGTGCATACACCTAGGAAATGTATGTATGAATATTAATCCACATATACAAACATACAGCTGGTTTTTTGTTGTTGTTTTTAATCTGTCTGAAGCCAAACATGAGTTTCTATTGTTACCTTTGACTATATTTCAGTGCCGTCTGGTTCACCCTAGCTCTACCCTCTTGTTTAGCTGTAACCTCCCTCTCAAAAAGTAGAAAACCTGACTCTCGCCATTTTCCGCCCATTTACTTATTTGGTCAGTCCTGTCATACATGTACAACAGAAACAACTGTGCCAACTAGAGCAGTTCTTTTTTTTATGTTTTTATTTATTTTGAGAGAGGGTAAGATTGCGTGTACAAGTAGGGAAGGACAGAGAGAGAGAGAGAGAGAGGAGAAGTGCGTCCTGTAACTACAGCAGTTTTATGTACAGTTCTTTTCGTCTTTACTCTTAGGGTTTCCAGTCAAAACACTGTTTTCCAAAGTTACTGATGTCAGAACTTTTCAGAACCATTTTTCCCCGTCTTACATATTTTAATTTTACTTTTTATAAATTAGTCTAAATTACATAGTAATTACATCTTACCAAAAGTTTATCAAAACTCAGGGGCATGTGGGTGGCTCAGTCAATTGAATGTCCGACTTCAGCTCATGTCGTGATCTCCCAGTTCATGAATTCAGACCCCACATAGAGCTCTCTGCTGTCAGTGCAGAGCCCACTTGGGATCCTCTGTCCCCCTCTCTGCCTGCCTTTCCCCAAGTTGTGCTTTCACTCAATAAGTAAACATTTTAAAAAACTTATTAAAATTTAAAAAGTTAACAAAATGTCCCTTGCTTAATTATAAACCCTTCATTTTGTATGGCTATTTCCCCCCTGCTTTGGGGGCCAAAAAAAAAAAAAATCCCATCTCTGAAAGTAATATATTTTTTAAAAATTTTTCAATGTTTTATTTATTTCTAGAAGAGAGAGAGGAGAGACAGCGTGAACAGGGGAGGGTCAGAGAGAGAGGGAGTCACAGATTGAAACAGGCTCCAGGCTCTGAGCTGGCAGTCAGCACAGAGCCCGATGCGGGGCTCGAACCCACGAACCGCGAGATCATGACCCGAGCGAAAGTCGGACGCTTAACTGACTAAGCCACCCAGGCGCCCCTGAAAGTAATATTTTTTGATGTTTAGTCAGAAAAGTACTCCTTCATTTGGTTATTAGTTGACATCTTGATGATTTGGACTGAGAGTTTTTGTAGCTTCAAATATTTTTAATAGCACATGTTGAGATGTGCCATTAAGTGAAGCTTTGGAGATGATTGCAAGCAAACAATTAAATAATTGAGTACTCAGAATGTACCTGTATTCTTACAGTAATTTTATGCAGATTAACACATTTAATTCCCTCAAGAAGCCTATGAGATAAGTACTTTATTATTTTTCCTTTTTTAAAGATGAGGAAATTAATGTAGCGCCCAGATGGCTCAGTCGGTTAAGCTGCCGACTCCAGCTCAGGTCATAATCTCATAGCTTGTTGGGTTCTAGCCCCATGTCTGGCTTTGTGCTGACAGCTCAGAGCCTGGAGCCTGCTTCAGATTCTGTGTCTCCCTCTCTCACTGCCCCTCCCCCATTCATGCTTTGTTTCTCTCTGTCTCAATAATAAATAAACATTAAAAAAAAAAAAAAGATGAGGAAATTAAGACACCAAGCAATGAAGCAACTTGTCACCCTCCAACGTCACATGGCTATTAGTGGCAGAGCCAGAATTTGAGGGCAGCCAGGCTGACTGTGGAGACTGCATTTTCTATCACTTTGTGGCATTACCTCTAATTAAACAAGAGAGTGGAAATAATGATAAGTTATAAAGGAAGTCAACCAGGATGAGAGGGGAAAATGACTGAAAGAGGGTTCTTCCTCCAGAAGTCCTTTCTTAGTATATGATACTGACAGATAAGAGAGTCAGTTATGTGAAGAGCTGAAGAAAGAGGGATACTTGTGGGAGAGCGTCAGGTGCAAAGCCTTCCAGTACGAAGGAGTTTGGGATGAGAACAGAAAGGCACTCAGTGTGGCTAAGTGTAGTGAGCAAGTGTGAAAAATAATAATCAGCCTGTAGTGCTTCTTATATGTGAGGCTCCATGCAGTAAGTCATTTTGGAATCCAAATAACCCATTATCTCAATTTTATGGATGAGAAAATTGACAAAGAACTGCCTTAGCTAAAATTACCTCTTTTTCACCCATTTTTTCTTTATCCACTGTAGTTTAATTTCCACTTCATATTGCTAACCTTGTTCTTGCTGAAGTAAACAATAATACTTTGGGCCATTTTCTCATGAAACTCTGCCCCTTGATTTCTACCATACTGCTCTCTTCTGCTTATCCTCTTCTATATCCCATAAGAATCCGTGTTCTTGGGGTTAGCTCATCGCACTTGTCAGCCTTCACATTTTCCCTGCTAGGTCACAGTTATTTCTGTGTATTCAGTTACCATATGTCTACCAATCACTCACCAAGCTGTTTTCCCAGCATTAGCATCTTTTCAAAACATCACATTATCTAACTGCCTACTTATCTTCACGTCAAACTCCACTTGTCCAAACTGAACTTACCTGCCTAAAATGTTGCTTTGATCTGTTGTCTTCCAAAGACATCATAATTTGCTATTGACTTCATCATCCAAGGAATTTAGGAGTCATTCATGATTTCTCCCACTTTCTCTCTCATTCCCATCCATCCATTTACTGAATTCTGCTGGCTCTATCTCCTATATATATATTCTGAATCAGTCCCTTCCCTAGCATCCCTATTTTAACCTCTGCCTTATTAAGATCTACTTCCTTACTTTCTCACTGGTTTTCCTGTCTTCAGTTTTATCTCGGTGAGATTCACCTTATCAGAATTGCTAGATGGGTGTGTCTAACATACAGTTTGAAGATTCTTCCTTGACTCCTATTGTCAGTTAGATAAAGTTGCACTCCTTACCATGTCATTAAGACTGACCATGGTTTGGCCTCTGACTGGTTCTATAATCTTAATCTTTATCATTTCTGCTTTTTGTTTTCCACTCTAGCCATATAGAACTACTTTCTGAAGTTGTTGACCATTGCTTATGTAGTCTTTCTGCTTGGAATAACTTCATTTTTCCTTCCCTTTTACTTTTGCATATCTAACTCTTTTGCATCTTTTAAGACTCAGCCTAAGCATTCCTTCCTCCAAAAAGCCTTCTCAGACCCATTTTCTTGACTGGATTATCAAGTCCCTCTGTGAAATTATCTATTACTAACTGTTATAGCTCAGGAACCTAGAAACAGCTCCTGGCACAGGGAAGATACTCTGTAAGAATTTGTTGAGAGAATCACTGTAGTATTGGAGAGGAAGTATAAATTAGTTGGTTCTTGACCCAGAGTGTCTGGGTTTGAAACCTGGCTTTGCTCTTTGACTATGTGTGTTTTCTCCTTGTACCTCTGTTTCTTCCCTGGTAAAATGGGAACAGTGAATTCTTACAGTAAGATTGTTGTGAAACTTAAATCTGTTAATTCAAGAGCACTCAGAACAGTGTCTGGCACTTAGTAAATATTCAGTAGATACCCTATTATAACTCCTGTTGCTCTTAGCATTTCTTAAAAAATTTTTTTCATGTTTATTTATATTTTAGGGAAAGAGAGAGATTAAGTGGGGGAAGGACAGAGAGAGAAGGAAACACAGAATCTGAAGCAGGTTCCAGGCTCTGAGCTGTCAGCACAACTCCCAAGTTGTGAGATCATGACCTGAGCCAAAATCGAACACTTAACCAACTAAGCCACCCAGGCACCTCGGGATGTTTTAATTTATGTACCTGTGTCCCCTCACCAACCTGGAATTAATAAATGAATGAACAAACCAACTAATTATGGGTTTTTAAATGAAATGTACATTGCTAGCTTTTGAGACTGTTGTCATGGCAAGTTGATGATTAGTCTTTGTAGTAGCTCCAACATTTCGTATTTTATTATAAATTTGAAATTGCCATTAATGAGGATTAGTATTTCCTAATTTTACTTAATTATTTAAATTTCAGCACACTTAAAAAATTTTTCTCTGTATACTTACCACACAATGTTAATATTTTTAGGTGTACAACAGTGATTTGATTTCTCTCTCTGATACGCTATGCTCACCGTAAGTGTAGCTACTATGTGTCACCGTACAACACTACTACAATATCATCAACTTTATTCCTTATGCTGTGCCTTTTATTCCTGTGACTTATTCATCCCATAACTGGAAGCCTGTATCTCCTTCTCCCCTTCACACATTTTGCCCATCCCCTACTTGCTCACCTCTGGTAAACATAAGTTTGTTCTCTGTACTTACAGGTCTGATTCTGTTTTTTGTTTATTTACATATATATTTATGTATTTTTAGATTCCACTTATGAGTGAAATCATATGGTACTTGTTTTTTTCAGTCTGACTTATTTCACTTAGCAAAATACCCTCTAGGTCTGTCCATGTTGTCACAAATGGCACAATCTCATCTTTTTTTTATGGCTGCATAATATTTATACACACACATGCACACACACAAATACACACACATATTTCTTATCATTCTTCTATAGATGGATACTTAAGTTTAGCACACTTTTCTTATTAATTGTACTGTTTAAACCCTAGCAGTGCCCTTTATTTACTCTTAATATTCACATAGCCTGTGCTATATAGCAGTTAGTCAGCCTTTCCTGTTATGGATTAAGGTGTGTAAGATTGGGCCTTTTTTTAATTAGGGGATAAACTGAAGCATGTTGTAGACAAAGATTGAACAAGGGGGCACAATAGAGAAATTGGAAAATTTCTCAACTACGGAGTCAAACCTGCATATCCCTTCAGTATTTGGTTTAAAATAAATTCATTGAATATGAAGTACTCATAATCAAATGTAATTTCAGCAAACATTCTAGAAGCAGTAAAAGTCATTAAAAATTATTGACACCTCTGCCTTCTTTCATTATTGTAAGCAATTGAGACTTGTTTACTTTAAATATTTTTTATGGCAGTCACTGTTACAGTTTTCAGAACTTTTCCTTTTACTCTAAGTTTGCCTCTCATCTTTGTTCTGAATACCACAACTGACTATATATCTTGGTGAATTTGATAGAAGTACTGTTTGTTTTGTTTGTTTTTATCTGTGAACTTGCTGTTACATTTGCAGATTTTCCCAGTCTTGCTCAATTTTGATTATGTGAAACTAGTCAGTTTTTCTTTAAAAAGTTATGTTTTGAACTTAGGAATAGCACAAGGTACTGATAATCATTGTTCTCAACTATCCATTTGGAAGTTGTTACTGAGGATACTAGATATGTTGTGTTTTTTTTACTAACAAGCTAATATCAAAGAAACATGGAAAACCTAGTTTAACAGTCTTGTTTAAAAAGCCAATGCCATGTAATAGCAGTACTTTTGGGAAATGCTTCCTTTTTTTAAAGGTCACTGTTATCTACCACTAAGTATTTTAGTTGAGGACTCTGAACTGGTATGTTTTTTCAGAGAAATAGGTATAGACGGATGGGGAAAACTACATAATGATATTTAGGCTTATTAAATAAGACTGGCTATTATTGAGAAGATATAACTCTCATCCACTTTGTGGTCAAAGTTGTAGTAAGCAATATTATTTTTCTTTAAAAATTTTTTTGTTCTAATAATCTCTAAAATATTCCCTGTCCCTTAATCTTTTTTCCCCCCTTTACTTTGAAGTAGAATTTCATTCATACTGACTCACAACTGTGCTAAAGCTGGATATATAGGCTGCTGTTTGAACCTGTTTTGGTTGGTGAATAGTTGAATAGTTTTCATTTTTTTATGCAGAAGAATTCCTGAAGATACCAATGTAATAGCCATTTATTAACAAGGCTTTTCCCCCCCTCCTATGATTAACTGATTAATATTAATTTTAATATTCCTAGTTGACATCTTTTTTTGAGATTTTTAAAATCAAATTTCTTTTGTTTGCAATAGAAATCAAATTCAAACCAATGTACTTAAAAAAAAAAAGGGGGGGTGGGGTGGGGTAATTACTGTTAATAACAAGGATCCTGAGGATGTCATAGTGCCTGAAGATAAAAGTACAGACAGGTTTCACGAAGGGGAGGGGAACCAGAAACTCCTCAGTAACTCGGGCGGCCATTTTCTCAACATCCTAGGGCAACATGATCTCTCTGCCTCTCTTGTCCAGTTCATTTTTCTTTATATGCATTTTGTTGTTTTACCACTGGGCACAGCTGAACAAGTCTTCCGACTCATAAAGTCATACATTCACTCATGCTTCTGTGATCCAATTCTAATCCTCTGGGAGAAAATCCAGTCTGAGGCAAGTGTTTATGTCTGGTCCAGTCAACTATCCTGGACAAAACCAAGGTTTCATGAAACCTACGAGGCCCCATTTTTATGGTCGGGAAGGAGATGCAGGGAATACAACTCTGGGAAGAGAAGTATGTTAGCTTGAAGGTGGTGGTTACAAAGGCATACTAAATAATGTGAAGTGAAATGAGCATTTTTTTTTTGAAATAAAAGAGACCACTCAGTCATTGGCTTTATATGGTCGCCAATATAACAAAATGATTTCATCTGCAATCCATAGGTGATTATTTTGAAAGCTGTAAAAATATCTCCCTTTCTCAAATAAAAACCAAGGGAGCTGATTTTTTAGCTTCCGCATGCAGAATTTGAAGTTTGAGTCATGCTTTTTCATGAACACAAATAACCTTATATTAATATCATTATGAATATATCGTGTCATTCTCTCTTCAACAAGCATTTGCTGACTGCCTGTTCTCTGCTAGAGACTGCTGAAACAGATATTTACAGAGATAGAGATGTAACATTGCCTACTTGCAAAGAATTCCTAATCTAGTTGCAAAGAGTACATGTTCAAAGAAGCAGTTACAGTATTCATGTGATAATCATAATCAAGATATGTACAGGGTGCTTTTGAAGCATGAGGAGAGAATAACATTCTCTCCTGGAAAAAAGGGTTAGGGAAAGCTTCAAAGAACAGGTCTCAAATACTATGCAGAGGCTGGCCATTTTAACAGGAGCATTCTGGCAGAAAGAAATTAATTTGAGGGGTGCCTGGGTGGGTGGCTCAGTAGATTAAGCATCCAACTTTTGATCTCAGCTCAGGCCTTGATCTCAGGATCATGAGTTTAAGCTTCGCATTGGGCTCCATGCTGGGCATGAAGCCTACTTAAAAAATAATAATTTAAAAAAAATTTTTAAAGAAATAAATTTGTAAAGGTAGTCTGGAGTTTGGTATGACTGAAATGCATTTTTGCACCATTCAATTTATGAAACTGAAATGAAACTTAGTTTTTCGTATCTATCCTTCACATGGTAGTGAATACCACTTTCTTCAAAGGAGAACTCTAGATTTTAGAAAATTCAAATCACTTTGTTCTATAACTTTGATGTCACGTTTGAGAATGCCATATCACTGATCATTGCTTTCAGCCTCCTTTATCAAATTTTTCTTATACTGGTTCAGTTGGTTTGTTATTTTATTTTATGGTGATTTTTTTTTCTCTTCTAGCATAGATGTCCATACAGTGGATGGCTGAAAATGCTAGAGTTTATAAAACCAATGAAGATCATAGTTTTTATAAAAGTAAAGAGTGAAAATAATATGTAAGCCTATAATACATAAATAGTATAATATATAAATAGTATAAGCCTAATATAATTTTAAAAGGTAAATCTCTAGAAGTGACCTGTGTCAATAGAGAAATTATATAATTTTAGAAGCGGGCACATAAACGCGTCAGTTTTTTCCTCCAGCAGAATTGTACCTGTCTTTAAGCAAAACTAGTGTAAGCAGTTGGCAGAATGCCCTGTGCTTCACTACTTTCATCAGTTGATTAATAACTTTACTTCTCTTTTCAATTCCTTTATCCACTCATTCATGATTCCTACACCACCCTCATCTCAGAGAACCAACCAAACAACCAAAACCCCTCCAAAACCCCAGAGCTCTCTAGTTGACTGTTCTGAGAAGTGACTGAGGTAGGTGAGAACGATAGAGAAAAAGAAGGTAGTTGTGGCCATCTTTGAGGTTGGAGCAGTAGTGGTGGGTGTGGGTGTGTTTTAGGCATGAGGTTCGTTTTCATACAGCAAGCTCAGTAATACCACCATTTTCATCCAGGTCACATATTAGGACTTTCTGATCCCCTTCCAAAATACCGTTGGTCTGCTTTGTGTCACTTTTGTCCTTCAAATATGCTTTGTTGGAAGGAGGTAATGAGCAGAGAGATTATATGCTTTTTACTTGTTTCTTTTGTTTGGAATGACTTTCCAGCTCTCCTCTATTACCCTGCTCATATTTCAAGATTTAGATGACATCCCTTACTTTTCTGACTCCTCAAGCTAAAACTGTGTGTCCTTGCGCCTTCTGTGATTACTCCTGTTTTAGACTTACCATTTCTTGTAATTGCTTGTTTACTTGCCTTCTCTATTAACTCCTGTAAAGCAGGGCCATATCACTTGTTTTGTGCTCCCAGTGCCTAGTATAAGGCATGGCACATGGTAGCATTACCATTCTTGGTTGCAGACAACGGAAATCAACTCTGGTTAGCTGAAGCAGAAGAAAAGTTATTTGTTGAAAGGATATTAGTTAGTTTACAGGAATGACTGGAAGACTGGAGAACCAGACTCCGAGAATAGGAAACCAACCAACCAGCCTCTGGGCTAGGCCGTAGTCATAGTCAATGTCATAGAATTCTCCTTTTCCTGTTTAAGACAGCATTGACTCCCCTGCAGGACGCTGGATGCAGTTGCTGGGACGATGCAACTTTGTGTTACATGTTTCTGCCCTATAAATGAATTTTAAACTGTCTTAGCAACTAAAGGTCTAGAAAAGTTCTGCATAAAGCATCTAAATGACCAATCTATGTACCTTGTCCCTAAATAGGGAAGCAACTCTCTGGCCATTTTGACTTACATGGTTGATTCTGAGACCCAGCTTCCTTTCAAGATACACAGAATGGCAGATTTCTCCTAAGCATCAAAAGGGAGTTCAGATGGTGGACAGTTGAAAGTAAAACTGACACACGTCCTTTTCAGTAAACATTCAATAAATATTTATTAGATGAATGAATGAGAGAATCAGAGCCATGATTTCCTATATTTAAACATTTACATCATCAAGCATTGAAGTGATTGATTATACCACTTCTGTAATTCCCAAGAAAATCAATAAACCCATAAAATAAGGAAAAGATAAGCAAAATCGGCAAAGTTGTTAAATTATTCAAATAAAATTGTTTGAATTAAACATTGTTAAATTATTCAAATAAAATCATTTGAATTAAATTTAAGGTGTTTTTTGGTTCATTGTTAAATTATTCAAATAAAATCATTTGAATTAAATTTAAGGTGTTTTTTGGTTCTCCTTTTTTGTAATACCTGAAGCACACAGGTACTAGTTTATCTCATCATCTGACACTGGATAGAGCCTGGTTTTGAACTTGGCCATACTGATTCCAGAGCACTTAACTCCTATTTTTGTAGTCTTTGTATAGTTTTATTCAGCAATGACTTAATTAAAACAAACATGACACCAAACTAATATTTTAGCTCAGTTAGAGGAATGTTTGTGGTGGTAGAAAAAAAGTTTTTATTCCTAAGCCCTCTGACCCATCAAATATAAAGTCTTATTACTTGGGACACACTTTAGCATCATGTACCAAAGTTGAGCATACCCATACACTGTATTCTAGCAGTTTTATTCATAGGTATTTTTTTAATGCATGCACTTGCACATCAAAGACATGTAGAATAGGGGCACCTGGGTGGCTTAGTCGGTTAAGCGTCCGACTTTCGCTTGGGTCATGATCTCGCGGTTCGTGGGTTCGAGCCCCGCGTCGGGCTCTGTGCTGACTGCCAGCTCAGAGCCTGGAGCCTGTTTCAGTCTGTGACTCCCTCTCTCTCTGAACCTCCCCTGCTCACGCTGTCTCTCTTTCTCTTCTAGAAATAAATTTAAAAAAAAAAAACAAAAAAAAAAAACAAAGACACGTAGAATAATTTATACATGATTTTTAAATTATTTATAATGGCCTAACATTGGAAACAAAGCCAAGTGTATGTTAACAATAGAATGGATAACTAAAATTGTGTTATATTCTCAAAATTTAAAACCCTACAGAAATGAAAGTGAATAAACTACTGCTATGTATATGAGTATGAGCATCCCAAACACGTACCGTAGAGTGAGAAAAAAGCTAGACCCAAAGAATATATTCTGTGTGAATCCTTCTGTGTTTGGTTTATATAAAGTTCAGAAACAGACAGAACTCATCTAGCATTAAAAGTGAGGATAGTGGTTCTTTTTTGGGGAGATTGGAGGGGGTTAGAGGGCTTCCTGTTACTGGTAATGTTCTGTTTCTTGACCTGGAAGATACTTATTACATGTGGTATGTTCACTCTGAAAATTCATGGAGCTGTGCCCTTTCTATATGTATGTTATACTTTGAAGAGTGAAAAACAAAAACTAGAGACTTGTTGTGTGGACTACTTTGGGAAGCATGGCTCCGTGAACCCCCTAAAGTCATATATAAAGTTTTATCTGAATATGTCAGTGTATATTTTAAGGGAGAAAAGATCCTTAACACTACTCAGAATCTCAGAGGGGTTCATGACTTTAAAAATGTTAAGACCCTACTTCACCAAAGCCTGACTATTCAGAAAAATTATTGTTAACACATTATGATGTGTTTTCACATCATACATGTGTTTTTACAGCTTGTTTTTACGGTGAGGTAAAGCCCTTGCCTCTATAATCAGACTCTCTCTGTCTTAAATCCCATCTTATCTCGCTTTCTCAGGGCTTTTTGCTTTTATACTCATCCTCTTTCTCCTTCATCCTCATTTTCTCTCTCCCTGGACGATTGCCATTGCCACGCGCCTCTTAATTTCATTCATTTTTTTAAAAAAAAAGACCTGCCATTTCCATGTCTTCTGCCAGTTACCACTCTGTTTCCCAGCCTCCCTTCACATCAAAATGCCTACTAAAGGTTATGTGTACTTCCTCATCTCCTGTTCTCTCCTCAGCTCATTCCAGTGGGGCTTTCCATCTTAACAACACTCTACTGAAATGAGTCTTCTCAAGGTCACAATGGTTTGAGTTTTGTTGAAACCAGTGATTAAGTCCCTCTCTTTGAGGGGAAGCGGAGTGAGAGTGCCTCAGGTATAGAGACTTGATTTAATCGTTATTTCTCATTTCATGGTACTCTTTCATCATTGGCTTATGCTAACGCAGGGGCCCAGCTTTTGTTTTATCTCCTTTTATGCTCCATCTTCACACTCTAATTCCCTTTCCCGTATAGATATCCACTGTAATATATTTAGCATATCATCCTGAATGTATCTTTGAAAACTACTGTTCTGTTTTGAATATGTTTTTAATTTATATAAATGATATTTTGGGGGCGCCTGGGTGGCTCATTCGGTTAAGCATCCATCTTTGGCTCAGGTCATGATCTCACCGTTCATGGGTTCGAGCCCTGCGTCAGGCTCTGTGCTGACAGCTAGCTCAGAGCCTGGAGCCTGCTTCAGCTCTGTGTCTCCCTCTCTCTGACCCTCCCCTGTTCACGCTGTCTCTCTCTCTCTCTCAGAAAAAATAAAAAATTATATAAATGATATTCTGTTATACATTCCTCTCTGTTTTCCCCTATCTTCATTCGGTAAATTTAAAAAATTTATTTGTGTGGCTGTGTACATCTATTTAATTGCTCCTAACTTCTACACGACATTCAAATCATGGTATCTGCCACATTTTAAAATTATTCCATTACTTACAGATACCTCAATTTGTTTATTCATTCCTTCAACAAATATTGACCACACACTCTTCTCTAGGCACTGTTCTAGATATGAGTTCTAGAGCAGTGACAAAAACCGAAAAAATGCCTACCCTCAATGAACTTAACAGTCTTGTGGAGTAACAACAAAATAATAAAATGTATATGTTCTGTGTTTCATAGTGAAAAGTAGTAAGGTGAGAAAATCAGAGCAGGGAAAGAGAATATGAGATGTTGGATGTGGGAGGTTGTTGAAATTTTAAATAGGTGGTCATGGAAAGCCTCACTGAGAGGGTGACCTAGAAGGAGAGGCCTAAGGATGGGCTGGCTTGACTGGCATTGAGGAAGGCTAGTCCAGACATAGAGAGCAGGTGGAAAAGCTCCTGAGACTGGAAAATGCCTGATTTGTTCAAGGATCAGTAAGAACCCCAGCATATTACCTCCAAGAGAGCTAAGAGTTTTTCTTACTATGGTAAATTATTTTGTCTTTTATGTTAGGATTTATTCCTGCTATTTTTATTTTGTATTTTCTGTTTACCCTAGTTTCTTTTCCTTTCTTCTTTCTGTTACTATTTTCTGAGGAAAATTAAAATTTTTGTTGACAGTTTAAACGTTATGTATTCTATTTTTATTCTTCTGATGGTTACCCTTAGATTCATATTTGTATTCATTCTTGTCTGTCAGCTTTTTAAAGCTTATTGATTATTGATCATTATTTTAAGTACTTCCTCACCTCCATTTGTTTTTTTCTCACCTCCTGAAAAACCTATTGTTTAGATGTTGACTCTAATTTTTCTAGCCTCCACATTTCATAGGGAGAGGGATTCAGAACTAATCCTTTAATTTTTTTCCTTTCAATTACACCTTATTTTTCAGAGATGTTTTAGATTAACAGCAAATTTGAGCAGAAAGTACAAAGTTCCCATATACTCCTGCCCCCAACACAGATACAGCTTCCTCCACAATCAGCATCCCACACCAGAGTGGGATGGACATTTGTTACAATCTATGAACCTACACTGACGTATAATTATCACCCAAAGTCCAAAATTTATGTTAGGTTTCACTCTTTGAATTGTATATTCTGTGGATTTTGACAAACATATAATGACATATATATAATGACAGATAAAGAATAGTTTTACTGCACTAAAAATCCTCTGTGCTTAGCCTGTTTAACCCCTCCCCACTAACCACTGGCAACCCCCAGTCTTTTTGCTACCTCAAAATTTTGCCTTTTCCAGAATGTCCTGTAATTGGAATCATATGGTATGTAGCCTTTTCATATTGATTTTTTTCACTTACTAATATGCATGTAAAGTTCTTCTTTGTCCTTCTAATGGCTTGATAGCTCATTTCTTTTTATAAGTGAGTGATATTCCGTTGTTTGGATGTACCGCAGTTTACCTGTTCACGTACTGATGAACATTTTAGTTCCTTCCAAGTTGTGACAATTATGAATAAAGTTGGTGTGCAGTTTTTGTATGGACATGTTTTCAGCTCATATGAGTAAATGCCTAAAAGTGTGATTGCTGGATCATATGGTAAGAGTATGCCTAGTTTTGTAAGAAACTGCCAAACTGTCTTCTAAAGTGACTGTATGTACCATCTTGCATTCCCAACCAGCAGTGAATGAGAGTTCCTGTTGCCCTACATCCTTGCCATCATTAGGTGTTGTCAATGTCATGGATTTTGCCTATTCTAATAGGGGTGTGGTAGTATCTTGTTATTTCCTTTGCCTTTCTATAATGAGTTAAGATGTGGAATGTCTTCTCATATGCTTACTTGTCTTCTGTATGTCTTCTTTGGTGAGGTGTTTATTCAGGTCTTTTGCTCATTTTTTAATTGGGTGGTTTGTTTTCTTATTGTTGAGTATTAGGTGTTCTTTATATATTTTGGATAACAGTCCTATATCAGATATACCTTTTGCAAATACTTCTTCCAGTTTGTGGGTTGTCTTCTCATTCTCTTAAGCCTCCATATTTTTAAACTTTCATAATAAAGTTTTTCATTTATTTACACCTTCCTAACATCTCATTTTGATCATCTACTTACTGATTTTATTTTTCACTATATCCATTTTGTTATTGAACTTGTCTTTAAATTTTTCAGTTATTATATTTTTAACACAGTATCTCTAGTTGGTTCCTCATTATTTCTTGTTATTTTCCTAATATCCTACTTTAGTTTCCTGAGGATGTTTGTTATGCTTATCTAAAGAAATATGTTTAATCTGGACCATAAATTCTGTTTCCTCTGGGATAGGTTGTTCTGGTTTTGTCCTTTTCCCCCCCACCCCTCCCTTGTACTCCTATAGTGTTTATTTTTTCTTTCCCAGAGCTCATACTCCCTTTTGAATATCAACTCCTTTGACTGATAATATGTATAGGCAAATCCCATGTTCAGATTTATCTGCTTCCTGGTGAATTTATAGAGTATAAGTGTGTGCATGTATGAGAGAAGTGTGTTTGAGTCTAAGGATGGAGCTTTACCAAAGAAATAGTTTAGATTCGGCTATTAGATACACAGGTAGAGTTATCAAGTAGGCATTTTGGGTCTCAATGGTGAGTCTTGGTTGGTGATATAAATTTAAAAGTGGGCAGCAGTTAGTGAGACTGATACATTTTCCTGGGAATAAGAAGAAGAGGAAGATCCTGGAGGCTGGTTTGGTTGCTGAAAATTTGTTAAGGGCTTTTAAATAATAGAGGATACACTTTGTCTAAGACTGGTTCTGGCCATCAGGATGTTTAAAAAGAATAATGGCATGTAGGAGGGCACTTGTCGGGATGAACACTGGGTGTTTTATGTAAACCAACTTGACAATAAACTATTTAAGAAAAAAAGGAACAATGTGTCATCTAGCTTCACTAAGTTGATAGGCGTACCTTTTCAATTATGGGTAATTTTTTCAGGCTTCTCTGAAATAGTCTGCATGGTATATATGTGGTTGGCCCTTAAACAACACCATTTGAACTCTGTAGGTATATTTATTGTAGATTTTTAAAGTTTTTTTTTTAATTTTTTTAATGTTTTATTTATTTCTAGGACAGAGAGAGAGACAGCGTGAGCAGGAGAGGGTCAGAGAGAGAGGGAGTGACAGACTGAAACAGGCTCCAGACTCTGAGCTGGCAGTCAGCACAGAGCCCGACGCGGGGCTCGAACCCACGAACCGCAAGATCATGACCTAAGTGAAAGTCGGACGCCCAACCGACTAAGCCACCCAGGCACCCGATTTTTAAAGTTTTTAAAGTACAGCACTATAAATGTATTTTTGCTTATGATTTTCTTAGGACCATTTTCTTTCCTCTAGCTTGTCTTATTATAAGAATACAGTATGTAACACGTATACAAAATATGTATTAATTGTTTATATTATTGTTAAGGCTTCTGGTCAACAGTAGGCTATTACTGGTTACGTTTTGGGGACTCAAAAATTACATGCAGAGTTTTGACTCCATGGGGGCTGATACCCCTAATCCCTGCATTCTTTAAGGGTCAACTACAGTAGCAAGAAATCTGGAATAAGGAGTTTCAGGTCCTGCTCTGATACTAGTGAGCAGTGCTATTTTGGGCAAGTCAGATTTGCCTTTCTACACTTTAATTTCCTCCAACAAAATGATGAGGTCGGACCAAGCGATTTTTAAGGTCCTTTAAAAAAAATTCTATGAGTCTTTAAAGACATGCAGTTGTAAATCCAGGCTGACAGATTGATTTTTTAAAAAATATTTTCTTGAGATGATTTCACCAAAATTGAATTAGTTGATAAGAGTACAATTAGTTTTAGTACTTGCTGAATTACTTTTCAGAAAAATTATTCTAATTCACTACCATTAATAATTTTTAAGTGTGTTTATTTGCTTCACTGCACTATCAGCATTGGACTGAATGTTTCTTATTCATATTTGCTAATTTACTGGAGATGATGTAGTATTTCAGAGTTTAATTTCTTTATATGCAAAGCCAACAGTTCTTCCAAGTGGTTTAGCATTTGTGTTTCCTCATGTATGAATTGTTTGTAGTCATTGATCATCTAGTAAGTCCTACAATGTAAAAAATTATATTAATCATTATTAATTGGAAGAATAACGGACTTCTAAGTTGTTTCCAAGTATTAATTCTCAAAAGTCCTCTTCAGGTGTTATTAACAAATAAATATATTATTACAGTTTGTGGGGAAAAATAAAAAAGGATTTTTAAAAAGGCTTTTAAAGTATATATATATATATATATATATATATATATATATATATATATTAAGTTTATTATTTATTGAGAGAGAGAGATTGAGAGAATGAGCAGGGGAAGTTGCAGAGAGAGAGGGGGACAGAGTGTCCAAAGCAGGCTCCGTGCTGACAGCAGAGAGCCTGATGCATGGCTTAAACTCATGAACCATGAGATCATGACCTGAGCCCAAGTCGGAAGCTTAACCAACTGAGCCACCATGCCCTTAAAGTATACTTAAATAGATGGTAGGATGAAATAAATTGAAATGCTCAACATTAATCAAATGACAGAACCATAAATCTTACATGTCTCCTTTTTAAGAAAAGTGATATTTTGGGGGGCACCCAGGTAGCTCAGTTGGTTAAGCATCCAACTTCAACTCCAGTTATGATGTCTCAGTTAATGATTTCGAGCCTCTTGTGGGACTGAGCTCCAGCTCAGAGCCTGGAGCCTGCTTGAGATTCTGTGGCTCACTCTCTCTCTGCCACGCATCTCCACTAGTGCTCTCTGTCTCTCAAAAATAAACATTAAAATGGGGAGCCTGGGTGGCTTAGTTGGTTAAGCGTCCGACTTTTGCTCGGGTCATGATCTCGCGGTTCGTGGGTTCGAGCCCCGGGTCGGGCTCTGTGCTGACTGTCAGCCCGGAGCCTGGAGCCTGTTTCAGTCTGTGACTCCCTCTCTCTCTGACCCTCCCCTGCTCACGCTGTCTCTCTCTCTCTGTCCTAGAAATAAATAAAAAATAAAAAATAAAAAAAACATTAAAAAATTTTTAGAGGAGAAGTGATATTTTAATCAATTGATCTGTTTTTATTACATATTTATATAGCTGAATTTTAGATTGCTTGTTTTATACAAATGTGTTTTTAATCATGCCAGTGAGTACTATTTCTTTTTCAAGTTTTTATTTAAGCAGTGAGTACTATTTCAAATAGCTTGCATATGGCTGTGAAAACAGAGAAGAAAAACCAGATATTGTATGTTTGAGAGAAACTTTTGGGAAGATTCCAATGGAGGCAACAGTTCATTTCAGACATTAGCTAAAAAATGTTTATGATGATTTAAAGAGGAAGCAAGAACTTTGAGATGTGGAGTGGTATGCATATGAGAAATTAAGTAAAAAAAAAAAAAAAAAAGATGGTGCAAGAGACAAAATTTAAAACCAGACTTCCCTTTCTGTCTAGACTGGTATGAACCATATATTTGCATTTCATACATACTGGTGAATATGGACAGATTTTCAGTATAGGATTGGGAATTGATATCTGTTGTTACCATTAGTTTATATGGAATCTAATTTTACTGTAGGAGTGTTAAATCTCAAAGTTTCTGAAAAAAGAATGTAAACAACATTACAAATTCTCCAGATACCATTTCCTCATCCCTTTTTTAAAAAAGATTTTATCTTTAAGTAATCTCTACACCCAACGTAGGGTTTGAAGTCACAGTCCTGAGATCAAGAGTCTCATGCTTCATGGACTGAACCAGGCAGGCGCCCCTCCTCATCCCTTTTAACCATTTCCTACTTTTCTCCGTCCCATTTCTGCACTTCTTAATTGCTACTCCTTTTATATATTTTCCTCATCTTTTTTACTTTCTTGCTGTATCTCTTTGTTCACCTTTCTTCCTTTTCTCTTATTTTTGGTCACTGTTCTTTTTCTTACCTGCTAGTTGCCATGTATTTGTCAACCAGTTTAACTTTTCCCACTTACCTATTAACTTCTTTTGTCCATCAAAGCCCATGTTCACTAGTTAACACTTAGATCTCCCCTGGGAATTGCTTTCTTCGCTAACATTCTTGAAGTATGATGTAATAGAACTCCAAATTAAAAGCCCTGAGAACTGAGTCATAAATTAATGTAGTTGGTCTTGGACAAGCTGTTTAACTTTTAGTTCTCAGTTTCTTCAATTACAAAAAGAAGTATTGCACCGAAATACCTAAGGACCATTCTTGGCTCTAAAATCCAATGATTCTGTTGTGTCTTAACTTTCCCGTTTTTTTTTCCTACTGTGCTGACCTCATTCATTTAATAAATATTACACACCTATCATGTGTTTATAACTGCTATAATTTATATGAGAGAATAAAAGAAATAAAAGACAAGGTTCCTGCCTTTGAATTGTTTATAGTCTGTCTGGAGAGACAACAGGTATCTGGACTTTAACACTTAATAATTTCTAGTCTCTTCCTGTTCTGTCCCGACCAGATCCACATTCCCAAGGGAATACCAGCTACTTAATTCCAACCTAATTTCTGGGTAAGGGGCAGGGTTGCCCTCTGAACACAGTAAAAGATTTCTTTTTATGTTGTGACACGTCCAGTAATCTCCATTGTAGTTGTTCTTTGGCACTGTTTTATATTGTCCACTCAATTCTCAATTTATCCATAATAGGAAATTTTATCTTAGAACTAAGGAGATTGGTCCCTGTTGTGTGTTAGTAGATAATCACTCTTTCTTATATTTTAGTGTTTGTTCGTTATGTCTGTGCATTTATATGTTTGTATAATTATGTTCAAATATAATGTGCCAGATGGCTAAGTAAATGTGACTCACACATATATCTCTTCTACACCATATATACTTACATGTTTTCTTTGGGTTGTTTCTGCACCTACTTGGTAAGGGGGTATTGCTTTTGGAGACATTATCTTTTCCTTTTATAGGCTATATATGTGCTCTCTGGTAAAAAAAAAAAATATATATATATATATATATATATATATATATGTATATATATATATATATATACACACATACACCACTGCACAGGAATTAGGGATGGTGGTTGAGGGGAGTGGGAGGAAGATAGGCATACTTATGAAAGGTCAACACTAGGAATCCTTATAATAGAACTTTTCTGAGTCTTGACTGCGTGTGGTAATAGATGAAGCTGCAGATGTGATAAAACTGCATAGAACTATGTATATGCACACAACACACGATTACAAGTAAAACTGAGGAAGTCAAAATAAGATAAGTGAATTTATAAATGCAGTATCCTAACTGTGTGATATTGTCCTGTAGTTTTGTAAGATATTATCACTGGGAGAAACTTAATAAAAGATATACCAGATTTTTATGAATTCTTTCAACTGAATGTAAATCTATAATTATCTGAAAATAAAAGGTTTCATTAAAAATAATAGCAATGTATAGGAGTCTGTGCTGAAAGATGATTTAACTTGTATAGTTGCAGGAAGTTCATTGACATATCGTACTGGGGATGAATTCAGTAAGGTTGCAAAATACAAAGTAAATAGAACAAATCTGTTGTGTTTCCATACACTAATGAACTATTAGAGAAATTAAGAAAACAGGTGCGCCTGGACGGCTTCATTGGTTAAGCATCTGACTCTTGATTTCGGCTGAGGTTTGTGAGTTTGAGCCCTGCATTGGGCTCTGCACTGGTAGTGCAGAGCCTACTTGGGATTTTCTCTCTCCCTCTTGCTGCCCCTCCTTAACACTCTCTCTCTCACAAAATAAAAAACAAAACAACAACCAGAAAAAAAAAAAAACTTGAAAATCTGTAATAAGGGGAAAATACTTTCAAGTATTGACTTCTTTGAAACTTGTTACATAGATGGAAGTTACTTGCATCTATATTTAAATTGTCTTGAATATGTATATTTTATTGTAGGAATGAAATACTATACATTATGCCCCAGAAATAGGCATTTTTTTTATTCTTATATTCCTTGCTCCTGTTTTGTGCCACATTTACTGTTTTGTGCCATTATTTATTCTTTATTTTGTCATTATTTGCCCTTTTTAAAAAATGTTTTTTAATGTTTTTATTTATTTTGGAGAGAGGGAGAGAGAGACAGGTTGAGCACAGGAGGGTCAGAGAGAGACAGGAGGGAACATAGAATCTGAAGCAGGCTCCAGGGTCCATGCTGTCAGCACAGAGCTCAATGCAGGGCTCAGTCTCACCAAGTGTGAGGTCATGACCTGAGCCAAAGTTGGGTGCTTAAGCAACTGAGCCACCCAGGCCCCCTCCTCCCTTTTTTTTTATAAAGTGTGTTTCTATTCTTGACTCAAAGGTGCTTATGGAAGAGCTGGTGTTTGAAAATTATTTATTAGTTCTTAAGCATATGAAAACAATATATGCAATCATTTTCTTCAAAAATTACCATTATTAACAGAACTTTAGTTATCCATGGGCATCTTAGGGAGAAATACTTCATTGGGATTAATGTAAGTTCAATTTTTATTCTTTTCAATACAGTCTTTCTCAAACTGTGAGGCTTGCAGAATTCACAAATTGAGATCTGGCATCATTTTCAGAGAAAGACCTTCAGTAATGTGTAAGTAGGATTTTTTTTTTCATTTGATTTGTTTCTACTAGCTGTTTTCTGTGTTAAAGACTGAAAAGTTAATTTACTAGTCACTTAACAGAATTTGGCATATATTCACCACATAATGATGATGAATAACAAGTGATACAAAATACCTTGTTGAAAGATGTCTTAAGGTGCTCTGGGTCACTATTACTATTATTGGAGTCCTCATCCTCAAGTAAAGAATACTGGATTAAAGAGTTCTTGCCTTGTTTGCCACTAACTAGCTAGGTATCCTTAGGTGAACCACCTTCTGTGTTTTAGTTTCTTTGGCTATAAAATGATTGATTAGACTAGGATAAGTAATAAGACCGTTTCCCCTCTAAAAGTCTATTATTCCCAGCTTAGTTTTTTTGTTGTTTTTGTAATAAATCAAAGGTTAGTAATTGTCCAAAAGGGAGCTCTCAAATTACATAGTTTTGTTTTGATTTTTTGTGTGTGTGTCTGTTGGTTCTTGCTTGGGAATAGATATTGAGAGAGAAGGTGGCTCCAGATTAGACTAAGAGACAAGTAAACCTGCTTTCCTCAAGAAATTTACCCCACATAGTCCGTTAACTTGAGTTAAAATGCTTATTTTTATTTATTGTTTGAAAGGCTTTTTTAAAAAAGGTTTATTTTTGATAGAGAGCACAGCAGGGGAGGGACAGAGAGAGAGAGAGAGAGATGGAGGTTCTGAAGCAGGCTTTGCACTGATAGCAGCAAGTCCGATGCAGGGCTCGAACTGAAACTATGAGATAATGACCTGAGCTAAGGTGAGACACTCAACTGACTGAGCCACCCAGGCACCCCTAAAAGGCCTGTTTTTAAAAAGTCACATTTGGGGGCACCTGGGTGGCTCAGTCAGTTAAGCATCCGACTTCGGCTCAGGTCATGATCTCACGGTTCGTGGGTTCAAGCCCCACGTCAGGCTCTGTGCTCATAGCCAGCTCAGAGCCTGGAGCCTGTTTCAGATTCTGTCTCCCTCTTTTTTTTTTTCTTTTTAAACTTTTATTTATTTCTAGGAGAGAGAGAGAGAGAGACAGTGTGAGCAGGGGAGGGTCAGAGAGAGAGGGAGTCACAGACTGAAACAGGCTCCAGGCTCTGAGCTGGCAGTCAGCACAGAGCCTGACGCGGGGCTTGAACCCACGAACCGCGAGATCATGACCTAAGCGAAAGTCGGACGCTTAACCGACTAAGCCACCCAGGCGCCCCTGTCTCCCTCTTTTTTGTTTTTTGTTTTTTGGTTTTTTTTCATTTTTTTTCAGAATAAGTTCTTTTTTTTTTTTTTTACAAATAGTTTATTGTCAAATTAGTTTCCACATAACACCCAGTGCTCATCCCCACAAGTGTCCTCCTCCATGCCCACCCCTCCTCCCCCCACATCCACCAGTCCTCAGTTTTTGTCAGCATTCAAGAGTCTCTCATGGTTTGCCTCTCTCCCTTTCCCCCACCATTTCCGCCCTTCTTCTCCCCCTTGGTCCTCTGTTAAGTTCCTCCTAATCCTCCTATACGTGCACACATATGATATTTGTCCTTCTCTGCCTGACTTATTTCGCTCAGCATAACACCCTCAAGGTCCATCCATGTTGCTACACATGGCCAGATTTCATTGTTTCTCATTGCCATGTAGTATTCCATGGTATAGATAAACCACATCTTCTTGATCCATTCATCTGTTGATGGACACTTAGGCTCTTTCCATGTTTTAGCTATTGTGGAGAGTGCTGCTATGAACATTGGGGTACATGTGCTCCTATGCATCAGCATTTCTGTATCCCTTGGGTAAATTCCTAGCAGTGCTATTGCTGGGTCATAGGGGAGTTCTATTGTTAGTTTCCTGAGGAACCTCCACACTGTTTTCCAGAGGGGCTGTACCAGTTTACATTCCCACCAACAGTGTAGGAGGGTGCCCGTTTCTCCACATCCTCGCCAGCATCTAGAGTTCTCTGATTTGCTCATTTTAGCCACTCTGACTGGCGTGAGGTGGTATCTCAGTGTGGTTTTGATTTGTATTTCCCTGATGAGGAGCGATGCTGAGCATCGTTTCATGTGTCTGTTGGCCATCTGGATGTCCTCTTTGGAGAAGTGTCTGTTCATATCTTCTGCCCATTTCTTCACTGGGTTGTTTGTTTTTCGGGCGTGTAGTTTGGTGAGTTCCTTGTAGATTCTGGATATTAACCCTTTATCTGATATGTCATTTGCAACTATCTTTTCCCATTCCGTTGGTTGCCTCTTAATTTTCTGGGTTGTTTCCTTTGCTGTGCAGAAGCTTTTAATCTTGATGAGGTCCCAACAGTTGATTTTTGCTCTTGATTCCCTTGCTTTTGGGGATGTGTCAAGTAAGAAGTTGCTGCGGTGGAGGTCAAGGAGGTTGTTTCCTGCTTTCTCCTCTAGGGTGTTGATAGTTTCCTGTCTCACGTTCAGGTCCTTTATCCATTTTGAGTTTATTTTTGTGCATGGTGTGAGAAAATGATCTAGTTTCATTCTTCTGCATGTTGCTGTCCAGTTCTCCCAACACCATCTGTTAAAAAGGCTGTCTTTTTTCCATTGGATATTCTTTCCTGCTTTGTCAAAGATTAGTTGGCTGTATACTTTTGGGTCCACTTCTGAGTTCTCAATTCTGTTCCATTGGTCTATGTGTCTGTTTTTGTGCCAATACCATACTGTCTTGATGATGACAGCTTTGTAGTAGAGGCTAAAGTCTGGGATGGTGATCCCTCCCGTTTTGGTTTTATTTTTCAGGATTACTTTGGCTATTCGGGGTCTTTTGTGGTTCCATACAAATTTTTGGATAGTTTGTTCTAGTTTTGAGAAGTATGCTGGTGCAATTTTGATTGGAATTGCATTGAATGTGTAGAGTGCCTTAGGTAGTAATGACATCTTAACTATATTTATTCTTCCTATCCATGAGCACGGAATGTTTTTCCATTTCTTTGTGTCTTCTTCAATTTCCTTCATAAGTTTCTATAGTTTTCATCATACAGATCTCTTGTATCCTTGGTTAGGTTTATTCCGAGGTATTTTACGGTTTTTTGTGCAATTGTGAATGGGATCAGTTTCTTGATTTCTCTTTCTGTTGCTTCATTGTTGGTGTATAAAAATGCAACCGATTTCTGTACGTTGATTTTGTACCCTGCAACTTGACTGAATTCTTGGATCAGTTCTAGTAGGCTTCTGGTGGAGTCTGTTGGGTTTTCTATGTAGAGTATCATGTCATCTGCGAAGAGTGAAAGTTTGACTTCTTCTTTGCCAATTCTGATGCCTTTGATTTCCTTTTGTTGTCTGATGGCTGATGCTAGGACTTCCAGCACTATGTTAAACAGCAGTGGTGAGAGTGGGCATCCCTGTCGTGTTCCTGATCTCAGGGGGAAAGCTCTGAGTTTTTCCCCGTTGAGGATGATGTTAGCTGAAGGCTTCTCATAGATGGCTTTGATGATGTTTAAGTAGGTTCCTTCTATCCCAACTTTCTCGAGAGTCTTTATTAAGAAGGGATGCTGTATTTTGTCAAATGCTTTTTCTGCATCTATTGACAGGATCATATGGTTTTTATCTTTTCTTTTATTGATATGATGTATCACGTTGATTGATTTGCGAATATTGAACCAGCCCTGTAACCCAGGAATGAATCCCACTTGATCTTGGTGGATGATTCTTTTTATATGCTGCTGGATTCGATTTGCAAGTATCTTGTTGAGAATTTTTGCATCCGTATTCATCAAGGATATTGGCCTGTAGTTATCTTTTTTTGCTGGATCTCTGTCTGGCTTGGGAATCAGTGTGATGCTGGCTTCATAAAATGAATCTGGGCGTTTTCCTTCGCTTTCTATTTTTTGGAATAGCTTGAGAAGAGTTGGGATTAATTCTGTTTTAAATGTCTGTTAGAATTCCCCAGGGAAGCCATCAGGTCCAGGGCTCTTATTTGTTGGGAGATTTTTGATCACTGATTCAATTTCTTCACTCGTTATGGGTCTGTTCAGGTTTTCTATTTCTTCCCGTGTGAATTTTGGTAGTGAGTGTGTGTTTAGGAATTTGTCCGTTTCTTCTAAGTTGTCCAATTTGTAGGCATATAATTTTTCATAGTATTCCCTGATAATTGCTTGTATTTCTGAGGGGTTGGTTGTAATAAGTCCATTTTCATTCATAATTTTGTCTATTTGGGTGCTCTCTCTTTTCTTTTGGATAAGTCTGGCTAGAGGTTTGTCAATTTTGTTTACTTTTTCAAAAAACCAACTCTTGGTTTCATTGATCTGTTCAATTGTTTCTTTGGTCTCTATGTTGTTTATTTCTGCTCTAATTTTTACTATTTCTCTTCTTCTACTGGGTTTAGGGCGTTCTCGTTGCTCTGCCTCTTGTTCCTTTAGGTGAGCTGTTAGATTTTGGACTTGCGCTTTTTCTAATCTCTTGAAATAGGCCTGGAGAGCAATGTACTTTCCTCTTATGACTGCCTTTGCTGCATCCCATAGATTTTGAATTGTTGTGTTTTCATTTTCATTTGTTTCCATGTATTTTTTAATTTCATCTCTAATTGCCTGATTGGCCCATTCATTCTTTAGAAGGGTGTTCTTTAACCTCCATATTTTTGGAAGTTTTCCAGACTCCTTCCTGTAATTGATTTCAAGTTTCAAAGCATGTGATCTGACAGTATGCATGGTATGATCTCTATTCTTTTATATTTATTGAGGGCTGCTTTATGTCCCAGTATGTGATCTATCTTGGAGAATGTGCCATGCGCACTTGAGAAGAAAGTAAATTCCCTGGCCTCAGGATGTAAAGTTCTAAATATATCCGTCAGGTCCATCTGGTCCAATGTGTCTTTCAAGTCCATTATTTCTTTAGTGATTTTCTGTCTGGTTGACCTATCCATTGCTGTAAGCGGAGTATTAAAGTCCCCTGCTATTAGCACATTCTTATCTAGAAGCTTGTTTCTGTTTGTGATTAATTGTTTTAGATATTTAGGTGCTCCCATATTCGGTGCATAGACATTTATGATTGTTAGTTCTTCCTGATGGACGGACCCTGTAATTATTATGTAGTGCCCTTCTTCATCTCTTGTGATTGTCTTTATTTTAAAGTCCAGTTTGTCTGATATAAGTATCGCTACTCCGGCTTTCTTTTGATTTCCTGTAGCATGATATATATTTCTCCATCCCCTTACTTTTAATCTGAAGGTATCTTCCCGTCTAAAATGAGTTTCTTGTAGACAGCATATAGATGGATTTTGTTTTTTAATCCATTCTGCTACCCTATGTCTTTTGATTGGAGCATTCAGCCCATTTACATTCAGTGTTATTATTGAAATATGTGGGTTTAGAGTCTTTGTATCTTTTGTAGGGTTCATGTTTGTGGTGGTGTCTCTGGAATCTTTGTTCCTTGCAACCTTTCCTTCAGAGCATCCCCCTCAGGATTTCTTGTAGGGCTGGCTTCGTGGTGACAAATTCTTTCAATTTCTGTTTGTTTGGAAAGGTTTTTATCTCTCCTTCTATTTTGAATGACAGACTTGCTGGATAGAGGATTCTTGGCTGCATATTTTTACTGTTCATCACATTGAAGATCTCTTGCCATTCCTTTCTGGCCTGCCACGTTTCAGTAGATAGGTCTGTCACCACTCTGATAGGTTACCCTTTGTATGTGAGCGCCCTTTTCTCCCTAGCTGCTTTCAAAATTCTCTCTTTTTCCTTGTATTTTGCCATTTTTACGATGATATGTCATGTAGAAGATCGATTCAAGTTACATCTGAGGGGAGTCCTCTGAGCCTCTTGTATTTCCACATTGACTTCCTTCCCCAGGTCAGGGAAGTTCTCTGCTATAATTTGTTCCAGGACTCCTTCAGCACCTTTCCCTCTCTCTTCCTCTTCTGGGATTCCTATGATACGGATATTGTTGCGTTTGACTGTGTCGCTGAGCTCTCAAATTCTTCTTTCCTGTTCCTGGATCAGTTTGTCTCTTTTTTTGTCAGCTTCTTGTTTTTCTATAATGGTGTCTTCTAAATCACTTATTCTCCTTTCTGCCTCTTCAATCCGTGCATTGGAGGCCTCTAATTTATTATGTATCTCATTTATCGCATTTTTTAATTCTTCATGCCTATTTTTATTTTCCATTCTGTCTGTAGCCATAGTTTCTTTGATGTCCCCTATGTTTTGTTCAAGCCCTGCTATTAATTTTACCATTATTATTCTAAAATCTTGTTCAGTTATGCTGCTGATATCTGTTTTGAGCAGTTCATTAGCTGTCATTTCTTCTTGGAGTTTCTTTGGAGGAGAGCTCTTTCGTTTCGTCATTTTAGTTAGCTTTCCGGCTCTTGTTGGTTTTAAAGACCTGTTATGCTCTCTGTTTCTATGAGCACTGCTATATCCAAGAAACTCTTTGACTTTCCAGGGCCTATCCTTTCAGAGATTGTTTTTTGAATGGTATCCCTCTCTCTTGTTGGGACCTTAGTTATTTTATTTTCCTATTCGTAGTGATATTTGGGACTCTTCACCTTGTGTACTCTAGCTTGTTTCTTGAGGTAGCCCTGGAAAAGAAAACAGACAGACAAACACACAGGGAGCAGGAGTACACAAACGCACAGGCTGATTCAACTAACATGCAAAGTGAGAGGGAAAACGAAAAAGTTAATAGAAAAGACGGAGGAGGGAGGGCGAATAATAGGGAGCATAAAATACATAAAAGGGTCAAAAAGGGGAAAAGAAAAGGAAAAAAGAAGAAAACCGATGGACAAAGAACGATTTAAAGCATATACCTGGATTTCCCAGCTACAGTTAAATGGCCGTGTGTATGCAGTGCTGGTTGAAGAGCATAGAGAAAAAGAGAGAAGGCAGGGCGAGACGAGGCAGATTTGGAAATAGAATGAACAGGCAGAAGGGATAAGAAACTTTTTTCAAAGAGGTAAAGGGTAGAATATGGTTGGATAGGTGAGAGAAGGATGCTGGAATTATCCAGAGAAACTATATAGTCTAATTACTCCTGAGAGAAATAGCTGAAAAAGTCGGTAGGTGTAGAATTTACATCTACAGAATGGACTTGTTGTGATTGTTTAAGCAAGCTGGAGACCAGAGTTAATCAGGTCAGTGTTTTGGGGAAAAAAGCGAGAAAAGAGAAAGAAGAAGAAAAAAAGAGAAAAGAAAGGGGGAAAAAAAGAAAGAAGGAAAAAAAAGGAAAAAAAACAAAAAACAAAAAACAAAACAAAAAAAAAGGAAAAAAAAAAAGGGAGGAGGGCACCTGTCAGGCAGGGATGGGCGTGGCGTGATCCAATGCCTCAGGCGGGGGTTCTGCCTTGGCGATTGTGGGGAGGAGAGTGACGGTGCTCCAGTCCCTTCTTGAACCCCGCGCTGCAGCTCGCTTTTTTTTTTGGCGTGTCAACTCCCCGTTCCGGGGACGCAGCCGAAGTTGGTTGCACTCTTCAACCCAGGCCAGTTCCAATCTCCAAATCCCAGTCCGCGCGCCCCGCTGAAGTTACCTTAGACACAGCTTCCCAGACAACCCCCTCGGGCTATTCCAGGCTCCCTGCTGAGCTCTGGGGATGGAGTCAGGATCGCTGCTTCCTTCTCTGGGTCGGGCTGGCGTGCATGCGCGGGGGCTTGCCTGCCGGGTCCGCGTAGCCTGAGCCCGCTGGAGTGAGGAAAACCGGGTCTCTCTATGGCTCGTCACCCGAAACTCACAGGACTCACAGGAAAATTTCCCAGTTTTTAGCTCTTTGCCTTCCCTCTCGAGTTCCAGCCAGCCAGGAGCGCAGACGCCCGGTGTCTGCGTGTCTCTTTCAGGGGTCCCAGCTGCCGTGGAGCTACAATGGCGGCAGGCGCACCGCCGGTTAGAAGGCTTTCTCAGTGGATTCTGCGTCCTTTTTCTCCCAGTCTCTCAGGTTTTCTAAGGTTTCCAATGGCTTCAGATCTTTTCTGTGTGATGTATGGGCGCGAGTGCAAGTACGGAGCTCCTTACTTCTCCGCCATCTTGCCCCCCAAGTCTGTCTCCCTCTTTTTTGACCCACCCCTGATTATGCTGTCTCTCTCTCTCTGAGAAATAAATAAAACATTAAAAAAATTTAAAAATCACATTTGAGGCGCCTGGATGGCTCACTCAGTTGAGCATCTGACTCTTGATTTCAGCTTAGGTCATGATCGCAGGGTCCTCGAATTGAGTGTTGCATTGGGCTCCACATTGAGTGTGGAGCCTGCTTAAGATTCTCTCTCTTCCTCTGCCCCTCTCCTGTCTTGTGCGAGCTCTCTTTCTCTCAAATAAAAAATTTTAAAAAAAGAAAAACAAGGGGCGCCTGGGTGGCTCAGTCGGTTAAGTGGCTGACTTTGGCTCAGGTCATGATCTCATAGTCTGTGGGTTCAAGCCCCGCGTCAGGCTCTGTGCTAGCAGCTCAGAGCCTGGAGCCTGCTTCAGATTCTGTGTTTCCTTCTCTCTCTGCCCCTCTCCCACTTACTCTCCGTCTCTGTCTCTCCAAATAAAATAAAGACAAAAAAATTAAAGAAAAAAAAGAAAAACAAGAAAGTCACTCTGTTGTTAAATGCACAAATAAGGTTTCTTTTCTTTCAAAATTTCCATACAATGCTGATACTGAAGGAGTGACAGTTTTCAAGGAGATGGGGGGAAGGGACAATGAAGTAAGGCAAATGTCTATCCATGGGACTTTAGGGGCGGAAATGGTACAGAAACTTTGGGCAGGTTGAAGGCCAGCACATGAACTGGAAGTGCAATAGGAGAAAAGATGGCAAGAGGTAGAATAAAAGTATAGAAAGAAAGAAAAAGTATACGAAGAGATGTGGAAAAGTAGAATTAGGAAACTCCTTGAAGGCAGAGGCTATTGCTTTCATCAGTGTTGTCTATCATCAGCTTCTAGAATAGTATCAGATCTGAATAAGTACTTATGAAAATATCATGAATGAATTAATGAAACACTTACTTGGTAAACTTCTGATTTTACTTAACGCCCTGTTGGTTTTGGTTATTGGTTACTAGATTCAAATCATCTACATTATCTATGTCTGTTCTACATTCAGCAACTACAGGCAATATTTAAGGTATCGAGGTTCAGAAAGTTGATTCTGAATTATAGAAAAAAGACCTTACATTTAGTATAACACGCTTCAGGGATTTATTTTTTTATTTTTATTTTTTTATATTGTTTTTATTTTAGAGAAAAAGTGTGTATGAGTGTGCAGGCCTGGGAGAGGGGCAGAGGGGGAGAAAGAAAATCTTAATCAGGCTCCAGGCTTAGCACAGAGCCTGACCCGGAGCTCTATCCCGTGACGCTGGGATCATGACCTGAGTCCAAATCTAGAGTTGGAGGCTCAACCAACTGAGCCACACAGGTGCCCCTGCTTGAGGGTTTTAAAGTGAACTATTCACTCATCTAGCTTAAATATTTTTTTCATGTATTTCTCCAAGTTTTGTCTTTTAATTTGGGTTAACTTTTTATATAAGTTCTTTTTTTTAAATTTAAATTCAAGTTAGATAACATACAGTGTAGTCTTGGCTTGAGTAGAACCCAGTGATTCATGTCTTACATATGACACCCAGTGTTCATCCCAAAAAGTGCCCTCCTTCATGCCCATCACCCATTTAAACCCAGCACCCCATCCACCTCCCCTACAACAACCCTCAGTTTGTTCTCTGTGTTTAAGAGTCTAGTATGGTTTGCCTCGTCTCTGTTTTTATCTTATTTTTCCTTTCCTTCCCCTATATTCATCTGTTGTGTTTCTCAAACTGCACATATGAGTGAAATCATATAACATTGTCTTTCTCTGACTTATTTCACTTAGCATAATACGCTCTAGTTCTGTCCACATAGTTGCAAATGGCAAGATTTCATTCTTTTTCATCACCAAGTAGTATTCCATTGCATACATATATGCAATATATACATATCACATATATATCTATATTTATATCACATATATATCTATATATATCACATCTTCTTTATCCATTCATCAGTCAATGGACATTTGAACTCTTTCTATAATTTGGCTATTGTTGGGGTACCTGGGTGGCTCAGTTGGATAAGCATCTGACTTCAGCTCAGGCCATGGTCTCACAATTCGTGGGTTTGAGCCCCACGTTGGGCTCTGTGCTAACAGCTAGCTCAGAGGCTGGAGCCTGCTTCAGATTCTGTGCTTATGTCTCTTTCTGACCTTCTCCTACTCTCTCTCTCTCTAAAATAAATAAAACATTAAAAAAGAAGACAAACTATAATTTGGCTATTGTTGATAGCACTTGTATAAACATTGAGGTGCATGTGCCTCTTCGAATCAGCATTTTTGTATCCTTTGTGTAAATACCTAGTAGTGCAATTGCTGGGTCATAGGGTAGTTCTGTTTCTAATTTTTTGAGGAACCTTCATACTGTTTTCCAGAATGGCTACATTAGTTTGCACAAATAACTTTTTTAAGCACCTGCCTGTCCTACTTTAAGTACTGGCTGGGAATGTAAAAATGGGGTAGTAGTTACAGTGTATAGTTCTATTTGATGGGATATTATATAGCCCCTTAATATAATTATGAAGATTGTAGCAATTTAGAAAAATACTCATTAAATAACTATACAAATATTAATAGTCTATATTGTAATTATACATACGGGTTTGAAGGATGTTTTTTGGGGATACCTGGGTCACTCGGTCAGTTGAGCATCTGACTTTGGCTCAGGTCATGATCTCACAGCTGATGAGTTTGAGTCCTGCTTCAGGCTCACTGCTGTCAGTGCAGAGCTCACTTCGGATCCTCTGTCCCGCTAGCTCCCTGCCCCTCCCCCACTTGCACACACACGGTCTTTGTCTCTCAAAAATAATTAAACATTAAAAAAAGAGGATGTTTTCTGTTCTGAAAGAAAGCTAAGAAACATTGTCAAATATAAACCAGAATTATTATTATGAATGGAATTGTTCAATTTCTTTTCCTTTCAGTTATTTTGTACAGTTCATAAAGCTTAAATGAAAATCCAAATAAACTTAAGTTCATAAACAAATATGATGAATATGTATCATCCAGAAAGAGGAAATAGTGTTTGTCAAAGAGGAAGGAGCAAAACTAAATTTGTAACACAGCAGATAGGTTACCATCGTTGGAAGAAAAATGAGAGATGAATTAGGAAGGATGGAAATGAGGGTCTCTGGTTTTGGTAATATAAGAAAGGATGAGCTAGAATACATCCTTAATTGTGGAATTACTTTAAAAAAAAAAAAGAAAGTTGCTTCTAGCTTATTTATGTAAATGAACTGTAGTGAGGGGTAGTTGAATTGGTCCATTGTGTTATTGACCATTTTCATATGTAAGTCTTGAGTTTGTGAATATTTATCATTCCTTATCTGAAAGACTTTTGTTCCTTTTGCCATTTCAGTAATTGTTTATAATTTTGCAAAACCATGCTCATCTTTTTTGTTTTTCATATATCTTTAAAATATTATCCCCTGGGGCACCTGGGTGGCTCAGTCAGTTAAGCATCCGGCTGCGGCTCAGATCATGATCTCACGGTTCATGGATTCGAGCCCCACGTTGGGCTCCGTGCTGACAGCTAGCTCAGAGCCTGGAACCTCTTTAAGATTCTGTGTCTCCCTCTCTCTCTGAACCTCCCGTGTTTATGCTGTCTCTCTCTCAGAAATAAATAAAATATTAAATAAATAAATAAACAAGCAATAAATAAAATATTATCCATGATTTCCACTCTTATATTTTCTTGTCCTCAGAGTTAGCCTAGGTAGCAAATGCTTAACCACTTTTACCTACTGGAGTGATAGAAGAAATAAAAAAGAACCTGAATTGATTGGGTAGATATTTAAAGGGAGGAAAACAGGAACACCTGGGTGGCTCGGTTAGGCATCTGGAGTTCAAGCCCTGTGAGTTTGAATCCTGTGCTGACAGCTCGGAGCCTGGAGCCTGCTTTGGATTCTGTCTCCCTCTCTTTCTGCCCCTCCCCTGATTGCACTCTGCCTTTCTCTCTCAAAAATAAATAAACATTAAAAAATAATAATAAAGGGAGAAAAACAAACCAGTCTCCATTACTGAATTGCTCCATTACCCATTGCTGAATGGGTAAGAGCTTTCTTATAATAATGATTTCTTAATTTAGTTCTCATATACCTTTTAGGAATAGAGAGCACATCCTTCTTGTTTGTTGTTCTTAAAGAAAATAGATGTACATTTAACTGAAATACTAGATGAGCAGGTATCTGAAATTTTAAGAGGATGGCTATAAACATTTTATAAACTAACTCCTTAAGCTACCTATATCATGTTGAACAAAGAAGAATTATAAAACAATGATTGGTTAATGACATAGTATTATCATTACTCCAGCTTGAGTAAAGTTATATCAGGGTTTTTCCATTACTGTGATTATTTACAGAACTGTTAGATCAATTGCTTATTTTGTGTGGCTCCCAATTTAAATGCATTTAAAGACATTTACCTACAGAGGGAAAAAAAGAAAAGGAACTTACCTATGTGCCTTCTAATTGTTTGGGAGGATTTTGCTCTCATGTACTACACTAAAAGTCCAAGTTTTGTGTGTAACTAGGAATGCTTTTGGGAACTACCCAAGGAACCATGGGTAGTTCTTGGCAACACAAGGCATTTTGTCTTAATATGTATGTAGTATTTTTCATGAGGATTGTAATTTTTACATACCAATGGAAGTCTCTTGCCTAAACGATATTGTCAGAAAATACTATTGTGGGATACCTGAGTGACTCAGTCAGTTAAGCATCCAACTTCAGCTCAGATCTGATCTCCCAGTTCGTGGGTTCGAGCCCCATGTCGGACTCTGTGCTGACAGCTTGGAGCCTGGAGCCTGCTTTGGATTCTGTGTTTCCCTCTTTCTCTGCCCTTCCCCTGCTTATCCTCTGTCAAATAGAAGTAAAGAAAATACTGTCGTTTACTTCTACATTAAAGATTTTCATTATTTTCTTTGCATTGTAATTTTAACAATGCCTTCCCTCTAGGTTCAAAACCTCAAACTTAACTTTGATAGCAGTTGATTTAAAATAAAAAGTAGAGGTGCATTTTAAATATTGTAGACTTTATAGACTTCCTTTTTTGAGTGAATTAAAACGCATTTAGATCTTGTAAGAAGTCACTTGTAATGTTGCCAACTGTTCTTGGCATTATCTACTTGATCAGCAGTGCCTTAAAATATATTTTCCCTTCCTATCCACTTTCCCCAAATAAATAAATGGAAAACAACAACATCAACTCAAGAGAACTGGAGGAATACATCATTTTCTTTTCTGTTAATAAATGTAAGAGGATTTTATCACCACTTTAAAGTTGATTATTTTCTTATATGTATTGATGAAGAAGAATTTGTTCCCCTTTAGTAGTTAAATGTAGTCAGTGAATGAGTTCAAATCATTAAAATTTGTGAGTCAGGAATATGTAACAAAATGATTTTTTCTTACAAATTTCTCTCACATATCTGCTTATTAGTATAAGTATTAGTATAATGCTTATAAGTATTATTACTTATAATTATATTATATATAATTTTATATATATTTATATATTTATTATATATATATTTTTATATATTTTTTATATATACACATATTTTTATATATACATATATTATATGTAATATAATAATTATATATTATATATATAATTATATATAATATATAATTATATTATAATTATTACTTATAATACTTATTAGTATAATACTTATTAGTATAATAGCTTATTAGTATAATAGCTGTTTTTATTTCCAACATCTAAGGTAGTAGCTTTCAAAAGAACTTATTAAATATATGTATGTTTTCATGATAGTACTGCTCTCATTCTCTTTCCCTTCTTTCCGCATAGCAATACATAAAACTATATAGTATGCCATAGTGACTCTATGCTTTAGTTTAAATAACACAAAGAAGGGTACCTGGCTGGCTCAATTGGAAGAGCATGCAACTTGATCTTGGAGTCATGAGTTCAAGGCCCATGTTGGGTGTAGAGATTACTTAAAAAAAAAAAAAAAAACAAAACTTAAATAACATGACGTTAGAGTCTAGGGAAATGGAGAGTATTTAAATGTCTTCATTATAATGAAAGGAAGGTGTTTTACCAAGGTATTTTTAATATTTGTATCTATCAGCTTATAGCTTAAAATTCATGCACACATAAAAGCAAATAAACATATATAGAGGCTTGGTTATGTAACTTTTGACTAGCAATTCTACTTTAATAAATTTATTCTGAAGAAATATTAAGAGTTGTAGCCAGGGTGCCTGGTTGGCTCAGTCATTAAGCATCTGATTTTGGCTCAGGTCATAATCTCAAGGTTCATAAACTTGAGCCCCACTTCAGGTAAAAACACAAGCCCCTCTTTGGGTGAGCCTCGCCCCTTTCTCCCTCAATCTTTCTCCTTCTCCCTCTCTTCTGTCCTTTCTGGGATTCTCTCTCTCTCTCTCTCTGCCCCTTGTTCACTTGTGCCCTCCCTCTCTTAAAAAAAAAAAAAAGAGTTGTAGCCAGAGGTTTATTTTCAAGATTATTCATCATAGCTTTTAAAAATATTAGCAAAGTAAGTAGAAGTAAAAGTGATCAACAATAAGGAAATAGCTAAATAATGTTATATTCATTAAAAAAGAAATACTATGCAGGGGCACCTGGGTGGCTCAGTCGGTTAAGCATCCAGTTTCAGCCCACATCATGATCTCACAGCTTGTGAGTTCAAGCCCCATGTCAGGCTCTATGCTGACAGCTCAGAGCCTGGAGCCTGCTTCAGATTCTGTGTCTTCCTCTCTCTCTGCCACTCTCCCCCTCATGTTCTCTCTGTCTCTCAAAAATAAATAAATGTTAAAAAAATTTAATACTTTGCAGTCATTAAAAAATATTTTCAGGGGCACCTGGGTGGCTCAGTCAGTTAAGCATCTGACTTCAGCTTCGGTCATCATCTCACGGTTCGTGGGTTTGAGCCCCGCATCGGGCTCTGTGCTGACAGCTAGCTCAGAGCCTGGAGCCTGCTTCGGATTCTGTGTCTCCCTCTCTCTCTGACCCTCCCCTGCTCATGCTGTCTCTATCACTCTCTCAAAAATAAATAAAATATTTAAAAAAATATTTTCAAAGACTAATGAAATGGAAAAAAAAAGATTTAATACAAAAGTGCTTTTTTAAAAAAGATGCTTTTGTCCTTCATTTTAGAAATGGATGGGGGCGCCTGAGTGGTTCAGTCGGTTAAGCATCCGACTTCGGCTCAGGTCATGATCTCATAGTTTGTGGGTTCGAGCCCCACATTGGGCTCTGTGCTGACAGCTAGCTCAGAGCCTGGAGCCTTTCTTCTGATTCTGTGTCTCTCTCTCTCTCTGACCCTTCCCTGATCATGCTGTCTCTCTCTCTCTCAGAAATAAATTTTAAAAAAACATTAAAAAATTTTTAGAAATGGATAGATGATCAACTGGGTAAAACTACTTGTTTTTCATGGAGCACCTGTTACATGTAGTGAGCTGACAGGGACTACTCAGTGTTTAACAGAATCTTCTCAGGAGACAAGTTATTACTTCCTCTTTACTGTCAGGCCAGGAGCTATTTCTGAAGTTTAAGCCCTTTATTTTGTGCAGAAATCTTAATGTGTAAGGGAATCGCTACATAGGAATCATATACATATAAATAAAGGAAGTAGGAACATTTGATCCTTCTTTAGGTTTGTTTTCTAAGCAAACAGTGAGAATATTTACAGAGTGTATTTGAGCAGTGGATACCGATTCCAAGAAATGTGGCATGAATTCCAAAAACTCATTGCATTAGCAATAAAGGAAATTTGGTAAGTTTTGGGATTCTGATGAAAATGGTGATAATTATATTGTAAACAAATATACTCCATTAAAAAATTGTCCTCAGTTATTTTATAATCTACAAAGGGAAGTTATGTAGCACTTTCTAAAGCATGTTTTGAGGGGTTTTTTTTCTAGTTTTTAAGTGGGAAAATAGGGTTCCCAGTTGTTCAAGTAGATTTGGGAAATCCTGGGCTAAGCAAAGTTAATAAGCAGAGGACTCCTGAGGCATAAATATTTTTATATATTATATTATAAATATATGAAAGAAACATGAAGTGTATATACCTAATTTATTTGAACATGGAATCCTTTCTTTGCATTTATTGGAACCTAGTTTAACATGAGACTATGTTGGAAAATATCTGCTCTGTATATTAAACTTTTTTCTTGTAAGTGTTATATAAGCAATGACAGTACTCTGGGGAGTGTATTCTCCTAGTTAAAGACACAAACAAGGTTTAAATGACACCTGAAGGAGATTTTGCTATTAAAGTGTTTGCAAACACAAAATGAGATTTTACTTTGCGTATTTTTTTCTTTGAATTTGTTATAAGCGTGCATTACTGTTGACATCTCTGCCGTACTTTTATTATTTGAACTTCCTCTGTTTGTTGTAGCTGCTTAGACTCATTCAGTGTGGATTTTTCTTTGTATGTTTTTATAGTTTTAGAATAGGAGGTCATCTTCAGCTGGGCTTTATCTGTGGAAAACCTGGGTTTAGAGTGTTCCCTACTAGAACTGTTTTGTATTTGCTTCCCCTGGGGTACCACTAGCCTGGGAACACAGCTATTGTTAGTATCTGTTTGGAGCTTCTTGGGTCCATGGAGATGGACTTCGTATCCAAGTATGAGTAGGCCTGTTGTTATACATTCACATAGAAGACTTTTTACCTCCTCCCCTCCAAAAGCTGGGCCCATCTCACTGTACCAGCGGATGAATTTTTTAAATCCACTCTAACTGGGGATATAGCCCTTTGAGACTCTTGGCTTTATGCAGATGTTTCAGTTCTAAATCCCTATCTTAAGTGGTCCTAAAGCCTTATCTCCTGTCCCTGTAATGCCTTTTAAAACACAAACCTCTTGATTACTGAGGAGAGGAGATCAGCAAACTTCCCCCACCCATTATCAGCTTATACACTGCGCTCTGGTCTTTGGTTTCCTCAGTGTTTTGAGGCCCTGGGGATTTCATTTTCACAGGTTAGTCTATGTATTTACAAGGATGTGTTTTGTTGTTTGTACTGTCTAATTAGGTAATCCAGGCTTCCACGTTGTTAAAAATGGAAATTCATGTATTCAGAAATTCTTTATATTCAGAAAATAGTGCCAAATCCATTCCTCTTTTTTAAAGAGGTCACACATTTTACATATTAAAATGAAATGTAAAACAGTACTGTGTTTATCAGGGAAGTAGTGTTCTTTTTATAGTTTTCCATTTTTATTTACACACAAACCACTTCTGTGTATTTAATTTATTAGAGAATATTAGTCTTTCACTTTCTTTTTAGATATAACCTTCTGTAATGGAAGATGATTGAAGATAAGGGGCCTCGTGTTGCTGACTACTTTGTTGTAGCAGGATTAACTGATGTTTCAAAGCCTCTGGAAGAAGAAATTCACTTCAATGATGCCTGTCATAAAGTAGCTAAACCAAAAGAACCTATCACAGATGTTGCAGTTATTATTAAATCTCTTGGGGAGGAAGTGCCACGGGATTATATATGTATTGATGTTACTCCAACTGGATTGTCAGCTGATCTCAATAATGGAAGTCTTGTGGGGCCACAGATTTACCTTTGCTACAGAAGAGGAAGAGATAAACCTCCACTTACAGATCTGGGGTAAGGTATTTATTTATTTTTTAAAGAATTGTTATTGATCCAAATAATATTCCTTATAGATTTTGAAGTTCACTGTTCAATTCATTCATTAATAAGGATGTGGCAGCTTTAGAAAAATACGGACATGTTTAGAATCTTGTATTCTCTTTCTGTATTCCTTATACCATATGAGTGTCCCTTTGTTCTGCAGGTTCCCAGTACTTTCATCTTCCCAGAGTTTCTTTCTGTCAAAGGTAGGGGAGAGACTTTGAAACTTCTACAGTAAAGTACCAGAAAACTAGTGTTTGTCCTGACCGTAAACATTTTAATCATTTTAAAAATACTAGAAAAGGATGGCTTTTGAGCATCAGTTATAATGATCACTGTAGGTGGATGCTTAAGTCTGTAAGCTTCAAACAAGGATCTTGAGGTAAATTAGTGCTCTACTTAGGATATGATACTGAACTTAGGGCTTCTTTCCCCCATAACAGTTTTACGGAGATAGAATTCATACATATACCATGACATTTACCAATTTAAATTGTACAATCCAGTAGTTTTTAGTATAGTTTATAGAGTTGTGCAACCATCACCACAGTAAATTTCAGAACATTTTTATTATGCTCTAGAGAGAAATCCTGTACTCATTTTAGCTGCTGTCCCATGCTGCCTAATCCCCTCAGCTGAAGGCGATGCTTATTCTCCTTTCTGTCTCTGTGGATTTGCCTACTCTGGACATTTTATACAAATGGAATCATATTCTGAGGCAAAAAAAATAATACTTTTTGTGCCTGGCTTCTTTCACTTAGCATTATGTTTTCCAGGTTTATTCATGTTGTAGTATGTGTTAGTACTTCATTCCCTTACATGGCTGACTAATGTTCCATTTATGGATGCACCATAAATTGTTTTTCATAATTTATTCATCAGTTTGATGGACATGTGGGTTGTTCCCACTTTTTGGTTAATATGAATAATTCTGCTGGAAATAATCATATATACATTTTTATATGGACATATGTTTTCATTTCCCTTATATATACTTAAGAGTACAATTGCTGGGTCATTTGATAACTCTGTTTAATCTTTTTAGGAACTGCCAACTGTCTTCCCAAAAAGATGCACTACTTTGCATTCCCACTGGCAGTGTATGAAGGTTCCATTGTGTCCACATCCTACCCAACATTTTGTATTGTTGTTTTGATTGTGGCTTTCCTAGTGGTACCTCATCGTAGTCTTGATTTGCATTCACTTGATGGCTAATAATGTTGAGCATTTTTTCACATACTTATTGGCCACCTGTAAATCCTTTGAGAAATATCTGTTTAGAGTCCTTTACCCATTTTTTAATTGGCTTATCTTTTTATTCTTGAGCTTTGAGAGTCTTACATATTCTAGATACAAGTCCCTTATCAGATATATAATTTACAAATATTTTCTCCCATTCTGTGGGTTGTCTTTTCACTTTCTTTATAGTATCTTTTGAAGCTGAAAAGTTTTTAATTTTATAATAATTTCTTTTCTTTTTAATGTTTTTTTTTTTTTTTTCTGATAGAGAGATAGCGTGAGCAGGGGAGAGTCAGAGAGAGAGGGAGATGCAGAATCTGAAGCAGGCTCCAGGCTCTGAGCTAGCTGTCAGCACAGAGCCTGACGCAGGGCTTGAACCCACAAACTGTGAAATCATGACTTGAGCTGAAGTCAGAGGCTTAACTGACTGAGCCACCAGGTGCCCCAAAAGCTTTTAATTTTGATCAAATCTGATTTGCCTATTTTTTCTTTGGTTGCTTGTGTTTTGGCATCCTGTTTAAGAAGGCTTTTACTAATTCTAAGTGATGAGGATTTACATCTAAGTTTTTGTCTAAGAATTGTATACATTTAGACTTTATATTTCAATCTTTGGTCTGTTTTCACTCAGTTATTGTATATGGTTGAGGAAGAGGTCCGGCCTCAGTATTTTGCTTATGGATATCCAGTTGTCCTAGCACCGTCTGTTGAGGAGGTGATTCTTTCCCCATTTTCAGAAACTAATAGGCCATAGATGTATGGGTTTATTTCTGGACTTGCAATTCTATTTTATTTGTTAACATATCTGTATTTGTGCCAGTACATAGTTTTGATTACGTTTTTAGATTGGAAGTATGAATCTTCCAGCTATGTTCTTTTTCAAGATTGTTTTGGCCATTCTAGATCCCTTGAGTTTTCATATGAATTTTAGGATCAGCTCATCAATTTTTGCTAAGATTGGGGCTCTTTTTATTTTTTATTTTTTTTTATTTTTTACAAATTGTTTATTGTCAAGTTGGTTTCCATATAACACCCAGTGCTCATCCCCGCAAGTGAGATTGGGGCTCTTTTTTTTTTTTTTTTTTTCTAGAGAGAGACAGCGTGAGCAGGAGGGTCAGAGAGAGGGAGATACAGACTCTGAAATAGGCTCCAGGCTCTGAGCTGGCTGTCAGCACAGAGCCCGACACGGGACTCGAACCCACGAACCGCGAGATCATGACCTAAGTGAAAGTCGGACGCTTAACCGACTATGCCACCCAGGCGTCCCAATTGGGGCTCTTTTTAAAAGATGAGTATTTAGGGCGCCTGGGTGCCTCAGTCGGTTAAGCCTCTGATTTCAGTTCATGTCATGATCTCATGGTTCATGAAGTTGAGCCCCGTGTTGGGCTTTGTGCTGGCAGCTCAGAGCCTGGAGTCTGCTTCAGATTCTGTGTCTCCCTCCCCTCTCTCTACTCCACCCCCACTCACACTCTTGTCTCTCTCAAAAATAAATAAACATTAAAAATTTTTTTTAACAATGAATATTTGTGTGTGTGTATATATATACATACATATATATCTTCACATTTATATATATCTCTTTTACATATATATGTAGTTTACATTTTTTAAAAAGAACCCAAATCTTTGCAGAAGTTGACATTATATACATTATATAATATATATTACATATACAAAGGGAGAATATATAAATGTAAAGATGTATAAAATAGATATATTCATATATACATGGAGCAAAGGAGGAACAGAACTTTAAAGGTAAAAAAATAAGATTCCCACTGAAAAACTGAAAGCAAAAGGCCAAAGGAAAACTACAGGTAGCTCTAATAATGTCTTCAAAATAGATGAAGAGTTTATAAGGAATGAAGATTAACTTTATTGTTTTCATTGCTCAATTGCAAAAAAGGCACAGGTTTAACTTACAATATTTGAGTTAAAATTGGAAAGAGAGGTGCCTGGGTGGCTCAGTCAGTTAAGCACCTGACTTCAGCCCAGGTCATGATCTCATGGTTCGTGGGTTCAAGCCCCATGTCGGGCTCTGCACTGATAGTGGGGAGCCTACTTGGGGTTCTTTCTCTCACTCCTTCACTCTTGCCCTCCCCCACTGGTGCTTTCTCTCTCTCTCAAAATAAATAAACTTAAGAAAATAAAAATAGAGAATATATCTATATCCCTACCAATGTTACTAGTAGGGGCTATAAAAGGTTCATCTCCTATTGTATTAAGTCTAAAAGTGGATAGTCGTGTTTACTAATGCCTAAGGGGAGATAGAATTAATTGGAAGAGCTCCTGAAATTTCTTCTACTTCAAAAATTCTGACACTTAATGTTTGATATCAAAAAGTTACTCTAAAAATCAATTTTGGGGCGCCTGGGCGGCTCAGTGAGTTAAGCGGCTGACTCTTGATCTCAGCTCACAATCGCAGGGTCATGATCTCAGGGTCACGGTTCAAGCCCAGTGTTGGACTCCATGCTGGGCATGAAGCCTACTTTAAAAAAAGAATCAATTTGTATTCTGTTAATTCATGAATGAATTGTAGTAATTTTAAGTTGGTTTCAGAAGAGCTACTCTATTGCTTCTTCTAAAGCTTATGTATCTAGTAAATGGCTTGGGAAAGTAAGCCAGCTGTTAGATCTTCTTTTCAAAAGATTAGGGGCAACTCTTTCTGCCCACGGGTCCTGTCCTCATCCTTTAATAAAATCACCTTTTTACACCAAAGACATCTTCAAGAATTCTTTCTTGGCCATCAGCTCTGAACCCCACCCTCACTCCAAAACCCCATCATTTGGCACCCAAGCCACCGGGCTTCAAGTCTTTTCATCTGAACTCTGAGCCAGTGCAAACTTGGTCATACCTGGTGGATCTTCAAAGTCCAAAAAAGAGATGCATACCATTAATTTAAGATACCAGTTCAAGCAGAAGCCAGGAGCAGGGACTGGAGGGCTACCTCAAGAAACAAGCCAAAGTACACATGGTGGAGAGTCCCAAATACCACTACGAGTAGGAAAATAAATAACCAAGGTCTCAACAAGAGAGACCATGAGACACCACTCAAAGAACACTTTCTGAACGGACAGGCCCTGGACAGTGAAAGAGCCTTTTTTGGTACAGGAGCATTCACAGGAACAGAGTGCATAACAAGCTCTTAAAACTAACAAGAGATAGAAAGCTAACGAAAATGACAAAACGAAAGAGCTCTCCAAAGAAATTCCAGGAAGAATTGACAGCTAAAGAACTGCTCAGAATAGATATAAGCAAAATAACAAGAATTTAGAACAATAGTCATAAAATTAATCGCTGGGCTTGAAAAAGGCATTGGAAGACATCAGAGAAACTATTGCTACAAAGACTGTGGAGCTTAAAAATAGTTGTGATGAATGAAAAAATGCTCTAAATGAGATGCAGAATAAAATGGAGGCATCCAATGCATAGATTGAAGAGGCAGAAAGGAGAATAAGTGATTTAGAAGACACAAAGAGGAAGCCGAGAAAAAGATAAAACTGATACAGGAACATGAAAGGAGAGTTCGAGACCTCACCGATACAATCAAATGGAATAATATCCGTATCATAGGAATTCCAGAAGAGGAAGAGAGAGGGAAAGGCGCTGAAGGAGTACTTGAACAAATTATAGCATAGAACTTCCCTAAGCTGGGGAAGGAAACCGACATTGAAATCCAAGGGGTACAGAGAACTCCCCTCAGATGTAACTTGAATCAATCTTCTGCACGACATATCATAGTGAAACTGGCTAAATATAAGGACAAAGAGAGAATTCTGAAAGCAGCTAGGGATAAAAGGGCCCTAACATACAAAGGGAAACCCATCAGAGTGGTGATAGGCCTGTCTACTGAAACTTGGCAGGCCAGAAAGGAATGGCAAGAGATCTTCAATGTGATGAACAGAAAAAATATGCAGCCAAGAATCCTCTATCCAGCAAGCCTGTCATTCAGAATAGAAGGAGAGATAAAAGTCTTTCCAAGTAAACAAAAATTGAAAGAATTTGTCACCACGAAACCAGCTCTACAAGCAATCTTGAGGGGGACTCTCTGAGGGAAATGTTGCAAGGAACTCAAGATACAGAGACACTGCCACAAGCATAAATTCCACAAAAGACACGATGATACTAAACCCATATTTTTCAGTAATAAAACTGAATGTAAATGGACTAAATGCCCCAATCAAAAGACATAGGGTAGCAGAATGGATTAAAAAAAAAATCCATCTATTTGCTGTCTACAGGAAACTCATTTTAGACTGGAGGACACCTTCAGATTGAAAGTAAGGGGATGGAGAAATATCTATCATGCTACTGGAAGTCAAAAGAAAGCTGGAGTAGCTATACTTACATGAGACAAACTGGACTTTAAATTAAAGATAGTAACAAGGGATGAAAAAGGGCATTATAATAATTACAGGGTATATCCATCCGGAAGAGCCAACAATTACAATTGTATATGCACCAAATATGGAAGCACCTAAATATATAAAACAACTAATCACAAACAATCTTATCAATAAGAATGTGCTAATAGCAGGGGAGTTTAATACTTCACTTACAGCAATGGATAGATCAAGTAGACAGAAAATCACTAGACACACTGGACTTGAATGACACATTGGACCAGATGGATCTGACATATATTTAGAACTCTACATTCTGAGGCCATGGAATTCACTTCCTTCTTAAGTGCACATGGCACATTCTCCGAGATAGATCACATGCTGGGAAATAAAGCAGCCCCCAATAAATGTAAAAGAGTTGACATCATACCATACACACTTTCAGATCACAATGCTATGAAACTCAAAATCAATCACAGGAAGAAGTCTGGAAAACCTCCAAAAACATGGAGGTTAAAGAACACCCTACTGAAGAATGAATGGGCCAATCAGGCAATTATAGAAGAAATTAAAAAATATATGGAAGCAAACGAAAATGAAAATGCAATGATCCAAACTCTATGGGACGTGGTGAAGGCAGTCCTAAAAGGAAAGTACATTGCACTCCAGGCCAATTTCAAGATTAGAAAAAGCGCAAGTTCAAAATCTAACAGTGCACTTAAAGGAACTAGAGGGAGAGCAACAAGAGCACCCCAAACCCAGTAGGAGAAGAGAAATAGTAAAAATCAGATCAGAAACAAACACTATAGAAACCAAAGAAACAGTTGCACAGATCAATGAAACCAAGAGTTGGTTTTTTGAAAAAATAAACAAAATTGACAAACCTCTAGCCAGGCTTCTCAAAAAGAAGAGAGAGAGCACTCAAATGGACAAAATCATGAATGAAAATGGACTTATTACAACCAACCCCTCAGAAATACAAGCAATTATCAGGGAATACTATGAAAAATTATATGCGAACAAATTGGACAGCTTAGAAGAAATGGACAAATTCCTAAACACACACACACTACCAAAATTCACACGGGAAGAGATTAAAAAACTTGAACAGACCCATAACTAGTAAGGAAATTGAATCAGTTATCAAAAATCTCCCAACAGATAAAGAGCCCTGGGCTAGATGACTTCTCTGGGCAATTCTACCAGACATTTAAAACAGAATTAGTACCCATTCTTCTCAAACTAGTCCAAAAAATAGAAATCAAAGGACAACTTCTGGACTCATTTTATGAACCCAGCGTCACTGTGATTCCCAAGCCAGACAGAGACCCAGCAAAAAAAGAGAACTACAGGCCAATATCCTTGATGAATACAGATGCAAAAATCCTCAACAAGATACTTGCAAATTGAATTCAACAGCACGTAAAAAGAATTATCCACCAAGATCAAGTGGGATTCATTCCTCGGATACAGGGCTGGTTCAGTATTACCAAATCAATGTGATATATCAACAAAAGAAAAGATAAAAACCATATGATCCTGTCGATAGATGCAGAAAAAGCATTTGACAAAATATAGCATCCCTTCTTAATAAAGACCCTAGAGAAAGCCAGGATAGAAGGAACTTACTTAAACATCATAAAAGCCATCTATGAGAAGCCCTCAGCTAACATCATCCTCAATGGGGAAAAACAGAGCTTCCCCCTGAGATCAGGTACACGACAGGGATGTCCCCTCTCACCACTATTGTTTAACATAGTGCTGAACGTCCTAGCATCAGCCATCAGACAACAAAAGGAAATAAAAGGCATCAGAATTAGCAAAGAAGAAGTCAGACTTTCACTTTTCACAGACGACATGATACTTTACATAGAAAACCCGACAGACTCCACCAGGAGCCTACTAGAACTGATCCAAGAATTCAGCAAAGTTGAGGGTACAAAATCAATGCACAGAAATCAGTTGCATTTTTATACACCAACAATGAGCAAAAGAAAGAGAAATCAAGAAACTGATCTCATTCACAATTGCACAAAAAACCATAAAATACCTAGGAATAAACCTAACCAAAGATATAAGAGATCCATATGATGAAAACTATAGAAAACTTATGAAGGAAATTGAAGAAGACACAAAGAAATTGAAAAATATTCCATGCTCATGGATTGGAAGAATAAATATAGTTAAAATGTCATTACTACCCAAAGCAATCTACACATTCAATGCAATCCCAATCAAAATTGCACCAGCATTCTTCTCAAAACTAGAACAAACTATCCTAAAATGTGTATGGAACCACAAAAGACCCTGAATAGCTAAAGTAATATTGAAGAAGAAAACCAAAATGGGAGACATCACCATCCCAGACTTTAGCCTCTACTACAAAGCTGTCATCATCAAGACAGTATGGTATTGGCACAAAAACAGACACATAGACCAATGGAATAGAATAGAGAACTCAGATTTGGACCCAAAAGTGTATAGCCAACTAATCTTCGACAAAGTCAGAAAGAATATCCAATGGAAAAAAGACAGCCTCTTTAACAGATGGTGTTGGGAGAACTGGACAGTAACATGCAGAAGAATGAAACTAGATCATTTTCTCACACCGTACACAGAAATAAACTCAAAATGGATAAAGGACCTGAACGTGAGACAGGAAACCATCAAAACCCTAGAGGAGAAAGCAGGAAACAACCTCCTTGACCTCCACCGCAGCAACTTCTTACTTGACACATCCCCAAAGGCAAGGGAAGCAAGAGCAAAAATGAACTATTGGGACCTCATTAAGATTAAAACCTTCTGCACAACAAAGGAAACAATTCATAAAACTAATAGGCAGCCGACGGAATGGGAAAAGATAGTTGCAAATGACATATTAGATAAAGGGCCAGTACCCAAAATCTATAAGAAACTCACCAAACTCCACACCCGAAAAACAGACAATCCAGTAAAGAAATGGACAGAAGATATGAACAGACACTTCTCCAAAGAGGACATCCAGATGGCCAACAAACACATGAAATGATGCTCAGCATCCCTCCTCATCAGGGAAATACAAATCAAAACCACACTGAGATACCACCTCACGCCAGTCAGAGTGCTTAAAATGAGCACATCAGAGGACTCTAGATGCTGGTGAGGATGTGGAGAAACGGGCACCCTCCTACACTGTTGGTGGGAATGTAAACTGGTGCAGCCCCTCTGGAAAACAGTTTGGAGGTTCCTCAAAAAATTAACAATAGAACTCCCCTATGACCCAGCAATAGCACTGCTAGGAATTTACCCAAAGGATACAGGAGTGGTAATGCATAGGAGCACATGTACCCCAGTGTTCATAGCAGCACTCTCAATAATAGGCAAAACATGGAAAGAGCCTAAGTGTCCATCATCGGACGAATGGATCAAGAAGATGTGGTTTATCTATACAACGGAATACTACATGGCAACGAGAAAGAATGAATTCTGGCCATGTGTAGCAACATCGATGGACCTTGAGGGTGTTATGCTGAGCGAAATAAGTCAGGCAGAGAAGGACAGATACCATATGTTTGCACTCATAGGAGGATTAGGAGGAACTTGACGGAGGACCATGGGGGAGAAGAAGGGGGGAAAATAGTGGGGGAGAGGGAGGGAGGCAAACCGTGAGAGACTCTTGAATGCTGAGAACAAACTGAGGATGGGTGGGGGTGGGGGGGAGAGAAAAGAGGGTGATGGGCATGAAGGAGGGCACTTGTGGGGATGAGCACTGGGTGTTAAATGGAAACCAACTTGATAATAAACTATAAAAAAAAGATTAGGTAATTTGTTCCTGTGATCACTGGTCATCATCGCAGTTCTAGCTTGTGGATAAAATGAAGGGAATGTTGCAGATTCTCGTTAAGGTGTTGAAGTTTCCTAGTTTAGAGATGAGGAATTTTCCAAGCACATAAAGGATTCTCCAATAGGAAAGGACTTAAACTGGAATGTAAGTTAATCATCCTTTTTTTTTCTTTTTTTAATTTATTTTGAGAAGGGGAGAGGCAGAGAGAAAAGGAGAGAGAATCCCTATCAGGCTCCATACCCAGTGCAGAGCCTAATTCAGGGCTCCAGCTCATGAACTGTGTGATCATGACCTGAGCTGAAACCAAGAGTCAAACGCTTAACCAACTGAGCCACCCACATGCCCCAAATTAACCACTCTTAAAACTATCCTCACTTGTTGTCACTGGGGAGGATTGGGCATCATTTTTAAGAGCCTTTGAAAAGCTTAGTTTAGTTAGACAAGAAAAGTTCCTAACAATATAAAAATCAAAAGTAGTAATACAAGTAATATATTTAACAGCACAGTACCTGGTTAAAGAAAATAGCTATCAAATATATATTCTATATCTTTAAAAAATATGAGGTGATGGTGGTTTGGTGGTGATGGTGGATGTTGTATTTGGTTTTATTATTTTCAGTTGAGCATTTTTTTCCCCCAATTCTCTCAAGATACTGTGAGTTTAATTTTTTTTTTTTAATGTTTATTTATTTTTGAGAGAGAGAGCAAGAGAGTGTGTGAGTAGGGGAGGGGCAGAAAGAGAAGGAGACACAGAATCCAAAGCAGGCTCCAGGCTCTGAGCTGTCAGCACAGAGCCCCATGCAGGGCTTGACCCCACAAGCAGTGAGATCATGACCTGAGCTGAAATCAGATGCTTAACCCAGTGAGCCTCCTAGGCGCCCCCTTGTGAGTTAGATTTTTAAATGTTATACCTGATTAGTACAAGGCTCAGAGAGGTTAAATATCCTCTCAGAAGAATACAGTTAATAACCAGTCATAGAAATTTAAATTGAGGTGTGTCTAACTTCTTTCTGTTACGGTGCTTTTTTTTTTTTTTTTTTTTAAGGATTAAAGAAAACAAAACAGAAAAGCAAGATCAAAAGGGAAAGGGGGGGAATAGCATTTAAGCTAATATTAGGATAAACATAGTTGCTATAATTAAGCATCAAATCTAACTCTACATTTTCAAAATTAAATGAGAGAAAAATTTCTTTAACTTTGCTGACAGTCATGATATAAAAGGAAAATAAAAATGATATTACATTAAAATAATTTGACCAGTTTTTGGCACTTTATTTTATTTGAATTATGGGATTTTATAAAAGGAAATACTGATGTTGAGGATATTGCCTGTTATAACAATTTTTATAACAAATGCAGAAACACGCTTAGTATAGTAGAGCTTTGAATTTTCATTGGCCAATGCCAAGGACTTATGCATCAAAATACAAATCAATGAATTCTCTGAGGGAATAGACTGATGTTACTCTAGTATGACGTTTTCCTTGTATCCCCAAGTACTTTTTAGAAGATTTAAGGAACAGATGCATGGACTGCCCTTTAATAAAAGCCTACCATTTTACTATAATAAAGAAAAAGAAGAAGTCTTTTACCCATCCTTTTGATTAAAGATGGATTTGACATTATTTTCTTCTTTGCAAATCTAAAACTGTCTCTTAAACCTGAGGGAAGAATTGGAAGTAAAAGTGTGTAAGCAGGTTCTATATAGTTTGGCAAGGAGCCTTTTGTAAAATTATAACTTTGGCCAAAAACCAAATTGCTTTTTCTAAAAAAGATGTTTTAGAGACAAAAATAAACAAATCTGTTAAATGGAGTGCTAAAGCAGGTGCATCTACAGTTAATCCTTGCTTTTCTGTGGTTTATGCCAATAAACATAAGAGGTAATCTGACTTTTCCTTACATTATTTTAATTTTGGGTGGGGAAACCATTATCCTTTAGTTTTACATGGGACAGTGCAATTCAGACTTACAGTAAGATTGGAATATCTTCTACGTTTAAGGATCAGTTTATGATACCTGAAAATATTGCATATCCTATTTGAAGATGTTTTGCATTTGTGTGGTTATTTATGTATTTTTGTTTTTAGGGTTTTATATGACTGGAAAGAAAGATTGAAACAAGGGTGTGAAATTATTCAGAGTACTCCTTATGGACGCCCTGCAAATATCAGTGGCAGTACCTCATCACAAAAAATTTATATCACTTACCGAAGAGCCTCTGAAAACATGACTCAGAATACGTTGGCTGTCACAGACATATGTATTATCATACCCAGTAAAGGAGAAAGCCCACCACACACATTTTGCAAAGTCGACAAGAATCTCAATAACAGTATGGTAAGTGACTCTTTTGTCTGGTAAAATTGATGAAAAGAACGTAATTTAAAATATTTAAAAGACAGCAGAACATAGTAACTGAATTAAAAATATGTTTTTAAAGATATTGGGTATTTTATTTTTGGGGAAAATACTTAAGTTGTACTTTCAAAAGGAGCTGTGCAAAGAACTATTTGCTTTTCTTTTTTTTTCCCAATTAAAAGAGTATTTTTCCCCTACTGGAAAAGTAATATATAAGCCAAGGTTAACCCCTTCATTTGTGCACTAGATCCCACATACTTAGGTATTTGAGGACATGGCTTCAGCAGTTTTCCTACTTTTTAGGAATCATCAGTCTTTCTCTCTTGGACTATTTCCTCCAGCATGCAAAGCCTATTGCAATATTGCACATCTTTACAAAACTTCTTGACTCCTATGCTTGTCTCTGTCTATTACCTCATTTCATTGTTCTCCTTTACAGTAAAACATCTCAAAGAGGTGACTATCTTCTGTCCCCTTCCTCACTGTGACTCTCTTTAGGTTAGGCTTTTGTTTCTACCATTCTACCAAGATTGCTCTTGCTATTCAATTCACTGGTTTCTATTTGTAATTTTTCAGTAGGTTTTGACATAGCTGATCACTTCTTCCTTCTGGAAACAGTGGCAGGAAGACAAGATAGATTCTCTTCCTGAGAACTCTCTAGTTTTTTTCCTCCTGCCTTACCCATCATTCCCCTTCTGCCTTCACTAACTCCTTCCCGTTGCCCTAATCTATATATAATGCAGTGAAAATTCTACTCTTCTAGTTACTCAGACTAAAAACCTTGGAGTAATCCTTAACTTTTCTCTTCTACTTTTCGTTGCATCTTCTGTAAATTCTGTCGACTCTAATTTCAGAACATATCTTGAATTTGACCACTGATCACCCTCTCCATTGCCACATCTCTGGTCCAAGCCATAATCCCCTTTTAACAGGATGGTTACAAGAGTGTTCTAATATAGGAGATAGGCAAATTTTCATATAAAGGGCTAAATAATAACTGTTTTGGGTCTTATAGTCTCTGTCACATTCTTTTTTTTTTTTTTTTTTTAACAATCCTTTAAAAATGTAAAAACATGTCTTAGGTGTACAAAAATAGGCCTTGGGTCAAATGCAGGCCATAGTGTGCCAGATCCCTGATCTAACTGCTACAGGCTTCCACTTCTGCTTTCTACAACCTATTTATCATGTAGCAGCAAGAGTAGTACTTGTAAAACATAAGTTGCATCATATTCACTCCTCTGCTTACAACCCTTAATGGCTTCACATCTCATTCTTGGTCAAAGTCCTTTCAGTAGCCTTAAGGCTATGCATGATCAATTATAGATCTTTGTTCTTTTATTGCTGTTTTAAATTTTAAAAAGAAACATGTGCCACCCTCCAAAACATTGAGAGGGGAGGCAAATTGTAGGCTTATGAAGTGAAAGTTCTTGTTCTTACTTTTATCTTCTGTAATCCCTTTCCAGGATTACCAGTTAACAATTTGGCTTGTGTCCTTTCAGACCTTTTGTCCTTTCAGACATGTGTGGAATATACATCATGTGAATGAATTTATCCTTTATTTTTCAAAAATTGGAAATTTCTATATATTCTGGTAGAAGCTTTTTTTCTACTATCCACCTGTATGAGTTAATAGAACTCTCTATTTAATTCTTGTAATAATTATATAATATTCTAGAAAATAAAAATAAAGAATGATGATTACAAGTTGTTTCCAGTTCTTCCCATTATTAATGATGCTGCTTTGATCAACCCTGTACCTTTTTCTTTGTGTGCATATTTATTGGAGTGTCTCTGGAAGAATAAATAGTTTTAAGTGAAACTGATGGGTCCCTGGGTATGCTGCATGTTTTGAAAAGTGTTGACACACTGCTCTGAAAGGGCTCTGGCAGTTTATATGTTCATTAAGAATGCCCTTTTCCCAGAGCACCTGAGTGACTTAGTTAAGCGTCTGACTTCAGCTCAGGTCATGATCTCATGGTTCGTGGATTCGAGCCCCACATTGGACTCTTGCTGACAGCTCAGAGCCTGGAGCCTGCTTCAGATTCTGTGTCTCCCTTTCTCTGCCCCTCCCCCACTCTCACTTTGTCTCTTTCTCTCACAAAAATAAACATCAAAGAAAAAGAATGCCCTTTCCCTTGGGGTGCCTGACTGGCTCAGTTGGTGGAACATGTGACTCTTGGTCTCAGGGTCATGAGTTCAAGCCCCATGTTGGGCATGGAGCCTACTTTAAAGAAAAACGGTTGTTACCAATCTCTTTTTTAAGTATTGACTAATAAAGCAAGAAATCATTCTAATTTTAATTTGCATTTCTTTCATTTTGTGGAGGTTGAGCATCTTTTAATATAGAACAGCATTGAATGGCAGAATATTACTGCATTAAATGGATTTTGTCACAATTCATTGTATTTCACATCCATTAATTCAGTTAATTCTCACAACCACCCAGAGTACCAGTTCCCACCCACATTTTACAGAGAAGAAAATTTGAGAGTTAAAAAGGTTGTTTGCCCAAGGTCATACCTTCAATAAGCAGGTGAACCAAGATTCGGACCCAAACTACAGAACTCTAAATCAAACTCCTATACACTATACGGCATTGCTAAGTTATTTCCTTATGATATGTCCTGAAATTTGTAGATCAAAGCTTTACTTTTAAGATTTTTATCCAGAAAAGTTTAACCAGTTTATATATTCCTACCAACAAACGTGAAAGTGTTGAATTTTTTAAATATAACTTTGTAAATACTTGGATTTTTAATCACAAATTTTCAAACTTAATTTCTTAGTTATCCCAAAACAGATATGTACATTGTCCTGTTATAACTATGTAAATGAATACTTTGCTAAGATTTAAGATACTTTTTTTTAATGTTAATTTATTTATTTTGAGTGAGAGACAGAGCATGTGAGCCAGGGAGGGGCGGAGAGAGAGAGAGAAAGAGAAAGGGAGGGAGAGAGAGAAAAAAATCCCAACCAGTCTCCTCATTGTCAGCACAGAGCCCATTGTGGAGCTCAATCTCATGAACAGTGAGATCATGATCTGAGCCGAAATCAAGAGTCAGACACATGACCGACTGAGCCATCAGGTGCTCCAGAATTTTAAGATTTTATACACATTTATTAAGTTATTATGGGAAATTGATTTTTTAAATTATTTTTTGTTTTCTGTTAAGCTAGCAACATGAGAAATACTGAAGGTTTAGATAAAGCTAGAAGAGGAAGAACTGGAGTATATTGATAATGTGGCTGGATACAATGCAGATTTTGAGACCCTGAAAAATATTTTTAACTCTGTCAGTAAGATAGTAAAATAGATTGGTGGTTAGAGTCAAGTGGATCACAGCACGGACTCTGGAGCCAGTGTGTCTGGCTATGAATCCTAATTCTGACACTTCTGGCTCTGCGACTTTGGGCAAGTAACTTTGTCTCTCTATGCATCAATTTCACGATAGTAAAATGAGGATTATAATAGCATTTAAGTTACTGTGATGATTAAATGAATTTACAACTGTGTCCTAGTACACATGGGACATATGAAAGCACTATATGTGTATTAACTTATCTGTATCTTTTAATCCAAATTTTCTTAAAAGAAAAACCTGCATCTGGGGCGCCTGGGTGGCTCAGTTGGCTAAACATCCAACTTTGGCCATGATCTCGCTGTCTGTGAGTTCGAGCCCCACGTTGGGCTCTGTGCTCACAGATTAGAGCCTGGAGCCTGCTTCAGATTCTCTGTCTCCCTCTCTCTCTGCCCCTCCACTGCTTGTGCTTTCTCTCTCAAAAATAAACAAACATGAAAAATTTAAAAAAAAGAAAAACCTGCAACTTTAAGTAGTATTAGTATTTTTTTCAAATCTTTAAATAGGTAATTCAGAAAATAGATATTGACATGATCTAAAGTGTATCGAAAAAGAATAACTGCAGCATTGTTACCCCCAATTAAATGCCCATTTTTTTTGGTCAACAGCCATTCATATACAAAATGCTCTATTCTTTTGTGCCATCCTTGCATATTATTTTGATTTGGTGATGACATGTGATAGTTGGAGAGATTTTGATGGGAAAAAAAGATGATGGTAGCAAACAGTTTCACAAGCCTTATGTGGTATTGATAGTGATGGCAAGAAGGGTTTTATTTTTATATTTTTAATTTTTAAAGCTTATTTATTTATTGTATGAGATAGAAAGAAAGCACGAGCAGGGGAGGGGCAGAGAGAGAATCCCAGGCAGGTTCCATGTTGTCAGGCTGGAGCCCAGCACAGGGCTTGAACCCACGAACCGTGAGATCATGACCTGAGCCAAAGTCTGATGCTCAATCGACTGAGCCACCTGGGCACCCCACAAGAAGAGTTTTAAAGCTTTTATGATATGATGTCCTGCTTAATATCATTTCAGATTTCGTTTGGAATTTTAGCAAGATTATGCAGGCTCACAGATAACTTGCCGTTTTCCCATTGGCAAATTTTCCATTTATTTTGTGGATGTGTTAGTTTTTGATACAAAGTAAATTGATAATGTCATCAGAACCATTTCTAGGTTTTATTAGTTCATCAAGGTGTTCCAAGTAGACTTAATGCATTGAAACTGAACTCAGAGATAGGAATTTCTATATTTCCTTAATCTGAAGCATTGGTCCCAATGCTGTCAGGAAGCATTTATTCTCTACTAAAAAAAAGCAAGAGGAATATAACATAGTGTGAACAGAAGTGGACTCCATATTAACTATTGGATTTGAAATCCAGATATGTGATTAGGTAGGTTCCTTAATTCTTTGTACCTCAGTTTCCTCATTCATGAAATAAGGATAAAGTTGTACTTCATTTTTGTGAAGATTAAAATGAATTAATATTTTTAACTAACAGGATACTGCTTGGTACACGGAAATTGCTAAATATTAGCTATAAGTTTGGTTAACTCTGCTTCATCAGTCCCTTTTATGTGTATTTAATGTCTGGGGAAAGATTTTCTTTTCATTTTTTAAATTGTATTGAGATATAATTGACATTCAGCAAGGAAGGGCTTTTTTTAATTTAATTTTTAAAGTATTTATTTTGAGAGAGACAGAGACAGAGTGTGAGCAGGGGAGGGGCAGAGAGAGCAAGAAAATCCCAAGCAGGCTCTACACCCTCCGTGCAGAGCCTAACATAGGGCTAGATCTCAGGAATTGTGAGATCATGACCTGAGCCAAAATCGTAATCTGAACTGAAATCAGGAGTTGGACACTTAACCAACTGAGCCACCAAGGCTCCCCAAGGAAGAGCTTTTTAAATTTTATTTTTATCCAGTGTTTAAGCTCCTCCTAAATTCTTTTTTTTTCTTTTTTTTAATATTTTTATTTATTTCTAGGAGAGAGAGAGAGAGAGACAGCGTGAGCAGGGGAGGGTCAGAGAGAGAGGAAGTCACAGACTGAAACAGGCTCCAGGCTCTGAGCTGGCTGTCAGCACAGAGCCCGACGCAGGGCTCAAACCCACGAACCACGAGATCATGACCTAAGCGAAAGTCGGACGCTTAACCGACTAAGCCATCCAGGCACCCCTCCTCCTAAATTCTTTTAAGAAATACTATGGGGCACCTGGGTGGCTCAGTCGGTTGAAGTCCAACTTCAGCTCAGGTCATGATCTCGCAGTTCCTGAGTACGAGCCCTGCGTCGGGCTCTCTGCTGTCAGCCTGTCAGTGCAGAGCCCGCTTTGGATCCTCTGTCTCCATTTCTGCCCCTCGCCGGCTTGCGCTCTCCCAAAAATAAATAAATATTAAAAAAAAAAAAAAAGATACTATAGGAATAAAACCCCTTAAATGCTTATTTTTTTATCCATACATATATCAGTCCTGAATATAGGGAAACTTGCCTGATCTTAGCAGTTGATATCTTTTTTTAGCCAGTGGATTGTGTTTTATATTTATTAACAATCTTTGTTTCCATTGACTATAAGGTAGTATAAGCAAATTTTGTTCTTTGGAGCAGATGTACAGTGACTTCTAACTCTTTCAGAAAATTTAAAATAGACACGCAATATAGAAGACTTATGTTCATATCTGTCTAATGTATATATAAAGAATCAGGAAGTGGTTGGGATTAAATTATTGATGTGTTGATCATACTCATAAATAGTTATGTAGCTGACTCTTATTTTTGAAGGTTAGGTAGCTTGAATGAAAGTTATCTACTAGGTTTCTAAATTAGGAAAACAAACAAAAGACCAATGTAATGGACATGAGATGTATGGTGAATCTTTCCTCAAATTCTTACATGATAGTTTGTACCAGGTGTCTAGCTTTGGCCTCAAAAAGAATCATCCCCACCTTCCCATTAAGCTTATGGAAGACTTTTCAAGAATTATTTGTTTTAAGGCTTTGGAGTATAAGCCTTAAATAATTTGTACTTTGACTGATTTAGAATAGAAGCATGTTTTAGAGCCAGGAGAGAACTTTAAGTGCTCATGTAGTTCAAAATGCTCTTCTGGATGCTTTGATTCACACAGCTAATTTTTGGCAAATTTGGGACCATCTCCTCAGTTTTTGACTCATTGAGAGTATTTTTTTTAATTCTGTATCCAAATGACTTTTTTGTTTTACAGCCATTTAAGAATGTTCATATTTGAGGGGCACCTGGGTGGCTCAGTCAGTTGAGCATCTGACTATAGCTCAGGTCATGATCTCATGGTTCATGAATTCAAGCCCCACATCAGGCTCCCTGCTGTCAGCACAGAGCCTGCTTCAGATCCTCTGTCTTCCTCTCTCTCTACCCCTCCCCTACCCCTCCCCTGTTCACTTTGTCTCTCAAAAATGAATAAACATTAAAAAAAAAAGAATGTCCATATTTGATTTATCAGGATTATTTAGAAAAGTAGAGTTATTAACTAAGCAAGTAATTAAATCATGTACCTAATTCCTAAAAAAAAAAAAAAAACAAAAGCAACAAAACATCTGAAAGTGTGTGCCACAAATGGGTACTTAATTTATAAGTTAAACTTTTATTTTATTTTATTATCTTTATTTTTTTATGTAGAGAGCAAGTACAAGCAGAGGAGAGGGGCAGAGGGAGAGTGAGAATCCCAAGCAAGTTCTGTACCCTTAGCGCAGAGCCTGAAGCAGGGCTCAATCTCAGGAATAGTGGGATCATGCCTTAAGCCAAGATCATGACCTGAGCTGAAATCAAGAGTCGGTCACCCCAATTGACTGAGCCACCCAGGTGCCCCAGCTTTTAGACATATTTCTAATTATTAAGAGACTACTATAATAGGGCACTTGGGTGGGTCAGTAGGTTTAGTGTCTGACTTCAGCTCAATCATGATCTTAGGGTTTATGAGTTAGAACCCCAAGTCAGGCTTGCTGCTGTTAGCACAGAGTGTGCTTGGGATTCTCTGTCCACCACACACACACCCTCCACTCTCACATGCTCTGTGCTCTCTTTCTTTCAAAAATAAATAAACATTTAAAAAAGAATTGTAAAGGGGTGCCTGGGTGGCTTAGTCAGTTAAGCGTCCGACTTTCGCTTGGGTCATGATCTCGCGGTTCGTGGGTTCGAGCCCCGCGTCGGGCTCTGTGCTGACTGCCAGTTCAGAGCCTGGAGCCTGTTTCAGTCTGTGACTCCCTCTCTCTCTGACCCTCCCCGGCTCACGCTGTCTCTCTGTCTCTCTAGAAATAAATAAAAACCCTAAAAAAATAAAATAAAATAAAATAAAAAAGAATTGTAAAAAGAGACTTCCATAACAAACACCCCTGTGTTCATCCCCTAGATTTAACAGATGGTAACAATTTAACATATTGGCTTCAAATGTTTTAATTTGTTAAAAAAAATTTTACAGGTTTAGCCAAAGCCTCATCTTCCATCCTTTTCTGTCCTCTGGAGTTAACCATTAGCCTGAAGCTAGTGCATTTCATTCACATTTATTTAAAAACTTGTACTACATACCTATAAGTATATATTATTATTTTGTGTACTTTATAATTTCACATAAATGGTGATATGCTGAGTATATTCTTCTGTGACTTGCTTTTTTTAAAACTCATTACTATGTTTTTGAAAATTAGCAAAGTTCATCTAAACTACTGGATAGTAGTTCATTAATAAATGAACCTCAGTTTATTTTAATCATTCCCCTACTGGTAGACACTTCTATTGTTTCCATTTTGAGAGGGGGAAATCTATTATGAACAGTAATGCAGTATGTTGACTTTTCATCTAAATTTTTTTCTTGCTTTCTTAAACATTTTTCATGTGTCTCCAGCAGACCAGTATGTTAAATTGTGCTCAGGACATTAAATTATCCTCATTGCCATGTTGGCATTTGTATTTATAAATGTTTTAGTATTTTTGTATCAAAAGAATGGATGTGTAAAAGTCAAGTGAATATTAATATTATTATAAAAACATAAGCCTGTTTTTCAAGTTAACAAAAAACCCTCAGTGATAACCTTTGTTGAGAAGAAAGGAACTATATGATCATTTGAATATGGCAGAAAACAAAAGGAATATTCTAAAATCAAAAACAAGGACTTAGAGATAACAGTAAAAGTTAGGGGACTCTGGAGGAAAAGAACCGCAGATATCAAAACTAAAAGAGGATTTTCTGAAGTTTTTCACACACATAAGATCCAGCAAAAAAAAAAGAAAGTAGGAGGAACCATTGTTCTAGAAATGCTTTAAATGTTTAAGTTATAGAGTGCCTAGCTGGCTCAGTCAGTAGAGCATGTGCCTTTTGATCTAAGGGTGGTGAGTTTGAGCCCCAAGTTAGGTTTAGAGATTATTTAAAAATAAAATCTTGGGGAGGCGCCTGGGTGGCTCAGTCGGTTAAGCATCTGACTTTGTCTCAGGTCATGATCTCATGGTTTTTGGGTTCCAGCCCACACGCACCTGTGTGCTGACAACTCAGAGCCTGTTTCAGATTCTGTGTCTGCCTCTCTGTACCCCTCCCCCACTCATGCTCTGTCTCTATCTCAAAATAAATAACCCTTAAAAAAATAAAAATAAAATCTTGGGGTGCCTGGGTGGCTCATTCGGTTTAGCATCCAACTCTTGATTTCACCTCAGATCCTAATCCAAGGGTCATAGGATCGAGCCCTGTTTTGGGCTTCACACTGATAAGTAAGACAATATATAATATGCCATGTGGTAGTAAGTACTATAGAGGAAGAAGAAAGCAAAGTGGGATGATAAGGAAGACTGGGCAGGTAGAGGGAAGATTGTTATAGAAGACGATGAAGGAAGGACTCTCTAATGAAGTGATGTTTGGAGTTGAGCCCAGAGGAGTTGAGGGAGTGTCTGTGTGCACACCATCTGCGACAGTGTCTGTCACCATCTAATGTCAAGTAGCAAATCTCCCAAGTCAAATCTCCATTTCAGACCTCTTGCTTTAGCTCCATTTGACTCTTCACTTGGATGTCTAATAGATGTTTCAAACTTATCATGTCTAAAACTGAACTCCTTTTCCTCACCCACTTCCAGCCAGTCTGCTTTATCCACAGTCTTCCCCATCTCTATTGCAGCTAGGACTAGAAATTTGCGATTCCTTTGGGAGTAGCTGTGCTACACAACGATGGGACTAAATGTATGAGATCATACACAGAAAGAAAAGGAAAGAAGAGCTCACATTTAATGTGATCTGAGGAGTGGCCAGAGAATGGCACCAGGAGAATGTGATGCTTCAAAAGGCGAGAACATGTTTCAGGAGTTATTAGTGGTGTCCAGACCTGCTGAGAGGTTGGAGAAGATGAAGTCAATGAATCAACTGTTAGATTTGGCATCATTAAAGTTGTTAAAGTGTTCTTTTAAGGAATGGTGTGATTAAAATCTGACTGGGAATGGATTCAGGAGAGGATAGGAAACAAGGAAACAGATATAGCAAATTATAACTCTTAAGTTTTGGTATAAAGAGCTGTAGAAAGAGGCTGTGGAATCTAAAGGAAGGGATACCGATGGGTAGATATTTCTTAATCATTTCTTCCCCAAGTTTGGAGTTGGAATAAAATCTAAATTGTTATGGCTTAGTTATTTAAATGGTCAAGTTTTCCTCATGTTATTGCTGTTACAATGGGGAAAAAACATGAAATATTACTTCTGAAAGGAAAGTGGGCAAAAAATGATGACAAAATAACGAACAGAAATCTGTTACTACATCTTAGATAATATGTATTTGGAGATATCAAAGAGTCTATTTTATTAAGTTACTACCTTTAAAGGTAAATAATATTTCTTTTTTTTATTCAGTGGGGATCAGCAGTGTACTTATGTTATAAAAAATCAGTGGCAAAGACTAACACTATATCTTACAAAGCTGGTAAGTATAATTTTTCATGGAATACTTAATATATATATGTATTATGAAAGCTAGCAAAATTTAAGGATAAAGAAATCTTATAATGTGTTAGTGTCAGAACCAGCACCACAACCTATGTCTTTTTTTTTCCTGTTTTGTCTCATCCTTAAATTTATTGGATACTTAATGGAAGATTGATTTTAAAAGGAGCCGGGGTAACCGTGTTGAAAATTTCAAAAAACTATATTCATATGCTTCAAAGTAATGTGACTACAAACTAAAGTTTTAGAATTGTGTTTGTATTTGTGTATGTTTCTTTAGGATAATCTTTTCTTGTTTGTCTTACTTAGCCTTCATGGGTGAAGGTTGATAAATATTATTTATTATGAATAGTTATAATGTTTGAGGATTAAAATATTGGATATATCCTATTGATCCTTTCAGAGCTATTTGATGAACATATGTGTAATGTAATGTTAAATAGTTATGAAACATTTTAGCATCATTCAAATTTTGAGCACCTAAATTCAAGAGGTGACAACCTAATATTTATTATTGTTTTTATAGGTCTAATTTGTAGATATCCTCAAGAAGATTACGAGTCTTTCTCACTCCCAGAATCTGTTCCCCTCTTCTGTTTACCAATGGGTGCAACTATTGAATGTTGGCCAGCAAATAGCAAATACCCTCTCCCTATTTTTTCTACATTTGTGTTAACTGGAGCCTCAGCTGAAAAGGTACTGTGTGTTTTAACAACTATCAACAAATGTCTTGTACGTTTTCTTTTTTTTTGTTTAGTTTATTTATTTTGAGAGAGTTGGAGAGTGGGGCATGAGTGAGAGGGGCAGAGAGAGAAAGAGAGAGAATGAATCCCAAGCAGATGTCACACTGCCAGCACAGAGCCTGATATGGGGGTCAGACTCAGGAAACTGAGAGATAATGACTTGAGCCAAAACCAAGAGTTGTGCACTTAAGCGACTGAGCCACGCAAGTGTCCCTTTTGTACATTTTCAAGTCTTAAGTTTTACGTAATGTAAGGAAGAGTAGAAAAATAAAACCTGGTTAAATTGAATCTGTTACACTTACCTCTTCCAGTTGATTAAAATAACTATATCCAGAGATAAAGGAAAAGAGAAATTTCATTCTGTCCCATATACCCCAATGCTTTTTTGTGAATATGGTAAAAGATTTTTTTTCATCATCAAATGATGATCCTTCATTGCTTCATTTTCGGTCAACCAGAAGCTTTGAGAGTATTACAAAAGACATTATTAAATATGCAAAGCTCTTTGGAATCATAGACAATGATAGTTGGAAGGGACCTTGGAAATCATGTAGTCTAACACCCTCATTTTATAGATTGGGAAATTGAGGTCCAGAGAAATTTAGTGAATTGCCTGAAGTTGGAATATGTATTTCCTTGTCTAAAATTCTCTTCCACTGTCTACTAAATAATTATTTTCAGTCATTTTGTTATAGAGAATATTGATTCAGTTGCTTTACTCTTCAGAAAACAAACTTGATTTAATTGAAAAATCTTTTTTTTCAATAATGAGATGTGAGAGTAGCACTATGTAGTGTTTTTCATTTTTTTATTTTTATTTTTTAACATACTCCAAAAAACCAAAAGAGATATTTGTGTTCCTGGTATCTGGCACCTTCTCTGGCTCATAGGCATCTAAAAGGCTTTTAATTGCCTAGCTCATAATGCCTCGTCTTTTAAATATTTAATGATGTGATTTGAATAGATGATATAAGGTGTATTTATTAAATATATTACTTGTTTTTCAGGTCTATGGTGCTGCTATTCAGTTTTATGAACCATATTCTGAGGAAAATCTCACAGAAAAACAGAGACTTCTTTTGGGTTTAGCATCATCAGCAGATGGGAAATCTGATAGTTCCAAAACAATTCACACTAATAAATGCATCTGTCTTCTTTCTCACTGGCCTTTTTTTGATGCATTCAGGAAGTTTCTCACTTTTCTGTATCGTTATTCTATCTCTGGACCTCATGTCCTTCCAATTGAGAAGTAAGTTAGAATCCTTCTTGGTTCAAAATTTAGCAGATCTTTTATATTTGAACTGGTAATTCAGTAAATTTTATATAGAAACTAGATTTCTCAAGAGTTACTTGAAAAAAGTAATTTGGCTATTTCAGTTAGGTAATATTTCTCTAGTATACTTTTACAACCATTTATTTTAAATATATCTCTAACAAAATGAAATGAGTGTTTTGTTTTTTGATGTTCTTATGAAGTTTGGAGATCCTAATTAGCTTTTTTTTTTTGCTGGTTTTGTAATTATTATTTTTCAAATAATTTGGGTTTGTTATTAACTTTTTAAAAATATTCGCTACTACTTTTAGACATCATAAATTTAAAGAAAAAATTAAATAAATGCATTCTTTATTCTTTTTAAAAATTCAGTGATTTGCCTTCAATCACTAAAAATGAATAATGTTTTATGCAATAAGATTTGTTGCAAATGAGATCTAAATATATTCATGCCTATTTGAATATTATTTTATACCATCTATTACTTAAACTCTTTTGTATTTTTTTAATGTTTATTTATTTTTGAGAGGGAGAGAGAGAGAAAGAGCAGGAGAGGGACAGAAAGAGGGAGACAGATGATCTGAAGCTGGCTCTGCCCTGACAGCAGAGAGCCCTATGCAACCTCTCCTGAACTGTGAGATCCTGACCTGAGCTAAAGTCAGATGCTTAACCAACTGAGCCAACCAGTGCCCCAACTCTTTTGTATTCTTAAGAAAAATTTTCTGACTGTGGTTCAGTGACTATTGGGAAGTGATAGAATTACTGTAAGAGCATTCAGTGTACAATATTACTCTAATTTCTTCTTATATTTTTGTACTCCCATCTCAGTATTTTACTCTAGCAGTTAGCAAATATTTTGGTCTCAGGGACTTTTATACTCTTAAAAAATGAGGACCCCTGAAGAACTTTTCTTTATGTCTTATATCTGCCAATATTTATTATAATAGAAATTAAAATGGAGAAAATATTTAATATTTTAAAATCATCACATGTTAACAAGTATTTTTCTTGAAAAATAAGTCTTTTCAAAAAAATTAATGAGAAGAGTCATGTTGTTTTACATTTTTGCAAATCTCTAATGTCTGGCTTAATTGAACACAGCTAGGTTCTCATACATGCTTCTGCATTCAGTCTGTTGCAATATGTTGTTTGGGTGAAAGTATATGAAAAAACCTGGCCTCACACAGGTATGTAAGTAGGAAAAGGGAGAGCATTCAAATAGCCTTTTCAGAAAATTGTGTGGAATTTCTGCTTTGACACTGCCCAAAACCTGACAAGTGAAATTTGTTATAAGTTATTCTCAGTGTATAGTGTAAAGCTTTAGTAATAGACTTTCTCTGTTACATTACAGTCTATTGATTTTTTTCACTCTAAGTGGAACTTTTACACGTGCATGGTTTTGTAGCATCATATGTTGATCATTTGGAAAATACCAGTTCATGGCATTTAACATAGATAAATTTCATTTGTTAATAGCACCACCTATTTCATCAGAAAAATTTTTGAGTATTGAGAAGTTGTCAACTACATGGTGGCAAAATTCTGATTTTAACTTAAAATTTATTTATTGAATTATTGGCAATAATACTTTGAGTTCTTTTTCTTTTCTTTTTTTTCTTTTTAAAGATTTCATTTTTAATCAATCTCTATACCCAGTGTGGGTCTTGAACTCACAACTCCAAAATTAAGAGTCATACGCTTCACTGTCTAAGCTAGCCAGGAGCCCCTGTAAGTTATTTTTCTTGAAGCAATAGGCTCACCTTATTCATTTTTATATAGAAAAAATTTGAGGAATACCTAACATTGGATAACATTAATTTATTAATTGTTCTTTCAAGGAAAAATGTTATTCTGTGAGAACAACAAAACAATAATTAAGTTATTTGATCACTGTCCACATAGTATGTTACATATTATCCACTGTGGAAGAAGTAAAAGTTAAAATGGCTTTTGAAATATTGGTAACACAAACTTTGTTGAACCTGAGGAACTATTCATATGAAAAGCCATTGGAGTTAGGTAGAAGCAACTTTAATGGGAGGAATGATTTTTGGTGTTTGTTCACTTGTTTTTTGTAGTAGCAGGGATTTCGAAATTATAAGTACACAAAGCATTTGACTCAACTTGGACTTGTGGTGATATGTTGACCTTTATAGTATGTGTTCACTTTGGAATCAATTGGATTTTGTCTATTTGTTTTTAAGGCATATTTCTCATTTTATGCATAAAGTTCCTTTTCCATCTCCTCAGAGACCACGGATTTTAGTTCAGGTAAGATTTTCTTGATAAAAGTGCCCTATTAAACAATTATTGGCTCTGTCAAAATGTACCCTAAGAATAACATTTTAAATGGAGGAAAAGATCAAATGCAAACCAGATAATAGTTCATGTGGGACTTTGGGTTCTTATTGTTTTATTAATTGTCTTCCAGACAGGCATCTAATGTTTCCCCTTTGGTAAAAGATTGAAGACTTAAAGTAAACAACAGTAGACATTTTGAACACACACAAAGGGATTTCTTTCCCTCAGTTTGTTATAGGTAATTTAAAGTTTGTCTATGCCTTTCGCATTTATTCCCGAAGGTGTATATATTAGAATAGATATAAGAGAAAGTGGTGCATTTTCATATATTATGCAGGGTATGTGTTCATATCTTTGTGATGGGGAAGTTCAAAATGAACACATTTTTTTCCCCTATCTCTTTTCCCAATTGACTGTATCTTTTCTCTTTTGTTTACATTTATTTTTTGTTTGTGTTTTTGATTTGTAAGATATCTGCCTATTTAATCACTATTTACAAAGTGATTTATATAAAGAAAATATTTTTATGTGTTATCTCTATATGTGCTTTACTATATTTATCACAGTCCTTAAAGAGAATGGGGTATCATTCAAAATGAGAAGCATTTGGCAAATAGGTATTTACAAATTTGGAGAAATTTGCATAAATTTGAAGATGTAAGTAAAAATAATGACATTATTATATTGATACAGGTAAAATGTCTAGAAAAAGTATTATTTTTATAATCTTTATAATCAGTCTGTATATCCACATATCATCCCTGTCTTCTTGATATTTAGTGCCAGAACATACACACACACACACACACACACACACACGTTGGTAATTTTTTTCTATTGAGGAGCAAACAGTACATATTTTAGTCTTTATAAGCTACTCTGCCTCTGTCAAAACTACTCAGCTCTTACTACACAAAAGCAGCTATAGATAATTCCTAAACGAATGAGCATGGCTAAGTGTTCCAATAATACTTTATAAAAACAGATGGCCTGTGGATTTGCCCTGGAGGCCATAGGTTTACTAACCCTGATTTTGTGGTATTAAATGAATAATTTAGTCTTTCAATAAAATGTTGTTAAAATGACATTAGGGGATCATTGAGGAACAGGATGAAAAGAGAATTCAGAGTAGGGGAAATTAGTAGTTAGGTCAGTGGTTAGGACATACTTTTCAGGATCTTAATAAGTGATGTAAACAGTTTCTATACTGGTTAATGGTTATGTTGAAACTTGATGGATGTCATCATTAGCCAAAGAGTTGTTTGTTTTTTTTTTACGAGAAAGTGGTGTGTTAAGGCTCATCTTTATATTTTAAACACTTTATTGTAAATCTTCCAGTTATCACCACATGATAATCTGATTCTCAGTCAACCTGTTTCTTCACCTCTTCCACTAAGGCAAGTAAAACTTTGTTTCTATTTATGTTTCTCTAAATCTCATGTGTGCTAAAGTGACTTTCACGTATTTTCTCTTTCCTAGGAAAAATTTCAAATGTTGATGGAAATACTTCTCATTTAACTGTTATCTAAATTCCTTTTATTTAAAGAAGAAAGAAAAACCTTTACAATAGTTTGGTATTTTGTGTATCCATTTATTATCAAGTACTTATTATTGTGTAAATAGGTATATATGTATATACATTATGAAAACAATGGTTTTTAGGTTTAAATACCTACTGAAGAACGTTCAAATGTAATTAATTTTCAATTTAATCCCCAAATCAAAGGTACTCACAAATACAACCATGGAATAAATAATGTATTTCATCACTTAAAAGTTCAGAGAAATTATGAAATCTGTTTTTTCTGAAGTATCAGTCCTTGAAATTTAATTAGCAGTGTAATTTTCTAGCCAAGAAATCATTACAATATAATTAAGTTATTTTGTAGCACATACCTGAGGGAGACCAGCTGCCATCTTTGACATTAATTTTGTAAGAATTGCAGATTATTTCATCACTATATCTCAGTCCAGAGCAACCAGTGTTTTCTTAACCTTTGTTTGAGCAGAAAATAAACTAGAAATACTGACTGCGACTATGTATAAAAAGATCCTAATACCCAAGAGGACTTTTTTTTTTTGGTAACAGCTTTATTGATAAAATTCACACACTGTATAATTCACCCAGTTCAATTGCACAGTTCAATGGTTATATTCACTCTGTGAATAGAGATATATGGAGATCACCATAATCATCATTTACATCACTCTAAAGAGAATTTCTGCCATTTCTACTCACACAAATATGCATTCGCACACACACGCCAACACACCTCCCCAGCCCAAGGGGACCATTAATCAACTTTCTGTTGCTACAGATTTGTGTATTCTGAATATTTCATATAAATGAAATCATATAACATGTAGCCTTTGGTGTGTGGCTTCTTTCACTTATTATAATGTTTCCAAAGTTCATCCATGTTGTATCATCATACTTTATTCCCTTTCCGTTTCCAACAAATATTCCATTATATGGATAGATGACATTTTATTTATTCATTCATTAGTTGATAGACATTTAAGTTGTTTCTACTTTTTGGCTACAGTGAATAATGCTGCTATGAACATGCAGAAGTTTTTTGTGGACATGTTTTCCTTTCTCCAAGAGAGCTGTTATTAATTTTGCTTTATTTTTTAAAAAGTTAAGGGGGGGCCTGGGTGGCTCAGTACATTAAGTGTCCTACTTCAGCCGAGCTCATGATCTCACGATTTGTGAGTTCAAGCCCCATGTTGGGCTCTGTGCTGACAGCTTAGAGCCCGCAGCCTGCCTCAGAGTCTGTGGTTCCCTCCCTCTCTCTCTCTCTGCCCCTCCCCCACTCACTTCTCTTTCTCCCTCTCTCTCTCTCTCTCTCTCTCTCTCTCAAAAATAAATAAACATTAAAAAATTTTTAATACAAAATAAAAATAAGTTAATTTGGTGAAGCCAATTATTTAGCATTATATAGACAACAACTGATCGGCTTACTGAATTAAGTCAGTCCAGTATGTTGTTACTACACAGAATGTCTCAGTTTGGGTTATTAATTTGCTTTGTATGTATACGTCACTTTGTAGCTCTCAATTTTGTATTACTCTTATCGTTACAATAGTAAAGATAATCTATTTGTAAATCCAAATCTTAATGTATGTGCTTGCCTTAAGAGAGGTGAGCCTGTAAGTCATGTATTTTTCCTAATAATTAACAATGAAAGATGAGCCATTTTTTAAAAATTTCCATTAAAAACCTTGCTTTCGGGGCACCTGGATGGTTCAGTCTGTTAAGCCTCTGACTTCTGCTCAGGTCATGATCTCATGGTCTATGAGTTCGAGCCCCGCATCAGGCTCTGTGCTGCCAGCTCAGAGCCCGGAGCCTGCTTTGGATTCTGTGTCTCCCTTTCACTCTGCCCCTCCCCCATTCATGCTTTGTCTCTGTCTCTAAAAAATAAACGTTAAAATTTTTTAAAAATAAAATAAAAAAAAATGGGGCGCCTGGGTGGCTTAGTCGGTTAAGCGTCCGACTTTCACTTAGGTCATGATCTCGCGGTTCGTGGGTTCGGGCCCCGTGTCGGGCTCTGTGCTGACTGCCAGCTCAGAGCCTGGAGCCTGTTTCTGTCTGTGACTCCCTCTCTCTCTGACCCTCCCCTGCTCACGCTGTCTCTCTCTCTCTCTCTCTCCTAGAAATAAATAAAACATTAAAAAAAAAATTTAAAGAAAAATAAATAAATAAAATAAAATAAAAAAATAAAAAAGCTTGCTTTCAGCCAAAGCATCCCTCTATAGATTGAGTTCTTTATTTGGACATTATCTGCACAGCAGAAATTTTTCTGAGAAAAAGAATGACTTTTCATTTTCCATATTGAATACAATGCAGAAAAATCTAATGATTTTGAAACCTCAAAAACTTCATTGTTTTCATAGTATGTTTCTGATTAATGTTTTCCACACATAAGGACAGCAGTCATGTTTAAAGTTGAATAAATAACGTAATCCTACCCCAATCATAACCTTTTTTCATTATTTTGGATAATGAGGTATTTGAATATATATTTTCTTAATTATATATTTTTGTTTGGATTGACAGTGGTGGCAAGTTTTCAACACTGCTTCAAAATTTAGGCCCTGAAAATGCTGTGACACTACTTGTGTTTGCAGTAACAGAACATAAGATTCTCATTCATTCCCTACGGCCTTCCGTGCTTACTAGTGTGACAGAAGCATTAGTGTCCGTGAGTATCACAGGTTTTCTCATTGGCAATCAATTTTATCTTAAACATAATTTATTCATTTAATTTAAAGCTACTTTTTAAAAACCTAACTAAAATTCATAAAGTAATGAATTTTTATGTTGAGAAAACAGTTTTAATTTTCTGATCCTTCATATTAGTTATAATTATTTAATTGGTTATCAAGTGTTAGACTTTAGGTATGAATAGTTTTTTGTGTGTGCTGATAAATTATGCTTCAATGCCAAACAGCTAAATATTCTCCTATCTTTTATTTATCCAAGATGATTTTCCCTTTCCACTGGCCATGCCCATATGTTCCTCTCTGCCCACTGGCCTTAGCAGATGTCTTGAGTGCACCATGTCCATTCATAGTAGGAATTGATTCAAGATACTTTGATCTCTATGACCCTCCACCAGATGTTAGTTGTGTTGACCTAGACACCAACACCATTTCTCAGTAAGTACATTTTAGTGATTCTCTACTCTGTAATTTACAACTTCATAGTGTATGTTTCTAACTGTATTTTACAAATGCTAATTAGAATTCTTTTGACCTGTATTGTTATTATTTTGGGGTTATTACCATCTTTGAATCAACCCATGCTATTCTCCAATGGAATAGATTTAGGGTATTAGTGAGATTTTATTATAAAAAATATATCTTTAATCCTCAGATCTTTAAATATTTGAGAAACATTATAATCTTATACTTAATTAGAAATTTAGCAGAAAAGATTGAGGTTAGAAATAAAACTTTAGGGGGGCGCCTGGGTGGCTTAGTCGGTTAAGCGTCCGACTTTTGCTTAGGTCATGATCTTGCGGTTCGTGGGTTTGAGCCCCGCGTCGGGCTCTGTGCTGACAGCTAGCTCAGAGCCTGGAGCCTGTTCTCACTCCTCTCTCTGACCCTCCCCTGTTCACGCTGTCTCTCTCCTAGAAATAAATAAAAAAATATTTAAAAAAAAAAAAGAAAAGAAAAAAGAAATAAAACTTTAGGGGCACCTGGATGGCTTAGTCAGCTGAGTGTCCAACTTTGGCTCAGGTCATGATCTCACATTTTTATGAGTTCAAGCCATGTATTGGGCTCACTCCTATCAGTGTGGAGCCCACTTGGGATCCTATACTATGGTATTTCAATTATATTTCTATTCTTGTGTAATACTATTAGGATAGTAGTACTTTAAGAAAAATTAAATAACTTTTGAGTTATACGTGATTTTATCACCTTTATATTTTTAGAATATAAGGATTTTATAAGTTTCCTTTTCATTTTATTGGAATAGTATTTAAGTTGTAGCTACTGGAACTATCTTTTTATAGCTTTTTTATAATTGAATTGTTCTCTCATATCCCTTATTTTCAGTTTAATCATGGGTATGCTATTTAGGGAAGAGGAAATTGATGCAATGACCATACTGCATTCACAGGACATACTTACAATAACTACAAGTTAGTCTGTCAGTAAAGCCCAAAAGCTAGTACACCTTTTACAACTTAAATATGTATATGTATGTGCAATAGATTTTTCTTCATTTTTAATAAGCATGTTTCATATTAAAGCCTTTTGACTTAATTCTCTAACCTTACATTAATTCTAATCTTGTCATATATGTCAAAACCTCAAGTGCCTAAACCATTAGAAAAGATGACATTCTATCAAATATATAATATAAAAATAATCTAAAATGATAATATATTACAGCCAAAGAACACTTCTTTTAATGTTTATTTTTGAGAGAAAAACAAAGAGAGAGAGCCTATGTGTAAGTGTACAGGGGAGGAGCAGAGAGAGAGCAGTACAGAACCAAGCAGGCTCTGTGCTGACAGCAGAGAGCACAGTGCAGGGCTTGACCTCATGAACCGTGAGACCATGACCTGATCTGAGGTCGAACACTTAACCAACTGAGCCACCCAGGCAACCCCAATGACATAATGTTTTTGAAAATTGAAATTCAGGGTGATGAATTAGTATATACTGTATTTATTGTGGCAATAAATTACATTTTCCCTCTTTTTATACTTTCCTTCCAGTTTATTAAAAGAATTTGTTTTAATTTTATCTTTTTCTTTTGATTGCTAGTGAGTTAAAGAATCAAAGAAAACATGAGGCATCGGTACTTATCATCAATAGTGTTCCTTCTTGATATTATCACCCTTCCAAATGTATGGAAGGACTAAGCTTGTGAACTAACAGCTTTCTACTTTCCTTCATCCAGAATATCTGGAACCTCAAGCTGAAATTTGAAGGAAAACGAATCCTGAATATGCAATTTTGGGTCTCTTGTGTGTTATCAATGTCAGTAAATTTCTGAAGAAAGGGAAAGTAATATCTGTACTAGGCATAAAACTGTATGTATAGCCTGTGTAATCTCATTCTTTGTGTTTTTGCAAGGTAATTTTTTATTAACCCGTCTGACAGGTAAGGAAACCAAAGCTTAGGGTTTTTTAAAAAGATTTTACTTTTAAGTCATCTCCACACCCAGTGTGGGGCACTAGCTCATAACCCCAAGAGCAAGAGTGGCACGCTCCACTGAGCCAGCCAGTCACCCCCAAAGCTTAGATTTTTAAGTAATTTATCAGAAGGGGCACATAGCATCTGCTGCCAGCTAGATTTTGAAACCATCACAGTCCAGCTCCAAAACTAATTCCTCTGCCACTGATTATTTGTTATTTTGGAAATTCCCATACATAAAAACGCAGAAGGCTATCGTGGATCCAAACTCAGGTACTAGATAAAACTTTCCTACCCAGCCAGTGAGGATATCAAGGGCAAGAGAAGGAAATTATGTGAATAAATAACAGTAATTAGATATAATGAACACATACCAAGATTCTGTTCATCTATCTTGAGCACCCTTTTTTGATAGGCACTGGAAATAAAAAGGCAACCCAAGTACACTCTCTTAAATTCCTCATAATCTATTTCAATAAGACCAGCATGCACACAGTGAATGATAAGGTACAGTGAGAGTGCTGTGTTGCAATGTTTTATCCATAAAGTAATGTAAAAAGTGTTCTACATTGTCTTCTCTTCTCACTGTAATGCAGGATTCCATGTTCCTGGTCACATTATAAATGAAATAAAACCTTTGCAGTGGGACATCTACAGGTGACCCTGTCCTGTCTATCTGTATTTTTATCCTCATTTGTGGAAAGATAGGGTAGATTCCGACATAGTGGTTCTTTTTAGCCTAAGCCTTCCCATCCAGTCCTTTTTACTGGTTTCCAAGGTGATGCTTTTGCCCTTTTTGTTCTGTGGGAAGTACAGGGAACATTAAAAAAATTCAACTTCCACTACACACCTGTGCTGTGTTGTCTTTGGTGGTTAGAACATGAGTGATTCACTTTTCTTCTCCTTTTTCTCTTCATTTTTCAAGTTTTCTAAAAAAATGATTTATGGCTTCTGAAGTACAAAAAAAAAAAAGATTTAAAAAGTGAAGAATGAATCAATGAAGCTATAGTTAAGTCCAAAAGGTTTATGATGTTTTATCACCATGCTTTTTTCTTACTGCATGTGTAGTTTGAAGAACAACTGTGTCGTAATAAGTGTAATAAAGGAGATTCTAGGAGTTTGTTGTAGAAACAGTGATAGCGCTTTCAAGCAGATATCCTCTTTTATAGTTATAAAAGTATTTTGGAATATTATCCTTTATTCTAATAATTTAATATTCTAGATTAGTTCTTTTCTGAAAGAAAGAAAGAAAAGAAAGAAAGAAAGAAAGAAAGAAAGAAAGAAAGAAAAGCAAATTTTACTTCCATTTTTAGGAAACTAAGAAACTAAATACTTAAATTTACCAAAGTATTTTGATAAGCTTTTTGGATCATCAGTTCATTTTTTTCTTTATGAGTTCACATTTTCCACAGTGCTTTTTCTTAGAGTCTATAAGAAAAAAAAAAAGTCCTCCTGTTGCTAGGATTTCCCAGTATTTAGGTGTCTAAAGACTCTTAATGACCACCATATTAGATTTGTAGTGATTAGCATGGTTCCAAGGCAAGTGGGATTTGCCCAGTACCAACATAATTATAAATTTTTGAGCTATATTTGTATAAGGTTCTTCTCTCATGTAAGTTAATTCTTAAATATTCTGCAAACCAGTTTACCCTTGTTGTATTTTTTCTTAGTAACTATAATATATTCTATGTGTTTTATTTTTTGTTCAATCTATTTTCTCTTTTCCCTTTTTTATATATAGCAAAAAAAAAAATCTGTCTAACAAATACATTGTTGTCATTTCATCTCAGAACTGGTGACAAGAAAAATGTAGCCTGGAAGATACTTCCAAAGAAACCATGTAAGAATCTGATGAATACACTGAATAATTTGCACCAGCAGCTGGCAAAATGTAAGTCTATAACTTAATTAAAGGAAGTAATTTAATCTGAGAAAGGACTCCAGTTACTTTGCCTTGCTGGTGAAAAGATAGTGTTTATTTTATCTAAGAGAAATATTTTTTATAATCTTAAGGGCTAATGAATATTAAAGCAAACTATGTTAGAAGCTGAATAGATTTATAAAATGTATTACGTTTTACTTTATATCTGCTACATCTTCTTAGAACCATTTTTGGAATAATAAAATTGAAAAAGAGGTTAAGGTAATTATTTTCTTTACTTTTACCATTACTGAGATACTGTGGAAAAAATAAGGGTTTACTCTTATAGAACATTCTCTTCATACAGAGAAAAGTTTAATTTTGAAAATTTAAGACAGATGGTTTAAATTAGAAAACGCTGTTGATTTTAGTGAGGTGAGACGTGGTTTTTAAGCTTTACAACTTCATTGGATCTTAACACTATGCTTACCTCAAATAATTTGAAAATAGAAGCTTGCCAAATGCATTAGGGAATTAATCAAAATGAAAAGAGATTGGAATATGGAATATTTCAGTAAAAAGCTTATATAAGAATACCGTGACAGTGATCCAGAATTACTGATAAGAAGAATTAAACCTTCATTTATTTAATCCTCTTGGTATTTTAGAACAATGGCCCATTCGGGGTCCGTAATTTAATACTTAATATATGAAAAACGGTCAGTAATGATGTAGCAGTATTTGAGGTTCTTATTTACGTATTTATCATTTATCTAATCACTTGGTATCTTATAACATCAGCCCATTCAGGGCCATAATTTAATACTTATTAAATTATTATATGAAAAAATGGTCAATAATGGTATAGCAGTATTTGAGGTTCTCATGTATGTATTAGGTGAAATGTAAACATAGGAAGGGGCCTACATCCTTGGGGGTTCAGAGTGACCATAGTCAGAGTTGGAAATAGACATGGAAGAAGACAGTGTTTCTAAAATAAACCTTAAAGCAAACAGAGAATTTGGAAGTGCCTCATAAGTACTGGGACATGAAAACAGTGACATCAAATAGAACAGCATGTCATCTTATGTGACAAACAAATTATGTATAGAATTTTAGTTAAGCTAACTAGTTAATTGCTTTCTAACAGGCATACACTTCTTGTAAATAGCTGAGAGGTCCAGCAGCTTTTGTAGCAGTATTTAAAATATTATTAAAATCCATGAAATAGCCCATCCAGCTCTATGGAAGGGCAGAACCTTAAAGCTTAAAATTATAAACTTTTAAGACAATACTGATAGTCAAGGATTGTATAACACTTTATAGCTTCAGACCACTTTCACATATGTTTTTTATCATTACAACTCTGAAGATAAATTGAAGGATGTAAAGTAGCTTGTCAGAGTTATACAGTTAACAAGGATGAAGCTAGGATTAAAATCTAGATCTTATGTATCAAGGCCTGTATTCTTTCTAGTATTGTTACTTTTTTAGACAGTAAGAACTCCAGAAAAAGCTCTGTAAGATGACTTACTGTTCCTCGTATTTTAAAAAGTTTTTAAATTTTGAAACAATCACAAACATTTTCCCTCACCTTTGAGAATAGATGCCCCATCACCTCTAAATGGAATATCTTTCCTACCCGAAAATACATTTCCTGCATCACTACATAACCATGAAAATCAGGAAATTAACAGTGAGCATTTCCACCATCTGTATCTACAGACTAGATTCAAGTTTTGTCAGTTATCATAATAATGTTCTTTATAGCAAAATAATCCATTTCCAAATGAGATGTCTTTAGTTTCAAGTCTCTTTAGTCTCCTTTTCTCTAAACAGTTTTTCGATTTCTCCTTCTTTTTCTTGATACTTTTGAAGATGGTATTTACTATCATAGAATAATCCATGATGTAGGTTTGTCTTGAGTGCCCTTATGGTAAATATAGATCATATATCTTTGCCAGGAATATCACAAAAATGACACTATTTTCCTTTCCTAGCATCTTTATCAGATCGTCATTTTGTCCCATTATTGATAAAGATATTCACTTTGTGCACTTGACTAAGGTGGCTTTTAGCAGGACTCTATATTGTGAACTTACTCTTTTACTACCTAATGACTTTAGCATTGAATTGTTCAGGAAAGGGAAGAGCTGTTATTCACATTTTAATCCTTGTGTGTTTTTCCTGTAGGCACTTAAATTTTTTTAAAGGGGTGGGGGCAGAACCAATGCATTTAATCCTGTTTCCTGTTGATATGGTTGCTATGATTTTTCATTTATTAGTATACATATAGTTACTTCAGAACATGAATGTATTTTGATGGTAATCAGATAAACAGGAATAATTTTATATTTACTTTGGTTGAATCATACTCAACAGAGCCTAAAAAATGATGTAGCAAGCTTTGATAGGGTTTACATATTATGAAGTTGTATAAACAAAGAGTTGAGTAGCTTGAGCCCTTTTGAAAACAACACATTTATTTCTTTCAGTTTTATTGAGATATAATTAACATACAGGACTGTTATAAATTTAGGATGTACAGCATGACTTAACATACATATATAACAGATTTATATTGATACCATTATCAACATTGGTTTCAGTAGTTTGGAGAAAACACTAACACTATATTTTTTCACAGTGCAGCAGAGACCAAGAGACGATGGACTAATGGACTTAGCAATGAATGACTATGATTTCAATTCTGGCAAGAGGTTGCACATGATAGACTTGGAAATCCAAGAGGCATTTTTGTGTTTCATGGCCTCTATTTTAAAAGGTTATAGATCATACTTAAGACCAATAACACAGGCCCCATCTGAAACAGCCACAGATGCGTCCTCTCTTTTTGCCTTGCAAGGTAAGTGATTGTACAGTTTTATAGCTTTCTTATCACTGCGTTTAACCTTATGATGATACCGTTGTTTTCTGTGTTAATGGTTCATGTTTATCAAAATACGTAGCTATTTTGGAAGTATATGAATATACCAACTTTGTTGGTAATCCATTTCCACAGAACTAGTTATCTCTCAGACAAATTACAAATAATCCGATTAGCAAAATATGTCGAAGAAACTATTTGAAAGGTATAGAGCTTCATAACCATACACTACTGAACTCTCTTGTGCCATAGATGTGTTGGGATATTGATAGTTTTAGCTTTCAGAGCAGTCAGGCAATGTTGGACACTCAGAGGAGCCTCTGGGATGGTCACCTTCAAGCATGAACAGCCTCATTCATTTTATTTCAGTCACCTTATAAATACCACTTTCTGTTTATGCCCTGAAGCAAAAGAAGTTGGAGAGCCTCAGAGTGCAGTTTGTGTGAAAATATATATTTATTTTCTTTTGTAGTATATATCATTTGCAAGAGAAATTCATTTAATAAGCATATATTGAATTCCTCTAAATGCTAGGTATATAGTGGCATGAAAAAGATACATGGTCACAAAAAAAGAGAGAGAGAGACACGGTCACTTCTCTCATTGAGCTTATAGTCAAGAAGATAAGCAATTTGAAGGGCATCTGGCTGGTTCAGTCAGAAGAGTATGTGACTCTTGATCTCAGGGTCATGAGTTCAAGCACTACCTGGGAGTTAGAGATTATTTAAATACATAAACTTTTAAATTAAAAAAAAGACAATAAACAATTTGAAAATAATATGAATGTAGGACGCCTGGGTGGCTCAGTCAGTTGAGCATCTGACTTTGGCTCAGGTCATGATCTCACTGTTCATGAGTTCAAGCCCCACATCAGGCTCTGTATTGACAGCTCAGAGCCTGGAGCCCACTTCAGATTTTGTACTTCTCTCTTTTCCTCCCTAGCGCACTCGCTCTCTCTCTCGTGTGCTCGCGCGCGCTTTTGCTCTTTCTCTTCTCTCACAAAAATAATAAAAACAAACATTAAAAAAATAATATGAATGAACACTTTATTTCACAACTTCAGATCATAGAAAGCCCTTCTGAGGAATTTATCTCTGAGCCATGATCTCAAGGATGAGTAGAAATTAGCCAGGCAAAAAAAAAGTAGGTTTTAGACAGAACAGTTAGAAATAATTTGAATGTATGAGCCCAAAAGAAGGCCCAAGTAAATGTAATGGACCGTAGTGAACAATGTGGAGCACGAGATCAAGAAATAAACTTTTACTGTTTCAGTAAGACACAGACATAAACAAATACTAGAGAGGTTGTAACTGCTGCTCTTTAAAAATGCTTTCAAATTTACAATTTTATATATAATCTTCAAGGCAGTGAGGGGACAACAGAGACAATTCTGGGTGAAGATTTGAAAGATCTGGGTTAAAGTTCCTTTCCTATTGCTATCTTTGTCAGGTTACTTCCCCAGGGGTCTTAGTTTCTTTGTCTGCAAAATAGTGGGTTGAGGGGTATAGATGACATGGTTAATCAAGTTCCTTCTGGCTTAAAATTCTGTGAATCTTTGTATGATGCTATATTTTGTGATATTATATGAATTTATGTTGAACAGCTTTCTTAAGAAGCCGGGACCGATCACATCAAAAATTCTATAACATGATGACCAAAACACAAATGTTCATTCGCTTCATCGAGGAATGTTCTTTTGTCAGTGATAAAGATGCAAGCCTGGCATTTTTTGATGACTGTGTAGATAAAGTAAGTAAGAGTATGTCTACAGCACCCTAACTTATTTCGTGTGACTGTTTTAAATGTTATGAGTTATAGTTTCTACTTAATTTTTATCAGCTCTTAACAGAATCTAAGTTCATTCCATTTCAAAATTGACTTTTTATTATTAAAGTTTTGTTTGGACTGCTAGATATTATAAACCACAAACTCTTAGGAGTACCTTGCAGGATTTTACTGAATCATAAGTTTTATTTTAGCAATCAAGTCTGTAATCTTGCCTGCCCACTTACAGACTATGGGAGTTCTGTCCAAGTCTTTGGACCTCTAACTTGAGCATCCTTAATTTTCACCTCTCCTTATTGTATTTTGCCACATTCTGAGAGTAGGTATAGAGCATAAAGAATGTATCACTTGAATATTTCTATAATTTGGAAGTGAGTTTGTAGCATAAGTTAAATGAATTGATTCTATTTTAAATTCGTGTGTGAAATCTTCTCTTACCCTTTGGTCCTAATATCATAAGGTGGGTATCTATGCTGAACATAGAGGAGGTTGGGGAACAGTGACCACCTAGAGTGGGGTGTTGAAACCTGAATGAGGTGAGGAAGGAGGAACAGACTAGCATCGGGTGTTGGAGTCCAAGCCAGGTGGAGACAGCATCTATGTAAGGGGTGACCTAGCATGGAGAATTAGAGCATGAGCAGGATAAAAAGAGTGCCCATGCTGGGGGACAGACAGCTTCAGGGGATCAGAATAAACAAGATGAGAAGAGTATCCATGCCAAAACAGCATGGAGTATCAGAGGCTGAGCAAGGTGAGAAGAGTGTCCCCACTGGGTAGCGGCAGCAAATGGAGTATCAGAGTTTGATCTAGATGAGGAAGATGCCAGGCTGGTGGGGACAGAGGGTAGGTCTGGAAGTAGTTGTTGAGGCCAACTTAGGGTGAAGAAGTCATATGTGTGGAGAGGGCTGTTGGTGGAAATGGGAGAATGTAACATACGGAGGAATGGATCAAATAAATACATTAAAGATAATGAAGTTACTCACTGTTGGAGAAGGGACTTAAAAATACAGAAAAGGAGAAAACCAAAATGAACCCTGTGTCCGATACTGGAGTGGAATTAGAGGTTTGATATATCATTGGTTTTCAGTATGTATAGACAAATATAGAAAGAAGTACAGATGTAAGTATGTATGTCTGTGTGTGTGTAAATACATATATTCCCTAGCTCTGTACACTGAGAGGAGCTGGAAGCAGCCATACCCCAGTAGCAATGAGTACACCTAATACACAGAATTTTGCTTCTAAAGACCATTCTCCAAGAAAAGGAATTAGGACTCCTTGGAGACTAATTGGGTCTAGGGCAAGGAAAGTACAAGATGAGCCCTGAAGTAGCTTGTGCTAGAAAATAAGGAATTGCTTCAAGAATAATGGAGACATGTTTTTTAAAACCACAACAAACACACACACACACACACACAAAGACAAACCAGCTTGAAGGGACCCCCACTGGCTATATCTGAGACAATTTGAACATCAAATGTAAGTAACAGATTATAACCCATTGAATAAAATAGGAAACTGAGTTTACACAGGTATTAGTTGAGAGTCTGATGAGAAACAAGATTTTAGTTTCAAAGTATCTCTGCACAAAATACATATTAATTACAAAAGGGTCAAGAGTAACTTTATAGTGGAACAGAAAGCCTAGGAGACACCATTTTTCTCTATTTATCAAAGTGAGCATCACAAATAGGGAAACGAATCAACATCATATGCCTATAATAGGCCACAGTGAGAATACAACATCAACTCTATGATATTTCTGCCAAAGATGCATAACATACAGAATCTCAAGGCAGTATCAGACAAACTCAAATCAAGTGACATTCCTCATAATACCTCTTCCGTTATCCACAAATTTTCAGGGTTAGGAAAATAAAGGAAAAATTAAGAAACTGTTCAAGAGTGAAGGAAACTAAAAGGAAACTAAAAGACTTGACAAGCATATACAAGGTACATCATTCAGAACTGGATGTTCCTCGTTTACCATCAGTAATGTAAAGCTCGGATGTAGCTTGAGGATTAGACAGTAGTGTAACATGTTAGTTTCCACAGTTTCATGTTGCATTATGGCTAAATAGCACAATGTCATTGTTTATTCAAGTATTCACACTAAAGTATTCAAGGGTGGTAGGTCATCAGACTAGCAGTTTACTCTCAGAATATGAAAGGGAAAACATTATATGTACTTGAAACTCCTCTAAATTTATGAGTATATATACATAGTGTTCATGATATTATGCCCATGACCATAGAAAAAAGGAGGAAAGCAAAGTTTTGTCATGTATTTACTCAACAGATTATACTTGTAAGGTTTTTTAAAGAAGTCTATAACATTCAAATTTATGTGACTGAAAGAAAATCAGTGATTTATTTTTTAATATAATTTAATATAATATAAAAATATTATATAATTATATTATATATTATATAATATAATATTATAATATATATAATTAATATAATATAATTTATTGTCAAGTTAGCTAATACACAGTGTATACAGTGTGCTCTTGGCTTCAGGATTAGAGTCCCTTGATTCATCACTTATATACAGCACTCAGTGCTCATCCCAACAAGTGTCCTCCTCAATGCCCATCACCCATTTTCCCTTCCCCCCTCAGTTGACCCTCAGCTTGATCTCTGTATTTGTCTCTTAGGATTTGCCTCCCTCTCTGTTTGAAACTATTTTTTTCCCTTCCCTTCCCCCATGGTCTTCTGTTAAGTTTCTCAAATTCTACATATGAGTAAAAACATATAATATTTGTCTTTTCTCTGACTGACTTATTTCACTTAGCATAATACCCTCCAGTTCCATCCACATTGTTGCAAATGGCAAGATTTCATTCTTTCTCAGGCCAAGTAGTATACCATGTGTGTGTGTGTGTGTGTGTGTGTGTGTGTATGTATGTGTGTGTGTGTATATATATATAAGATACGGTGTATATATATATATATACACACACACCATATCTTCTTTATCCATTTATCAGTTGATAGACATTTGGGCTCTTTCCATAATTTGGCTATTGTTGATAGTGCTGCTATATACATTGGGGTACATGTGCCCCTTCGAATCAGCAGTTTTGTATCCTTTGTATAAATATCTAGTAGTGGAATTGCTGGGTCATAGGGTAATTCTATTTTTAATTTTTTGCGGAACCTCCATACTGTTTTCCAAAGTGGCTGCACCAGTTTGCATTCCCACCAGCAGTGCAAGAGGGTTCCCATTTCTCCACATCGTTGCCTACATCTCATTTCCTGAGTTGTTCATTTTAGCCACTCTGACTCATATGAGGTGGTATCTCACTGTGGTTTTGATTTGTTATTTCCCTGATGATGAGCGATGTCAAGCATCTTTTCATGTGTCTGTTGGCCATCTGGATGTCTTCTTTAGAAAAGTTTCTGTTTATATCTTCTTCCCCATTTCTTCACTATATTATCTGTTTTGGGGGTGTTGAATTTGCTAAGTTCTTTATGGATTTTGGGTACTAACCCTATTTTCTTCCATTCCATCGGTTGCCTTTTAGTTTTGTTGATTGGTTCCTTTGCTGTGCAGAGCTTTTTATCTTGATGAGGTCCCGTAGTTCATTTTTGCTTTTATTTTTTTATTTCCCTTGCTTTTGGAGATGTGTTGAGCAAGAAGTTGCTGTGGCTGAGGTCAAAGAGGTTGTTGCCTGTTTTCTCCTCTAGGGTTTTGATGGTTTCCTGTCTCACAGTTAGGTCTTTCATCCATTTTGAGTTTATTTTTCTGTATGGTATAAGAGAGTGGTCCAGGTTCATTCTTCTACATGTTGCTATCTACTTCTCAGCACCATCTGCTAAACAGCTTGTCTTTTTTCCATTGGATACTCTTTCCTGCTTTGTCAAAGATTAGTGGCATATGTTTACAAGTCCATTTCTGGGTTCGCTATTCTATTCCATTCGTCTGTATATCTGTTTTTGTGCCAGTACTATACTGTCTTGATGATTACAGCTTTGTAGTAGAGGCTAAAGTCTGGGATTATGATATCTCCAGCTTTGGTTTTATTTTTCAACATTACTTTGACTCTTCAGGATCTTTTGTGGTTCCATACAAATTTTAGGATTGTGAAAATCATTGCTTTTGAGGAGAGGGAGCATGGCAGTCAAAATACAACTCATCTTAATCTTCAGAAATTCAGGATTTTTTTAATTTAAAAAAAATATTTTTTAAGAGAGAGAGAGACAGAGAAAGAGTGCCAACAGGAGAGGGACACAGAGAGGGAGACATAGAATTGGAAGCAGGCTCCAGGCTCTGAGCTGTCAACATAGAACCCGACACGGGGCTTGAACCCACAAACCATGAGATCATGGTTACCTCAGCCAAATTCGGATGCTTAGCTGACTGAGCCACCCAGGTGCCCCAGAAATTGTCTCAGTTCTTAGTTTGACATGAAAATGTCCTTTACTAATTGTTAAATAAATACCAAATATGTCTTATAAAAATGAGAAATGATTGTGACTATGCCAGAAGTAATAGGAAAAACACTGCATTGGGAATCAGGACAACCTGAGTTCCAGCTCTTATACTTGAAACTTTTGTTGAGTCATCTAGTCTTTCTATATTGTTCTCTTATGTTTGTTTAAAATATATTGTGAGGAGAGATCATTAGGCACATCTCACAGTATTCAGAGTAGTGTAGTATGAACAGAAAAGTAAAAAACATGACTATTTTTATATTTTGCTGATTTTTGAGTTTATAGATTGGTAATGTATTCACTATCTTAATTAAGTTTGCCTTATTTGGTGCTTAATAGAAAGAATAAATAAATAGAAAGGTGTCTAGTAGATAGAAGGTATGCTTTAAGATACATTTTCTTTAAATCCTTTTTTTATAGGAATAATCGTGCTGGTTTTGTATATAAAAATGATATTTCTGGGGACACCTGGTTGTGTCAGTGGGTAGATTATATGACTCTTGATATCAGGATCATGAGTTCAAACCCCACATTTAACATGGAGTCTACTTTTTAAAAAGTGGGGTTTCGGACTGGCATTATGCACTCTGAATGTTTTTCCCCTGTGGTGCTGGACTTCCACTGGTCATCTGTGCATGCTAATTCTGCTTGCTTTGTGAACAGTGGTATATATTTGTACAGTTTTTCCCTGTGCCAAGCTCACTAAATCATAAGGGACTAAACTCATGACCAGCATTTTGCTGATAGCATGCTTTAGCCAACACATTGATTAATCCACATGGGAACACTGAATTTATTGTAGGAATCCAGTTAACTATGCAGAAGACAGAATTCTTTTTTTTTTTTAATGTTTTATTTATTCTAGGAGAGAGAGAGAGAGAGACAGCATGAGCAGGGGAGGGTCAGAGAGAGAGGGAGTCACAGACTGAAACAGGCTCTAGGCTCTGAGCTGACAGTCAGCACAGAGCCCGACGTGGGGCTCAAACCCACGAACCGCGAGATCATGACCTAAGCGAAAGTCGGACACTCAACCGACTAAGCCACCCAGGCGCCCCGCAGAAGACAGAATTCTTGTATTGTTCCCTTGTATTTTTTACTCATTTTATGTACCTTGTTCGTAAGTTTGTATTTCAACTAAGAACTCATACAGTACTGTCGGTATCACATGGTTGTTGTTTTTTTTTAATTTTAATGTTTTATTTATTTCTGAGAGAGAGGGAGCGTGAGCAGAGGAGGGTCAGAGAGAGAGGGAGGTACAGAATCTGAAACAGGCTCCAGGCTCTGAGCTAGCTGTCAGCACAGAGCCCGACGCGGGGCTCGAACCCAAAAACCGTGAGATCATGACCTGAGCCAAAGTCGGGCGCTTAACCAACTGAGCCACCCAGGTGCCCCTCACATCGTTTTTAAAATAACCATTAATATTGTGAGACACATAACACTTTTGCTAGGTACCTAGGGCATCATGTTCTGAGGAGAATATTTTATTAGTGATAATTACTACATTATATTGTCTAAGAGTTTCTGAAAGTAGGTCACCTCCTATTTACTTGTTAAGGGTCAGTGCAGGACATGGTTAGAATAATTGCACAAAAAATATACATTCTTTTGAGAAAAGCCAATCCCATTAAATGTGTAACCATTGTTTCTAGGCAGATTATTTTCCTGAAATGCTATTTACCTATTCAAAATCTAGATCCAACAAAAGATCACTTCTATATGTGGAATCATGTTATACTTAAATATTTTAATGACTAAGAAGATTAAAACTGAAAATTAACTCATTAAAACATAGTTACTTGTAATTTCTTTATTATCTAATTCAAAGGAAATTTTTATTAAAGAAAATAATAAAATGTCTCAAGATCCAAAATACACCTTAATAACCATCATATACACTTAGAGGTTCATTGTATTCCTAGTATTATTAAACAGAACTCTCTGAAATAGTGAATATGCAGTTCTGTTACTACCTTTCACATTTTAGTACCACAATTTAAGTATGCTCAGCACAGCAAGTTAGTACTTTTAATCTGCAAATGTTTTAGAATATCAATAATACTTGAAATTTTTATAATTTTTTTTATTTGGAAAAAAGAACATGTGTGCAAACAGGAGAGGGACAGAGAGGGCAGAAGGCAGAGAAAATCCTAAGCAGGCTATATGCACAGTGCAGAACCTGATGTGGAATTCATACCCACAAACTGCAAGATCATGACCTGAGCCAAAATCAAGAGTTGGATGCGCAACTGACTGAGCCACCCAAGCACCTCTGTATATCAGTAATACTTTAAAAAATAATGATTTATGTGGGGTTCTTAGTTGGGTGACTTTTTTTTTCAAAATGTATTTTGATAGAGAAAGAGCATGTCATTGTGCACATGGAGGGTGGGAAAGGGCAGAGAGTGAGAGGGAGAGAGAGACAGAGGGAAAGAGCATCCCAAGCAGGACTTGATCTGACAAACAGAGATTGTGACCTGAGCTGAAATCAAGAGTCAGATGCTTAACCAACTGAGCCACCTAGGCTCCCCTTTAAACGTAATTTTTTTTTAAATGTTTTTATTTATTTCTAGGAGAGAGAGAGAGAGACAGCATGAGCAGGGGAGGGTCAGAGAGAGAGGGAGTCACAGACTGAAACAGGCTCCAGGCTCTGAGCTGGCAGTCAGCACAGAACCCGACGCGGGGCTCGAACCCACGAACCGTGAGATCATGACCTAAGCGAAAGTTGGACACTCAACCGACTAAGCCACCCAGGCGCCCCTAAACGTAATTTTTTATGTGAACAGATCCTTTTACTTTTGGCAATTTAGCTGTGGAAAATAAGTAATATTTATTTTTATAAAGTACGGTTATATATTTATACATAAGTATTTTATATTATATATTATACATGTTTTTATACTTATATAATAATATTGTATTATGTTACATATAAATATATTATTGTTATATTATTAATATATAAATAGAGACTACCCAAGTCAATCTATGACTAAGATTGAACAGAAATTAGACATATCTTTTGATATTAGCATATTCAAATAGAAAACTTTTGCCTAACTTAAAAAAAATTTTAATGTTTATTCAGTTTTGAGAGACAGAGACAGCATGAGCAGGGGAGGGGCAGGGAGATCGGGAGATACAGAATCTGCACCAGCCTTGGGCTCTGAGCTGTCCACACAGAGCCCGACGGTGGGCTCAAACTCATGGACCTTGAGATCATGACCTAAGCCTTAGTGGGCTGCTCAACTGACTGAGCCACCCAGGCACCCCGCTTTTGCCAAACTTTAAAAAGCTGGAGTGGGTAATGCTGGATGAGAAAAACAATGTGAGAATTATTTGAGTTTCATTTATGACTAATATAAGAACCATGTGTTCTTCATAGGATTATGTTTTAAATTCTTACAAACTGTTCCTATAGGATGGTGCTTAACTAAAGGCAGTTTGGTTTCGTTTTTTTATTTACTTTTGAGAAAGAGAGTGTCCACAGGGGAGGGGCAGAGAGAGACAGGGACAGAGGGTCATTGCCAACAGCAGCGAACCCAGTGCAGGGTTTGAACTCAGAAACCCTGAGAACATGACCTGAGCCAAAATGGATGCTCAACCAACTGAGCCACCAGGGCAGTTTTGTGTAACAAATAGTCTGGTAAGATTTTTCTTAGTCTCTCAAGCATCCCTCTGCAGTGTTTTCTGAGCATATTAATGTGGAAAATATATGAAGAGAATATGAGAATTACTTAATTTTATCCTGTCATGGGTGTTGGATTTCTTTTTCTCCTAATGGGTAGATGTCACTTTGCTTTCCAAAAGTTAGAAACGGCCAATTGATACACATAGGATGTATATAGCATGGCTGTTTTTGTAATGTTGTAATGAGAGTTTATTGGTATACAAGTTAAGGGAAATATCTTTTCCCAAGATACTGAATCTGTGGTGCAAGATTTTACTATTTTAATAGACCTTACAATACTGAGAATTAGTGCGGTTGTGTTCGTAAACAGGTTTTTTCTATGTGAACAAAATGACTGGAGAGTAGAAAGTAGGCACAGGTCTGGAGAAGAAGACATAAATAAAATAAATAAATAAAAATTTAAAAACATCTGGTCTCCATGGGGCACCTGGGTGGCTCAGTCAGTTAAGCATTTGACTTTGGCTCAGGTCATGATCTCACGGTTCATGTGTTTGAGCTCCACATGAGGTTATGTGCTGCCAGCTCAGAGCCTGGAGCGTGTTTCAGATTCTGTGTCTCCCCTTCTCTCTCTCTGCCCCCCTCCCTCCATCCCTCCGTACCTCCTTCCCTCCTTCTCTCCTTCTCCCTCTATCCCTCTCTCCCTCTCTCTCTCACTGTCTCAAAAATAAATAAACTTTTAAAAAATTATTTAAAATAATAATAATAAAATAAAAACATCTGGTGTCCATAGACAAGCAGTTAGTTCTCTTGTAATGTTCCATCATGGAAATAGTTGCCAACTTTCTTTCCAATTACCTTAGGTATTTGTTTTAACCTTCTCATTCTGGTCAATCTCTTCTTTTTCATTATCATTGCTGCCCTTATAATTAGATTAACCACATTACATCTGTATAAAATGTTGGTGGGTAGAGCTTCTCATTTGTTCTTGGGTTGCCCATGGATTCCATATCCTACCATACCTATGATTTTGAGTTATAACTGACATATTCCTAATGGTTTTTTTAAACATTTTATTTATTTTTGAGAGAGAGACAGTACAAGCAGGGAAGGGACAGAGAGAGAGGGAGACACAGAATCCAAAGCAGGCTCCAGGCTCTGAGCTGTCAGCACAGAGCCTGACACAGGTCTCAAACTCATGAACTGTGAGATCATGACCTGAGTGAAGTTGGACGCTAAACTGACTGAGCCACCAGGGGCCCCATTACTAAGGTTGTTTTTAAAATATTGTTAGGTTTGCTAGTAAGGGTTCAGGCGTTCTCTGGTTTTAGTGACAGTTTAATTTTTGGCACTTAATAAATGACTGAACAAACAAAGTGTGGAAAATAAAAGTGAGAAAAAAGCTCTGTAAAGCCTAGTGCCGTAATACCATTTCACATTTACTTTCAGTGCTTTATACATAATTCCTTCCTTTTGAAACAAGGGAATTTCTTCAAATCAAACAGTTAAAAAATGTTATGGACAAAATAAAAAGGAATTTAATCTCAAGTCTCACACACATATAAATGATTAACAGAAAGTGAACATACAATAGAATTTTTTAGATATTCCTGGTTTTAAATTCTACATAAATGGGAGCTTTAGAGACAAAATTCTATTTTAAAGCAGATATATGATGTGCCATTTATTTTTAAGTGAGAAGAGATGGAAAAAAATGCATCCTTCCTAAAGAGGGAGATGGAAGGAGACAGGGGTGTTTTAGGTTTCACATACTCTCCCCTTTCCTGCCTAAGATTTTATCACATCTCTGCTTTGGCAAACCCACCACCCACCTCAGCATAATACAATTTTGTATTGTCAGTTATGAGAGTCCTTGCCAACCTCATATTTGACGATGGAGCGGGACAGTTGGGAACCACTAAACTCTATAGTTCTTGCACTCTCAAATGCCTGTGACAACTAGACACATAATCTAAATGAAGGATTGGGGGGGGGCAGGTACCTGGGTGGCTCAGTCGGTTAAGCATCTGACTTCAGCTCAAGTCATGATCTTGCGTTAAGTGGGTTTGAGCCCCGCATCGGGCTCTGTGCTGACAGCTCGAAGCCTGAAGGCTGCTTCAGATTCTGTGTCTCCCTCTCTCTCTCTCTGCCCCTCTCACTCTCTCTCTACATCTCAAAAATAACTAAACAGTAAAAAAATTCTTTAAAAAAAAATAAATAAGTGAAGGATTTGGGGTAGGAAAAAAATTTTGTTCTTGAAATATGATTTTGTTTTTCTAATTTTGAGAGACTCATGGATACAAGAAATATTTCCATTTCCACTTATGTTTACTATTGGGAAAGCAATCAGGCAGGAATGAAGAAAAATGAGAATTGCCACTTGATCTCAACCTTGTGGACCCACCAGGTCCAAATTGAACTGGAGTACGAATGCCCCATCTAAGGAGGACCAGCCGTCACTTATTTCCTACTAAAGGCTGGACTCAGGATTGCCACGTCTATTTTTTTTCTTTTTCCTTTTTTTTTTTCTTACAAATAGTTTATTTTCAAGTTGGTTTCCATATAACACCCAGTGCTCATCCCCACAAATGCCCTCCTCCATGCCCATCTCCCGCATTCCTCCCACATCCATCAGTCCTCAATTTGTTTCTCAGCATTCAAGAGTCTCTCATGGTTTGCCTCTCTCCCTTTCCCCCACCATTTCCCCTACCATTTCCCCCATGGTCCTCAGTTTAGTTCCTTCTAATCCTCCTATATGTGCAAACATATGATATTTGTCCTTCTCTGCCTGCCTTATTTCGCTCAGCATAACACCCTCAGAGTCCATCCATGTTGCTACATGTGGCCAGATTTTTTTTTTTAATATTTTTTATTTATTTCTAGGAGAGAGAGAGAGAGAGAGAGACAGCGTGAGCAGGGGAGGGTCAGAGAGAGAGGGAGTCACAGACTGAAACAGGCTCCAGGCTCTGAGCTGGCAGTCAGCACAGAGCCCAATGCAGGGCACGAACCCACAAACCGTGAGATCATGACCTAAGTGAAAGTCGGGCGCTTAACCGACTAAGCCACCCAGGCGCCCCTACATGTGGCCAGATTTCATTGTTTCTCATTGCCATGTAGTATTCCATGGTATAGATAAACCACATCTTCTGATCCATTTGTCCGTTGATGGACACTTAGGCTCTTTCCATGTTTTAGCTATTGTTGAGAGTGCTGCTATGAACTCTTATAAGCATTTTTAATATCACTGCTAAATCTCATAAAAGGAAATTTTCATTTTTAACAGAGTAAAACATAACAATTTAAAGTTAAATAATTGTCCAAGCTTCAGTCCTCTTCCTTCCTGCCCCTAGTTTCCACTCCCCAAAGGCAACCATTTTTCTATTTCAGCAATTTCTTCATTTACCTTAAGTTTTCCAAATAATGTCATTTTATTGTTTCTTGTTTTATGTATTACACATTAATGTCTTATCTACCATACACCTGAATTCTCCCAGTGCCTTCATAATGAATTTTGGTCAAATGGTGTTAAGTGTTTGTGGGGTTGTTTTTTGTTTCTTTTAATGTTTATTTTTGAGAGAGAGAGACACAGTGTGAGCAGAGGAGGGGCAGAGAGATGAAGACTCAGAAACTGAAGCAGACTCCAGCTCTGAGCTGTCAGCACAGAGCCCAACGTGTGGCTCAAACCCATGAACTGTGAGATCATGACTGAGCTGAAGTTCAATGCTTAATTGACTAAGCCACCCAGATGCCCTTGTGTTCAATGTTAATATTACTATCACTTTATATATAATCCTAGCTAGACCATACATATATTTTGTAATATATATACATATTGTAGTTAGATTTCCTTTCATGCATAGATTTTGTTTTCTCTGACATTAATGCTATATTTCTTTTTTTTTTCTTTTTTAATTTTTTTAATGTTTTTATTTATTTCTAGGAGGGAGAGAGAGAGACAGTGTGAGCAGGGGAGGGTCAGAGAGAGAGAGAATCACAGACTGAAACAGGCTCCAGTGTCTGAGCTGGCTGTCAGCACAGAGCCCGACGCGGGGCTTGAACCCACGAACCGCGAGATCATGACCTAAGCGAAAGTCGAACTCTTAACCGACTAAGCCACCCAGGCGCCCCTTTTAATGCTATATTTCTTGTTTTATGTCTACTATTAATTCATCTCCAAACTCTTCTACAAAAGTGAAAAATCTAATCGCAATTTTTCCAACGTATCAGCAATTTTTTTCCTAGAAATTTCCATGTGTATTCCAATCTGAACTGATTGCTTTATAGTCTGTCATCCTGGGATTTTCCTTCACCATCATCTTGGAACTTACACTGACTTCTCTTCAGAGTTGGTACCCCTGCTTCCTGGCTTCAATAACTTCTTTCTTGTTGTGTTTTCTTTTTATGGTGGGGCACAAATTCTGGTAGCTTAGTGAGAGAGAGTATGTGGGAGATACATATTTTTTGATGCCCTACCTGTTTGTAAATTTCTTTATTCTCCCCTAATATTTAATTGCTAATTTGGTTGGAACTAAAATTTTGAAGTCTTCTAGCTTCAATTGTTATTGTTGAGAATAACATCTGGTCTAATGCCATGTTGATTTCTGACCTTTTATACCTGGTCTCTTTTTCTCTCTGAAAGCATTTATGATCCTTGATATTCTACTAAAGTTGCATAAAAATATGTCTGGTGGAGGCCTTTTCTTCACTGAGTTGAACACATGCAGGCCCTTCTACTTACTACTCTGTGGACCCATTTTCTTCAGATTCTGGGCAATTTTCCTGCATCCCCATTTCTTTGGTTCCCTTTTTCTGAAGTATGTGTTATTTGGATATTGGCCTTCTTATCCAGCTCCTCTTAATTTGCTTATATTTTTTCATCCATTTTCTATCTCTCTGTTTTTCATCTCCACTTTCTGGGAGATTCCCATCCTTTATAATATACTTTTTATTTCTGCTATCAAATTTATAATTTTTGTTAAGTCTCTTTTTCATAACATCTTCTTATCATGGATGTAGGCTTATTTGTTTTAATTATTTTGAAGTGTTTTTTTTCTCCTGCATTGTCTCTATTTCTTCTTACTCAGATATTACTTTTAATATTTATTTGTTTTATTCTCCTGCAAGTTATTGGTTTTCCTCGTGTGATCTTTGGTTGGTATTTCAGTGAGGCACAAAGAACTCACTGGAACTTTTCTGGGAAGCTGAGACTTGGAGCTTCCTTAGGCATAAGACTGATGATCATAGAGGAACTTACCTATTCATTAGAGTCCCTGTTTGAGCAGAGTCTATAATTCTTTTCTTTTAGGCTGTTTAGTTTCCCCAAGAGGCATCTACAGTCTTTAGCCTGAGGAATATAAGCCTGACTGCCAGTATTCTCCCAGCTCAGTGGGGAAGGTGACTGAGGCTTTCCCTTGTTGTAACATGTAGGCTTTTACTCATTCACCTGTTTTACTAAACTCCTTCATCTCGCACAGCTCTGCTTGGTATCCTCAAGTCTAGAGTCCCTCTGGTTCAGGTAAAAGTGCTCAACCTTGTCCCTGACCACAATGGGGAGGGGTAGTAGCCTAACTGTACTGGGCTGAGTCAGGGATCTAGGAGTCCTTAAATGAAGGCTTTTAACATTCTCCTGGTTCAGCTCCATGTGCACTCCAGTCTTCGGGATCATCAAGCACTTTACATTCCTGACCTTTCTGGGACTCTATAGAGCAAATGGTTTACATTTTGGCTGTCTCCTTTATCCCCTCCCCAGTCAGTGCCAGAGATGTGGCTTTCAGGTTTTACGGGTCACATCAGTCTACTTTGCAGCTTCTAAAATGCAGCCTCTGAACTCCAGCTGTGCTACTGTCCTCTCTCCAATTCCTTTGTCTTTGTTGTTGTTTTTTTCAGTCCCTTCTCATTTTCGTGAGATTTCATGAGGGACTAAAGGTAAATTGTTGTGTTTAATTTGTCTTATTCAACCAGAAGTCTATGTGATCTTTACTATTTTAATTTTTAATGATTATATTTTCCACCTATTTATCAGACTTTATTCATTTACCTGTTTTTTGCAAATATAGGTGACTTCCAACGTATTCTACTTTAAGTTTTTATTCTGAGCATTTATTACTTTTATAATATTTGAAAAACCAATAAAAGTAATACATATTTGTTATTTTTTAGTTGGAAGATAACAAAGAAGAAGAAAATTAATTGCAGTAATACCATTACCCAGGGGTAACATTTGATAAGAGTGGGTATGAGAGAGAAACAAACAAAAATATATATGTACATATATACAGAAATATATATGTATATATTGCATATATATTCACTCTTAAAAATTAGAATTACACTACATATATAATACACTTTTTTTGTTTGTCATTATTTTGTGAACATTTTTTCATGTCATTATTCTGACACATCTTTATTGTTATTTAGTTCACTTTATGGATATAACACTAAAAACATTCTTTAATCTTGGAGATTACAGCATGTAATACTACGAAATTATAACCAACACTTAATGTAAGAACACTCTGAATGTCCAGCTTTTTTTCTTTTTCTTAAAAGAAAAAAATTTCTTTTAAGAAATTTTTTTTACTTATTTCTGAGAGAGAGAGAGAGAGACAGGATGAGCAGGGGAGGGTCAGAGAGAGAGAGGGAGACACAGAATCTGAAGCAGGCTCCAGGCTCTGAGCTGTGAACACAGAACCCGACGCGGGGCTCGATCCCACCAACTGTGAGATCGTGACCTGAGCCAAAGTCAGACGCTCCAATGACTGAGCCACCCTGGCTCCCCAAGCTTTTTTTCTAAGAATTAGAAAAATTTTAAAACTATCCCTGTCCTTTTTTGGTATATTGTGCCCCGAATCCTTATCTTAAAGATTTGACTTGTTGGGGCACCTGGATGGCTCAGTCAGTTAAGCGTCTGAGTTTGACTCAGGTCATGATCTTGTGGTTCATGAGTTCGAGCCCTGCATCAAGCTCTCTGCTGACAGTTCAGAACCTGGACCCTGCTTCGGATTCTGTGTCTCCACCTCCCTCTGCCCATCCTTTCTCTCCCTCCCTCTCTCTCTCTCTCTCTCAAAAGTAAATAAACATTAAAATTTTTAAAAAATAAAGATTTGACTTGTTAATAATTCTTGCCTTCCCGTTTATTTCCAAGTAATATATGATATTCTATTTAATCTAATAAAGTGCTATAGTTTATTTTTGTGATACTTATGACATCTTGATTTTCTTGTTTCTCTCCAATTGATGTCAGTGTTGTGCTTTTTTGTTTATGAGCTCCTTTTGTGCAGTTCAGACTCTGTTTTCACTTTTTGTGAGTATTATGTTGCCATAGAGTATCTAGGGAGGACATTGTACTACTACAGTGCTTTCAATACTGATAGGACTGGAATTTTAACTCCAATATTCTTCCGCCTAAACTGGAAGAACTTAGGGAAATAGATTATATTGAGTGTAAATGAAACACAGATCCCAATATTCTCAACACATACACACATGTATTTGTGCATTTTTAAAAATATTACTTCTTGAGTACATTCTCATGATTCAGGATGCAAAATAATATAAAAAGGTACACATTGGGAAATGTGGGTTCTGTTGCATCCTTGTCCATTCTGTTCATCTCTCCTTCCCCATATAGGTAATTACTTTTTATAATATTCTTTAGTATTCCCTTATGTGAATACAAATAATATGAATATGTGTTTTTATTTTTCCCTCTTTCTTACTCAAAAGACAGTATATTACATACACTGTTCTACACTTTGTTATTTAATTATCTTAGAAGTCTTGTTTCGTGGTACATAGAGAACTTGCTCATTTTTTCCTTCTTAATAGCTCTTTAGCACCCAGTTATCATAAATGGTTTATTTAACCATTCCCTATAGACAAACTCTTGGCTAACCAATGTATTACTTTAATGTATTTTTTTTTAACTTTTTCAGGTGGATATGGACAAGAGTGGTGAAATGCGACTTATAGAACTGGATGAATCTTTCAAAAGTGAACATACAGTTTTTGTAACACCACCTGAGATCCCCCATCTACCCAATGGTGAAGAACCCCCTTTACAGTACAGGTATTCAAGAGGCAGAATGTTTGAGATTGAAAGAGAGAAGCAATCCATCATCTGTGACGTAGCTTTCTAAGGACTGTGGTATTTTCAAAAATCCAAACTTTACAGATTCCTAATTTTTAGGTGGTAAGCAAGCTTATCCCACATCCATTATTAAGTTTTGAGGTATAAAAAAAAAGAATTATAATTTTGCATAATATAGACTTGGGAAGCTCTCTATATCTACATAAGTATCTGTTCTCATAAATGTTGGTTAAATTCAGTTAGGACTCAACCCATCAAAATGCAGCACCTTTATTACAGATTTTGATTTTTGTTTCTTACTAAAGCTGATTTCCTCCCTTTCATTCCCACACACATATTGACTAATGTAACATTGTCTACAAAAGGATATAGATATAGAGGCAATATTTGTGGCCTTGATTTTGATGATATAATTTTTTAGACTATTAATCTTTCTGTGAGTTTTTCTTTTAAGCTGTGGAAATTCAGACCTATTGGGAATTGATCATTGTTCATTTAGGAAATGTGTTCAGACACTATGCTAAGTGCTCGGTACATAGACTTGAATGATACATTGTTACTGCTTTCATGTCTAGTTGGAAAGATAGGAAAGTTCTGAGCACAGTGAAATAGGGTTATGACAGAGTTATATTTATTATAATCTGTGTATCTAGATGTATATTGTACACATACATTTGTTATCTACTAGGAGTAGTTTCCAGTATACATTTATTTTTACTTAGAGTGGTATTTCCTTATATTTTATTATTTACTTATTTTTATTTTTGAGAGAGAAAGAGCACATGAGTGAGTGAGGGGGAGAGAGAGAGAATCCCACAAGGGGCAAAGAGAAAGGAAGAAAGAATGTAGAGCCCATAGCAGGCTCACACTCACCCAGTGCAGGAGCTTGAACCCACGAACCGTGAGATCATGACCTGAGCCAAAAAGTCAGATGCTTAACTGACCTAGCCACCCAAGCACCACTGTTTGTTTATTTTTCTTAAACATTTTTTAAGTTTTTTAAAAAATTTTATGTTTACTTATTTTTGAGAGAGAGACGGAGACAGAGCATGATCAGGGGAGGGGCAGAGAGAGAGGAGACACAGAATCCAAAGCAGACTCCAGACTCTGAGCTGTCAGCACAGAGCCTGACATAGGACTCGAACCCACAAACCCTGAGATCAAGACCAGAGCTGAAGTCAGAAGCTTAACTGACTAAGCTACCCAAGCTTCCCTATTTATGTATTTTGAGAGAGAGAACTGGGGAGGGACAGAGAGAGAGAGGGAGAGAAAGAATCCCAAGCAGGTTCTGAGCTGCCAGCGCAAAGCCCAACTCCAGGCTCAGTCTCACAAATCATGAGAACGTGACCTGAGCTGAAATCAAGAGTCAATCACTTAACTGACTGAACCACCCTGGTGCCACTAAAATGATATTTCCTTTTAGATGTTAATTGATTTCTTTCTCCAGTATTTTCTTTATTTAAAGCCATTTCACATCTATCACTCATTATGTCACAGTTTATTTTCATTGAAAAAGGATTTTTCAGAACATCCTTATTTATAACTCAGATTAAATGATTCCTTTTACAGACAAAAAAATGGTGCAACACATGTTTGTGAATGTCAGTTAATTCATAGGCCACTTGGCTCCTGCCCTTACTTTTTGTCTACTGATGATGTTGCTCAGATCACTTTAAAATTCTGCCTTTTGTCAAAGGTGTTCAAAATTTCTCTCCTAATTTCTCTCTTTCTCGCTTTTTTTTTCTTTCTAAACAAGATCTCATTTCTTTGATCCCTTTTGTACATTATACTTCTAAGACTTTTGCAGGGAGACATGTTTCACTAATAAAGTTTTGTTTTTCCTTTTATGACTTGGTTTTAACTTTTTCAAAATTCAATTTTAATTTTAGATTTACTTTACTAAAAAAATTACTTAGCTTGGAAAGTTTCTATTTTTTGAAGAATCTAAGTGATTCTTTGGATTGAGATTAACAGTATAATTCTGGTGTAATCATACCCATCATTGGAAAAACAACTTAAATGTCTTTAAGTAGTACAATGGGTCCTCTTAGTGAGAGGTGACTCATATTCTTACATTGTCTGTGTACAGCGAGAAAGTAGTAAGCAAGTTTCCACAAGACACACAGAATGGTCTCATTATCACACCATGTACATACAATGAATTTTTTAAGGGGAATAGTTTTCCTGAACTTCTTTGCTATTTTATTCCTATTTATTTATTTATTTTTAAATTTTTTTATTTATTTCTAGGAGAGAGAGAGAGACAGTGTGAGCAGGGGAGGGTCAGAGAGAGAGGGAGACACAGACTCTGAAATAGGCTCCAGTCTCTGAGCTGGCAGTCGGCACAGAGCCCAACGCGGGGCCTGAATCCACGAACCGCGAGATCATGACCTAAGCGAAAGTCGGACGCTTAACCAACTAAGCCATCCAGATGCCCCATTTTATTCCTATTTAACATTCAATATTTATCAATATTTTCTCATTCTACTGAATTTGCCTATAGTAATGTATAACAGATATATAGTTTGCCATCTTTTATTTTAACTGGTTTTCTCAGTTAATTGAAACCGTTTGTATGCCTTTTAGGAAGATTATAATATAGGTTCAGCTTGATGCTCAGGGGCTTCTTCTGTTCTTTTCGAAAGCATGTCTTTTTCCTAGCCACTGCTACCTTTTAAATTCCCAAAATACTTTGCTCTAGCACCAAATTAGGCCCACCTCCTCATAGAGCCACTCATTCTAATCTTTTCTTCTTCTCCAACCTCTTCAATTTTCTTTCTCGTAAATGAGGGCCTGAACCTGTTTAGCTAACCTGATAAACCAATTTATAATAATATGAGTTTGTCCTGGATTGCTAATATGTTATTTGTATCTTTTTAAGAGGACAGTTCAACAATAATATTTTAATCTAAAGCAATGATATTAATGACCGTCTTATCTGAAAGAGTATTGGTTTGGTGGGCCTTTTACCAACTGTCATATTATTTGATATGTTTGCTATGTTATCTACATTGAATACTAACTTATATAATTTGCTTAATTCAAAGTTTGATATCAAGTTCAGCAAATTTTAAATATATTTTGCTTTTTTACCTCTAAAATATATACTTGAGTTTGTATTTGGCTATTATATTTCTAAATAGGATAGCAATAAAAGCAACATTAGCATGAAGATTTGTTGAGTATATATTGTCTGATGGAGAAAGTTGAAATAAATTCTAAATTATTGGTCAGAATAGTTTTTAGATTGTAAGCAGTATGATCATCTGTGTGCTTGAGATTTTTTCTTTCTTTTCAAAAACAGCTATAATGGATTTCCAGTTCTTAGAAACAATTTATTTGAGAGACCTGAAGGATTTCTACAAACACAAAAGAACAAATTGCCTTCAAAATCAAGTAGTCCCAGTAGCCCTTCTCCCATGTTCAGAAGAACAAAACAGGTGCTTTGAATATTTTGCACGCTTCATGTATTCAAATATTAGAACAAAAGTAAATGTGACAGTCTTACTCCCTTAGTATATTTTACTGCCCCATATTTATGACTAGATTATCATGTTCCTCAAGGCATTTATATTCACATTATTGAATTTATAGTAATGTGACTTCAAAACATTAACTAATTTTCCTATCTTAGAACTTTACGTATTTTATAACACAAATTCAAGCAGAGGCTTGACTATATAGTAATTATAGACACATTTTGTTAGCAAAGTACTATAAAAGCATATGACCTGCAGTTACTCAGCATTCAGTTAATAAATAAGAATGCTTAACTGTGTACATTTATTAATGAGATCCTTGCTTTTTTTTTTCTAGGAAATTAAATCAGCCCATAAAATTGCCAAGAAGTATTCTTCCATTCCCCAAATGTGGTCTAGGTGCCTGCTGCGTCACTGTTACGGACTATGGTTTATTTGTCTGCCAGCTTATGTGAAAGTGTGTCATTCAAAAGTTAGGGCACTGAAAACGGCATATGATGTGCTTAAAAAAATGCAGTCAAAGAAGATGGATCCTCCAGATGAGGTAACAGTTTTTTTCAAATGCATTTTAGGGGCACCTGGGTGGCTCAATCAGTTAACCATCCAGCTTCAGCTCAGGCCATGACTTCACAGTTGGTGAGTTAAAGTCCCGTATCAGGTTCTGTGCTGATGGTCGAGCCCACTTGGGATTCTCTCTTTCTCTGTCTTTCAAAATAAATAAATAAACTTTAAAAAATGTATTTTAAATGTGTTTTTTAATACGTTATTTTAAAAACTTGAAAAAGGAAAAAACAGTATCATTAACTATAAAAAATAAAAAGCATTACTTTAGATTTATGTTCATACATATTTTGTTTCTGTGCTCTCTGAATTTTGTGTTTCAGGTGTGCTACCGCATTCTCATGCAGCTCTGTGGACAATATGATCAGCCAGTGCTTGCAGTTCGAGTGCTTTTCGAAATGCAGAAAGCTGGTATTGACCCCAATGCCATTACTTACGGTTATTATAATAAGGTAATTACTTTGATTTAGTGGAGAGAAAGTATAACTTTTGTGATTATACAACCTTAATTTATTGGCAGAAGTCATTGATTCAGGCTTTGTTTGGCATTAATTTTGGAGTATTGAAGTATATTTTATAAATCAAATAAGATTTTTTATTCTATTTTGTCATATAATCTATTAGATACTCTTTAGCTTAACTATAAAGCCAGTGTACATTCACTTACCAATATTATTTTACTAATTATTTTTTAATTGTTGAATTCATAGGCTGTTCTGGAAAGTACTTGGCCCTCAAGAAGTCGTAGTGGCTATTTTCTTTGGACAAAAGTGAGAAACGTTGTTTTAGGAGTAGCACAGTTCAAAAGAGCTTTAAAGAAACATGCACACTTATCACAAACAACTCTCTCAGGTAACTAAAGGTTCTTAGGGGATATTTATATTTTACTTTAAAAAAAATTGATTAGTTACACTTTACATTTTTTGGAAATTTTACATAGCTTAAGAATATTTAATGTTTTCGGGGCGCCTGGGTGGCGTAGTTGGTTAAGCGTCCGACTTTCGCTTGGGTCATGATCTCGCGGTTCGTGGGTTCGAGCCCCGCGTCGGGCTCTGTGCTGACTGCCAGCTCAGAGCCTGGAGCCTGTTTCAGTCTCTGACTCCCTTTCTCTCTGACCCTCCCCTGCTCACGCTGTCTCTCTCTCTCTCTCCTAGAAATAAATAAAAAATATTTAAAAAAAAGAAAAGAAAAAAAAGATCTATAAAAAAAAAAAGAATATTTAATGTTTTCTAGTTTGTATTGCCATTAAGCAAATTCTAATATTATTTTCCCATTAAAAAAAACACCAAATTTCACTTTTTTTCTGGAACTGTTAAATTATGACACCCTGGTGCTCTTGTTTTAGTAGTCAGTAATAATTCACAGTAGTTATAGTTGGTATAGTTGTATTTTGCTAATTATGTGGCACATTTCAAGTTCAGTGTTAGTAGATTATTAGCTTGAGCAACAAAGTAATGTGTATTTTTGGTACCTCCCTGAGTAGTAAAATGCTGTCACATTGTGTTCTTAAAGCAGATGGCAGTGACCTGGATGCTATTAGTCATGGCAGCATGGATAGTGGTCATGGGACACACACTGTGGAGCAGGCACCTTTTAATACGGGTTTAATCAAAGTGTATGCTACTGATGATAGATCTAGTACAGGTTTGTGTGTGCTTATGTATACATTTATTATGGTGCGTTTTACAAACTAGATTTGCTAGTCTGTCTTTTTTAGATTTTAATTTTCAGTAATTATGTTAACTGTCACTTTTTAATTTTATGTGATAGGTACTTGGTTTGATACTGTGTCTAATAACTACCTGCTTTTTTATTCATTCTTTATTTGAATGGAAATAAACATTTAAAAGAGAGTCTATTCAAGTAGTTAGCAGATGATAACCCAGTTAACTCTGAATAGCACACAGATATCCTTATCATGTCTGTTTTTAAGGATAAATTCTTCCTTATAATTATGAAAACATTATTAGAATTTTCTTAAAAGAGAAACTTTATAGCCCTAATCTGAGTTAATAGTACATATCAACATCAACTTCCTGGTTTTAACAGTGTATTATATATCATATCAGATAGTATCGATGAGTTTCATTAAAGTATCAGATTTGTACATAACCTTCCTCTAAGAATTAAAACTGACACAGTGAAATTTGTTGAATAATTCTGTCCTCTTCATTAGTACATTAAAAAAAAACAAACATGACTTTTGTACATAATATAAGAGCCACCTCTTAACAGAGAGAAATTTTAAATTAAAAATCCAAGCATTAATAATAAAATACGAAGGCTTCTTTCTCTAGATATGGTAACATTATTTTGGTCTGTCTTCTTTTATGCCTACTTTTAAGACTAATGAATGTAAGCAAATTGTGTTGTAATGTAATTTTCATAGTTCTTACTTGGCTGATTTTAATTTTTGATCATGCAGTATGAATTAATCTGAGTTATAGTAGTCATCTTCAGGCATTCTCTCTTAAAAATGAAGAAATCAATTTCATTTCTTAGTCTTATTTTATTTCAGTAATTTCTACACCCCACATGGGGCTTGAACTCACAACCCCAAGATCAAGAGTCACAGTCTTTCAACTGAGCCAACCAGGGGCCCCTGTATTTTTTGTTTTTTAGTGTGGCTTTTGAAAAGTTTATTTTAAAGCAGTGCAGAATCTAACAAAAGCATGACTTTCCATCATGATCATCTTCATATTTTTTAATTTGTATTTTCTGTGGAAATGGAGCCAAAAGTTTGATTAGAAAAAATACAAACTCAAAATTATAACAGATAATTTTAAAGCAAATACCTAGTGATACTTAATATAGTTTCTTTACATAGTTCTTTATAGGTTCCATATATAGTCTCTTTCATACAGTCATAACTGCTTTGTGTGTTACAAACCTGGAGACTTGAGATCCAAACCAAAAGGTTAAGTGGTTTGCTTAAAATCATGTCTCCTAAGATTGAGAAGTAGAGTTTAAAACCTTATATTTTGATGCTAATCTAGTGAAAACAATTTGCTGAACATTATAGAGGACTTCTTGAACAGCAGTGTATTAGAAGTTTTCTTCTATCAGTGCGATGTTTGCTTAACAGTGATACTAATTTTTTTCTCATTCCCATGTATTTGTACTCAAGTGCAATTCAATAATTTTTCAGTTGAATTTTCAGAAAAAAGAATCACCTATCAATAAATTTAAATTAACCCTTTTTCTTGAGTAGAATCATTTAGACATTTGGCTGTGGTAATCTGTGTGTGAATGTTCTGTCAGGAATTCCCTGCAGATTTTTCTTCTCCATTGCTTAGCTGGAACTTAGACTTTCATGTGGACAGGTCATGGACTTAAAGAACATCTGGTTTGTCTGTATCTTTATGAGCCCAGATGACAGTGTGAATGTACATAGTCTCTTTTGATGGCAGTGTGGAGCCAGAAATAAATTATTTTGAGATCCTCCCATCTCCCGTTAATAGAGATACAGGAAGGGAGCTGACAAAATAATGCTTTTAATTGGAAGTTATCCAGAAAATTGCTCATAAGTAAATCTAAACACTAATACGTTCCTCCTAAATCCAGTTGTTCTCACTGAGGAAGTTTATGATAAACAGCAGAAGGGTTTTGTTTGTTTTTTTTTCTTTTTTTCCTAGGTGGCCAGTCTGATCTTGGGTATAATTCATTATCTAAGGATGAAGTTAGAAGAGGGGATATATCTACTGAAGAAATTCAAGAAGAAAAAGATAAGAAAGGGAGTGATTCTAGTTCCCGTAGGTATTATTTAAGTTGATACTGTACACATTTGTAAACTTCTGTTAACAGAAAATACAAGTGGCTTGAGGTATAAAAGTACTAATTTTACTTTCCATGTTCCCATTATTATAACTCCTCTTTCCTCCCATTACAGGCCCTCTTCACCACCTAATGTTCCAACACACAAATACTTTACGTGTAAAGTGTATAGTCTCAGTGACACAACACTCTCCAACCAAATACTGCTCTTGTAGTAGAAATATATACATTTTTTCAAACAGTGACTCTTTTCTAAGGTTTAACGATATTTTTATGTAATATTTTGTTAACAGTCTGTGACTTCTATTTTTCTCCTTTGCCTACCTCCATCAAGAGCAGTGTTTCACAACCAAAGAAGAAACGCAAAATGTACAGACCTCCCGCATGACCAGTACTTAGTAATTTGACACAGATCTTGAGCCCTCAAATAACTGGAATCATTTACCTGAGACTGACAAATAGATGTAGAGGTGTTTGGTATTTTCTTATCACCTATTTTAAGTTAGAAATATTTAGAACTGAAAGCTACTTCTCTTTATGCCTTCTATGATGTAGATAGCTTTTGTCTTAACAATTTCATTTTAATCTTTACAGTGTCAGAGAGTGAGAGTGCAAAAGGAAGTGCTGATTGTCTTCCTGAGCTTAATTATCAAAGCTCTTCCAGTATAGTTCGCCCCAGTGGCACCAGTAACAGCGGTGCTGATAAAATATCAGGAGAAGGCACAGGTAAGTTGAATAGTATACCTCTCTTATGTGCAGAAGGTCTTGTGTCTATATTTCTAGTCTGCATTTCTAGTGAATTTTTTTAAGTCTTTATTCTCCAAGATTCTTTTTTTATAATTTGTGTAGCCTCTTGTTGAATAGCTTAGTAGTTTGAATTATATATTTTATAATACACTTTCTCAAGCTTTTGTTATAACAAAGTACAAGGCCACAGCTACAAGCCTCACACATCTTTTGAGTTTGGAATGTTGAGACTTTCTGGAAGGGGGAAGTGGGAGCAAGTGAGATGATCCATCTGAGGACAACTTACGCTTAGCCAGTTTTTAAATGAAGCATATAGTTCTTTTTGTTTGTTTTATTTTAAGTTTATTTATTTATTTTGAGAGAGTGAGAGAGTGAGCACGAGCAGGGAAGGGACAGAGAGATCAGGAGAGAGTGGATCCCAAGCAGGCTCTGAGCTGTCAGCACAGAGCCTGATGTGAGGCTCCATCCCGCAAACCATGAGCTCATGACCTGAACCAAAATCAGGAGTCGGACACTTAATTGACTGAACCGCCCAGGTGCCCCTGAAGCATATAGTTTTTTAATCATCATTATTGTCCCTGTTTTCTCAGAAGCAAGGGCATAGTCTGCCAGATAGTTTAGATAAAAATACCTAATATTTTTTCTTTTCAAAGTGCTTTTTATATTTATTAATAGAGCAATGCTTAGATTAATGAGAGGGGAGATAAGCATTCTTTTAAAGATGAGAAAACTGAGGCATATTCTGACTGTTGGCAGGTCATATCAGTTATCACCTAATTAATGGAAAAGTCAATTTAGGATTTGGGATAATATTTGCTTTCAAATTCTTCATCAAATCATTTTTGGGGGGTTATATAGATATAACATTCAAAGTTTTAGTCTGATTATATATTATTTTATTATGGTATTTCCTCAATTCTGTATCATGTGTAATCAAAACAACTCTTGAAGGATTGAGCTGTCAAGGCTTTAATATCTTGGTTTATAAATGGCCTTGCTACCATGATGTTTGTCCTTCTTCAGCATAGTTAGTTATGTCTCTAGCCTAGCGGTAGGCAAACTGTGGCCCATTGGCCAGATTGGACCTGCAGCCTATTTTTGTACAGGCCTAGAAGCTAAGAATGGTTTTTACATTTTTAAATGATTGGAAAAAATTAAAAGAAGAATAACATTTTGTGACACATGAAAATTGTATGAAAGGCAAACTTCAGAGTTCATACATAAAGGATTATTGGAACACAACTGCACTCGTTCATTTACGTACTGTCTGGCTACCTTTGTAATACATCAGCAGAGTTGAGTAGTCGTCACAAACACTAAAACATTTACTGTCTGACGCTCAACAGAAAAAGCTTGCAGAGTCCCCTGCTCTAGCTATCGAAAACAAAGTTAAATAATCTGTAACCATCTTACTTTGCATTTCTATATTAGATAGTTGTTATAACTTAAACATTAAAATTTGTTTTATTGGCCTCGTGGAATTGCCTCACCACCATTTAGTCCTTCCTAGTCGTTGTCTAATTATAACCCTTAGTAACTTGCCTTTGGTAGTCTTTGCGCTGTTGTTCTTTCATTACCATCTATTCATGCTTGCCTTTTTCCTAAGATCTACTTTTATGACCTTGCCGTTTAATATGATTATAAGCCATCCTTTTATCCTGACATTTTGTCGAAGTAATCAGTATCTGACTCATCATCTGGCTTTTTTCTTTGCTTATTAACAAGTCAGGTTTTAAAAGCCTGTGGTAGGACCACCAGCCACATCTTTCTCCTTTTATCAGAAAAGCAGAAATTTTTCCAGAAACCCTCAAAAACCACCACTTTAATATTACTGACCAGAATTATGTCACAGAACTGCCTGATCCAAAGAAGTTACATAGTTTGTGCTCTGTGTTAGAGGCATGAAGCATCCAGCAAAATCTCGTGGAATTTAGCATTTATACAAACCTAGGACTGGACTAATTTAACTGTAAATAGCCAGATAGTATTTTAGGCCTTGCAGGCCACACACAGTTCTGTTACCTAATCTTCTTTGTAGGTATCTGATTTTTACAACTTTTTAAAAATCTAAAAACCAGGGGTGCCTGAGAATGGTTAAGCATTCTCCTCTTGATATTGACTCAGGTCATGATCTCACGAAGGTGGGATTGAGCTCCACGCCAGGCTCTATGCTGAGCATGGACCCCGTTTGGGATTACCTCTTTCCTTCTCTCTCTCTGCTCTTCCCCCGTGTGTGTACATTCACGCTCTCTCTCTCTCTTGCTCTGTCTCAAAAATAAATAAATAAACTTTTTTAAAAAATGAAAAAACCAGGGGTGCCTGTACAAGAACAGTCACCAAGCCAGATTTGGCTCAGAAGCATAGTTTGCCCTCCCCTGGTATAATTTGATAACCAGCTTTATTTGTCTTCAGGCTGTAGCATGGTTCTGACTTTGCAAGAGAGCCCTTGCACAGCTATTTAAATGCAGTCCCAGAGTACTGTCTTTGGGTTGTAAAATTCCTCCAAGTCTTTGATAACATTTAATCTGTCAAGCAGGAGATTTTTCAGAGTGTTAGAAGAAAGTATATTTTTTATGTCCTTAATCATGAGGTGATATAGAACCAAAGAATAAACTTTTCTGCTATGCTATTTTCCTTGTTAATGGTATATGCTTGTTATATTATTAAGTTGTAGGCTTTATCGTCTCCAATATTCCCTTTTATCTCCTTTCCTGTTACCTGAATGCATTACATGGCAGGAAAAAGGCACATTTTTAGTAATTGCCTGGTGATAGCACACTAGTTCTGTTGGATACACATATAAAAAGAATAGTTAACAATACCGTACCTAGACTCCTGCTTTAGAGAAGATTCCCACATTATTAGGACAATTAAAGTGATCAGAAATCTAAATGTCTGCTTTTAGCCCTGGCATCTAAGTAATTTGGCAAAAAGCAGTGAAAAGTGTTTCTGAGTAGAAAGTAGCCATTTATATTTGACTGGGAATAAACTCGCAAACCATATGTAAAACAAAGGTAAAATTATTTAGCCATATCTAGGATTTACAGCGTTTTAGAATAATTTTTATATATGGATAAAACTAACATAGCTGCCTTTTATTTGGTTTGGTTTAGCATTTTTGATTTTGTTTTTCATTTTTATATGTAGAAGACTTAGAATCTCAAGGTCATCTAGTATAACCACCATTGTATAATCACTGCTTAATCAATTTAGTCAAATTAATGTAAATTTATTATTAAATATAGGAAAGGTACATCTTTCAAAACATTTCTTTAGTACACACAGTGTTACAGTAGTTTCAGGTGAACAACATAGTGATTCAGCTTCTCTAGATGTATGCTGTGCTTACCACAGTGGGGCTACTATGTGTCACTGTAGGACACTATTACAGTATCACTGGCCATATTCCCTGTGCTGTGCCTTTTATTCCCGTGACTTATTTCTTCCATAGCTGAAAGCCTATATATCTCCCACTCCAAGAAAGGCAAATATTAATCTTAATTTATCAGTTTTAAAAAGCAGTACATGCTGAGGCTCCTGGATGGCTCAGTCAGTTAAGCATTCAACTTTGTTCAGCTCAGGCCATAATCTCACAGTTTGAGAATTCAAGCCCCGCATCAGACTCTGTGCTGACAGCTCAGACCCTGGAGCCTGCTTAAGATTCTTCGTCTCCCTCTCTCTCTTCCTCTCCTCCACTTGCGCTTTGTCTCTCTCAAAAATGAGTAAACATTAAAAAAATTTAGAGGTGCCTGGGTGGCTCAGTTAGTTGGGTGTCCAACTTAAGCTCAGGTCATGATCTCAGTGTTCAATGAGTTCGAGCCCTCCGTTGGGGTCTGTGCTGACAGCTCAGAGCCTGGAGCCTGCTTCAGATTCTGTGTCTCCCTCTCTCTCTGGCCCTCTCCCACTGACACTCTGTCTCTTTCTCTCAAAAATAAATAAACATTAAAAAAATATTTTTAATTTAAATAAAAATAATTTTAGAAAACAGTACATGCTAATGCATACCTTTCAGAGTCCGTCATGTCTGTACTTGAATCCCACTTCTGTCACTTAAGGACTGGATAACTTTGGGCTAGATAATTAATCTCTCTAAGTGTCAGTTTCTTCTCAACCCATAAGGATGTTGGAATGATTGTAGTAGATAATGTGAGTAAAGTGCCTACTTATGGTATCTGTCAAATAAGACAGTACTCAGAAGTAATAACTCAGTCAATACTTGCTATTATCACTTTCATTACTTAGTATTTTCAAAATGTAAGACACCTTACATTTGCACATTACATTTTTCATGGCTAAAAACACTTGACTTGTTTTTCAGAAAGCACGTCTGAGCTACTCTTAATGTCATCCTTTGAGGGTCCAAATGAAACAGGAAACAGTCAAAGTAGATGCTTCAGGAAAAGACATAAAAGTGACAACGAAGCTGATTTGCAGCAGCGACTCTCCTGGGGAAACAGAGAGCGCAGTCTTAGCGGAGGAGTACTGGTGGGACTTGTGCTCAGTAGAGTCAACCAGGAAGCAAACCCTGGAGACATGGCCGAAAAACTAGGAGCTGATGCAAAAATTCTTTCAAATGTGATCTCAAAAAGCACAAGACCAAATAGTCTTGATATTGGAAAGCCACCTTTAAGATCAAAAAGAGACAGTCTAGAAAAGGAATCTAGTGATGACGATACACCTTTCGACGCTTCCGATTGTTTGGCAGATAAAGTAGATTCTCCTGTTATTTTTGATCTGGAGGACTTAGATAGCGAAACAGATGGATCAAGAGTGGGATATGTTGCTTCACAAAACCCCAAGAGGATTCAGCGTCTCAGCAGCAGCTTTTCAGTAAAACCCTCTGAAAAAACGGATGTCGCCACAGGATTTGATCCCCTCTCCCTTTTGGTTGCCGAGACTGAACAGCAGCAAAAAGGGGAGGAGGAGGAGGAGGAGGAGGATAGCAAAAGCGTTTCAACACCATCCGCTAGGCGCGATTTGGCTGAAGAAATTGTGATGTATATGAATAACATGAGCAGTCCTTTGACAAGCCGCACGCCAAGCATTGACTTGCAACGGACATGTGATGATAAATCAGCCAGTAAGAAAAGTCCAACGTTGGTCAAGGCGTGCAGAAGGTCTAGCCTGCCGCCTCATTCTCCTAGGCCCATGAGACTTACCAAATCTAAAAGTTACACGAAAACTGAGGAGAGACCAAGGGACAGGCTCTGGTCTTCTCCAGCCTTCTCACCTACTTGCCCATTTAGGGAAGATTCTCAAGATGGATTAACCCATTCATCACCTTCATTTAATTTAGATACACTGCTAGTACCTAAACTAGATGTTCTAAGGAACAGTATGTTTACTGCTGGGAAAGGAGTTGCAGAGAAAGCCAGCAAGTGGTATTCGAGATTCACCATGTATACCACCTCTTCTAAGGTAAGTTCTGTTCATGTTTTCTACTTTCCCTTTTACCCTCCTCCACCACCGGGAGCCCCTTCCTTGCAAAGATGTCCATTTTTACCATTCTCCTTAAACACAACTTTACCAAAAAAAACCTCTTGAGATGCATAAGTTTTGTAAGTATCAGAACTTGAACTTGAATAATAAATTCAAAGGAACATTCACTAAGGTTATGTTTATAGTTCACTTTTGAACGAAAATGATTTTTAGCTGGAGTAAAAATTAGTGTTATATGAAATTGCCTACTGAACTTCATTATTTCCTTCAAAATGGAGATTTTTTTTTTTCAGGTAGTTTCCAGCATACCTTCAAAAATTACCAGCTGACATAGGATTTTTCCTCCTAGTTAGGATGCAGTAGCTTGTGATGGACCCACATACATATCTCCCAAGAGCGGAAAGCTAAAGGAAATATAAAGTATCTTTTTAAAGTCATCAGAGAATTGCTGAAGCAACTAGAAAGTGCTGGGGGATGATTCTGGCAAGAAGAGAATTGCAGAGAGGAGCCAGACACTCTATAACTACAACATATGAGAGCATTGTTGACTCTGAGCTCAAACCTGGGGGTTGAAAATCCCTTATCAGAAGACTGAGGAGAAGCAAGGGGCCACAGAGCTTTAGGGATCTTGTAAGACTGGAAAGACAAAATTAGAGGCTTGAGGGTTCTCAAATAACACTAATTTTTTTCCTTCAAGATAGTTCCAAGTACGGATAGTAGTGCTTGAGACAGGAGGCTAAAAAGGTAAGCCAAAAGTCTCTGACAAATAAGAGTTTTCAGCAGTTTCATGGTGCTGAGAATACAGTTGCAAAGAGGTTCCAAGTTCCTAGGGAGTGGGAGTAGAGGCAGGGGAGCTTTGGTAAGCACACCAAGCACTTAGCTGAGACGCCTGCAGGGCCATGCCTTAATGGTGCTGGCAAACCAGAGGCGGACTATGCCTGACCAGAACTGCACCCTGGGCTTGACTCAGCTCAGTCTGTGATTAGATGAAGATAATCAGCCTTTATCTAACACATGAAAGAGTGTGCCTTTTCTGGAGGAATAGCATATCATCTAGAGTCCATATAATTTTTTAATATTCTATCATTTAATGAAAAATAGCTATACCAAGAGACAGGACCATAACTAAAAAACAAAAGAAAAACAGTGGGAAGAGACCTTCAGGTGGTCCAAATAGTTAAATTAGCAGGAGAGTTTGAAATAATTTTAGTATGTTCAAGAAAATTGAGGAAAAGGTGGGAAACAGCAAAGGTAGAAAGCTTCACTGGAAAGAATCAAGTATAAATTCTAGAACTGATAAAGATATGAAATTGAGAATGCAGTAGTTGGATTTAACAGCAGACAAAACACAGAAAAAGAAAGTAGTAAACTATATGGAAACTCAGTGAAAAATACCCACTCCTGCAAAACAAATAGAAAATACAAAAGCGGAGGTGGGATTTAGTGACAGTGCCTGACATTGATGTAACTGAGTTCCAAAAGAAGAAAGAATGAGATAGAAGGAACATTTAAAAAGCGAATTGCCAAAGATTTTCCCAAACTGATTGAAGACGGCAACTCACATATTTAGAAGATCTTCAAATGTCAAGCAGAATAAATGCAAAGAAAACTATACTTAGGCATCTCCTGTTAAAAAAAGATAGAAATGGAATACAAAGAGGAAATCTTAAAAGGAGCCAGGGACAAGACCTATCTTACCTTCAGAACAACAGTAAGAAACTGACATTTGTCTTCTGAACAGAAACTTTGATGTCAGGAGATCCTGGAAAGACACCTTTAGAGCACTGAGAGAAAACTCTCACCCTATTTTCCCACACCCAGCAAATATCGTCTCTAAAAATTAGGGTGAGTCCCAGTTCTACTGTGGTAAGGTAAGACCACCAAAGCCCATCCCTCCCACAGAATATAACTAAAAAATCCAGACAAAACACAAAAGACAACTATCTAAGAATTCTGAAAAAATAGGCAGATTGTGGGGAGGGACCCGGACAGAGGTGAATTCCTCATTTTCCTTTCTCCTGCACCTTTGCCTCAAGAGCAGGTACACTCTGTCGTGTGGCAGCCCTGGCAGCCAAGACTTCAAGAGAAACCCCACAGTTCCTGGCCAGAAGAACCAGAGAAGGGGGCAGCTGTGAGCTGGAGAGTTCGAGGGGAATCTGAGAGAAGGGGATTCCCAGATTCTGTGAATGGCCCAGACAAGTGTCCCCTGAGCCACACATGCATGGGACAAATGCAGACCAGCAGAGACCAGGCTTAGAGGACTAAGCTAAAAATTAAGTCGCTGCCTACAAAAATTGAAACACAAATTATAATCTGAACATTATTGCCAGACTGCTATAGCAAAAGCATGTGTTCTCCAAAAGATTGTAACGGCACCCAGACTCCAAAACATAATATTCATAAAGTCTAAAATAAAATCCAGAATTGCTTGATAGTTAAAGAACCAGGAAAATGTGACCCAGTTCTGAAGGGAAAGACAGCCCAGAAATGACCCAGATGTTGAAATTACCCAACTGAAACCCAAAAGCAAGTATTATAACCAGGTTTCCTGAGGTTAAAGAAAAACACATTTGAATAAGTGAAAAGGATTCTCAGCAAGAAATAGAAACTATTTTTGAAAAACACCAAGAATAACTAAAAAAAAAGTCTGAAATAAACTCATTGGATGGACTCAGCAGAATGGAGAGGATAGAAGAAGGAGTCTCAGAGACTTATGGGACAATAGCAAAAGATACATAATTGGAGTTCCAGAAGCATTAGAGAAAAGGATTCTGGTAGAAAAGATATATAAGATATATATAAGATATATATAAAAAATAAGTGGCTCAAACTTCGCAAATTGGATAGAAGATTTAGATTTACAGGTATAAGAGGCTCAGTAAACTATTAGGATAAACTCAGAGAAAACTACATCTGCACATGCATGAGCAAACTGCTAAAAAGCAAAGATACCCATCTATTCATAAAATGACTGCTGGGGCGGGTTGGAGGGGGGAAATAATACAAAATATCCTGAAAACTGTTAAAGAAAAATGACACATTACCCACAGAGGAATGAGGATTTGAATGACCATGTATTTTTTATCACAATCCGTGGAGGAAAGAATACACTGAAATCATACCATGAATGTGCCAAAAGACCTGTCAACCCAGAATTCTATATCCAATGAAAACATTCTTTAGGGGTAAAGGCGAAATAAACACATTTTCAGATAAAGGAAAAGAGTTCATGGCCAGCAGACCTGCTGTATAAGATGTGCTAAAGGAAGTTCTTCAGGCTGAAGAAAATGATACCATAAGCAAAACTGTATCTGTAGGAATGAAGGAAGAACAAAATACATGGTAAATAGTTGTGTAATATTAAAAAAAAATACTTTTATCTCTTAAATTCCTTAAAATTTTATAATTCTCCAAACCCAAACTTATGACATGTTATGGAATATGCAGTATATGTATGTACATGTTTTACAGTGGTAAAGGGATTCACTATGCTGACATTCATATAGTGTTATATACAAAGTGGTACAATATGCACTTGAAGTAGGCTGTAAATGATTAGGTGTAGATATTCTAATTCCTAGAGTACCCACTTTAAAAACACATTGAGATGTAGCCAAAAAAGCCAATAAAAATATTTAAATAATCCTAAAAATAGAACAACTCAACACACGCACGCACACACACACACACACACACACGACTAGAAAAATATAAATTATATTATCTGGGCATTAGAATTATATTTAAAATTTTAAGTTTATTTACTTATTTTGAGAAAGAGAGAGAGAACAAGCAGTGGAGGGGCAGAGAGAGAAAGGAAAAGAGACTCTCAAGCAGACTCTGTGCTGTCAGCATAGAGCCCAGCCCAACGTGAGGCTTGATTCTCTGAACCTCAAGATCATGACCAGAGCTGAAATCAAGAGTGAGACGCTAACTGACTGAGCCACCCAGGTGTCCTCACCTCCCATTTTTTTCTTTGTACAAAAATTCATACCTGTCAGATGTATTGTTGATATAACCAGGAAAATATGTAACTGAACATTTTGGTGTTCTCAAAAATGAAAACTAGAAATACATGTCTTTAAAACCTAGATTATTATGGAAAACAAAATATAAATTTTAAAAGAATTAAAATGCAGTTCTGATGGTATCATCCTGGGCTGGGATTTGCAGAGAGGAAAAGAAACAGTACTTGAAAATTCAGAGTCAGCAAGGGTATCTTACTAACAGTTGTCTGCTCTGATCTAACTACAAATGCTATCTAAGTGATTTCCAGCTCATGTTTGTCCAAATTCATAGCCCTTGTAAAATTTGTTTTCTTTCTGTAGACATGTTGATTAACCAATCATCTGAGTAATTAGGCATTTCCTCTGCCTTAGGAGTGACATTTTAAATAATTATCTTTAAATATGAAGGAAATTAAGCTTATAATTGTGTCCTCAGGATCAAAGTTCTGATCGTACCAGTCTTTCTTCAGTGGGAGCCCAGGATTCTGAATCTACCTCTTTAACAGATGAAGATATTTGCCAGGAGTTGGAAGGAGCCACTTCCTCCCAAGAGAGCAGTGCCACTTCAGGGACTAAGGGAATTGATTTCAGCAGAACAAGCCTGGAAAGTTCTGCCTCCTTAGAAGGTTTGTTCACACAGCTTGGTCATATTGCATTTTATATGTGGTACCTTTACTTTTTTCCCTTTGTTTTAATTTTGTAAAAGATTTGCATAGCTCCAAATCGCCAAAACAATTAGAAAGCCAGGCACTTTTAGGGAGGTCTGCCTTCCAACCCCACCCCTTCATCTTGTTTTCTCCCAGTGCCTAGAAGTAACCATTTTTATTCATTTTGGTTTCTCCTTACATTGCTGCTGCTTTAAAAATACAGGGACATGTGTGTTCTTACTGCCTCCTTGTCTTCTTACTCAAAAGTAACCTACTTTCCCACTCCTTGTTTTTGTCACTTAACAATAAATATATCTTCAAGATCCTTCCATATCATCACATAGCATTGGCCCCTATTCATTTTTACAGTTACATGGTTAATCATCTGTGGATATGTCATAGTTCGTTTTAGTCACTTCCCTGCTGATGGACATTAGGTGTCTAGTCTTTGACTATTATAAATGATGCTATGATACATGTAAGTCATATCATATTTTTGACAGAGTATCTTTGGAAGATACTCAAAAATTCTTCCTTGAAGTGATAGTGCCAAGTTGCCTTCCTCGGGAATCTGCTATTTTACATTCCCACTGACAGTATATAAGAATTCCTATTTCCCCACAGCCTTGGCAACAAATATGTTGCCACATTTTTGGAATTTTTGTCATCTGATAGGTGAGGACTGCATTCTAGTTTAGTTTTCATGCGTATTACTCTTGTAAGTTGAGTAACTTTTATATGTTTAGGACTGTATTTCTTTTTCTGTGGACCATCCTTTGCCTACATTTCACTTGTTGGTCTTTTTTTTTTTTTTTTTAAGTTTTAATAGTTCTTTTTGTACATTAGAGAATCCTTTGTGTCATGTGATTGTCAGATATTTCCTTCCAAGTGTGTCAAGTTTCTCTGGGTATTTTTGCCACACAGAAGTTTTTAATTTTATGTCATCAAATTTCTTAGCATTTCCCTGCTGCTTCTGGATTTTTAGATATTAGGAAAGATTTCCCCTTCCAGAGTTCACACAGTGTTTTCTTCTGACACTTTGGTTTTTTCTCTCTACCATTTTTTGAGCTCAGCAGACTTTCTCTGTAAAGGCCGTATGTTAAATATTTTAGGTTTTGTGAACCACATACGTCTCTGTCACATATTCTTTTTTTCCTCGTTTTCTCTTTTTTTTAATGTTTATTTTTGAGAGAGAGAGACAGAATGTGGGGTGATGGGGAGGAAGCAGAGAGAGAGAGAGGGAGACACAGAATCTAAAGTAGGCTCCTGGCTTTAAGCTGTTGGCATAGAGCCTGTGTGACACAGGGCTCAAGCTCAAGAACCGTGGGATCATGACTTGAGACAAAGTCAGATCCTTAACCAGCTGAGCCACCCAGGTACCCCCATTGTTTTCTTTTTTTAACAACAATGTAAAAGCCATTCTACACACAAGTAGATTTGACACCCAATTTAGATATTTAATACATTTGAAATTTGTCCTAATGTGTGATGTGAGGAATGGACAGGTTATAGTATTTTTTCATTTTCACCTTTGCTATTTTAAAAAGCTTTTGTTGGGGTTTTCAAATGTACACAGAAGTAGAAAGAATAGCACAATGAATCCCCATCACCCTTCACCCAGTTGCAACAATTATCAACAAATGGCCAATCTTGTTTTATCTTTCCCCCTCCTGTAGTCCCAACATTTTTTCTTCGCCACTGGATTATTTTAAAGTAAATCCCAAAAAATAAAAATAAAAATAAAAAATAAATAAAATAAATCCCAGACAGCATATAATTTTATTCATCAGTACTTCAATATGTAGCTCTAAAATATAAGGACTTTAATGTTTTATATTGTTAAAAAAACAATTCAGCCAAGTAAATTTGAGGATCTAACTAGCTTTCTTAAATAATTAATGAATTGGGCAGCATCCCATCTAGCAAGTAGAGGGGAGCTCCAAATTGTACAAAACGAAGGTTTTGTATAGAAGAAGGGTGGGGCAAGAAAGTTTTAGCACAAGAAAAAGAATGTTCCAGGCGAAGTCACTTTCCCTTGGGAGAAGTGTCTTACCATGCAGATTACTTCATCTTCCTGTCTGAGATGGAGAGGGCCCATGTGGCCAACTCCTTGGCCCTGGTTGGAAAATTCCTGACTGACTGGTTAAGACTATATTCTAAGGAGGTTGAAACTGCAATTAGATTAGGTATGAAGCCCCTATTGGGAATTCAGCCTTAGTGATGCCATTTGGGGCCAGTGGTTTTCTTTTCAAAAAATTTTTTAGGGGCGCCTGGGTGGCTTAGTCAGTTGAGCGTCCAACTTTCGCTTAGGTCATGATCTCGCGGTTCGTGGGTTCGAGCCCCGCGTCGGGCTCTGTGCTGACTGCCAGCTCAGAGCCTGGAGCCTGTTTCAGTCTGGGACTCCCTCTCTCTCTGACCCTCCCCTGCTCACGCTGTCTCTCTTTCTCTCTCCTAGAAATAAAAAACTAAAAATTAAAAAAAAATTTTTTTAACATTTTAGTAAAATCATGTATTTCATAAACTTCATGAAATGTGTATACTTTTATGTATGTAAATACATTTCAGAAATTGAGGTGACTCAATTCTCAGTACTCAGCTTAACCCTAAGCAACCAGTGCTCAGATCAAGAAACAGAACATTAACAACATCCAGAACCTCCTCTCCTGCCCACATCTAGTCACTGCTCCCTCCACAGATGAACACGGTCTTCTACCCTGTATGTTAGCGTGGCAAGGTTTGAACACGTTACAGACTTGTACAGCATGTCTTTTGTAAAGCATTCACTGCTTGAAAACGAAATATATTTTTAATGTGATAATATATAACATTTTATATCAAATACTCAGTTTAAATTTTCATGTTTATCTCATAAAGCTATTTTTATAGGTGGTTTATTCAAATTGAGATCTAGACAAGGTCCACTTGTCATATTTGATTGATGTGTCTGTTAACTTTCTTTTATCTTTGTTACCTGTCTTTTTTTTCCACCTGGTCATCCATTCATGAAGAAGTCGGCTCCCCCCCCTCTACCTTTTTTTAATAAACAAGAACAATTTGTTATGCTAAGAAATAAAAGTTACCTAATAGCCTGATTCATATTTATTAAAATGAATATTCTGTGCTCTAGAATAATTTGATACAAAAGGTAGGCTGCCCACATACATTATTACATTAGTCAAGCCTAATAGAAGGTATGAGAAGGGAGTTTTCAACTAGCCCTTACACAGAGAAATTACAGAGAGTTATGGGGAACCATCCAGGAAAGGACCATAATACCACCAGCTCTAAAAAGCTTAAAGGTTGATGTGAGGCTTCAGCTCTCTCTGTCCGTTTCAACACATCTTTGAGGCACAGCCTAGGATCAATGGTGGGAGATCTAGAACAATTTTTTTTTCATTGTCATTTATTTACTGAAGCAATCAGGTCATTTGTCTGGATTATGCTGATTGCGTCCCCATGATTGGTGTGTAACATGTTTTCCCTTCTTCTCTATTTCTTGTGAACTGGTAGTTTATCCCATTACATATTTTTTTACCTTTATAAAAATGTAAATGTTTATAACATTTAATAACTACTGAGAAGAATAAGAAATGGTATGAATTGGCTCCAGTTTTACTAGCAAGATATAGTAGCCGCTGTCAACAAGTGATTTGACCACAGAACTCCCCTTAGTTTGTGTTGTTGTTGTTTTAGTACCTACTAATATCTATTACTCTTAAGAATACGTTTGAGGGGCACCTGGGTGGCTCAGTCGGTTAAGCATCCAATTTCAGCTCAGGTCGTGATCTCGTGGTTCTTGGATTCAAGTCTGGCGTCGGGCTCTGTGCTGACAGCTAGCTCAGAGCCTGGAGCCTATTTCAGATTCTGTATCTCCCTCTCTCTCTGACCCTCCCCTGCTCATGCTGTCTCGCTCTCTCAGAAATAAATAAATAAAACATTAAAAAAATTTTTTTTAAATATAATAAATAAAAGAATACATTTAAAAATTCTTCCCTCATGTTTAAGAACAAGATTACTGTGCCAGATTTTAAAAGATCCTTAGAAGACAGAGAATAGGTAGTAAATCTTTTTATGATGAAAATAAAATTATCTATTTTACATGTTTTAGACCTTAGAACTAAACACATTCTTGTATTTTTTTAATGTTTATTTATTTTTGAGAGAGACAGAGCGTGAGTGAGGGAGGGGCAGCGAGAGAGGGAGACAGAGAATATGAAGCAGGCTCCTGGCTCTGAGCTGTCAGCACATAGCTTGACGGGGCTCGAACTCATGAAACTCGAGATTATGACCTGAGCTGAAGTCGGCACTTAACCAACTGAGCCACCCAGGGGCTCCAACATCCTTGGATTTTAAACACGGAAAAATAGAAACAGCGAAATGTTAATTATCGATAACTGGAATGCCTTGTGGCCTATACACACAAAGTGCTTCCTTGGTGTGTAGTGAATGAACACCCCTAGCGTGTGGGGATCCGTAGGATTAGAGCGCATATCTTTGGGTTTGTACTCAAGAACTCATGCCTTGAAAAGCATTTTTTCACTATTTGGTTTATTTCTTAAATTACCTTTACTATTTTGAATAGAATGTTTTGACATTTTATCAGAGGATTTATGAAAGTGAAAGATTTTCATAGCCTTTCTTATTAATTGTAATGGTTTTGCTTTTTGTTTTTCAATCATGAACAGGATCCCTGTCGAAGTTTGCCCTACCTGCGAAGTCAGAAGTGGCATCTTCCTGCAACACAAGTAATACAAATATCTTCCAGAACTATGCAATGGAGGTACGATTTGAATCAAAAGAGCGTCTTCCTGTACTACTTAAACTACTTAGAAAAACTTCCATTTCTTACGTTTTCTTGGTCTAGGGTAGAGTAATTAAAAAGTTAAGCATAGAGCATCTGAAAATTTCAGAATGTATATGGCACATGAATAAACTGAAAGTATCCAGTTCTTCAGAACACTGTGAAGTCCTACTAGTTTTCCTTTTTGCCAATTTGACAGTAAATTAAATTCATTAAAAAAATTTTTAAGTTAGAAAATGTTTTTTCGATTTTGACCTTCAAGTCACCTAGACTTGAGCATGAATCTTAAACTTTTTTTTACCTCTCTGAAGTTGAATAGTGACACTCAAATAATTAAAGGCTGTATGAAGAGAGACATGTATCATATTTCCTGGTATCTTTTTGTACTCATACAAATTAGAATTTAAAATGTTTTTCAAGCAATGTGTCAATAATAAAGTGAATCTATTAATCAAAGAAAGAGAAAAGTCCCATGCTTCCTTTGCATTTATCAACATATAAAAGCATTTTCATTTTCAATATTTCTAGTTAGCCATTGTTATATGTATGTTCCCTTTGAATTAAAGAAGAATTTTAATGTTCATTTATTTTTGAGAGAGAGAGACTAAGTGTGAGCAGAGGAGGGTCAGAGAGAGAGAAGAAGACACAGAATCTAAAGCAGGCTCCAGGCTCTGAGTGTCAGCAAAGAGCCTAACATGGGGCTTGATCCCAGGAATCATGAAATCATGACCTGAGCTGAAGCCGGACCCTCAACTGACTGAGCCACCCAGGCACCACTGTTCCCTTTGAATTTTTATTTTACAACTGAACCCTTTATAAAACCAGCTTTGCTATGCAAGCACGTAGCACAGCAGTTTTGATGAGGAGCACTTTGACATTTGTGTCCCTTTTTTCCATCATGTTTTTCATTCTTTGTGTCAGCTTGACATGGATAACTGCTCCATATGCCTCTTGTAAGTACCATTTGCTCACAAGGAAAAAGTTACACTTTTACACTTTAAAAATTGTCCCTAATTTTTGTGTAAAAATTACTTCCAAATATATTTGTCAGTGTTGTTGCTTTTCTAAGCCAATTTGCATAAATTTGGAAAACAGATTTGCATGTAGTTGGAAAATAAATGATGAGCACTGATAGTACAATTGACAAAGTTTCTGATGGCTTCAGGAATTTCCATATTAATGTAATGACAGCATTCACATTCATCTATAGCAACATTTTGTTTTGTTTTGTTTTGTTTTTATACATGCTTGTGCTATCCAGGGAGGAGGGGTGGAGAGAGAGAGGGGGAGAGACAGAGAGAGAAAGAGAGAGAGAAAGAATCTTAAGCAGGTCCCATGCTCAGTGCTGAGCCTGATGCAGGGCTCAAACTCATGAACCTTGGATCATGACCTGAGCCAAAATCAAGAGTCAGACACTTAACTGACTGAGCCACCCAGGCACCCTTTGTTGCCATTTTGAGTTTCCAGACCATCATGCTGATACTCCTGTAAAATACAGTATATTGATCACAGATTTAAATATTGCAACAATGAATGACCACTTCCTTTAAAGTTTCTAAGTCTTCTTCTCAGTTTCTTATCACAAACCACTAAGAGTGTTTGGACCCACACTTGTCTGGTGACCACACTATGAGTAGCACACAGATTCATAATATGTAAGTACAAGTACCGATTTGGGTTTACTTTTTCAATAATAAAGTCATGACAGGTTTAACAGTAATTATAATGGTAAAAATGCTTACTTAAATGCAAGGTTCCCATTGAGGTAAAAATTTTGAAATAGATTTAGCTGAAATAGTTAAAGATGAGTGTATATATATATAATGCACTAACTGTAATCTGGTTTTTTTTCTTTGTAACTTCTGAATCCTTCTGAGTTTTAGTTTTCCAATAGATTTATGGATTGAAATAGTTTTTAATTCATAATATCTCCAACAGGCTCACTTTATAAAGTGCTGTTTTCTCTCTTAGGTCCTTATCTCAAGTTGCTCTCGGTGTAGAACTTGTGATTGCCTCGTCCATGATGAGGAAATCATGGCTGGCTGGACAGCAGATGATTCAAATCTCAATACTACATGCCCGTTTTGTGGCAATCTTTTCTTGCCCTTTCTGAATATTGAAATAAGAGATTTAAGACGGCCTGGAAGGTAATGATTTATTCTTTCTTTTTCCTTCATGTTTAAGGATACTATTTCCTAGAATATCTTTTTTTCTCAAGAAGTTCCTTTGATTCCCATTGCAGATACTTTCTGAAGTCAAGCCCATCCACAGAAAATATGCATTTTCCATCCTCCTTTTCAAGTCAGACAAGGCAGTCTTGTATCTCAACATCAGCCTCTGGTCTTGACACATCTGTTATCTCTGTTCAAGGGAATTTTGATCTCAATAGGTAATTATGATTATGGGGGAACTGTATTTTAACATATATTACACGTTTCTAAAAACAACAAAAAAAATCATCTGACCATTTAAAATTTCTGTGTATGATAGGGGCGCCTAGTTGGCTCAGTCGGTTAAGCATCCGACTTCAGCTCGGGTCATGATCTCGTGGTTTGCGAGTTCGAGCCCCACGATGGGCTCTGTGCTGACAGCTCAGAGCTTGCAGCCTGCTTCAGATTCTGTGTCTCCACTCTCTGGCGCACTTGTGCTCTCTCTCTCAAAAATAAACACTCAAAAAAAATAAAAATAAAATGTCTGTGTATAATAGATTCATAATCTTAAATTTTTACTCCTCATTAAAACATTATTAAACCCCCTAAAAACCTAAATATTTGGGCACCTGGGTGTCTCATTCGGTTGAGTGTCCCAACTGTAGGTTTTGGCTTGAGTCATGATCTCAGTTTGTGGGTTTGACCCCTGCATCTGGCTCTGTGCTGTCAGTGAGGAGTCCGCTTCAGATCCTCTGTCCCTCTCTCTGCTTCTCCCTCACTCTCTCTCAAAAATAAAATTTATTTATTTATTTGGTCACTAGCAGTTTCAAGTTTTTATTCTACCAGCTTAACATTGGAGAAAAGAGAGCAACTCTGTTTTGGGGGGGTTGAGGGTAAGTGGTGGTAAGAGTTTTCTTGATATGTAATTCACACATTTAAGTTCCCCCATTTATGTAAGCCAGAGGATTTTAGTATGTTATTCACAGAGTTATACACAATTGGGAACAAAACAATTTTTTAAAATAAATAAATAAACTTAAGTGTTTTCAATTTTTGAAATGTTTTTAATGTTATAGTTATTTCTGAGAGAGAGAGAGAGAGACAGTGTGAGCAAGGGAGGGTCAGAGAGAGAGGGAGACACAGAATCTGAAACAGGCTCCAGGCTCTGAGCTAGCAGTCAGCACAGAGCCTGACACGGGGCTCAAACCCACGAACCATGAGATCATGTCCTGAGCAGAAGCCAGACCCTTAACTGACTGAGCCACCCAGGCGCCCCCGCCTACTTTTTTTTTTTTTTTAAACTTACGTGTTTAAATAGCTATGGTTTGGGGCGCCTGGGTGGCTCAGTAGGTTAAGTGACCAACTTCAGCCCAGTTTATGATCTCATGGTTTGTGGGTTTGGGCCCCGCATCAGGCTCTGTGCTGACAGCTCAGAGCCTAGAGCCTGCTTCAGATTCTGTGTCTCCCCCTCTATCTGCCCCTCCCCTACTCATGCTCTGTTTCTCTCTGTCTCAATAAATAAACAAAAAATTTTATAATAAATAGTTATGGTTTATGCTTTATGAATCCATAGAGTTTAAGCTGTGTAATTCTTATTTGTTTTTTGTTTTTTGTTTTTTAGACAGAGTGTGAGTGGAGGAGAGAGAGGAAGAGAGGGAAAGAGTGAAAGTGCAGAGTCCAACATGAGGCTTGATCCCCCAACCCTGGGATCATGACCTGGGCTGAAAAATCAAGAGCCAGATGCTCAACTGACTGAGCCACCCAGGTGCCCCTAAACTGCATAATTCTTATATGATAATGTTTACTAGTGTTTTAAAAGTAAAAATTCTAGGTGTACCCAGCTGGCTCAGTCAGTGGAGCCTATAACTCTTGGTCTTGGGGTTATGCATTTGAGCCCCATTATTGGGTGTAGAGATTACTTAAAATAAAATTTTTTAGAAAATTTTAAAAATTAAAAAAATAAAAGTAAAAATCCTCAGGGCACCTGACTGGCTCAGTTGGTAGAACATGTGACTCTTGATCTCAGGGTGGTAACTTCAAGCCACCCCATGTTGAGTGTAGCACCTGCTTTAAAAAAAATAAAGAAAAATTCTGTAGAACACTTGAACTTTACAATGAACATCTTTCTCTTATCCCTTTCTCTTCAGGAATTAAATCAGTACTAACTCACTTCTACTTTGGAATATTTAATAATCTAAGAAAATACTTGGAGCTGCTAGAGGAAATGTAAAATCAAACTAGGACTTAACAGTAAACCTAATATAAGTGGATTTACACTGAAAACAAATGCAGAAATCGACTCCATTTTGGAGGTGTGCCAGATACCCAATCTATATAGCTGGACAGGTGAAGTCTTATTGGTAACTGCAGGTGCAAGAGAAAATGCGTGCAGAGTATACTAATAGGTTGGAGTGACCTGTTTGACCCTGAGTACTTAGGCAGCAAACTCGCAAATCTGTGTGTGCATCTTGTGATAGATTAAGTGTAGCCCTTTCTCTCACTGAGACTGGCTTGTTAACTAGCTTTTCACTCCTGAAGTAAGAGGTGCCTGTTATCTCTGCTTTATATCCTCTGGGCCTCCTGTGGCTCCTGCTGTAATAGAATTGTCCACTAGGGGCTCCTGGGTGGCTCCATTAGTTAATGGTCCAACAACACTTCAGTTCAGGTGAGGATCTCCAGGTTTGTGAGTTCAAGCCCCACATTAGGTTTAGTGCAGAGCCTGCTTGAGATTCTTTATCTCTCTCCCACTCTCTCTGCCCCTCCCCTTCTAATGCTCTCTTTCTCTCAAAATAAACATTTTTAAAAAGTTGCCCACTAAATGTTTTTAATAAGTGAATAAATTTTGAGTATTTAAAGTTCACTGGAAACTTAACATGACTAAACTACTTAAAAGGAGCACCTGGGTGGCTCAGTCAGTTAAGTGTCCGACTTCAGCTGAGGTCATGATCTCATGGTTCCTGAGTTCAAGCCCTGTGTCGGGCTCTGGGCTGACAGCTCAGAGACTGGAGCCTGCTTTGGATTCTGTGTCTCCCTCTCTTCCTGCCCCTCCCCCCCACACGCAGTCTCTCTCTCTCTCTCTCTCTCAAAAATGAATAAACAGTAAAAAAAATTTTAATGGATATATATTTATATGTATATACATTTAAATATATATATATATCATGTTTCTCAGGTGCAGCTGAACTAACATCTTTCCTTTGATTTACTTTGCTACATATCCCATTCTGATACTAAAGAGCTGGTCTTTCTGGATGAAATTAAGTAAATCTAGAGAATGATGTGCCTTTTTTCTTTTCTCATTGCCGAAGCAGATCTAAACTGCTGGAAAATACATGTGCCCGAAGTATTCAGATCCCTGCTGATAGATCAAAAACAGCTGTGTCAAAATGTCCCCTATTTCCAATGGCCAGGAGTGTTAGTACTTATGGCCCCTTGGATAAAGAAGACCCTGGAAGGCAGAAACTCATTTCTACAGGCAGCCTGCCAACTACTCTACAAGGAGCTACAGTATGTATTTTGGTGTCTTTTTAAATTTGGACATTGAAGGGGCGCCTGGGTGGCTTAGTCGGTTGGGCGTCCGACTTTCGCTTAGGTCATGATCTCGCGGTTCGTGGGTTCAAGCCCCGCGTCGGGCTCTGTGCTGACTGCCAGCTCAGAGCCTGGAGCCTGTTTCAGTCTGTGACTCCCTCTCTCTCTGACCCTCCCCTGTTCACACTGTCTCTCTCTCTCCTAGAAATAAATAAAACATTTGAAAAAAAAAATTTGGACATTGATGATTTACATATGATTTTGTTCCCTTTGTCCTAAACAGCTTTATTAGCTTCAATTTTATAACTAACAAAAAGAGTTTCTAGTCTAATGATATGGTTATAGTATCTTTCTATTTATATGAAAATTGTTGACAGGAGTTTTGTGGGGGGATTTTTAATTGATTTACTTGATTTAGTTTTTTTTAATTGATTTAATTGATGAGACAAGATCATCAATCTTGTATTTTTCACTTATGGTATTTTATGGTATTTTATTTATTCAACAGGACTCTTTAGGATTAGAGTGGCATCTCCCAAGTCCAGATCCCATCACTGTTCCCTATCTTAGTCCTTTAGTGGTATGGAAAGAACTCGAAAGCTTATTGGAAAATGAAGGTGATCGTGCTATAACCGTGGCAGACTTTGTGGACCATCATCCAATTGTGTTTTGGAACCTGGTGTGGTACTTTAGACGTCTTGACTTACCCAGTAATTTACCTGGATTAATTCTTTCTTCTGAGCACTGTAACAAGTATTCAAAGGTATGAAAATGAAAATTCAATCTAAAAGGCAATGCCACCATCACCATTGGAATATTTGCATATTCATAATGACCAAAAAACTATTTTTTATGCTAAATATTTTAAGTAACTGTTGGAATCATTAGATCAATAAAATTGTCTTAGTTGTATTTACAGATAATTTTTCTTCTCACAGCCTAGCAGTAAGACAAAATCAGGTTTTTAACCTCCTTATAAAATTTACACAAAATGGGCTAAGTTTTCATCATAGCCTCAAAAAGAAACTATAAGTGACTTTTATGAGAAGAGTTTGTGAGTTGGCCCCACTCATGTCTCATACCTCCTTCAAAAACAAGCCTTACACATTTTTAGGAGGATGTCTGTAATTCCTGCTTCCGTCATGTGCTGCCATTCTTTCCAGTCCTTTACTCTGAGTTTTTGCTTAACATTTAGATAGGTTGTTATATGTTCACTTGTATTTTTGATATATTGGTCTATAAAAATGTTTTACTTCTTCATATGTATCACCACCACTAAATCACAAAGTTTTTAAGTTCAGGAACTTTTTCTGCTTACTTGTATTCATGTCTGTGTCTGTGACGGTACATGTGCTTTGGATTTTCAGTACATGATGAATGAGTGACCAAGAGGTTATCTCAATGAGTTATCTAGGGTAGGATCTTGGATTGATGTAACATAGTTTCCTGGATTCCTTTTTCTGTGGACCCCTCAATCATAAACTGGTCAAAATTAGACCTTCATGGTACCCTTTCTCAGTGCTTGGTTAAATCTGTTACTTTAGAGATCATTAGCTTCCCGACTGGGCCCATCTTCCTTCAGTAAAGACAGAATGCGTACAAACCAATCATTTTCTCTTCTCTTTTCTCTCTTGCATGAATATATCCTAAAAAGTATTTATAAGGATCATTAATGAATATTTGTTTGTTCTTCAACACAGATTCCTCGCCACTGTATGTCTGAAGATAGTAAATATGTTTTAATACAAATGTTGTGGGACAATATGAAGTTACATCAGGATCCGGGACAGCCCTTGTACATCCTCTGGAATGCCCACAGTAAGTGCTGTACAGAATGCTTACTTTGTTCATATGAGAGTAGGCTCTACTTGTTTTATAAGCCTAACCTATTGTATAATAACCTTTATTTTACTATACTATTTTTTGTCTTACAGGTCAAAATCGTACTCTTTTATTTGAGAGTGAGTGTTAAGTTTGATGTTTTTAAGTGCTATCTTCCATGGAGGTCAAGGGGGTTTTTTTGTTTTTTTGTTTCTGTTTTCTTGAGTGGTGCTTTGTATGTGCTGGAGGGGTTATGTTTTGCGGAGTTTGCTTTTAGCACATTGCTTGTCCCAGTTTCTTTTTTTTACACATTTGTTTCCATCCCAAGCTGCTGATTTAGAATTTCCTCTAGGGGCTGCACTAAGGAAAACAGAATTTTTAGTTTTTGTTTGAGGCCACAGAAAGCTTTAGGCCTAATTTTTATCATTATGTGTCTTACTTTTTTTCCTTTTCTTTTTTTTCTTCCTTCATTCTTAGATTTCTGTTCCTTCATCAACTGCCCTTAATTTGTTTTGGGAGCTTTGTAACTTCTTTAATAACTATCAGTTGCTGCTTAATTACATTGTCCTTTATACACAGAACATTTTCCTTCATTTGCTTTTTTGTTCTTTTCCAGCCCAAAAGTATCCAATGGTCCATTTACTACAAAAAGGTGACAATTCATTTAACCAGGAACTGTTGAAAAATATGGTAAAAAGCATTAAAATGAATGATGTCTATGGACCAATGAGTCAGATTTTAGAGACACTGAATAAATGCCCTCATTTTAAAAGACAGAGGTAAGTCTGTCTTGAATGTATTGTTCCTCCAAGCAGATTCCTATTACTGGCTTAGTAAGTTGTTTGATTATTTCATATCATATTAGCATAAAGAATCTTGTACAGCATATAGACACCAATGAATAGTAATATCTTCTCTATTCCTTTCCCCCCCCAGGAGTTTATATAGAGAAATACTATTTCTCTCGCTTGTGGCACTGGGAAGAGAAAACATTGACATAGGTAATTCAGCATAATATCTAACATGTAATATTTATAAATCATAGTATTGTTTTCAAAGGATTTTTATATTGATAGTCTATTATTTTAATATTAAATTATATTAGTATTATATAATATATATTAACATTAGAAGAATTCTTTGAGTTTTTTATTTTAATGTAATAGATACTTTAATACTTTGGTCATGTTAGTAATAGTAATGATAAATTATAAAAGCTAACATTTTTTGAAGGCTTACTGTGTTCCTTACACTGTAAGAAGTACTTCCCATGTATTATCTCTGACAATTTTCCCCAAAGCCCTGTGAGATAGGTACTGTTATCATTTCTGTGTTACTAGTGAGGCATCCAGGGGTCTGCGAAGTTAAGTAACTTGAACTTGGGTTTCACAGTGAATAACACAGCCCTATTTGAACCAAGCAGTTTTATAAAATTCTTTTTTTTTTAATGTTTATTTTTGAGAGAGAAAGAGAGAGACAGAGACAGAGCGTGAGCAGGGGAGATGCAGAGAGAGAGGGAGACAGAATCTGAAGCAGGCTCAAGACTCTGAGCTGTCAACACATATCCTGAGTGAGACTCAAATTCACAAACCGCAAGATCATGACCTGAGCTGAATTCAGACAGTTAGCCAACTGAACCACCCAAGTGCCCCTTGAACCAAGCAGTTCTAATTGCCAATCCCATGCTTTTAACAGTTGGGTGATAGCACGAATAACATTAAGCTTGTTTCAGAAGGGATATAAGGTATCTAAATATATACGTCAGGAGGTCCTAAATTTTTTTGATTGATCGTCTCCTTCTCCCAGTTATTGTGCTTGACTTCCTTTAGGTTTCTGTTTCTAAATCTCAGGAAGGGACGGAAATAGCCCCTAACAGACAAAAAGAAGAAAGCAGTAGCTGTCAGGTATCAAGAGACTCAAGCAGAATTTTGGCGTTTTGTCTGAGAAGTTGTAATGTGAATAAGCTGATAAAAATGATAATGATACATATAATTCATCTGACTTGAGTGGTACCTAACTTGGGTGTCCTACTTAATTAAACCCACTCCCAGTAAATGAGAGTATGCAATGGGACATACTTTTAGGTGATTGTATACTGTCTTAACAAAAACATACCTAGTTATTTAGTGCTAGTCAACACTTCAGTTGACTTTTAAAGTGCCCATGACGTTTGCCACAGATATTTTTTAGTCTCATCAGAGTCAAAGTGATGATAATGTATAATTAGCTTATGCCCTATTACAGGCTACTCAGCCACACCATATGAAACGTTGAGTAGAGAACAAGGGCACTCCCTTGTGGTGCTGGCTTCTGAACAAGTTCACTAAAGGATGGGAAAGAGCAGGAGTTAGTGGGTGAAGTAGAGGGCTTAGAGCAGCCACCCCTAACTGGGTAGCTCAAGGGGTTCTCAAGTGCCATCTGACCAAAGGTGGCTCATGTCGTTAGGAATTCTCAGCCTTGATGCCAGGAGAGAAGTTGTTGAATCCAGAAACCATGATGTACATGGGTGAGATGGTAAGCATCTTATAGAATGGAATTATGAGATGGGGTTAATGTTTTTTTTGTACTCATTATCTAAAAGGATTAACCTTTATTTAACACATTCTCCAAAAAAGCCAGATCTCTTTAAAGTTTAAAGTAAATTTCCTGACCCCCTAAAATAATGCTGAGAGAGGAAAAGTGTAAAAGGCTTTTCTTTATCTCAGCAACCCGTCATTTACTTTGTTCTAGCTAAGACCAGCATCGCATGACCCCTGCAGTGATGCTGTTTAATTTCCTTATCCTTGTATACCAGCAACCCCTCCCCCAACTGGAGCCAAATTTAAAAATACACAATTTTATTCCTCCTCTAGATCTGCTTGGAGATTATTATATAGGTTTACTGGTACCTTAAAGGAATTTACCACTTCATGAATTCAAGAGCCCTTTTCCTCTGACTCTTTGTAGGATCACAGACCTGATATCAACTTCCTTTGCCTGTTGTTTGACGGTTTCTAGAAGCATCTAGAAAGCATCTTTATGGCCTGTCTTTTATGCCCTCGCTGGATACAAATCTTTTCACTGTCTATATATATTGTGTGTCCCTCAAAAAACTATCACTTTTTGTGTAGACCAGAGTTGATGCCCAAGGAATTTTAGAGCCCAAAGGGAAGGATTGGAGACTAGAGCAATAATGAGAAAGAAAAGCAAATTTGAAAACAGATATAAATGAGTAAGTAATTGGTATTAGAATGGACTGATGGATGGAAAACCTAGATATTAAAGGATTAATTTATGGAGGCTTCTGCGGAGAGGTAGATTGGACTATGGGGAGAAGGTACCAAAAGTGCAAGTGCACATTGTGACCAGGAGGGAGTCTGGAGAATGTATCTATCAACCCAAGTCTAAGGTGCACCAAGTCTAAGGTGCCTTGGGGCCAGACAAGTTAGAAGATAAGGAAGGTTTCTGAGGAAATGACACTGAGTTGAGAATTTAGCCAGACTATCAGTGGGAGACAAAACAAACTTTAAAGTTTGTAGGAAGACCCTAAGGTAAAAAGTCTGTCATTTTTGAGTAACGGAAAGGCCAGGGAAGAAAGGGATCACAGAGAAAGGGTGGAGTGCGGCTTAAAATGAGTTTGGAAAAACAGGTAGGAACTAGATCGTGCAGTGTCTATAGGTTCTGCCAAGTATCTTGGACTGAATCCTAAGGGCAGTGGGAAACATCTGGCGGGGGGGGGGAGGGTTAAGCAGGAGTGAGACATAATCAATACCTGTTTTACCAGGATCTCTAGTCTAGTCTAGGAGAACAAATTGTGTGGGAACCCAGTAGACAGTGAAAAGGGCAATTAAGAAGCTAATGCAATAGTACAAGCGAAACTTGTACAAGTGTGATATTTTAAACAAAACCAATGTTTCAAGGACAAAGAGGGGCACTTGGCTGGTCTTGGGGGTCATGAGTTGAAGCACCCATTGGGAGTAGAGATTACTAAAAAGTAATAAATAAACTTTAAAAAAATACAAAGAGACTGGCTTGATTAGAAAGAAAATAAATCTGCTCATTTAAAAGCTGGGAATTGGAAAATTGGCCTTACACTAAAATGACTTTTAAAAATTTTAGCTATATAACAACAATAAAAAAAAAATAGCTATAAAAAAAATGTTTAGCTCTACATCTGAGCCCAGTAGAGATCAGTGTTTGCTGTCTTTGCTTGGGGGGAAAAAAAAAAGTATGGCCCAAAGAAATATAACCAGGGAACATTGTACTCAGAAGTCACATAAGTCCTTGATTTCCTAGTTGAAATAAAGGTGGAAAAATTTGGACAAGTTCTAATAAGAAAAGTAAAACTTATTTAGAATTAACTGCTATTTGATGAAAAAGGCTAACAGAAGTATAAATGTGTTTAACCTGTAATTTTGTTTGTAAACAAATGTATGACTACATTTAGCCATACTTTCCATTAGAAAGAGAAAAAGAATGAATGGATTCATATTGCAGCTAGGGGGCTTTGAGCAGAATGCTGTGAATATTTGTTTTTTAACTATAATGGTTGTGAAACACTGGAAAGTACTAAAAATAAGAAATTTGGCAAGTGATTCTGATGCTCAACTGGAAATATAAGCAGGTAGGAACTTCTATGTACATACCTACATGACCTTCTACCTTAAGAAACAGATAAAGAAGAGTAAACTAAGCCCAAAGCAAGCAGAAGAAAGGAAATATTACAGCAGAAATCAATGACATAGAGAAAAAAAATACGGGGTGCCTGGGTGGCTCAGTCAGTTAAGCATCCAACTTCGGCTCAGGTCATGATCTCGCGGTTCATGGGTTCGAGCCCCGCATTGAGCTCTGTGCTGACCACTAGCTCAGAGTCTGGAGCCTGTTTCAGATTCTGTGTCTCCCTCTCTTCGCTGACCCTCCCCTGCTCATGCTGTCTCTCTCTCAGAAATAAATAAAACATTTAAAAAAGAAGAAGAAATAGAGAAAAAATAGAAAATATAAGGAAAAACAATTTTTAAAATAGAGAAACTCATTAACATCAAAGTTGGTTCTTTGAAAAGATCATTGATCTTTAGTGAGAATAAGACAAAAAGAGAGAAGACTCAAATTAATGAAATAAGGAATGAAAGAGGAGATATTCCTACCACGCTTCCAAAAATAAAAAGAATTATAAGAGTACAATCAATAATCACATGCCAGCAAATTCAGTAATTCAGATAGGAAAATTGCTACAAAGTCATAAGCTACAAAACTGACTCTAGAATAGAAAACCTTTCTAGAGCTGTAACAAGTAAATAGGTTGAGTTAATAACCATAAAGCTTCCCAGGAAGAAAAACCCAGAACCAGACGGTGAATTCTATCAAATGTTTAAAGAAGGATTAACACTGATTGTGATGGACTGTATATTTGTGCCCTGCCCCTACTTGTATGTTAAAGCCTTAATGTGATAGTATTTGGAAGTAGGGTACCTTGGGAAGTAATAACATCATCTGGTTGGAGCCCCCACAATGGGTAAATATCCTTAAGAAGAGAGCTATCCCTCTCAACCATGTAAAGATACAGGGAGAAGACAGCTGCCCACAAACCAGGAAGAGTGCTCTCACCAGACACCAGATCTGCTGTTGCCTTGATCTTAGACTTCCCAGCCTTCAGAACCATGAGAAATAAATGTTCATTATTTAAGACACCCAGTCTATGGTATCCTGTTATAGCAGCCTGAACTAAGGCACTAATCCTTCACAACCTCTTTTTTTTTCCTCTATGTTTTTTTTTTTTTACAAATAGTTTATTGTCAAATTAGTTTCCACATAACACCCAGTGCTCATCCCCACAAGTGTCCTCCTCCATGCCCATCCCCCTCCCCCCCACATCCATCAGTCCTCAGTTTTTGTCAGCATTCAAGAGTCTCTCATGGTTTGCCTCTCTCCCTTTCCCCCACCATTTCCCCCCTTCTTCTCCCCCTTGTTCCTCAGTTAAGTTCCTCCTAATCCTCCTATACGTGCAAACATATGATATTTGTCCTTCTCTGCCTGACTTATTTCGCTCAGCATAACACCCTCAAGGTCCATCCATGTTGCTACACATGGCCAGATTTCATTGTTTCTCATTGCCATGTAGTATTCCATGGTATAGATAAACCACATCTTCTTGATCCATTCATCTGTTGATGGACACTTAGGCTCTTTCCATGTTTTAGCTATTGTGGAGAGTGCTGCTATGAACATTGGGGTACATGTGCTCCTATGCCTCAGCATTTCTGTATCCCTTGGGTAAATTCCTAGCAGTGCTATTGCTGGGTCATAGGGGAGTTCTATTGTTAGTTTCCTGAGGAACCTCCACACTGTTTTCCAGAGGCGCTGTACCAGTTTACATTCCCACCAACAGTGTAGGAGGGTGCCCGTTTCTCCACATCCTCGCCAGCATCTAGAGTTCTCTGATTGGCTCATTTTAGCCACTCTGACTGGCGCTTCACAGACTCTTTAACAAAAGTAGAAGAAAAAGGAGCACTTCCTAACTCATTCTGTGAAGCCAATATTATAAGAGAATGACATCACAAGAAAAGAAAACTACAGAGCAATATCCCTTATTAATATAGATGCAAAAATCCCCAACAAAATACTGACAAATCAAATCCAGCAACATTTAGAAAGGATTTTATTCCATGACCAACTAGGATTTATCCCAGGAATGCAATGTTGGTTCAATATGCAAAACTCATTTCAATGTAATATACCATTTTAATGGAATAAAAGACACAGTGGGGCAGTTAGCTGACTCAGTTGGTAGAGCATGCAACTCTTGATTTTGGAGTTGTGAATTCAAGCCCCATGGTGGGTAGAGATAAATAAAATCATAAAAAAAGACACATATATCTCAGTAGATCCAGAAAAAGTATTTGGCAAAATCAGCAAACTAGGAATAGAAGAAAATGTCCTCAACTTGATAAATGGCATTTATGAAAAACCCCAAATTAACACCATACTCAATGGTGAAAAATGGAAAGATTTCCCCTTAAGATCAGGAACAAGGCAACCTTGTACTAGAATTTCTAGCCAGAGCAACTAGGAAGGAAAAAGAAATAAAAGGCATCCAAGTTGGAATGGAAGAAGTTAAACTGTCTGTGTTCATAGATGACATGATCATATATGTAGAAAATCTCAGGTATTCCACAGCAAAAAACAAACAAACAAACAAAAAAACACCTAGATTGTTTGAGTTAATAAATGATTTCATCAAAATTTCAGGATAAAAGATAAAGATATAAAAATCAGTCAAATTTCTGTAACTAGCAATGAATAATCCAAAAATTGAGAGCAGTTCCATGTACAGTAACATCAAAAAGAATAAAATAATTAGGAATTTGTTCGACCAAGGAGGTGAAAGACTTGTACAGTGAAAAAAGCAAAACATTGCTGAAAGAAATTAGACAAATAAATGGAAACAGATCCCATTTTCATATATTTAGAAGACTAATATTTGTAAGATATCAGTACTATCCAAAGGAATCTATAGATTAAAGTGCAATCCCTATCAAAATTCTAATGAGGCTTTTTGCAAAAACAGAAAAACATATCCTAGAATTTATATGGATCTCAGAGGGACCTCAAGGAACCAAAATTTTAGAACAGACCTGGATGACTAACACTTAATGACTTCTTTTTTTTTTATTTTTTTACTTTTATTTATTTTTGAGAGACAGAGTAAGACAGAGCATGAGCGGGGGAGGGGCAGAGAGAGAAGGAGACATAGAATCCGAATCAGGCTCCAGGCTCTGAGCAAGCATTCAGCACAGAGCCTGACACGGGGCTTGAACCCATGAGCCATAAGATCATGACCTGAGACGAAGTTGGATGCTCAACCGACTGAGCCACTCAGGCGCCCCTCACAGTTATTGATTTCAAAACTTCTACAAAGCTCCTGTAATCTAAACATGTAGTACTGGCATAAAGACAGACATGTAGACCAATGAAATTGAATAGAGAGCCCAGAAATAAATCCTCACATATATGGTCAAATGACTTTTGACTGGGGAGCCAAGAGCAACACTGGGGAAAGGATAGTCATTTCAACAATAATGCTGTGAAAACTGGATATCCACATGCAAAAGAATGAGGTTGGACTCTCTTGTAAAACAAATTAACTCAAAATGGATTGAAGACCTAAATGTGAGATCTGAAACTATAAAACTCGTAGGAGAAAGCAAGACAAAATCATTCATGACAGTAGATTTGGCAGTGATTTCTTGGATATGACCCGAGGCACAAGCAACAAAAGAAAAAATACAAAAATTGGAATTCATGAAAATTTAAAATTGTATGTATTGAAAGGTATCAGGAATGTAAAAAGGCAACCCACAGAATGGAAGAAAATAATATCCAGAATAGATTTGAAAAATTTCTAAAATTCAACAACAAAAAGCCAATTAAAAGTGGGCAGGGACTTGAATAGATATTTTTCCAAAGAAGATATACAGATGACCAATAAGCACAAGAAAAGATGCTCAACATCACCAATTATTAAAGAAATACAAATCATCTATAGTGGGATTCCACCTCACACCATTAAGCTGGCTACTACCCAAAAAAAAAACCCCAGAAAATAAGTATTGGTGAAGATATAGAAATTTGGAACTTTTGTACATAATTACTAGGAATGTAAAATGGTACAGCTGCTGTGGAAAACAGTATGGCAGTTCCCTCAAAAACTTAAAAATAGAATTTTCAGCAATTCTATGATTCAGCAATTACATTTCTGGGTATATACCCAAAAGAACTAAAAGCAGTATCTGCACGAGATATACATCCATGTTCCTAGCAGCATTATTCGTAATAGCTAAAATGTGGGAACAACCCATGTGTCCACCAAAGAATGAATGAGTAAGCAAAATGTGGTCTATACACACAATAGGCCTTACAAAAGAAGTTAATTCTGGCACATACCATAACATGGAAGCACCTCAAGGACATTATGTAAGTGAAGTAAGCCAATCACAAAAAGACAAATACTGTACAATTCCACTTATGAGTCACTTATTAGAATAGTCAGAAATCATAGAGACAGAAGTAGAATGATAGTTGACAGGAGTTGGGACAGGAGGGACCAGGGAATTATTGTTTAATGGGTATAGGGTTTCAGTTTTACAAGACGGAAAAGAGTTACAGAGGTGAATGGTGGTGATGGTTATACGTGATGAATGTACAAGATGGTTAAGATGGTAACTTTTGTTTGTATTTTACCACAATTTTTAAATCTGGGAAAAAGAACTTTAAGTCATCTTAACACTTTTGCATTCATTGATCTTTGTAATCTAGCTCTAAAATGCTGAGACCTTTGAGGTCCCTGTTTGAGCTCTGAAATTCTGTATTCCTTTAGTTGGCAGAAATGACCCAAAGATGCCTTCTTGGCATCTAATTTTTTTTGTTCTGTGATATTATAAAAAACTTGATTATTAATATCAAGTATAAATTGCTGAATTCCCTTATTTCTTTATGAATTTTTACAGATGCATTTGATAAAGAATACAAGATGGCATATGATCGCCTCACACCTAGTCAAGTCAAGAGTACACACAACTGTGATCGGCCGCCAAGTACAGGGGTGATGGAATGTCGAAAAACCTTTGGAGAACCTTATCTTTAAGATATGCACGTGTGTGTATACTTTCAATATGTATTGTATAGTCAGTGTATAAAATAACACTTGGAGACTCTAAACTCTTTCTCTTCGATTTTTGAAAATGCATTTGTAAATGATTCAGAAAGTCCAGATAGTTCATGTACAGAATGTTCTAAGAAGAAAAGAATGACAAGTAAGGAGAGAGCCATTGTTTTCCATCTCTGTTTTTTTTTTCTTTACTTCTCCTATAACAAGCAATTAAGTATTTTTGTGAAGAGGAAATCCCTAGACAAAATTGCTTCTCAAAATAAGACACCTGTTTTGTGGTTTCCCTTGGAAGAGATATTGAAAAAATCATGTATGGAACTTAACCAAATGTAAGATCAAAGTATTTCCTTTTTTCGTAGACTATTCAAATGTTTTGACCATGAAGTTGTATTATACATATTTTAAATTGTTTATAGTAAGTTGATATTTTTTTAATTTTTGAACTTAATATAGCAAACAAAATGAACTTAAACTTACAAAGCAAGCAGTTAAGTTCTTATTTTCCTTGTCTGCTGCTATTTGAAGTAATTAGTACAGCTGCAGATCTCTATATGTAGAGCTATCTATCTATATCTATATATATTTTTTTTATTACTCGGGAGAATGATTCAAAAATGTCAGTGCTAGTGTAAGTGTTGTGCTAGGATTGCATGTTAGTACTGCCAAGCCTGACTGCAATGAGTGGATGAAAGCCAGGGAACGCACCGCCCAGACTGACTCATTGAGCCTTGTAGAAGAGCCGGAGAGGTTCCAAGTCTGCTTCTGCAAAATAAGGTTCAGTATACCATGACTGAAAATGTTCTCTATTGCTAACGAATACATACAGTGCACAGGGATAGCTTACAAAGCCAAATATCAATTTAGATTTTAATATTCTATATGAACACTTGGGTTGGGAAATATTTCAGACAACTTATTCCAGATTTTATCCTTATTTTAATATCTAAAATATGGCATATGATGCAGATTGTATCATATTTATCTGGAATATGACCTATTGGAGTATTCTGTTCATATTATATATATATATATATAAATAAATATTCAAGATATTTTTTCAAAAGTAGAAAAATAATAACTCTCTAAAAGTACAGCCAGATAGAATTCCCCATATTGAGGAACTTGGCTTTTTCAGTAAGCCTTCAGAATCTGAAGTTTATGGAATCTAAAATCAGAAATATCCAGAAATCAGACAATAAATTGAACATTTAAACACCATGGGTATTAAAGAGACCCTAAAAAAGTATTTTTAGTCCCATTATTTCAAAATATCGCTTTCTTTGGTAATTTCTGATAAAAGTATTCTTTGGCTGTTAGAATTATTTATAAATTTCCTGTATGTGTGTGTGCATGGTTGCACACATTGTCATGAATGAAAGAATTCTCTAGACAGTTTCAAAGAAGAAAAAAGTAGATGGTTCTAAATCTGGTATGTAAGCCAGGAGAGCCCAGGACACTTGTACTGGGGATATCTGAGATTTAGGATCAGTGTGGCTGCAGAAAAACTACCTTGTGAGTCCACACCATTAGTGAATAGCATCAAGCTGTAACATTTCACAGCTTTCTACCCTGGGAAGTAATGGGGAGAGTTTTAAAAATGTGAAATTTTAGTTCAGATTAGCTAGGGGCTGACCTTGCTTACTTGAAAAACCTGGTGCTATGCACATATATATGCCTTTCCTTTGTAAATACAACTCCATTCTCCTCCTTCACTCTTCGTATCCAAGTTTTACATTCTAAAGGAGTCTTTTTTCCCTTCATCACTTGAAAATTGTCAAATGAGAGAAACATTTGATAGGTGAGTCTTTTGGCATTGGCAGCAAACATCTCTCCAAATAGGGTTCTGGGGTTCTATTCTGTTTTGTGGGGTTTTGTTTCCCTTATAAGAACAGCTTTCACTGTTTTTAACTTGTCTTTAACACAAACTATATGTAAGAATTATAGTTTATTAATTTCAAGTACCTGACCAGAAAAAAGTGAGGTAAAGCCCATTCTTTATGGTTCGAACTCATATGGAAAGGTGAGTATAATTTTTATCTCCTCCCACACACACAAAGTTGTTTCTGTTTTTCATTGGGTTTTATTTCCTCTATTTTTAATCCCCAGGGAATATTATTTGTACAAATTTAGTCTTTAAAATAAAACCTAAAACATAAGTAGAAAGTGGTAAACCCTACTCAAAGGAAAACTAAAATCTAGATCATCCTTTAAAATAACTCTATACAATCTTCAATTTTCTCCCTGTTGAAGATACATTTTGAAGAATCATGGCCGACCAATCTTGTTGGAGAGAAATATACTTTTGCTACATTATCTGTCTCTTGTTTTCTTACTCTTAGTTTTGTTTATATGTTTAATAGTTGAAAATAAACCATGCTGTGTCCTGGTATAGCTTGTTTACTATTCCTCCCATGGTGTTTTGAATGTCATACATTTGTATTTTGTATCTTATTTCAGTATTCCACTTTTTCTTCCTACTGTTGATAGGAAATTATGCAGCCTATTCATATTCTGATTTTTGTCTTTTTTCCCCCTGATTGGGGTGAGGGGGTTGTGATAAACCCCTAAAACTGCCGGCTTATTTTGTTTTAAGGTTTTCTAATATGTTTTTACATTTTCGTATATAGAGAAATGGCCCTTGAAAATGTTTGTTCAGCATTTTAAGTGATAAATACTTATTTTACTTTATGATGGTCATTACTATGATACTTATTGCAACTAGCAAGTGTTAGCCTGCTGTATAGAGAAGCTGTTATGGTGTATTTCTAAATATATCTTACATATATGGTTAGAAAATACCCGTTTGTATGGTAATGTGAGATAGCCCAGTTTTATTTTTATTTCTCCCACTAGAACTTGAAAGCTGCTATTAGGCACTTTATTTCAGAGCAGAAAGGGAAAGAACAGGCTGCCTCTTTAAGAGGGCCCTTGGCCCCCTTGTGTGGTAGAGTTCATGTCCTCTGTCTTTCCTTTTAGATACAAGATCAAGTTTTATTTCAGAATTGAATTCACTAGCAGTTGCATACCAGTTTACCTTAATATTCTCAGACTTATTATCTTCTTATCCCTTCATGCTAGCCCCTTCCTCTGTCCTCAAAGCAAGTGCATTTGCTGGCTTAATTATTGTTGTTTACAAAATTGGCAGTACACAAATTAGTATAGGAGTTTGTGTCTTACTCAAGTCTGTGCAGGTGCTTATTCCGAGATGGTAACAGACTCTACTGATGAAGTCTTGTGGCCTTCCCATGGTTGCTTTCATTTGCATATCTCCCTCCTTTTGTCTGTAAAGATTTTTTCAAACATTGTGCTGTGATAAAACCACTGGAGCAACTGACAGAATTTCCTGTAAATGAAATTCTCCAACCTTTGCCCACTCACTCATGACAGTGACGGGCCTGAAGACCCAAAGCTTGCCTTTGGTTGTGAAGGCAGCCTTAGGCCAGGGTGTCCTGCTTGGCTCCAGTAACCACACACACCCCCAACCCCACCAGGCAAAGACAGCCCTGATCATGAGCCCTCTCTGCACCTTCCATAGTGACCGGTCCCAAAACACATTGCAGATGGCACCTATTGAGGGACCCTACCACAAAAAAGGAATCAGACCCCCAGGGTATTCTTTGGCACAGAAGGCCAGCCAGTTCTTCAAATATATCTACCAAGCTGTGCCCTAAATACTAAATTCCAGTTCCTGTCCTATTTGGTATCAGTCTTTAAAGAAATGATAATTATGGTTTAGACAGTATCCTAAAGGGCCAAGCCTATAATTTGATAAAAACGTTTCAGATGTATTGATGAAAGTAACCATTTAACCATGTATAGTACCCATTTAAACATAACATCATTTTTCAAAAATTTGGAAGGAATCTTTTCTTAGTACTACATAGAACTTAACCCATTAAGTTAGGAAGAGCTTCACATTTTAATTCCCAAGCGTAACAAATTGATTTTATAAAAGTTACAGAAGTTTTCTATCTCCCTGAAATCTCCTTTTTCCTGCCCACCCCAGTGACTTCTTACCCATCAAGACCCAGCTTTCACATTACTTGGCCCTTTCTGTCATAGTGTGAAGTGATCAGATCATCCTTTCTAAGCAAAGAGAAATGCCAGAAATCCAGCAAACTAATCAGAAAAAGGATGTTAAATCATTAGAGTTGACCCTAATCATGAAATGGCTGTCCAACACTTTCTCATGACAAAATGTTTCACTGTCCATCACTCCTTATCAGTCATTCTGGGGAAAAACATCAGATCCCAGGCTCTCAGGTGATGTCCCTGAAGCTAGCTGGAATTGGCTGTAGATGCCCAGAGTTTGGGCCTTGGGATCACCCTTCTGTAGCCATTGTTCTCGCCTCCTGGCATATGTTCTCTCCCTGGCATATGGAGACCGGGCAGATGTGGCCCCAATAGCAGCAGCAATGAGGACAACTAAGAAAATGGAATGTAAACATGATTCCTTATTCTTCTTGAGCATTCTGACCAAGTGACCTGAAGATATAGATGAACCCATCCATGTTTGTAAAATAAAATACCACTGGGACTCACAATTTATTAAAATTTAATAAAAGTCATTTCCAAAGAATGTGAATCCAGGGGTAGTGAGGCCATTAATTAATCAGCCCATCTTAAAAGATGGATTATGGACTGAAGTATTTTCAGTACAGCCCTTCAACACCAAAATACTTGATTTTTTTCCCACATCACATCTGTCCTGCTATCTTCCAGTCTTCAATGAATCCTCTTGTGTTTGTAATTAAAGCCATCTTTACCATCATAATGTATAGTCACCTGAGCTCCTTTTGCTCTGAAACCAGGGACATAGAACTGCTTCATTTCTAATGTGTCCCCTAACTCTGTGCTAGTAAAAGCAAGAAGCGGTGGTATTTAACATACAAGCACTTCGAGTTCCACATGCAGTGTTTAAATAACCACATAATTTTTAAAAAACTAAAAGCCCTTTACACTAGCTATTAGAAGTAGTAATACCCTTTTTCTCACCATGTTATTATGCTAAGCATTTTTGGAGTTTCCCCTTTATAATTGCCTTAACATCCACATGTAAGCCACATGGAGAATCAGTCTTCCTTTATAATCCAGTGTAGGTTGGCATACAAAAATAGCATTACCCCTCAAGATCTCTTACTTTATACAGCAGGCTTGGCCCTACTGATTTTGGACTCTTTAAAATCACTCCCCTTCTGAGTCACTAGTAGCATTTGTCGCTGTTAGATGAGAATACGCTGGAGAAGCAAAGCCAGGACAGCTTTGTATGACTGTCTAATCCCCCAAGGTGACCACTTGATGGAGACAGCAGTAATTTGGATTTTCTATAAGTACATATTTTTAAATAGCCCTCCCTAATATCCCACCCCCCTTCCAGTTCAAGGGCAAATTATACATCTTAATTTCGGGGGCTACTTATTTTAATTTCACTTTTCAGAAATGCAACAATAAGAGCTAAGGCCATCCTTTAAAGCTATCAAATATCGGTATACATTTTACTGAACTACAGTGTATAATGATCATTGATTCCTGTTATACTTTTTTTTTTTCTCTTAGTCTTAGCTCCCTAAACGCACCAATAACTGGCCGTGTAATGTTTATAAACCTGGTAGAACCTCATGTTTTAAACAGAAAAAGAGGGGACGGCAAGTTGCGGTGTGTGCTTGGGACAGAGTCCAAGGGGTGGGGTGTAGACCACATCTGTGTCTTTGGATCAGCAGCCTTTCAGGAGTGAGCAGGGAGCTGCGAGCATTGGAGCTTGCCTACTGCTCCTGTGCCTGGCCCAGCCCTAACCCCCAGATGATCCCTCATTCTGAAAACCCTCCGGTTCCAGAGGTCCCTCTACTGCCCTCCATGTGATAGCTGCTGACATGGCAGCAGGGTAGAAACTCCGTCCCTCCAGAGGTAAGACTGCTAATCCACGACAAGCTGCAGGGGTTTCCAAGGCTATCGTTCAGTCCCCGATCACATTCCCATCAGAGGCTCTTTGCCACTCTGGTCTCTCATGTCCATGTTCATTCTTTCATTAATGTAACAAGAAGTACCATAGCTTCTGGCATGGTTTTCTGATCCACGTCCATTGTGAGCAACTGTGACTCTGCCTTAGACAGATACAGGACAGGAAATGATTCGATCTTCTAACATCACACTGATGATCAGGAACACAAAGTAAAGGAGGAACATTGTGAAGCCCAGGATCTTGTTCATTCTCCATTTGCATGATGCAATTGAAGAGATCACAAACAGGAGCATGAGAAAAAGCAAAACAATGGCACAAAACAAGCCATTGCTGCTGACGGGAACAGGCTGTAATCCATTGATCAGAGAGAACAGCAACCAAGGAACAGGCAGGCTGCAAGATTGAAAGGAACATTGTGAATATTCTGATTGTTTACACTAATCCCGTGTACATGAACATTATTTTACAATTTACAAAGCACTTATTTTTCCACACAGACAGAAAAGCTTATGAAATAGAGCAGAAAATATTAGCCCCATTTCACAGATGAGGAAACTAAAGTTCATGGAAATTAAATCACATGCCCAAGGTCTCACAGTTAATAATAAGGAGACTCTAGATTAAAACTGAAATTTTCTGGGTCTGAGTGGGTAATTTTTTTTCTTTATAATTCATGACTTTCATATGAGTAACCCAGATGGGCTGATGTGTGACTCTCTACAATCTGTAAATTTTTGTGATCAGCTCTAGCTCAGGCTAGCCTGTCTTTACATTTAAATTAACTTCAGCTAGCACTTAACCATAAAAATTTAGAAAAACCAAAGCCGCCACCTAAATCTAGGATATGCCTGAGGAAATGAAATAGCCCAGAGGTTGGGCTCTGACAAAGGTGGGAGGAGGGGTAAGAGAATGGGATGATGCGGCATTGGCTTATTTGGACAAAATGCTTTTAGAGCCTCTGAGCTGGCAGGAGCCCAAATGCAAAGGAGCAGAAATATCAGCAAGCGAGATTGAGTCATTGCTCCTTCCAACCCCACTTCCACCACCTTGGAGATCAGGAAGCAGAGCATTTGGCTGTATTTGGGAATGAAATGTAATGGACTTAGTCTTTTGATTCATCTATAAATTCTAGTCAGTTACATTTCAGACAGCATTTTTGTTCTATTATCCCATCAGGCTGTGATGAACGAAGGGAGAATAGTTTGCTGCCTTGTAGAAACTAGTAACATAAATGCCCTTTTATTCCATGTATAAATAATGAAGCAAAAAGCCAGCAAACAGAACCAACACTGTATTTTCCAGTCATTCTTAACATGCCTTGGAAAGCAACTTTGCCACTTACCCCACGGTGATATCAAATATGTTACTACCCACAGAGCTTGACACAGCCATGTCTCCCAGGCCTTTCCGAGCAACAATCACACTCGTGATGAGGTCAGGAATGGACGTGCCTGCTGCTAGGATTGTCAAACCCATAATCTCTTCAGAAATCCCTATTGTTTCACCAACCTGGTAAAAAGTAACAGCAATGAGAAACCATGGCAACAGCAAAAGGAAAAAATCTGAGGCTCCTCAAAGCACCAACCACATGCTACTTTGTGCAAACCCAACACCTTTCCAGCCAGCTCAGCACATTCCCACAGCCTGGGAGGGCAGGTGTGGTGAACCGACAGCTGGGAAGCTGAGCCACAGAGAAAAAGAGCAGGGCCCCACTCAAGGCTGCAGGGAATGACGCAGCTCTTTTCCACACTGCTCTACAAGTCTCTCCCTGATACCAGCTGTCGCTGGCGTTCCAGCTACACCTGCACCTTCCGAGACCTGCCCCTCCTAACACCTGTTCGTGTCACGTTTCCATCTGCAGAACCATGGACACCTACTATTGGCTAGAGACGGAGGTATGGGCACTACCACACTGCCCCTACCTTCGGCCTACTGAAAGAAAAAACTTGGGAACAACAATTACAGATAAAACAGGAAAGCCATGGGCACTCGGGAAGACTCACTGGATGCCAGACACAAGGCAAAATTGAGCTTGCTCTCGCAAGTGTGTCCAATGCCACCAGGTGGAGAGGAGCAGGGCATGCATGACAGAGAAAGCCTGGGGTAAGGCTAATAAGCAGTGGTCAGCTGGATCAGACTGGGAAAGGCCTTCTGTGTCAGGCCACAGCATGAACGTTAAGACAGAAAGGCTGCACTGGAAAACACTACACTCACTAAGAAAAAGTCAACTTTTGACCCTTTACAAATAATCTAGAAACTACAAAGTCATTTGAGCCTCACCATTTCCCTGGGTACTGGCTATTGACCCTGAAAGGAAAAAAAATTGTCCTTGGGCCCCACGGATGTCAGATTTAGTTCCTGCTGTTCACTCACCTGGTGAGCCCACCAGACCATGAGGTATGAGAACATGGCTATCCACACGATGGATCCCAGGAAGGTGATAACAAAAAACTTCCTAGACTCCTATTTGCAAGTTTGAAAAGGAAGAGAAATAAATTGCAGACACTAAAGGTCTTTGGCCCTTCTGAGGGAGCCCCAGAATCAGAGACGGGATCTGCTGGGGGAGTGACTGAGAGGATCTGGGGATGTGTCAGCTGAGATCTGGATCGCCAGTAAAGACCCTGGGATGGCAGCCCGTAGAGGAGTTCAGCGAGCAGGGCATCCAACAGTCACCAAACCGAAGAGCCACCAGGTGGAGAGGAGCAGGGCATGCATGACAGAGAAAGCCTGGGGTAAGACTAATAAGGCCTTATTTGCTTGCCCTAGAGCCAGACTGCTCTAGGTATTTGGTTTGGTATCTGCAACCTGCCCCCTGTCCCACCCGTCTGCAGACCTAGAGACAGAGTATGGATGGCCTTTGGGTAGGACATGTTAGAGCTTTCCCTATACAAGAATGCTGGGTAGAAACAGTACTTTCCCCCTAGGTTTTCGGAATATCCCTGGAAATACGGACGCAGGGTGGAGCATCTTGTCATCATTCCCATATTAAAATGGAGAAACTGAGAATACGAGTTGAGGGACTAGATCACATGCTTATAATGATGGAAATAAGCAAATTTTAGGGCCTCACAAGCCCACCAGTACATCCCAGTAGGTGCATGGTCCCATCTGCCTCTGCAAGTTGTATCCCAGATACTCCCTGTGATTGAGCCCTACTAAGCTGGTTTGCCCTGTCTTTTCACCTTCCTTGAGTGGGAATGCCTAGAGACTCCACAGATCCCTGCCGTACAGCTGGGCACTCACCAGCCTCCGGACGTCGGGGATGGTCAGCCACAGTGGGAACACAATGGGCAGGAGGAAGAGGTAAATGGCCTGCTTCTGCCTGGTGTCGGGCCACTCGAGGGACAAAGGCTCCTCATTTGCCTCCTCTTCTTCCTCCTCCTCCTCCTCCTCCTCCTCCTCCTCCTCTTCCTCCTCTTCCTCCTCTTCATCTTCACTGTCCCCTCCATTACCTCCCCCTTTACCATCTGTACCTTTCTCGTCACTTTTGGCTTCACCTTGACTCTCAGCATTGAATTCTTGCTCTTCATTTTCACCTTCATCAGCTTTCATTTCACCATCTACTGCTTGGAGTTCATCTCCGCCTTCATCAGCTTTCATTTCACCATCTTCCCCTTGGAGTTCACCTCTGCCTTCATCAGCTTTCATTTCACCATCTTCTGCTTGGAGTTCACCTCCACCTTCATCAGCTTTCATTTCACCATCTTCTGCTTGGAGTTCACCTCCACCTTCATCAGCTTTCATTTCACCATCTTCTGCTTGGAGTTCACCTCCACCTTCATCAGCTTTCATTTCACCATCTTCTGCTTGGAGTTCACCTCCACCTTCATCAGCTTTCATTTCACCATCTTCTGCTTGGAGTTCACCTCCACCTTCATCAGCTTTCATTTCACCATCTTCTGCTTGGAGTTCACCTCCACCTTCATCAGCTTTCATTTCACCATTTTCTGCTTGGAGTTCACCTCCACCTTCATCAGCTTTCATTTCACCGTCTTCTGCTTGGAGTTCACCTTCATCAGCTTTCATTTCACCGTCTTCTGCTTGGGGTTCATCTTCGTTTTCATCAGCTTTCATTTCACCGTCTTCTTCTTGGAGTTCACCTCCATGTTCACCTTCTCCTTCTGCTTCAATTTCACCTTCACCTTCCAGTTGAGTCTCACCTCCACCTTGCTCTCCATTTTCACCTTCACCAGAGGCTTCAGCCTCTTCATCTGCTATTTCACCTGTGCTCTCAGCTCCAGCCTCATCTCCTCCCTGCAATCCAAAGCCCACAAATTAGTGTGTAATAACTGCTGGGTTTGTTTTTCCCCAATTTTTTTTTTTTTTGTTATTGTTGCTGTTCTCAGAATGGATCTAAAAACTTGAGTCAGAGGAAAATAATTCAGCAAAACTCCTCCACAATCACAACAGTGGTTGTCCTGTCTTTATTTGATTATTTTCAGGGATGGAAAACTCACCACCTAAGGTGCCCTCTGTATTTTGAAAACTCTGATTAAAGTCCATATTTGTAACAAGGTTCTATCCTCTGTATATAGGTTAACTCTTTGGAGCCACACAGAACGAAGCTAATTACTCTTTCACGAGGCAGCTCTTCTTCATGAGTTAAAGATTCCCAGTCCCTTCCATCATTCCATGCTATTGCCATGGTATTCCCATCTTAGTGAACTCATTCTAGTTAGATTATGCCCCACGGGGAAGCTTTGAAAACTGAAACAGAACACCACACAGAACAGGATTGGACCACAGAATGGAATAGGATTATCGCCTCCCTCTCTTAGATACCTACTTCCAGTAATGTTGCCTAATATTGCATGTCTTTTGATGGTTATGTTGCTGAGTCTATGATAAATTGTTATGTTACTTTATGTATATAAAACTATGATGGTAATACCTATTTACTGGGAGATTTTATGTGTCAGACACTAGGCTAAGTGGCTTAAATAATAATAGCTAGTACTTATTGTGTTTCATGAGTCAATTAAGTTATGATATAGGTAGAATTAAACCCATCTGACAGATGGAGAAACTAGGGTACAGTGTAGTTTAAATAACTTGCCCATGGTCTACACAGTGGTCCACAGTGTGTAAGTGATAAAGCTAGGATTTGTCATATGGATAGTCCAACTCTTGGCCTCTTAACCACCAAGCTACCCTGCTTTGCAATTGCCAGGACTGAACGAGATCTTTGGTTCTCAGTTGGGGAGCTTAGTAGAAATGCAAATTTTCACAGTAAGTTATAAAATAAAAGAAGTCCAGATGTCCTGGCCCCACCTGGACCAACTGAATTAGAATCTCTGTGATTAGAAGCCAAGAATCTAAGTGCTCCTAATAGATCCATTTGGAGACCAGTGTTTGGGAGCCAAATGTTGTGACTCCATGCACTCTAAAAGGCACTGATTCTGATCCTCAGATTAGGCACCCAAGCAACCTATAGCAACATTCCCGGCCAGTCCGTTGAGCAAGTGACCTCAGAGAGGTCTTGAGCTGTGTACTCATAGAGGATGTCATCTGTAACAAAGTTCACCCAGCCAACCCTAGAGGATGCTCAGTGATTCTTAAACTCCACTGCATATTCAGATCACGGGAGGCTTCAAAAACATTCATGCCCACCCCAGATAATCTACGTTAATGGTTGAGAGTACATTTTTTTAAAGTTCCCCAAATTATTCTAATATGCAACCAGAGTTGTAAACCTCTGACCAAATATTAATATTCACAAGTCCTGTGCTTTGGATTGGGAATGAACAATGAGAGGTTTTGGTCTGAAATAATTCTGGCCCTCCCCTGTTCCCAACCACACAAGGCGAGGCGGCTTCCTGGAGGAGATGACAAGTCATTTAAATCCATAGGTGTGGGAGTGTCTGCCCAGCCTGCACCCTTTTCTCTGAGAACTGTCACCCCTAACACCCTCTGAATAGGTGGCTCCCTTCTTCCATGTTGGAGTCAGAGTGTCGCAGCACTCTGTGTCACAGCTTAGACACAGGCTGGTTTCCTGACCTGTGACCTGGTTTGAACAGAGTCTCTCTCTTCTGAGACTGGGAGCCAGTCATCAGTTGATCCCCCTATGGACTGGGACCTAGAGTGGTGCTATGTGTGCTAATAAGTAAGCAAATGAGAGACACCTCTGTGGCTCAGTCAGTTAAGCGCCCGACTTCGGCTCAGGTTGTGATTTCACGGTTCATGAGTCCAAGCCCCACATCAGGCTCTGAGCCTGCTTGGGATTCTCTCTCTCCCTCTCTCTCTCTGCCCCCCCCCCACTCGCATGCTCGCTCACGTGCTCTCTCTCTCTCTCTCCTTCAAAATAAATAAATAAAAATTGAAAAAAAAAGTCTGCACATGGAGAACGGGACATGAAGGAGAGCAAGACAGACATTGAGAAGCCACCAGGGCCACAGCTGCCTGCTCAGACCTAGGTGCAGTTCTTTGTGAAATGGAGCTTCATTTCTGGCCCTGGGATTCCAAGAGATCTCTGTCTCCTCTTAATCCCTTTGACTTTAGCTGGCTATAGTGGGTCTACTCAAGACACTCATGATACCATCAAGAGGTCTTAGACACTAAACCCAAAGTTGCTGGCTTAAGGATGAGATGTAATTGACCGTTTCCAGGTGTCAGACAGGAAAAACAGGGATGGAACTTGTAAACTAAATGCAAATCTAACTGACTGTCATTAACTCCCTTTCTGACTGGGCTGCTGGCCCAAGGGAGGCCCCACACTCTCACTGACTGTCATCTCTCAGCCCTACTGGAGCACAGCCATGCATGTGTCAGGCATTGCATTTCTCTCTGTGGAAGAGACAGACAACTCAGGAGTGCCTCCTGCCCTCAGGAACTTCAGCAACTAGCTGAACGAAGAGAGACTCCCACATGGAGTAGGGGGAAGGCAGAGGTAAGAGCCCCGAGATAGGACAAGGCACAATGGGGATTTATTCATCAGATGGGGGTGGAGGGGGTCAGGGAAGCTTGACGGCAATGGAGGCATTTACAGTGGCCTGGAGAGGTGGGTGAGAGGATACATGCAGGGGAAGGGTACATGAAGGGGAGGAAACCAAGGGCTGGAGGCAGAAAAGCATGGAGCCGAGGTGCTCATTGTAGCTGGAACATAGTGGAAGAAGAGGCTGTGTGGCTGTAAAGGCAGCAGCAAACCCTGTAGACAAAGCTCAGGGCGTTCCAAGGCATGTATCAGCAACCCTCCCGCTGCCTTTGAGCTGCCTGGTCTTACTGCCCCCCAGTTTCTGACAGACCCCCTAACAGTTATTCCTTATGTTCTCCCAGCATGTGGCCATTGGCAGCACATTGTCATATATACCATCACACTCATACTTAGGTGTTAATGGTGAATTAACTGGCCCCATGAGATATTATTTGATCTTCAGAGAAAGAGCCCTGCTTACTTCAAAGGAATGAACCTCAAGCAGCATTTCAGACCTTCAAGAAGGAAGGCTTTTTGGTTAGCAAGGCCTTCCCTGGGCCTTTTCAATGCCCTCCATCTGGGAAGAGGCTTGTGCCTACCTGACTGCCAGGATCTTCCTCCTGATCTCCCTCGTCATCTGGAGCAGGGGCTGGCGTAACTGTGACCGCAGGAAGCTTGGCTGACTCCTCCTCTTTAAAGAACAAACATGGAAAAGGTCAGAAGAGTGTGCCAGTTTCTGAGGGCAGCTGGCAGAGACCAGCGTGAGGGACTACAGGACGACTGGACGTTTCCACCTCAGAGTCTCAGTAAGTTTGGGGAACTTCTTGTTGATAGGAAAAGTCACATGATGTGATAGGAATTATTGTTGCCCTGTCTGCAGAGATAGCTGCAGATAGAAAAGCCAGGAGGTGGCCATCCTTGCTTCCCATGTATTCACAAACATTTCCATCCTGACCAATGGGGCCAGGGATCCTATAAACAGCTTGGGCAACTGAGACCAAAGAGAGGGCAAAGCCCCAGCCCTCAGGGTCTGACTCTGCCCCCTACTGCCAACATGGAGAGGATCCTGATGATTTCAAAGGCAGCACAGCAGTTTGGAAGCCTTGAAATAGGATGGCAGGGAAGGGGGACTCAGAAAGCCTAGTATGGAGGCTTTCCATTGTATGGGGGAAAAAAATGGCTGCTGCTCTCCCTCCCTCCAAAGGTTGCTGGTGTGCTGTGCAGCACCCACAGGTCACTAGCTTCCTCATTCCCTCCACCCCAGCTGCCACATGGATGCTGGGCTTCTGAATCACCAGACCCCTGGTGTCCTTCCCTCCTGGGGTTGCTGGTCTCAGACCAATCCCTAGGAGTGCTGTCCTGTGTAGAAGTAACAGGAAGAAGAAACAGGAGCCCATGGAGTCTCATTTAGGATGAGAGTTAGTGAAAAAGAAGCAGGCCTTCAATAACCCCTTGGCCTGGCCTGCCCCATCAGAGGAGAGTGTGGAGAGCAGTATCCAAGACCTCCCAGCAGCTGCCCTGGGCCAGCAGCCTAGTCAGAGAGGGAGCACATGGGAAGGAGGAGGCCAGAGTGTGGTGGTGCACAGGGCAGCACCAGACCATCACTCCTGCTGATTGGCCCAGACTGGCCGAGAGACACACCTCAGCCTCTGGCCAAGAGGAGGGAGGAAGGTGCCACAAGGAAACCCACCAGTTTTGCCATCCTCTCACCTTCTGGTTTGTTCTCTGTGTTAGCATGAGGCTTGACTTTGGTCTCCTGATTTAAGCTCTCCTCCTCCTTGTCCTTGGCGGAACGGGCTGCAAATGAGAAAGGGAACACATCGTATCTGGCGCCATTCAGTTAGGATGGTGAACTGAGCAGCCAGAGCAGCTGAGATGGGGGGGAAGAGGCTGGCCTGGGGATCGTGGTTCTGGCTTCTGGTCCAGCTTGTTCCTGCTGCCCACTCCCAAGCTTTCATCTTAAATTCCCTGCACCATTACCACCTGGCTGTAATCTTTGGCAAGTCACTTCCCTTCTCTGATCCTATTTCCTTTCTGGTAAAATGACATGGTTGGACTCAGAGGCAACAAATAGGATTTATTTCCTTTATGAGCTAAGTGATGGCTATTTTGAGTGCTGGATTGAGGAGGATTCTGACCCAAGGTTGGTGAAGGTTTTACCATGATTGATTAGCGATGTCTGCAATGAACAGGGAATGGACAAAAAATGGCAGGGAGACATTTTTGCCATCCTTGGACTGGATTATCTGCAAGGTCCTTTGTAGCTTGCTTTCTATGAATTTACCAGAAGCTCTGCTATAGCACCAGGAGCATTACTGGTGACCATGGTCATGAGACTTCCTTCTCTGGTCAGAAAGGGGCAATAGCCTACCACCAAGCTCCCTGTTACACCCTTTTTGACCCCCAGGTACTTGGAGCCTCCTTTCAGATCCCTGTGTACAGGGTTTGCCAGAGGCCCACAGAGCACTGTGGACAGAATAGTGCTGCTCTGATTTCCAGGCAAGAAAAATGGGGAGGGCAATTTCTTTCAATGTGATGATGCTCCAGGCAACATGCAAAGTGCTTTACATGCATCATTCAAGGTGGGACACACAGAGACAGGTGCAGGGGCTCATGAGAGTCCTCACAGCTGTGTGACCTGGGAAGGTAAGGACAATGGCACAAGCGATAAGACAAAGTGGCACCATGGAATCTATTCTGGAGTCCAGGCTGGCTCTGAGCCCCTGTGAGCACTGGATGACCCTGGGAAGCCTGTGTACCCTCTCTAAGCCACATTGTCCCCCTCTAAAAAGGCAACATCGTGATACACTGAGAGCACTGATGTGGGGGTCTGTGAAACAAAGATAAATAAAATATTTTAATGCTAGAATTAGACATTGCTGTTAGCTGGGATTCTGGAACCAGATAGCCTGGGTTGGAATCCTGATTCTGCCACTTGATAGTCAGGGACCTACCTCAGTGATCTGTCCCTCAGATTCTTCACCTGTAAAATCTTACAGAGTTGTTAATGGAATAAATAAATTTATACATGAATGTGCTGAAAACAGCGCCTGGCACCTAGAAAGCACTGTATAAGCATCAGCTACAACAAGGATGAAGTGAGTATTGGAGAGCAGCTGTCCCACCCAGGAAGCATCTCTGCGGTGGCCCAGCATTCCAAGGGTTTGAGTTAGAAGGGACCTTGAAGATCCTCTAGTTCGTGACAGATGGACTGAGAAGGTACAATGTGGGGAGCTGCTGGGACCAAGCTCTGCCTGAGTCCAGGATGGGCAGGAAACATAAGTGGGTCTGGAATTTCCTCCTTTCATCCTGTCAACAAAACTCTCAGACATGGTTTGGCTGCAGCCAGGTCTGGCAATAGGCTCCATCCCACAGGGCCACCACTCTGGCATGACTTCCAAGTGTCCTGGCAGGCCGACCCAGCAGGTGCTCGTCAGAGCTGAGATGTCAGTACAAGGGCCCTCCACTGCCTCCTTCACCCACACACCTTTAATGCCCCCCTTGGCATGGGTGAAGCATTGCAATCTTCTGTTGAGCGACACAGAGTTGTTACCCAGGGAAAGACTTCCCCTGGTTTGAGCCCTGGTGCTGAGATTATCTGCTGACTCTTGGTTGGAGGGGCTGGCAAGAAAAACCAAGTCCCGTTTCCTTCTCACCCCTCATCACACACCCTAACCTCTCATCTCCCATGCCACTGAGGAAAGCAGGTCAACTGCAGAGCCTCTTTCTGTCCCTCTATCCCTCTCTCTCCTGCATATACACACATCCAAGTGAAATCACCATAAAAGGCATGGGATGCTGGAGAAGAAAAGCCCCTTCACAGGGTAGGTGAGAGTTCAGACCACACATCAGCTCCATGGAAAGAGTTGGAACAGCTGGAGAGGCTGGAAAATGGACAGCCACTTGGAAACAGCATATGGAAACACAAACATGGATCTGGGAAGTCTTGGGAACAAAGGCCTTCGTCACAGCTCTGCAAGGTCCCAGTCCCTCCTTGATGGGGGTTGGGGGTGTAGAATCAGGGTTGGCTTCTCTGAGCAGGACTTCGTCCCAGAGTGTATCAGCAGTCACCCACCACGAGGGCCTTTCCACGCCACCGTGCCTGCCACATGTACACACCATGTAGCAAGCTTGCTTGTCTTCCTAGGGATGACTGTCACTGGCTCCCCCAGCACTTGTTTCCTCACATGGCCTCTCTGCTCTCAGCGTGGCCGGATCATCTCCTACTTAGTATCAATCTCCTCTGACCTCTGCCTGGCCTGGGCACCCCATAATCCCGTTAGGATAAGTAGGTCAGCCGTTGGTAGGCTGCTGGTCATGGAAATAGCCCAGGCAGGGGCCCTGCAGTCCCATTCAGGGGACCTTTATCTTCAGGATTTTGCTAGAACTGGTGATTCTACAAGGAGTAGCCAAGCATAACCTAGAGATACAGCTTCCTTCACTGCCCCAGGCCAGGAATGCCCCCAGCACAATCACTCACAGGCTACTGGGCACTGCAGACTCCACTCTCAGAACTCCAAGGGCACTGTCTTTCTGGAGTTGACACTTGGGGGCAGTCTCTCTCAATGTCTGCCGGGGCTCACCCTGAGGATTTCCTAAGGAAGGTTTCATCACCTCGTCTTTGTCTCTGCTTTTCCCAGTATGACAGCCTTTTAAATACCCAAAACCCAATACTGTATCTGAAGGGGATATTTTAAGGCCTGAGGAAATTCTGAGCTCCCTCCCAACCTCCCCCGCTCTGCCCCCCAACAAGATTTGTTCCTGAACCAGAAAGGTCAGTGAGGGTGCTTCCCGATGCTCGTGGGCCAGTCTCCAGTGGCATATTCAGCTCAGACCTCAGCCCTCCTTCCCAACTACACTCTGACCCCTTGGCTTCTGCTCACAGGCCAACCCGGTTCCTAGTTTTGCACCAGAGCCCCAGAAATGGAGAGGCCTAAGGAGAACAGGAGTGTACCTGAGGGTGCCCTTTAAAAGGGGCCTGAGAAGCATTTTAAGAACAGTTCTCTGGGGAAGGGAGCCAGAAGGCAGAACTTGGTAAGGTGCATGGTGAGAATTTCAGTTACCCCCATCATTTGTCAAGGCGGACATCAGGCCCCACTTTACTTTAGACCCCTACCCCCCTCCGGAAGTGGTCCTGGCCGCTCCTTTGGGGTTCCTGGCTAGGGAGGGGGTAGAAGTTTCCCTAGGACTCCAGAGCTAAACAAAGAGCAAAGGGAGGTGCCGCTCAAACTTCTGGGCTACAGGGCCCTACAGGAAGTACCCCCAGAAGTGGCCTTGGCCAGTCAGCCTGGGCCAACCTGCCTGGCTGGAGATTCTCTAGGACACTGGAGACGACTGGCAGGTGGTGGCCTTCGCAGGGAAGTCACTGAAGACAGCCCTGACATAGACAAGAACAGGGCACATGGCACTCATGGCCTCACTAACTACAAGCGAACCCTTTTACAGGAGGGGACACGCAAATAGCGAAGCCATGGGTTATGGACGCCTAAGGACCTTAGCTCCTTGGGGCCCTGTCCTGTCGAGTCCCATGTCTTCTCTCTACTCTGTCTCCCACACAGTTGACTTCACTGCCCGTTCCCCTCCATTCCTCGCTCTGCCCTCATCCTTACCCACTGCCTCCTGGTTTTGCATGTCCCAGGTCTTGTCCAGCTGCAGGAGGGAGGGAGTGGACAGGGGACCACGCAGGTCTGGGGAGGTCTTGCTTACCTTCTCCCAGAGGGTCCAGGCTGTGAAGCATGAGCCGGTAGATGGTGCTGCGGATGGTGCTGTTGTGCAGAGAGGTCGAGCTGCTCCCTCGGGTCAGCACTGCTGGGAGCTGAGCAGGGGAGAGCCGCACAGGCCTCAGTGGGCCCCTGCCCAGGCCAGGGGAGGAGCCACATGAGGGCCTCACTAACCCTGCCTCCCTCCCATAGAGGTCAGAACAAAGCACGGGAGCCTTCTCCTGGCCTCCCCTCTCCCTTCCCCTCTGTGAGGGCAGTTACACTCTGCTTTCTTTCTCAGCCTCCCCTCACTCTGCCATGACTGGCTAATCCTACATACCGAATAATTCCCCAAGGTCTCAACAGGGAGCAGACAATGTGTACTAATAACACATTACCAAGGGTTTGTCCTTCCCTGAAAATACACTGTCATAGAAACACCCTCGCACCCATACACGGCACAGGTGGACCCCCTGTGCATGGGCACAGCCCTTCACAGTCCACAAAGTGTCATCATGCTTTATCGTTGCCCCACCTGCAGATAAGCAAGGCTGTGACCCCCTTCTACAGAAAAGGACATGGAAACTCAACGTGGGCCAAGTGATTTATCCAAGGTCACATAGGGAGTAAATGAAAGTATCAAAACGAGCACTCAGGTCTTTTGATTCCAGTTCAGTCCTTTTTTTCTACCACAAGTGCTCAAGAGACCTTCATAGGTGCACACATACACATATCTGTGCATGCAGGTTCCCAGATGTGATACATGTAGAAGTATCATCTGATGTACAAGGGAACATCCAAAGACTGACCAGCACTGGCTCAGTCTCTCCCTCCCTCCCTCCCTCCCCCACTCTCCACTCCCCACCCCCATCCCTCTGGATCTGAACCCTTCTGCCATCTAGTGGCTGTGGTAACACAGTCCTTCACAACAGTCCTGGGGATTTTCCTCGGATGAAGGTTTCAATCAGGCCCCAGGCTCTCCCTTCTGAGGTTCCCATAATCCTCCCCAAATATCCCATAGGCCAAAGGCAGCCAAGATACAGTTTTTCAGAAGCCTCAGACTCCCCTGCTCCCAGTGCCTCTCCTATGTTTCTCTTATTTCCAGGGCATTCCAAAGCCACAGGAAATTGGGCTTTGAGATCAATTATAAAAGTTAGGGGCTCGAGTTCATCTAGTCCAAACAGTCATTTCACAGATGCAAAAGCGCACACAGCAAGGTAGCAGTAGAGGGAGCAGAGACGTTCTGGACTCAGCTCCCAAACAAGCACCTCGTCCAAGGCCACCTTGGAGGTGACAGTCCCTCTGGCAGAAGAGCTGGCTCCTTCCCTGGCTCATCCTGACAGCACTCCCAGGGGCTTCCCAAGCCTGAACCCGGCCCAGCACCCCCAGCCTCAGGGCCACAGGGCCTCTGAGACCCTGCAGCGCCCCCACTGGGCAGACTCCACATGGCACCCACCTTTAGCTTCTTGTTTTCCTGCTTCTCATCCTCCGCAACTGCCCCATTGCCTGGCTGCAAACAGGGACACGAGTCACGAGATGTTTGGAGAGACGCTTGCTCTCTCTCCCTACTCCCCTCTCTCTCCAGGGAACCCTCAGTTGGGGAACACAGAAACACATCCAGAGAGAACCTGGTCTCAGAACATGTTTTCACATGTGCAAACCCCAGCCTGGCCTTTCACAGCCTGGCTTCAGCCCCCGCACAGCCTTTAAATGTGTCTACTCACAACAGCCCAGCACCACCAACTGTCTATCAGGCCCTCAAACGCACCATCTGTATCTACTGTGAACCCCTCATCACAGGGCCCCTCCTCCCATATTTGGAACCCTCTCTCCCTCACTCCCTATGTTTCAGGCCTCCGTCTGCATATCACCTTCCTCTGGGAGGCTAAGGTGCTGTCTACTTCTCTTTTATACACTCCTGTTCTTCTCCTTCATAGCGCTTTCCTCAATCTACTTTTGTAGTTAATAAACATACAGATAAATCAACTGCCCCACTAGCATCTTGAAGGTAGATTGCCTCTTTCATTCACCACCGTGTGTTCAACATGAAAACACGCTTGAGCACTTGGCAAAGGTTCAATAAATATTTGTTGCATGAATGCATGAATGAACTGTCCTATAACTACCCCCAAGCCATTCTAACTCCTACTCCCTTATTCATGCCCTTTCACTCTGCTTAAAATGCCTCATCCATTCCTCCATGTCTCCAGTTTTTCAGAAAGTTCACGGTGAATATTTCTATAAAGCTTTCCTGAATGGCCCCTTGCAGCCCAACGCTCACTGCAGCTCACTGCTCAAAAGCTGTATAACAACAGTAAGCACATGTTGTGTTACCAAAATCTGGCTCTGTAACCAAATAAGTGCTAGTGTCCTGGAGAAGCTGTAGGGCAGCCAGCTGGGAAATGAGACAATCCTAGAAAAATCCCAGGTGAAGAATCATCAAACCCACAGTACCTATTGTCTGGACCACTAGCTTTCCACTTTGCATTTATTGCTGTATAATGCCATTTGAACTTTTAAAAGAAAAATTTTTTAATGTTTATTTTTGAAATAAAATTTTAAAAAAATTTTAATGTTTATTTTTGAGAATGAGAGAGACACAGAGTGTGAGAGGGGTAGGGTCAAAGAGACAGGGAAACATAGAATCCAAAAGCAGGCTCCAGGCTCTGAGCTGTCAGCACAGAGCCCCATGCGGGGCTCAAACTCCCCAATCGTGAGATCATGACCCAAGCCAAAATCAGATGCTTAACTGACTGAGCCACCCAGGCACCTCTAAAAGAATCATTTTTTAACTTTTGCCATATACGAGTTGTCTACCCAGCTGGACTCCATATTTTTTTGAACTTATGATATAGTCCTCTGTGTTCCTCAAGCCTGTAGCATAGTGTCTTGTACACAGGAGGTGCTCACTAAAGGTAAGGTGAATGAGTAGCTACTCCTAAGCGGCTTCCAGTGCTATCTTCAGGTGGCAGAGTCACTGATAGTTGCCTCCAGTAATTGTCTTCACCTCCCCACTGCTGGCCTCCATGAACAGAACTAGAACTGGACTTGTTCTGTATGTGCCTGTCTGTGTTTCAGCTCAGAAAATAAAGAAAACACTGCCTGGGACATAAAGGAATTGGGACCAATTCTATCTCCAGATAGAAAGCAGAACATGATTCAAGAAATGAGAAGCTCAGATAAAGGTGCAGTGGTGGGAGGAGCAAGGAAGCTTCCAAAAGTAAGTGGAATTTGGGACATTAGGGTGGCTCAGTCAGTGAAGCTTCTGACTTCAGCTCAGGTTTGTGGGTTTGAGCCCCATGTCCGGCTTTGTGCTGAGCTAAGAGCCTGGAGCCTGCTCTGTGCCCTCATTTCTTTCTCCCTCTCTCTCTCAAAAAATAAATAAACATTTTTAAAATTTTTAAGTAAGTAGAATTTGAGTAAGCTTTGAAGGATGGGAGAAGTCAGTACTGGATATACACTGTTGAATGAATAAAGAGATGGATGAACAAATGAATATGCAAATGAATGAAATAGAGCTGAACTAACTAATCTGCATAAGAAGGGAGCACTCTAGGCTTCCTGAACAAAGCCCCTGACTCTTTCATGACCCACTTGTAAGTTCACTGGGATACTGGAGACTATAGCACCAACCCCCACTGGCCCAGACATCTCACTGTTTATCACATCCAACCCACACCCAGTGAGTTTTTGGAGGTAACAAACTGTGAGGAGACAGACTGCCATTTTGGGTAGCTAGTTCTGTCCTCAGAGGGGCAGGAGTGATTGACTCTTGCACTATGATGTACATGCCTCATGATTTTTTGCTATTCAGATCTATTCAAGCCAAAATACTTCACTAAGAGCTCGTCATTCTTTGCACACACCCAATATCTTCTCCCTTCAGCATGTACTTCTAACCCTCTGACGCCTTTCACATCCACTTTCTCATCCAATGCCACCAACTCCATGAAGTAGACAAGGTTAGGGCTATTACTGCTTTTTGATAGATGAGAAAACTGAGATGCAGAAAGAGTCTGGGGCTTATCCACACTCCCAGAGACTGTGTCATAACTCTGATCTCCTGATCTCCATTGCAAGTATGTTGTTGTTATTGTTGTTTACTAACATTTCTTTTCCCAAGGTAATGAGGTAAAATCTTTATCCCCTATAGCTCTATTTCAAATCATTGACATTTTAGGTAAATGGAAGTGAATGTTTGCCTACTTTTAGGTGTGGAAGATGGGTCCACTTATGGGTAGCAGTCCGGGAAGTGGGAGCATTCAGAATATGCCCTTAGTACAAACACAGTTCACACCACCTCTCACACCAACCCAGTGCCCCTCCTCTTTCTTCAGCCTCATCGCCGCACCTTCCCACTTTTCCTCATGAAAACTGGCAAAGGGGCTGAGGAAACCAAAGAGAATGTGTCCGTGTCAGCCAAAGTCCCCAGCACCTGCATGACATCTTGCCAAGGTTGAACAATGTGACCCCTTGCAGCCATGGCAAGGACTGGCAAATATGACAGACCCTCAGGGGGCTTCCCCTCCTGACTTCCAGTTTCTATTTCCCACTGATATAGCAGTTAATCACTGACCTCTCCCCTTCTAGACCATCCATGACACATTTTCTGAACTCCATATTTTAGTCTCCGGTTTTGGGGTTTTTTTTTAACACTTCATTTAACAAATATTTACTGAATCCCTGGTCTGAGTCCTGCCTTCACTGAGGTTAGACTCTAATAGGGGACTCTTCACTCTATCTAGCTCTTTCCTGAGCAATCTTGCATCCTCATTCACTCATTTGTCTAGGCTGGAAACCCAGAAGTCTACCCAAATTCCTCCCACTCCTTCACAGCCCAAGTCCAATTAGCTGTCAGACTTAGTTCCTCACAGTCCTCAAATTTGGCCTGATCTCTCCACTCTTCCTGCCTACAGTTTCGCAAGCCTCTGACTCCTGATCTGTCCCTCTTGCAGCTCATTCTCCACCCCTCGGCCAGAGTGATTTTCTGAACAAAGCACAAATCACATCCCTCCCCCACATCCTGGGGGCTTACTGTCCTCACGAGGGAGTCCAGACTTTTTAGCTGAGCACACAACAGCCTCCTGCTTACTCCAGCACTGTCCAACAGAAATAGAATGCAAATCGCATATGCAAATGTAATTATTTTTGCAGCCACATTTTTTTAAAGTAAAAGAAATGAGTAGAATTAATTTTAATAATATCCTTTAACCCAATATACTAAAAATATTATAATTCAACTTGTAATTAATATAAAAATGTCATTGAGCTATTTTATCTCCCCTCTTTTTTTTTTTTTTTAATCATACCTAGCCTCTGAAACCCAGTGTATATTTTATACTTAAAGCATATCTCCGTTGGACTAGCCCTATTTCAAGAGCTCGGTAGCTACATGTAGCAAGCAGTCACCATATTGGACAGTGCAGCTATGTCTCCTCATGGTGTCTCATTCCCCTGGCCTCTCCACAAGTCCAGGAGAGTCCTGACCCTGTCTTCAGTCAGCCATCCCCTGCTTGTCCTTCAAGATTCTGCTAGACATCACCTCCCATAGGAAGCCTTCCCTGACTCTCTGGTCTGTTGAGACGTCTACTCTCTGTAGTACTAAACCCCTCAGTGCTTTCCCATACCATTACAGTTGATACGGTAACTATCAATTTTATTTATCTGTCTTCCCCACTGTGGAGAATTCACCATGGAGCTGACGAAACTCAAGTTCCAGGGCCCTGTCTGCCCTACACAAACCCTTTCCAAGGCCTTGTATCTGATTCTGTACCAATGGTTTTATATTCTTTTTCTTAAAGAGTGTCAGGCCCCACCCGGATCAATTCCCACTTTGCTAGGCTGAGCTCATCAGGGATGGTGCCTTTATTCTCATTGTAACTCTAGACCCTATGCAGGCTTCATACAAAGAGATTCAATTAATGTTTGCAGAATGAAAAACATTGGAGTTCTTTAGGGCACAGTCTTAGTGCCAGCCCTTCTCTCCTTCTCTCTCTCCCTCTCTCTTTCTCTCAGGAGCAAAAGCCAGCCCTCAGTTTTCATTACCACACATTTGTCAGTGGTTCACAAATTTCTGTTTCTAGCCCAGACCTTGATCCTGAGCTTCAGGCCCATTTGGGCAACTGTCTCCCAAGCCTTCTAAACCTGGAGTCGACCTAGGCACCTGAACTCTCCATTCCTGAGTGGGAACTCTTCAATCTCCCTAAACCTGTTCTTTCCCGAGACTGTCCCTTCCTGTTGGGTCATACCACCATCTGCCCTGCTGCTCAACCCAAATTTTGAGCTGCATCCTTGCATCCTTGACTTCTGCTGCTGTCGTACCCTCACATCCACTTCCTCCACTTCATTACCAGTCTAGATGATTCTGTCTTCAAAATGACCCTCAAATAGGGCACCTGGGTGGCTCAGTCGGTTAAGTGTCTGACTTTGGCTCAGGTCATGATCTCACTGTTCGTGAGTTCAAGCCCCACGTCGGGCTCTGTGCTGACAGCTCAGAGCCTGGAGCCTGTCTTCGGATTCTGTGTCTCCCTCTCTCTCTCTGACCCTCCCCTGCTCACGCTGTCACTATCTCTCTCTCAAAAATAAATAAAACATTTTTTAAAAGTTTAAAATAAATAAATAAAAAACAAAATGACCCTCAAAGACAGTTATGCTGGATGCCCATAACAGCCTCCTAGCTGGGCCCCCTGCTTTCACCCTCACGAATTTACAGTTCATTCTTGGCTCAGCACTTAGAAGTGACCTTTTAAACATGGCTCCTCAGTCACTTCATTCCCTCATGAGCTTCGATTAAAATCCAAACGCCATGTCTGACCCATAGGGCCTTGTGGGAAGCAGCTCCCACCTCCTCTCCAGCCTTATCTTGCACCTCTCTCCCCTGACTCACTGGCCACACTGGCCTCCATTCTTTACTCTAATGCACCAAGCTCTTTCCAGGCTCTGAGCCTGTGCAAAGGCTGTTTCCTCTTCCAGAATTCTTCCCCCTGGAGCATGGGGTGGGGGGAGGGGGCAGGGAGAGAGGGGATTCTCTTCTCATTCTGCAGTTCTTTAAGTTAGCCTATGTTGATAATAGGGGTCATAAAAGGCATCCCAAACCAAGACATGCCAGTTTGATGATGTTGTCCAAATATCTTAGTTTTGGGGACACCTGGGTGGCTCAGGTGGTTCAGCTCTGGTCATGATCTCACACTTTGTGAGTTCGAGCCCCACATCAGGCTCTTTGTTGACAGCTCAGAGTCCAGAGCCTGCTTCAGATTCTGTGCCTCCCTCTCTCTGCCCTTCCCATGCTCACACTCTGTCTCTCTCTCAAAAATAAATAAATGTAAAAAAAGAAGAAGAAGAAGAAGAAGAAGAAGAAGAAAATGAATCATTCTATGATCTTGTCTCCAAATTGTTCAGGTAGAAAAACACCATGTGGCCATTTCCATGTGTTTGTGTATTATCTGTGGCTGCTTTCATGCTGCAACAACTTGAGTAGTTGTGACAGAGACTGTGTGGCCTGCAAAGCCTGAAATGCTTACTGTTCGGCCCTTTCCGGTAAAAGTCGGCAGAGCCCTGCTCTGGTTCATCCCTTTCACTTTACAGATAAGCAATCTAAGGCCTGGCTGAAAAGCAAAGTGACTTTGTAGCACTTTGTATAAAGCTCATTTTATTACAGTTACTCTTGCCAGCCTGTCCCTTCTACTGGAACGGCCGCAATCTTTTTCCCACACTGCTTTTCATTTAAGTACTTAATAATAAAGGTGTGTTGAATTGCATCAACTTGCCCAGGGCAACAGGGATAGTATGCAGCGGAGCCTGGATTAAAAACCAAAAATACAGATTCAGGAATCTGTGGTAAGAACCACCAACTAGTTGTAAAACTGGCTGAGATAAATATCCACTTTGGGCCTCACTTTCCTCTACACTGGAGTCCCTGAACTGTTAGGGTTTCCCAAGGAAACAGAACCAAATACTTATGGATCTCCAGCTAGATACGAGACCCTGGGAGCTCCTCTGGAGATGCAAAGACTCTTCCAGTTCATTGGCAACGAAGAGCCTGGTGCTACATGTATGTAGCCAACCCCTCCACACCTCACCCCGGGCTGCTAACAGAGGCAGGGGGAGGCCCAGATGTCTTTCCTCTTCCTGTTTCTCTCCAAAAGGAGCTGACTCACCCTGCCCTCCACTTCTCTTCCTGCTGCTTAGACTTCCCGAGCACCTTGACCTTGTCTCCGCCGCCTCTCTCCTTGGCTCCCTTCCACCGTGTCTGAGTATGCCCCACTTCTCTCTTCTTCACTTTGGGCCATGGCAAATTGAATAAGCCCAGGATCCAGTTTCCCTGGATCCCTGCTTTCCGGAAGTGATGCCCAAAGAGGGGAACCATTAGTCAGGGAGAGGTGTGAGTCAATATGTCAACGTGAGTGAGAGAGCAAGTCACGTTCATTTTCATGCTAAAGTCAAATCGTTCCCAGGGGTGGGGCACCTGGGTGGCTTAGTCAGTTAAGCGTCTGACTTTCGCTTAGGTCATGATCTCGTGGCTCATGGGTTCGAGCCCCGCGTCGGGCTCTGTGCTGACTGCCAGCTCAGAGCCTGGAGTCTGTTTCAATCTGTGACTCCCTCTCTCTCTGACCCTCCCCTGCTCACGCTGTCTCTCTCTCTCCTAGAAATAAATAAAACATTAAAAAAACATTAAAAAAAAATCTTTCCCAGGGGTAAACTGCAAAAACAAATGCCAACACAGTTTACAATTGGATTTTCAGAGAATTGTTTCATGAATTCAAAACTGAATGGCGTGCCCTCAGTCTATCAGTGAAGTATAGGATAATGTATCTCCCTCGACCAGATCACAGGTCTTGGCCAGCCAAACACAGACATAAAGTTAGAAGCAAAGACAAAGACAGTTCTCTCTCTCGCGCTCTTTCTCTCTTTCTCTCTCTCTCTCTCTATATATATAGATAGAATATATAGATATATCTGGTCTCTGCGTCAAGTGGTGATCTCGCAGCTCATGAGTTCTAGCTGCACTAGGCTCCCTGCTGTCAGCACAGTCTGCTTCAGACCCTCTACCCCTTCCCCTCTTTCATTCTCTCTCTCTCAAAAAGAAACATTAAAAATTTTTTAAAGAATGTTCTATCTCTATTTCTATCTGTATCTCTCTCTTATTATTAGAAACCAGAGGTGAAATCCAAATCCAGATGTTTTAAAAACCATTTCAAAATAGCTGTAGTTCTTGTTACTTGTACTAATTTCAGTGAGGAGGTATTAGTGCTGGAAAGTCCTAACAATAGGTTTTTATTTTATTTTATTTTTTAAAAGATTTTATTTTTAAGTTCTCCCTACACTCAACGTGGGGCTAGAACTCACAACCTCAAGACCAAGATTCACATACTCTTGGGCCAAGCCCATCAGGGTAGGTTTTTAAATTTTTTTTAATTTTCTAATGTTTATTTTTGAGAGAGAGAGAGACAGAGCATGAGCAGGCAAAGGGCCGAGGGAGAGGGAAACACAGAATCTGAAGCAGGCTCCGGGACCTAAGCTGTCAGCACAGAGCACAACACTGGGCTTGAACTCACAAACTGCGAGAGATCATGACCTGAGCCAAAGTCAGATGCTTAACCGACTGAGCCATGCCAAGTGCTCCATAGGTTTTTAATTTTAAATACATATAGATTTACTTTTAAGAACAGTTAGTAATTCAACCTGGTTTGTTTGTTTGTTTTAATAATACTGTTAATTAACATTCATGCTGGATTTGCTTTCACAGATAAGAACAGAGCTGTAATGGGCACCACTCTCCCTGGTTGGCAAAGACCTGCTTCTGATGCCCTTGATGAGTCTCTTTAAGTAGGTTACAAATTCTCCTTTGAAATCATTATTATGCTTCACTTGTTTGACAAGTTTTCCTTTGATGGTCTAGCCCTGGCAAAATGGAAAATTCAGAATTTGTAGACTTGAAATAAAAACAGAATCACTAAGGGGAGCCTGGGTGGCTCTGTCAGTTAAGCATTCATCGACTTTGGCTCAGGTCACCATCTCACAGTTTGTGAGTTCAAGCCCCTCGTCAAGCTCTGTGCTGACAGCCTTGAGCCTGGAGCCTGCTTCGTTTCTGTGTCTCCCTCTCTCTCTGCCCTTCCCCTACTCACGCTCTGTCTCTCTCTTCCTCTCAAAAATAAATAAAACATTTAAAAAACTTTTTTAAAAACAGAATTACTGATGAGCACTAGGAGGCAAGTCAGAGTCATTTTGAAAACATCCGGCCTGATGTATACACCAAGGCATTAGATGCTTTTCTCAGAGGAGACTACCAAGTTCATGGCCACCCTCAGCGAGGTGCATCCTGAGGGCTTCATTAGGAGGGAGGCCCCTGTTTCTTCATATTAAATGATGTGATGCTCTGAGCCTCCCTTTCTTGTTTTAAGCCTCTGGCTTCATGGAACAGTAGCCTGATAGGAAATACCACTGAGTAGGGAGTTAGGATCCTGGGTTCTCATGTAAGTTCTGACACCTGCTGGCTGTACAGCCTTAAGTAGGACATTTCTCCTTTAGGAGCCATCTGCAGATACGGCAACTGGAGTTCAGTTGACCAGACCAGACAAAAAACCACAGTGTCGGGCCTGCCAGAACTGATCTCATTTGGACAATGGTTGTCAGACAGGACCTTCTAGTGGTTAGTTGGACCCTGTCATGTCTCCTGTCCAAGGTCACATAGTTAGTTAGAGGCAGAATCAGGTTAGAAACCAGATTTTTCTGACTCAGTTCTGTGCTCTGGCCAGAACACCACATCATCTCAAAAATCCTAAAGGAAGTACATTTTCTCTTCCTTGAATCATATATCTCCCAGAGATTGGTCTCCATATATCTCCCTGAATTTGGTCTCCATCCTGCCCACTCATCAAAACTGCTCTGGATTAAGTAGCTAAGTCCTTCCACTGTTTTGCACACAAAATTATGTTTGCACCAGTGGTTTGTCTGAGACCTGAAAGAGGCAGGCAAAGAGACAACCTTTGCCCAAACTCACTGTTTAGGAGCAAGAAAGAAACAAGATCTGTTTTCCCTAGGGCACCTCACTTTGGAGTCAAGGAACAAAAACTCTGAGATCAATTTTCAGAAATCACTTCCCCAGTCTAATCTCATCTTCCAGGTTATTGAATCATGCAATGAACTTAGATGGAGGGTCCCTCACGGGGGCAAAGGAATTCTTAAAAAGGAAGTCTGAGGCCAAGAGAAAGCCTCAGAGTTAGAGTCTCTGATACCTGGTCTCCACTCCACATGCAGAGAGGGCTCTGCACACAGAGCTGGCCTGTCACGGATGAGTGGAGCTCTCATCTTCTCCAGTACATCAAAGACACAACAAAACCAAAAAACATCCTCCTGCCAGACCCCATCCAAGCCACTAGCCCCTCCACATCTGGAATATGAACAAACAGGATTAAGTGAAAGTGCAGGTGGTAGACAAACCCTAAGCACCATGCACGGGGAAGAAATTATCATTTTTCCCTGCCTGATGATATCTTCCTTGGATATTCTCCAAAGCCCAGCTCAAATGTCATTTCCAAAGACCCAGCCAGACCAGCCCAAGTTCAAATCCTGGCTCCACTGCCTATTGGGCTGCGTGACCTTGAATAGTGGTTTGACTTGATTAGGCCTCTGTTTCTTCCCCTGCCAATGGTGGATCATAATAAAATAACCACTGGGTGATTGGGGCTGAGCCAAAGTCACTCTTGCAAAGATCCCAGCAAAGTGCCTAGAAAAGAATAGGACTTTAAATGTTGAATGAATGGCAAAGGGAACCAGAGCACTCATCTCTTGAGGTCTGACCCAGCACTTTGCTCTTTAGTCACTAGCTTCTCCCCACCTTTTTTGTCCCAAAGGGACTATAGAAGTTTGAGCCATTCTGTCCTTACCTTGCTGAGGTCCCCTAGGGCCATGACCTTGGCCACTGGCCTCCTGCTGAGCTGCTCCTTCACCCATATCTCTAGTTGCTTATTCCACTTCATGGTGAACACATAGAAGGCATAGGCCAGCAGCAGCAGCAGGCTTTCCCACCAGGCAATGAGGCTGTCCAGGAAGAAGACAATGAGCATTATCAGGTCAAGGATGTAAAAGGAGACATCACGGAACAAGGGCCACCAGGTGAGATTGAGGATCTCCCGGGAGAAGAGGGCACAGGTGCCGATGACAAAGAGGATGTTGAACACAGCAGAGCCCACGATGGTACCAATGCCCACATTGCTGTGGGAGATGAAGACGCCAATGAGGGAGGTGAAGAGCTCGGGGGCAGAGCCTCCAGCAGCCATGAAGGTGGCACCTGCCACATCATCAGAGATCTGTAGCTTATCTGTGATGACACCCAGAGCTGGGACAAAGTACTCATCACACACGATGGCCAAGGCCACAAACACGTACATCATGCCAAAGATGTGCAGCACCACCCAGCCCTGCTGCCGCTCCTCTATGCTGAACAAGTCTGGGGGGTACTCTGCCTTGGAGTGAAGGTCTGGCCAGCCAGGGGGCAGCGCTGAGGGACTGGAGCTGGGTGCCTCTGGGATCATGGCTGTTATCAGTTTGGGGGAGGGGGCAGTGGGCACAGCTGGGGCTGGCTCCACCACCACACAGTGACGGACCTGGGTGATTGGATTTGCCCTAACTTTGGAGGTTGTTGAGGTCCTGGGTGCTATGGAAGATTTCTTCTCCAGCTCCTGGTAGGTGGCTGAAGATATTCCGATGGTCAATGCACTGGTCCTAGACAAAAGACTACTAACACTCCAGGTAGCAGTAGAGGCTTTGGTTTCTGTTGGGCTACTGCCTGTCTTGGTGCTTATCATCACTTGCCCCTCAGAGATGGCTGCGGTGGGCTCCAGGACTGTTCCTGGAGAAGCTGTCAGCTTGTTCTTTCCCACTAACCCCCATGGCTTGGTTGAGCTCTTACTGTCCACTGTTCTGGTAGTAGTCATGGTGTTCTTTTCCATCATACTCCTTGGAGAAGTCAAGATGTTCGTTTCTATGTCATTTATCAGGAAAGTAGGTGTGTTAATTATTCCCTTGAGAGTAGTTGGTGTGGTTTCCTCCACCATTCTGTTAGAGGGGTTGGTCTCCAATATTTTGGTTGTTGTCATAGTTTCACTGTCTTTCACTGTTGTTCTGGAGGTGACCCCATGGCTCCGTGTCATTGTCATGAGTGTGGATGGGGCATAATTGCCTACTACTCTACCAAGTGGAGATGGGGTATATTTCTTCACCTTTTGCTCAGCTTGACTTGGGCGGTAGCTCTGCATTTCTACCCTGGGTGGTGGTGTTGGGGTGTAATTCTTCCCTGTTGGTCTATTTGAAGACGGAGGGTAGTGACTCAGTACTTCACTAGGTGTGGTTGTGCTGTCTTCTTTCACTCTTCCTGTGTCTCCTGCTGTTAGGCTGTATTTATTCTTGGGTTTTGTTGGAGTGACGTTGGCTGTTCTTCTGGGTGGATTGTGTGTATTCTTCGTTGTTAACACAGGTGTTGCTTCACCCCTGCCCACCGTGGCTTGGGACATCCGTGTGTCATCCTCCATTTCAGAGCTAGCTCTTGGAGGGTCACTGCTCACCATCATCATCTCATTGTCTGGGAGGTCACGGCTGGCCAGTTTTATAGGATGTTGGGAGGAGACTGCTGCCCACAATGAGGAGAGGCCCCGGGGACTCCTCAGGTGCTGGTAGGTGGAACCGATGATCAACATTCCCAACAGGAAGAGGAGGCGACTCCAATGAAGCCGCTTTGGCCGGAGTAACCGCCTCTCCCGTGGCCCCATTCTGATCAGTTTCCCCATGATGGCCAGCTATGCCTGGCTACGGAAGACCTCTCATTCTGTCCAGGGAAAGAGGGGATCTGTTCTGGGATTCAGGTTGGTGATCAGTGAAGAATTCTCCATGAAGCCCAGCCAGGGGGTATCCACAAACCTACAGAGGGGAAAAAAAGAGGTTATTTGTCCCTTACAAGGAGAGCTGAGATCCATCAAACCATCATCTAGAAGAGTGGGCCTTTGTGCTAGGAAGCAGTACTGGAACAAAAGTACCCCTGCTGCCTGTTCCAGAGAAAAATGCCTGCTCTTGATGAAAAGCATTAGAGGTCCTCTGTGTAGACATGCCAGCAATCCAGGTTCCTGAGCTGGGGATACCTAATCCTCTTTGGGGTCCCCGCAAGAGGTCTGCCAGTATCCCCCAAGTCCAAGCCTGATTCACTTGGAGCTCAGTCATCCATAGTTGGGGCCCCTGGCCACATATCTCACCTCGTCAAAGGCAGAAGGAAAGGAATGATTTTAAGCGTTAGACAAAAACAGGCAGCAATGGAAGGCAGTTCTGGGAATCCAAGGCTCTGTGTTGGTGATTTTTTGTTTTTCTGCTTTTGGACTGACTTAAAACAATTTCACCATATTATCCAGAGAGGACAAAGTTAAATAGAGGACAAAGCCATAGAGCTTCCCAGACAGTTGGTGTGGTGGGAAGAACATGGAGAATAGTCAAAGGCCTGGATTTCCAGCTGGGCTGCTTACTAGCTGTGCCCTCCTGGATAGGCCAAAACCTCATTGCCTCATCTATGAAATAAGCGTGATAATATATATGTTGATTATACAAAGATGATTTCTGGAAGGACGTGTGGAGAGAGGAAACTGAGGTCAGGGGTTCAAGGAAGACTTACATCTCAGTATATCCTTTTTTATTTAATGTTTATTTTTATTTATTTTTTTGATAGAGAGAGAGAGAAAGTAGGGGAGGGGCAGAGAGAGAGACACACACACACAAAGAATCCAAAGCAGGCTCCAGGCTCTGAGCTGTCAGCACCACAAGATCACCATCTCAGCCAAAGTAGGATGCTTAACCAACCAAGTCAGAGCCACCCAGGCACCCCACTTTTGAGTAAATCCTAATGTTCAGCTTAACTGTTTAACCTTTTTATCCTGTACCACTTAATGATATATTTTTTAATTTTTTAAAAATTTATTTCTGAGAGAGAGAGAGACAGCATGAGCAAAGGAGGGTCAGAGAGAGAGGGAGACACAGAATCTGAAACAGGCTCCAGGCTCTGAGCTGGCAGTCAGCACAGAGCCCAACACGGGGCTCAAACCCACGAACCATGAGATCATGACCTGAGCAGAAGTCAGACACTCAACCGACTGAGCCACCCAGTTGCCTCTTTTTTTATTTTTTAAAAGTTTATTGATTCATTTTGAGAAAGACCAGGGAGGAGCAGAGAGAAAGGGCAAGAGAGAAAATCCCAAGCAGGCTCCACACTGTCAATGCAAAGCCTGACATAGGGCTCGAACTCACAAAGCCATGAGATCATGACCTGAGCCGAAACCAAGAGTTAGATGCTTAACTGACTGAGCCACCCAAGTGTCCCCATGATATTTTAAATTTAAACTGAACAGAAATAACAATAGTAATAACAATATCTGTGTCACAGGAATATTGAGAGAGTAAAAACACATAAGGTCTACAAAAAGCATTGTACAGAGTCAAATGCTACATTAGGGTTAATTTTATATAAACGCTTAATTTTGTGTAAAATTTTAATTTTCTAATTTTACACAACGGTTTAATTTTATATTCTTCGGGAGGGAAGAAGAACATGAAGGGTTCTCATAAAATCCTCAATTTATAAAGAAGCTAATATTTATTAAACCTCTAGTGTCCTCAGATTATTATAAAACAGATATGGTTGGTTTTGCATATAAAGTAATATATAGCAGAAGTGAGAGGACTAATCCATAAACTCTTACGACATTAAATAAAGGTAGAAGGAATTGCAGACACTGCTTGGTGCAGCTTCCTGTTTCACACACAAAGAAACTGAGCTCCGGAGAGGAGATGTGAAGCTCTCAACGTGACACTAGTGAGTAGCCATACAGGTGAGCCTTCTCATGCCCCATTCTTTCCAGCATACTATGCTAATTAGCGACACAAACATATGTATCTTAAAAACCAAAACAGGGGGCTCCTGGGTGGCTCAGTCGCTTAAGCATCCGACTTCAGCTCAGGTCATGATCTCGCAGTTCATGAGTTCGAATCCTCCGTCAGGCTAGTTGCTGTCAGCTCAGAGCCTGCTTCAGATCCTCTGTCCCCCCCGTCTCTCCCTCTCTCACCACCCCCTCCCTCTTCCTCTCTCTTTTACAAAAATAAACTTAAAAAACAAAAACAAAAAAGGAACAAGCAAAAGGAGAAGTGTAGAATAAGCAAATTTCCTTCTCTGCGCTTGATTCCTATAACTGTCTTTCCACCATCTGCCTGCAGCCGCCCTGCCCCTTGCCAGAGCACAACTCCGTAGCAAGCCCTCTTGACTCTCCTCAAGAAACTTGGAGGGTCTTGGGGCACCTGCGTGGCTCAATCGCTTAAGCTTCTGACTTCGGCTCAAGTCATGATCTCACGGTTCGTGGGTTCAAGTCCCGCGTCAGGCTCTGTGCTGACAGCTAGCTCAGAGCCTGGAGTCTGTTTCACATTCTGTGTGTGTGTGTCTCTCTCTCTACCCCTCCCCTGCTCATGCTCTCTGACCCTCAAAAATAAATAAAAAACATTAAAAAAAATTTTTTTAATTAAAAATAAACAAGAAACTTTGGAGGGTCTCTCCCTTCCTGGTGCGCCTATGTTGTATAACAGAGCTGAGCTGGCATCCCAGCTCCTCCCTCCTTCCTAATCACATCATTTACCTTCAGACCGGGACATCTGAGTTTCTTCTCAGTACTGGAAACTTGTCAGAATCCAGGGTCTCAAAGAGTGAGTCTGAAGCTGGACAGCAGGACACACCCCATTCTCCTGTCCCCAGGTCCCCTATGGAATCCTAATTCAAGGCAGGGTCGGGTGTGAAGGGCATCTCAGGGGAAGAATATCCGATCCTTGCTAATACCCACCTCTAAGAAGCTTATCAGGGCATTGTACAAGTTCTGGGTGCCAGTGCCTCTGCCACCCTGAGAGGGTGGACCTTCTACCTGGGAACCAGATGGGCTCTCTGATGGCCCCCTGCAGTCAACAGGGAATGGGGGAAACTTGTCAAACTTGGCTCTCAGCTCTAGGAATGACAGATTGTGCAGGGTTCCCATGCTTAGTGTGAAGAAAAGCCTGGAAAGATTCGGAAGGCTCTCTGAGGTAACCAAAAGAAAATACCTGGGGCTTAAGAGATCAGAAGACCTCAGTTTAACACCAGGCTCTGTTCTAAACGTAATGTAAATGTGGAGATAATACCCCTTCTACCTGTTTGTAGGTCAGATATGAGAATCAAAATCCAAAATGAGGGAGTATCTGCTCAATTTCACTGTGAACCTAAAACTGCTCTAAGAAATAAAGTTTATTTAAAAATATGAGAGGGGCAGCTGGTGGCTTAGTCAGTTAGGCGTCCGACTTAGGCTCCGGTCATGATCTCACAGTTCATGGGTTTGAGCACCGGGTTAGGCTCTGTGCTGTCAGCAAGGAGCCTGCTTGGGATTTTCTCTCTCTCTCTCTCTCTCTCTTTCTCTCTCTCTCTGTCTCTCTCAAAATAAATAAATAAACTTTAAAAAATAAAAGTTTTTAACCTGTGGGGGAGAAGGCACTGACAGATCTCCCCAAGCAAACTGGGCATCCCAAGATACCCAAAGAACCATGCCTCCAGCTCATGGCCAGAGTTGCTGAAGTGAAGGTGGGGTGAAACAATGGGAATTTATGACCCAACCCATTGACCTGGAAGCCATTTTAATCATTCACCCGGCTTTGCTGGATACTTACTAATTGCTCCTTTCTTCTTCCCTGTTTCCCCCAGGGTCATAGAGAGCATGCTGTTTTGATCTTTTCATCTGAAAAAGCAGGTAATCCCAAACAGCCTCAGCCCTGCCCTACTTTATCCAGAGTGGCCTTTAAGAGTGAGAGGGTACCGGGGTGCCCGGGTGGCTTAGTCGGTTAAGCGTCCGTTTCGCTTAGGTCATGATCTCACGGTTCGTGGGTTCGAGCCCCGCGTCGGGCTCTGTGCTGACTGCCAGCTCAGAGCCTGGAGCTGTTTCAGTCTGTGACTCCCTCTCTCTCTGACCCTCCCCTGCTCACGCTGTCTCTCTCTCCTAAAATAAATAAAAACATTAAAAAAAAAAAGAGTGAGAGGGTACCCAGTTCCCCCTGCTGAAACACACCGGGCCCTGTGGAAGCACAGAGATGGGGGCTGACCTCTGCTGTTACCACATCCTTGCCTTCAGACTGCTGCAGGCAGCACCAGGTCTAGTTACCTCTTCTCACAGCGGCTCACAATCTCCATGTGGCCCAGAAAGATGAACCAAGGAACCCAATTCACAAGGTGGAATTATGAGATTATGAGAGATCTTTTTTCCTAGAATAATTTCTTTATGTGTTTACAGTGTTATTTGTGCCATACAGAAAATTCAAAAAAGCAAATTCCCAGAAAAGGAATTCCTTTTCTCATATACTTTCTTTCTTTCTTTCTTTCTTTCTTTCTTTCTTTCTTTCTTTCTTTCTTTCTTTCTTTCTTTCTTCTTTCTTTCTTTCTTTCTTTCTTTCTTTCTTTCTTTCTTTCTTTCTTTCTTTCTTTCTTTCTTTCTTTCTTTCTTTCTTTCTTTCAAGAGAGAGAGAGGGAGTGAAAGCTGGGGAGAGGGGCAGAGGGAGAGACTCTTAAGCAGGCTCCATGCTCAGCCTGGAGCCCCACACAACACTCAATCACACAACCTTGGGATCATGACCTGAGCAGAAATCAAGAGTCAGAAGCTCCACCAACTGAGCCACCCAGGCGCCCCCATTTTTCTCACCTACTTACAACTAACTGTTGCCAAGGAGTCCTTTCGAGTGGCTAACCTAAAGCTCACTTGCAGACAGTGAGACTATTCCTTCTGTCTTGTTCTCATGGGGTTATAGCACATTTAAAAATTTACCAGGCTATAGAAAAGTGTGCCACTCAACCAAGAGTGGAAGCATTGTCTATTCTAGCATGTCGAATTTGGGCAATGTGTTCTCCTGTAAAATGAGGGTGATAATGACACTACCTGCTTGGTAGATCTGTTGGGAAGATCAAGTACATTAATACGTAAAACATACCAACAGTCTCTGGTACTGTTGTTATTCTCCTTCTGGAGATCATAGGCTGCTGGGTGGGCAGCCAGTCCCCGTGTTTTCCATTGTAACAACACTGTACTGTGTCCTAAGCGTAATCACCTGATCTGCGTTCTGTATCTCTTGCTAGTTAGCGGCTCTACGAGGGGGACAGGGACCTTGCCTGCCTTATTCATGACTGAATCAATCCCCAGAGCCCACAACAGTGTCTGGCACCCAACAAATCCATTTATTGATGGAATGAAAAAGAACATCCCAGTGTGGCCATACAGGAACCCACACAATACCAGTCTGATTAACAACTCCCCATTAAGTAAATGAGAAACAGCCTATTAAGTAAAACTCACTGTCAATCTGGGGCATCTGGGTGGCTCAGTCAGTTGGGCCTCTGACTTAGGCCCGGATCACGATCCCACTATTCATGAATTCAAGCCGCATGTCAGGCTCTATCCAGACAGCTCAGAGCCTGGAGCCTGCTTCGGATTCTGTGTCTCCCTCTGTCTCTGTCCCTCTCCCACTCACACCCTCCCTCTGTCTCAAAAATAAATAAACATAAAAAAATAACAAAACTCACTGTCAATCTGATTTTGACAGTGGCTTATGTGGCTCAGTCAGTTAAGCTTCTGACTTCAGCTCAGGCCAGGTCTCCCAGTTCACAGGTTCAAGTCCCACATCGTGCTCTGTGCTGACAGCTGAGAGCCTGGAGCCTGCTTAGGATTCTGTGTCTTCCTCTCTCTCTGCCCCTCCTCTACTTGTGTTCTCTCTTTTTCTCTCTCAAAAATAAATAAACTTAAAAAAAAAACACACACAAAGGAATACCAACTGAAGCAATAGTGAGATTTTCCTTTCTTATCAGTTGACAAAGACTACAAAATGTATTATCCAGTGCTGATGAAGTGTGTCAATCTGGTACAGTCGCACAGAAGACCTTGTCAAAGTCAGATCATGTCCCTGTTCTACTCCAAACTTTCCAGTGCTTCCCCACTTCAGTCAGAGAAAAAGCCCCCACAATCGTCTACAAGGCATTGCTTGTAAGAGCAAAAATTGAAATCTATCTAAATGTCAGTGGAAAATTGATTATAAATGGTGCCATATCTTCCCAATAATCAATCATATAGCAGTTCAAAGGAATGAGGGTGATGCCTAAGATATACTAATAAACAAGCAATAATAAAAACAAGATGTAAAACAGTATATATAACATTATTCCATTTTGTTTAAAAGTATTATATACTTGAGGCACCTGGCTGGCTCAGTCACAGGAGTACATGATTCTTGATCTTGGGGTCATGAGTTTGAACCCTACATTTGGTGGAGAGGTTACTTAAATAAACAAATGAACTTTTGAAATTTTAAAGTATTATATATTTAATACTATTATCTATGCATATATACATACATAAATACATGTTACACACACATAGAGGTAATGTTGTAAAAAAAGTATGTATAAATGGCTGTACTTTTCTCTCCAGTAGTTACAGAATGAACAAAACCAAACAAAAAATTCTCTGATACTTCATGCGTTAAAGCCAGTGATTAGAACCACATTTTAGGAAGTGAGATACATATTTCATACTTTTGGGAAGGGAAATACTTATTTTTCACTTTATACATTTTAAAACTGTTTGAAATTTTCCCGTTAGAAATGAATTACTTTTATAACTAAAAAAATAGTTTTGTTTTATCTGCTTTTTCATTGAAAGATGCTACCAAAGTGTTTTGTTTTTTTTTAAATTGAAATCCAAGTTAGTTAACATATAGTGTAATAATGATTTCAGGAGTAGAATTCAGTGATTCATCAGTTACATATAACACCTAGTGCTCATTCCAACAAGTGCCCTCCTTAATGCCTATCATCCATTGAACCCATCCTCCAACCCAACACCCCACCAGCAGCCCTCAGTTTGTTCTCTGCAGTTAAGAGTTCTTTATGGTTTGTCTCTATCTCTGTTTTCAACTTATTTTTCCTTCTCTTCTCCTATGTTCATCTGTTTTGTTTCTTAAATTCCACATATGAATGAAATCATATGATATTTGTCTTTCTCTGACTGACTTATTTTGCTTAACATAATACATTCTAGTTCCATCCACATTGTTACAAATGGCAAGATTTCATTGCCTTTGATTGCCAAGTAATATTCCACTACATACATATGTGTGTATGTAAACCACATCTTCTTTATCCATTCATCAGTCAGTGGACATTTGGGCATTTTCCATACTCTGGCTATTATCAATAGCACTGCTATAAACATTAGGGTGCATGTGCCCTTTCGAATCACCATTTTCGTAACCTTTGGATAAATACCTAGTAGTGCAATTGCTGGGTCATAGGGTAATTCTATTTTTAATTTTTTGAGGACTCCATACTGTTTTCCAGAGTGGCTACACCAGTTTGCATTCCCACCAGCAGTGCAATAGGGTTCCTCTTTCTCTGCATCCTCATCAACATCTGTTGTTGCCTGAGTTGTTAATTTTAGCCATTCTGACTGGTGTGAGGTGGTATCTCATTGTGGTTTTGATTTGTAATTCCCTGATGATGAGTGATATTGAGTATCTTATCATAAGATGCTACCAAAGCTTTAAGAGGGTGAGGGTGAGCCTGGGAAGATAGAGGCAGACGTATATCATGAGGAGTCTTTAACGATTTAGAGTTTTGTAACACTTTTAAAAGGAGAAGTTGTTCCAAATAAAAAAGTTCAATTCTGCCTTCTTAGACAAATGTAATATCAAATTTTCTCTGTTTTCCGTGTTGATTTTTTTTTTTTCAAATAATCTCTTCCTTCCTATCTTCTTTCCACAAATGCATATTCACTATCACATGCCAGATCCTTGGGAACCAAGGCTCACCCCTAATTATAGAGCACAGATGAAATTAAGTGGAACTGGAATTGTATAAAAATCCCTTCTTTGTTCAGTGAGTCTATTATTTTAGAGAGAAGGTTTGTAATTTTCTCAAATGTTGTGGAAGAAACGATTGAGAGAGATTAAAAGAGAGGGTGTTACAGTTTCTTCATCAAATACCTTGCAAGGGAAAAAACTATGGAGAGAGGGAGAAACCTACATGACCAGAGACTTCAGAGATTGCATTGTCTGGATCATTCTTGGATCCTGACTCAAACAACTGAAGTGTAAAAAAAGTAAAATTTATTTTTTTATTGTTTTTTATTTTTGAGAGAAAGCATGAGAGGATGAGTGGGGGAGGGGCAAAGAGAGGGGAAGAGACAGAAAATCCGAAGCAGACTCCACGCTCAGCACTGAGCCTGATATGGGGCTTGATACCATGACTGGGATCACGACCTGAGCTGAAGTCAAGAGTTGGATACTCAGCCGACTGAGCCACACCATGTACCCCAAATTTATGACATTTATGAGACACCTGAATATTTTAAAACTGATTGGGCATTTGATGATACTAGGAACTTAATGTTAATTTTTTTAATTTGATAATATATTGTGGTTATTGTGGTTTTCTCTTTAAAGTCCTTCATTGTCAAGAGAATGCAAAGGCAAGCCAACAGACTGGCAGAAAACATTTGCAAAACACATCTCTGATAAATGTGTTACGCCGAGAGACACAGAGACCAACCGAGATCACTGAAGCTGAATTAAGGGAGTCTTTATTACCGGCCAGGACCGCACAGAGTTAACACAGAGCTCTGAACGTGCAGCCCTGAGTCCAAGGACTTAGGGCTTTTTATAATGAGCAAGCAGGCAAGTGGGTGGAAGCAGAATTGAACGGTTATTGTAAAAAGGCTACTAAGTGAGAAAGAGAGCAGCCTTTATCCTGGTGTGTAGGAAAAATTTTGTCTTTCTGAAGGCAAGGTTTAGGGTTGTAGGGGGGTCTCAAAGGAATAGCTATTACCTCAAGGACAAAGTATGCCAGTCATGTCGTAAATAGCTATTAACAGGGACCATTAATCCTTACTTCTTACTTGTTTGTTTTACTTTTCTTGTACCTGGGGAATGTCATGTAGCCCCACCCACCCCCCTTCCTGAGTGCAGGCCTAGAAGGTGAACTCCAGGTCAAGATGGAAGGACTGAAGCTAAATTCATATGTAACAAAGGACTGAGGCTAAATTCATGTGCCACAAATGTTATAAAAAATATACAAACAAAACAACACGTAAAATACAAAAAAAAAGAAACAATGTGATTTTAACATGTGCAAAAAACCTGAACAGACCTTTCACCAAAGAAGATATACAGATGGAAAGTAAGCCCAGGAAAATATGTTCAACTGTTGCAGGATTCTCGCTCAGAGAGTCGTGACACCGAGGCTTTTCTTTCCAGGAACCAACTTTTTCGTGCCGGCACCGCTCAGTTGGGTTCGTACCCAAAAGAACGGAGAGGCCCACATCATATGGGGTAGGTTTTTTATACATTTTCTATTTCTTTGTTTCCCATATATGGTAACACACATAAACATGCAGTCTGATTAAGTTGTTTCAGTTTACAAGAACATGGGGGATGTAGGCAGCTGGACCCATATCTAGGTGACCTTGAAGTCTTCTCTCCTCTCTTCTTCATTTTTTTTTTCTTTCTCCTTAGGGAGGGGTTCCTACCACACAACCTCATATGTCATTAGTGAATTGCAAGTGAAAACAACAGTGAGATAGCACTACACACCTATTAGTGAAGAGCCTGAAATTAAGTCCTCCATTAAGAGTAACCTCGGGCTGCGCAAAGCCCAGTTCCAGGGAAAGCTTCAGCTGAAGCCACCCTCAGAGCACCCTCGGATCAGCCAATCAAAAGAAATGTGTAACATTCCTGTGGTTTGAGTCTGGGCTGGGAACTGCAGGTAGTTACTCTGTACAGACTAGCCAATCACTCACCGCTTGCCTAACCCCAGGTAGGCCCTTTGAGCTCACCTTATAATTGGTCATTTTCAAAGGATTCTCAAAGGTCATGATTGGGTCCTGCCAAAAGTAACAGACGCCTCATGGATACTGAATGGTCAAAACTATAACCATGGGTGCTGTACAATTATAATTGGTGCTTATGTGATGATGCAAAACGTACAACGTGTGCACTGTAACACCCCCATCCCTTACCCCATAAAAACCCTGCTCGCCATTGTTCGAGGCTTCTCCTTGCTGCCTCTGCGCCCGGTAGACGAGTGAGCCCCTGCTCGAGCTTGTAATAAAGACCCTTATGTACTTGCATCTGTGACGGCTCCTTAAGGGTCTCAGGGGACTCACGATTCGGGCACAACATTAGAATGGCCAAAATCAAGAACACTGACACCACCAAATGCTGCTGAGGACTTGGAGCCGCAGAAACTCTCATTCATTGCTGCTGGGAATGCAAATTGGCACAGCCACTTCGAAGGACAGCTAGGGAGTTTTTCACAAAACAAAGCATACTCTTACCACATGACCCAGCAACCTCTTTCCTTGGTATTTATTCAAATGAATTGAAAATGTATGTCCACACAAAACCTGCACAATGATGTTTGTAGCAGCATTATTCATAATTGCCCAAACTTGAAAGCAATCAAGTATCACTAAGCAAAAATAGCCAATGTGAAAAGGATACATATCATATGATTCCAACACTACAACACTCAGGGAAGGGGAGAACTATAGAGACATTAAAAAGATTAGTGGTCACTGGGAATCAGGCAAGAGGGAGGGATAAAAAGGTAGAACACAGAGGATTTTTAGAGCAGTGAAAATATTCTGATTGGTGCTGCAATGATGGATATCTGAACTCCACCTCTGAGCCCCAGTACTTAGCACCTATGATGAAACGCCCAGAGATCGGAAGACCCCCAAAATCAGACCAGCAGAGACCAGAGTCAAAGCCAAGCGGCAAGGGTTGTTTATTTGCAGGTTCGAACCTGGACCTCCGCGCACTCGTTGCCGGTGACGCTAAGAGGCCCTGAACAAAGCCTTTGCAGCCTTTTTATAGACAGAAGTAAACAAGTCATGGGGAGGGACAGGAGATTTCCATGGTTACAAGTTTGCCATTGGTTAACATTAAAATGTGAACATATACCGCATCTGATTGGTTCCCGCCATCAGGTTTTTGGCGGGATCCAATTATAATATTTGGGGTACCTTTGAATTCAGCCTATCATAGAGCGAGTTTGAAGTCTTGTTTGGCGACTAACAGGTTAACATCTCTCTCTCCAGGCCCTTCCCTCAGCAAGGTGGGGGGCATCCGCTGGCCTTTTCGGATTGGCTTCCGCCAAGGTGGGGTGATGGGGTGACAGGGGGAACATGAAGCTAGTCGCTTGGGCAATCCGGTGGCGGGAAAGCAAGCCTCAAGCATTGTTACAGAAGCAGAAAGAGCTGGTTAGGTATTAGCTTCCTGTAGCGCAGGCATTTGTTCAGAAGCGGAAAAGCTGGTTAAGTTTTAGGTTTAGTTTATCTAGGACTGGGGCTACGTGCAGCCCGAGGTTTCTCTTAATGGAGGACTTAATTTTTGGCTCTTCAATGAGTGACTTAGTATTTCTGTCACTAACCTTTACTTTGCCACTCTGACTTTTAAAGCCTCTGTTGACAGCAGCCTACTGTTCCAAAGCAAAAAAATATATACAAATAAATTTAAAATGAAAAGATGATAGATTACGCAAAAGAAGTTGTTTATTGATTCTCTTTAATGTGTGTGTGGAAACATTCAAATGAGGGTCTCTGGAGGGGGGAAAAAGAAACTCATTACCCAGCTACACTTTGAAAGGCATCTCCTGTAAGACCTTCTAACTCTTTATGCTGATTGACGTCCCTAATTTTATATTCACTGAACAATCTTCCAGTTTTTAATGGCATTCTACTAAGAATTTAAAAATAAAAATGAAAGCACTTAACAGTTGCCCTAAGTGATGCAGCCCCCATGGGCTTTTTAACTGTTCAATTTTGGGAAATCACCCTTTTGCTTCCCCAGTCTCCTGAAAGCCTGTATTCAGAACTAGGCTACCAAAATCTGATCACCCATCAGCAAACTACTAAACTTAAGCTTTAGGACTGGGGAAGGTAAGGAGTCAACCCCCCCACCCCCACCCCCGGAGCTGAGCTGGGCCTACCAGAACAGCGACCCTATGGCTGAGTCATCACCACTTAGGTATAACTAGATGACTCCCTTGCCCACACATTCTTGGCCACATCCCTCCCACTAAGGAAAAACAGAAATTGTGACTAAGTATGGGTGCCTGGATGGCTCAGCTGGTTAAGCATCTGACTTTGGCTCAGGTCATGATTTCATTGTTCAGAGTTTGAGCCCCGCATCTGTCTCTCTGCTGACAGATGGGAGCCTGGAGCCTGTTTTGGATTCTGTGTCTCCCTGTCTCTCTCTCTGCCTCTCCCCCTGCAGCACCCCCCCACCGCCTCTCTCTCTCAAAAATACACATTTAAAAAAATAAAAAAAAAGAAATGGCGACTAAGTAATCAGAATGCAGCCTTTCTTACTCATTATGCTCAAGCATAGTAAGGTTTTGAGACAGTGAGGCTATAGCCAAGTTGGGGAAAGAAAGTCTAAAGCAAAAAGGACAGTCTGTAGGTCCTTGGGCCCTGGTGCTGGCAGGAACATTCCCAGGGACTGACTCCTCTTCTGCCACTTTGAATATAAGGAGACAGGAAAGAACTACAAGTAACTGTGATGAGGGAGCAGAAGGAGGGCTGAGGGCAAAGTACAAGCTAGCACCCCCTCCCCCTACAGGTGGGATATGTGTGATATTCCTCAGGCACTCCTGGCTGCCCAAGGACAAAGGAAAGGACAGAAAACAAATGGTTAAACTGATAGGGTCTCCATCAGTTTATAATATCTTAGTAAATTACAAGGAGAAGGCAATCTTATCAATAACCTAATCTCCAGGAACCTATAAACTCAGTTTCCTGGAACCCCAACATTACCCCTCCATAGTGATACGGGGAACAAAGGCAAGAAAGAAATGGCAGGAAAATTACATTTCCTTATAACCTGCAGCACATTGACAAATACTTGAGGCTAGCAGGGTAGAAACGGTTTCTCCTGGAACTCCCTACTGTCTTAACTAATGCTTTGCTAGAGGGAAAAACACTTTAGCTTGACAATAGCTAGGCCTCCAGTAACCTGTGAGTCTTTCATATGAAAAATCCCTTTAAGAAACTTCCTCTTGGGGAAGTGGATGGCTCAGTTGCTTAAGTGTTCAGCATCAGACTCTGGCTCAGGTCATGACCCTTGAGTTGGAGCCCAGTGTTGGGCTTTGTGCTGACAGTTCAGAGCCTGGAGCCTGCCTGGGATTCTGTGTCTCCTTTCCTCACTCACTGCCCCTCCCTCTCCCACTCATGCTCTGTCTCTCCATCTCTCAAAACTAAATAAACATTTAAAAATATTTTGTAAAGAAACTTCCTCTTGACTCCACCTCCCCATCCCTATAGCCTATAACGAGTCACTCTTCACAACCACAGTGCAGCTCTTTCTGCCCACAACCCTGTTCTCACGCTTTAATAACATCACCTTTTTGAACCAAAAAAGTCTTCAAGAATTCTTTCTTGACTGTCAGCTCAGAACCCCATCACCCTCAAACCCTATTAACTGGACCCTGTACTTTCCCACAGAACAAGCAGTGAAAAGTCAGACAGGGTGGTTCAGTTCAAATTATCTTCCTTCCTTGACTCAACCTCCCCCCCCTTCACCCCATCCCACCAACTAAATGAAAAAAGAAAAAGAGGCAAGGCCTTTTTCTGTTCTCACTTGTAACCGATGTGGTACAACAGGATTCTCTGAACCACAACTACCCCATGGCCTGATGGCATCCATTCAGGCCTACTTCTAGCTGGCGTTTCCTGGCTCCCTAGGTGGCTAGAAAGTTACTTCTTGACCCCTCAAGTACCTGGTGGAGGCACAGGCTGCTGTGCGACACCAGGTGGCCAGACGTGAGGCAGGGTAGGGCCGATGGTGCCTCACAGGGAAGTTTTAAGTGCAAAGCCCTCAACAGTGCACCTGGCATTGTAGTGAAGGCCCGCCGAATCTTCCCTCTGCTTCCGTTAAAGGCGGGGGGCCAAGATAAGGTGAGTCTTGCGCTGAGGAGACCAAGAGAGAAAGTCTTGACTTGTAAACTGGCTCAGGTCAGCTAAAAAATAAATAAATAAATAAATAAGCGTGCTTAGCGGGCAGATATTGCAGTTAATAAAAAGTTTGGAGAGGATTCTGTCAACTGGTTCCTAGGACTTCAGCGAGGGGGCTGAAAAGTGCGGGCGATTAGGAACAAGTGTCGGCAAGGGAGAGGCTGGTACACCAACAGGCCTAGGTGCGTGGGGCGAGAGGACTGTGCAGGGCTCGGTTACCAGAACAGGGATGAGGTGGGCAGGAGGCCGGGGAGTAAAGAGGGAAGCACCCAACAAAGGACGGGGAGGGAAGGTGAGATGAAGGCGCGCCCTCTAGCGGCCGGGCCGCGCCAGAGCCCTGCCCCTCAGGCCTTAAGGCCCCGCCCCAGCCCCGTGCGCAGTATGGCTCCGGCTTCCCATCTGTCGCGCGGCCCTATAGTTCCGGCAGTGGTGCGCGGCCGGAAAGCTTACGCAGACGGACTGTGTTGGTGATGGGCGCTGGGTGAGTTGGGGAGGCCGCAGGTCTCGCGCAGTCCTCTGTTCCTTGTTGGAGCTGCAGGAGAAGAAGGGGTCAGGGGTGGGGAGCCAGCGCCGGGCCTTCCTGCCGCCCCGCGCAGTCTCTGCGGCGCCAGTTCCGGGCCCTGTCGCGGCCTCTGCTCCCGGCTTCCCCGCGCACCGTGGCGCGGGGTTGTCGGCCGCGGGTAAACACCAAGATTTCAGCCCCCGCCTGGGCCCTGCTCGTCCCCTCTACCCATGAGAGACTTCCAGATCAAAAATTTTGTTTTGGACTGATTTTAAGGTAAAACTACACCTCCCATTTGCGACTCATGCTGGAGTGCTGTATTTCCAGGCTGGCGGTTTCGAGATGAAGTCGTAGCCGAGAACCCAGGAGGCACACCTCAGGGTAAGGGAAGTCAGGCTGACACAGAAACCTAAGAGTAGCTCATAACCTACCTAGAAATTACCTAGAAATACGAGTGGAACCAAAATGCTGAGAACCAGTTCTTTACGAATGAGCCACTTGTCACCTGCAGAGAGGAATTGCAAATGTGTACTTAATGTGACTTGGCATTAAGGCCAAATCAGGTGGCTAGGGTCTACTCTCTGCGGTAGATTGACCTTGAGAAAGAAGCCCCACAGTTGTCCTAAGCATTATATGTAAACAGTCCTTATGGGAAAAGGCAGAGGGAAGGGGGGAGGGCAGGCGGGAGGGTGAGAATTAACTCGAGTGAGAAATCCTTGATGTTCTCACAAATTTGCTGGGGACTGTGGTGGGCAAGATTTTTTTTTTCCTTTTTTTAAATGGGGGCTAGGCTGCCTGAATGAATCATCCTTCAAGAACATGAAGTTTCCTCTTTTACTTATGTGCTTACAACCTAAGTACTAAAACGGTTTCCCATGGCTTTGCCACTGTTAAGGTGGATGGACACACTACATTAGTAAGGAGAAAGCCAGCACTAGAGGTGTTGGCGGAGACGGCAAGCCTGCCAGCTCTGGTCACCCCGTCCAGTGTTAACAGCCGAGACTTCGTGGGCTAGAGAGGATTTCTTGTACCTGATCTGAATCTTTGTATCCTATTTCCCGGTTTCCTCTAAGAGTTGAGGAAGTGCTTCCCATAATCCCCAACATTCAATAACAGATAGGCCTCTGTGCATGAATAGGTCTCCCCTTGGGAGCTGGATAAACCCTACTTGTGGGCAGAGGCATAGGCGCCCCTAGTTATCTCTGATTGAATGAGGAGGAGAGAAAGAAATGTGTTCTAGTGTCCAGAGCTAAAATTTATCATGTGTTTTGCCAAAGAATTAATGTTACACCTGATGATGAGGGGCAGTTAGTCATTAGCAAACATTTGTCAAGCTCATACTGTGTGCCAGTTACAGTATGATCGGTCCTGAGGAGACCATTGGTGGGCAATGCCCTTTTATTGAATTTTTGGCCTTATGTAGTGTAGGTGAACCAATGTTGTGCAGGATCTCACCTTTTGAACAGCACAGCTAAGATCCAGAAAGGAAATAAAAAAGGCGTAAGAGGTGAAATATTACCAAGTTGATTCACCTAAGCCAGTGCATTTGACAGGAGAAGAAACCCACAGACTCTGAGCACCTGTTTGACTGCGAATGCAATTTTAACAGGCTTGATTACCTGGCTTTCCAGCCCACAATAGCCAAGAAGTAGCAAATTAGAAAGAGGAGGATGACGGGGCGCCTGGGTGGCTTAGTCGGTTAAGCGCCCGACTTTCACTTACTTAGGTCATGATCTCGCGGTTAGTGGGTTCGAGCCCTGCGTCGGGCTCTGTGCTGACTGCCAGCTCAGAGCCTGGAGCCTGTTTCAGTCTGTGACTCCCTCTCTCTCTGACCCTTCCCTGCTCACGCTGTCTCTCTCTCTCTCTCCTAGAAATACATAAAACATTAAAAAAAAATAAAGAAAGAGGAGGATGATTACAGGGGATTATTCAGGAAAGTGGAATGCAAACTCATAGGCTAAAAATTAATTATAAAAAGGCACTAAAACAAATCACATCAAACTGGATACCTTGAATATAAGACATTGTTGTTTTTCCTTAGAACATTGTTTCTTTGTATGTTGTACGTAAGCCTTGTTTTCTGGGACCTTAATAATATGTAAAAAAAGGTTAAATGGAAAACACCGGGTTAGCAAATTGAACTGGATTCTTTGCTCTGGTACTTTTCAACGTCTTTAGTAAGTCCTGAACTCGTTTTTCTTGGAGCATTTCTCCAGAACAGTGTTCTACAGCACATACTTGGTGGAATGTTGGTGTAAAAAACCCATCAGCATAGCAGGGTGTTAGGCAGTGTTGGTGTTTAGAGTGGAGATGCCAGGTCATCAAAAGAGTAAATTATGGGGAAAAAAAAAAGTAAATTATGTTGAGCACACAGTGTTTAATGAGGCAGAGAAGAATACACATTTTAATTCTGTCCATTAAAATGGTTAAACGTGGAATTTTTTTTAAGTTTATTTATTTATTTTGAGAGAAAGAGAAAGCGTGAGTCAGGGAGGGACAGAGAGAGAGAATCCCAAGCAGGCTCCGAATGTCAGTGTGAAGCCCAACTTAGGGTTCAGACCCCAGAACCACAAGATCATGACCTGAGCTGAAGTTGGATGCTTAACAGACTGAGCCACCAGGTGCCCCAACATTTTAGAATTTTGAGGAGTCTGGAAAAGTAATTTGTATCTCATTTAATCTTTATTGATGTTAGCTACATGAGGCATTACTGTATTTGAAATGTATCTCAGGCCACTATGTGGGAAAAAGGCTTTTCCTACTTTTCTTGAGTCCCTGGCTCCTATTTCTAACATTGCTTCCATGAACCAATGTGTTTTAAGTTCCCAACAGCCTCTTTAGAAATGGAATTTTAGAGTATCACACATTGACAGCTGGATACTTTACTGAAACAAGCAGTCTGGCTACTGTTAAGTGTTTTTGAAAAAGTCCTAAAACAGAAATTAGCAAATATTTAATTTTTAATGAGTGTTAACCATCCAGAGTGTTCCCTAATTGTGTATATGCAGTATGATTTTTATGAAGTTGTAATCAGTTTAGATACATAATCCTATGACCTGCTCTTCTCAGTTACTGGTACTTCGTGTAAATATTTTTCATATTTACATATGTGTCTTTTATTTATAGCTATATGAGGTTTCATTATGTCAGTAGAATGTAGTCTGCTTAGTAACAGTAGCAGCAGGCTGTGTCTCCATGAGCAGGTCTGTATATCTGTGAACTTTGTTCTTTATTTTTGAGAATAAAAATGTTTTCTTTATGCTAATTCTCAATCCATAATTTTAAAGAACTCTGTTTTCTCCATTCTGCATATTGACTTTTATACACAATTTCATGAGGTAATGCCAACTGTCATTCATATTCCTTAATTTTGTTCTTTTCCTTCAATTAAAGCACTGTTGACCAATTTATGTACAGTGCATACTACTGAGTTTGTTGCTTTTGTAATGCTTAATGATTTCCAGCTTTGTCTGATTTGGATTATGACTCTACTAGCCTTTTCATTTTTATATGTTGCATTCATTTTAATAAAAAAAAAAGGGTACCAGGTGACACAATAATTAAATAAACATAGAAATACTGCTGTATTGATTAAGATAGTAACAATGCCCCGGACCCCTGGGTGGCTCAGTTGGTTGAGCATCCATCCGGACTCCAGCTCAGGTCATGATCTCACGGCTCATGAGTTTGAGCCCTGCGTCAGCGATGTGCTGACAGTGTGGAGGCTGCCTGGGATTTTCTCCAACCCCTCTCCCCCAACGGCCCTCCCCCTGCCATGCATGCCTCTCTTCTCTCTCAAAATAAATTAATAAACTTTAAAAAAAATATTTAATTGTGGTCCTTGATTTATGGCCTTTTAGTGGGTGATTCTAGGAGTTTTCCTCACAGTGCAGTAAATTAATCTGCTTGCTTCCCTCCCATTGAATTCTCCACAGATTTGTCTTCAGCTCAACTTGAATGAGGTTTGCCTTCATCCATTTTTGCAAAGTTTGGTTAAAATTGTGGTGGGGGAAAAAAAACCTTTTTCTCTCTGTGACATGTAAGACCTAATCATACTTATTTTCTATAGCATTTCTCTGTTCATAGCTGTGTGTTTGCACTCTGACTGGGAACACTGGGATCATTTTCATCATGCCAACCGTGGTGGTAATGGACGTATCCCTTTCCATGACCCGGCCCGTGTCTATTGAGGGCTCCGAGGAATATCAACGCAAGCATCTAGCCGCCCATGGTTTGACGATGCTGTTTGAGCACATGGCCACAAATTACAAGCTTGAGTTTACAGCCCTGGTGGTTTTTTCATCACTCTGGGAGCTGATGGTTCCGTTCACAAGAGATTACAACACCCTTCAGGTATAAAAAGGAATAAGTTATTACACTACAGGGCCCAGATTTTTAGGGAGGAGAAAGAACAGTGTTACCATATTGCTCCGAATATTTAGAACTTGGGATTATTTAATGTTAAGTCTGTGGGTAAAATATCTATAAAACAAAGATTCATAACCTATAAGCCTTATGCCTTTGGAAGAGCTATGAGTTTGAGCTGTGAGTTGTTACCTTATTTTCTTTTCTCAGTTTTCTGGAATTTTCTTTGAAAAGGAGAACATGTCAAGATGTAGTGCCTCATTCCCTAAATTCAAGGTCTTTAGGTGCAGTACTTGATTCTTACCTATTTTCCTCTAAAATAAAGAGTTGAAAAACCTTCATATAAAAACCTTTATTCTAGAATAATTCAATATTCTATTTCCTCTCCATTAAATAGCTTTGATTTACAGATGCCAAGAAATTACAGTTTTTAAACCTTAATTAACAGGTGTTAATTCAAAAGATGTCTGTGAAATGCCAAAGAATTTACTTTCTGACACCATCTCTAAATCATTACTATTTCCTGCAGTACCTAGCATAGTGCCTTGCCTATAGTCAAATTAAAACAGTTTAGGGGTGGGGCGCCTGGGTGGCTTAGTCGGTTAAGGGTCCGACTTTCGCTTAGGTCATGATCTCGCGGTTCATGGGTTCGAGCCCCGCGTCGGGCTCTGTGCTGACTGCCAGCTCAGAGCCCAGAGCCTGTTTCAGTCTGTGACTCCCTCTCTCTCTGACCCTCCCCTGCTCATGCTGTCTCTCTCTCTCTCCTAGAAATAAATAAAACATTAAAAAAATAATAAAAAAAAGTAAAACAGTTTAGGGGTACTTGGTTAAACATCCGAATCTCAATTTTGGCTTAGGTCATATATCAGGGTTGTGAGATTGAGCCCTATGTTGGGCTCCACACTGGAGCCTGCTTGGGATTCTGTTCTGTCTCCTACCACTCATGCACATGCTCTTTCTCTTTCTCTCAAAATCAATCAATAAAAATAAAATAAAATAAAACAGTTAATTATTGCTGAGTAGGTTAGAAACCCAGAATCAGTGTAATTTGAGTTTTTCAAATATAAGTAATAACATTTTGTTAAATCATTTCTTCTATTATCTCACTACCTTAATGTTACCCAAAAGCTTTTTAAAAATTGCAGTGGACTTTTTTTTAAGTTTATTTATTTTGAGATAGAGAGGGACTGAGCATGAGCTCAGTGTGGAGCTCAACACAGTGCTTGACCTGGGGCTCGATTCCACGACTACAGCATCATGACCTAAGCCAACATCGAGTCAGACACTTAACTGATTGAGCCACCCCAGCACCCCTGCACTGGATTTCTTATAAATGAGTAGTAAACTAAGGGTTTTTGGATGTTTAGCAGTTCTGAAATTTAAAAAATTACTATCTAAGTTGTGTTCATAGTAATGGTTAAGACCAGGAGCCCTGGCATCGGATTGAGCGGTTATAAATCTAGACCCTGCTACCTCTAGGCATGTAACTTCGGAAAGTTACCTCATCAGTCTATACCTCAGTTTCATTTTAAAAATAGGTTAATAATCTATAATCTGTACCTTATGGAGTGTTGTGATAATTAAATGCATATATGGGGCGCCTGGGTGGCTTAGTCGGTTAAGTGTCCGACTTTCGCTTAGGTCATGATCTCGTGGTTCGTGGGTTCGAGCCCCGCATCGGGCTCTGCTGACTGCCAGCTCAGAGCCTGGAGCCTGTTTCAGTCTGTGACTCCCTCTCTCTCTGACCCTCCCCTACTCACACTGTCTCTCTCCCTCCTAGAAATAAATAAAACATTAAAAAAAAAATTAAATGCATATAAAGTGCCTAGATTGGTGTTTAGGATATAGTTAGTACTCAGTTTTTGTCATTTTTTGAATGTGTTTAAAAGTTCTTCATTTTAGTTACTTTCTTCAGGATTCCCTTATAAAGCTATGAACTTGGTGGATTGTTCACTCATACTTGATAAGAGAATGGAATGAAGGGAAGCTGTTTTAATTGTCCTTTGTGGTTGAGAAAGCCTGTCTTACTATTTTTCATTTAGAAACTATAGAAACACAATGTCCCCTGTGTAATATTCATGTTTTGAACAGTTTATGTTGTTTTCTAATAACAGATTAAAACAGTAAAGAATAATAAGCAATTTTATCTTCTATTCAATTAGGAAGCACTAAGTAATATGGATGATTATGATAAAACCTGCTTGGAATCTGCATTGGTTGGTGTTTGCAATATTGTTCAGCAAGAATGGGGTGGTGCAATTCCTTGCCAGGTAATGATCAATTCTTTTTCATTGCCCTAAGTTAAAACCATTAACCACTGAGGTGCTTTGACTTTGTTTAGGCTCTGACACAGCATGCATTGTAACTTCTATAAACTACATTATACACGATTGGTATCTTTTTAAAAGAAAGCACTGAACACTACCATGCTCAGAAGACAGCATAATTATGCCTTGAGGAAAGCGTTCTCCTAGTAAATTGGCTTATTACAAACTAGTATTGTTTGTATAAAACATGAAGTGCTCACGGTAGAATTTTAGAACACTCCCTAGAAGGGGTAATTACAATTTTGAATGCTAGAATTATAAACATCACTACATTACGCTCTGTTTGTATTATCTCACTGTAGCATTTATTTAGCAAACCTAACCATCTCAACTGAGTTGTCTAAAAATGGGAGGAGTATGAATGTCATAAAATCTATTGCCCTTCACTAAGAGTCCACAGCAGGTCCACATTAGCACCAAATCAGAACAGAGTAGTAGGATAAAAAGAGAATTGGAAGTTTGCTATAAACAGGTACAGACATACCTCAGGGATATGGTAGGCTCAGTCTAGACTACTGGAATAAAGCTAATATTGCAGTAAAGTGAGTCAGATGACTTTTTTTGTTTCCCACTACGTATAAAATTTTTTACACTATACTGTAGTCTGTTAAGTGTATGATAGCACTATGTCCAAAACAATATACATATCTTAATTAAAAAATACTTTATTGCTAAAGTGCTAACCATCAGCTGAAAGTTGTAATCACTGACACAATCACCATAACAAAGATAGCAATAATGAAAAAGTTTGAAATATTACAAGAATTACCAAAATGTGGCACAGAGGCACGAAGTGAGCAAATACTCTTAGAAAAATGGCACCTATAAACCTGCTCAGTGCAAGGTTGCCATAGACCCTCGATTTGTAAAAACCCTGAATATGCTTGTGCTTTGAGAAGTGGTAGCATATTTTAAAGGAGAAAACAAAAAATCGCTAATAGGAAAATTATAATCTACAACAGGAGTCAGCAAGCTTTTCCTTTTTTTTATGTTTATTTATTTATTTTAAGAGATGGTGTGTGTGCACACACATGAGCAAGCACAAGCTGAGGAGAGGCAGAGAGAGAGAGAGAGAAAATCCCAAGCAGGCTTTGCAGGGCTCAGTCTCACAAACCATGAGATCATGACCTGGGCTGAAATCAGGAATCAGACAGTTAACCTACTGAGCCACCCAGACACCCCAACAAGTGTTTTCTATATTTTAAATGTTGCAAATATCTGTGACAACTCCTCATTTCCACTGTTGTGGCATGAAAGCAACCATAGATAAGAAGTAAGTAAGTGAAATAGATCTGTTGCAATAAAATGTTATTTACAAAAACAGGCAGTAGACCATATCGTGTGATTTTTTTATTATATGGTCAAACACAGATTCTTTAGTAGTGTCAGTGGCATAACTGGTATTTATTTTTTAATTAAAAATAAGATTGTGGTTGCCTGGTGAGGGAAGGGTTAGGGGATTGACTCAAATGAAGCACTGGGAAAATATAAAGTGACAGTACTGGTCTTTGTCTTGATTGTAGAAGTGGTTGCTCACTGAAGGCAATTGTTGGAATTCTTAGAACTTTATACTAACAAGGATCAGTTTTATTACATGTGAATTCTATCTCAGTAAACCCAACCTTTTTTTTTTTTTTTCTTTTTTTGGTCTTATTGTCATCCTCCCTGTTTGACAGAGTAGGAACTCAGGGGTTAATGAAGACCCTGGGCTGTTACCAAAAACTTAAATCACTGTAATAAATGCCATAAATGCCTTTTGATCAATTTCTTTTCAGAAATAAACATGTTTGGCACCTTCATAAACATTTATTTGGTAAATCCGTGCATACAGAACATCTAATATCCTAACAATATACCGAATAAATGAAATTTTTTGTCACTATCTCCTTTGCTACTTCTTCATTTTATTTATTTTTTCAATTAATTTATTTTTATTTATTTATTTATTTATTTTTATGTTTTATTTATTTCTAGGAGAGAGAGAGAGACAGTATGAGCAGGGGAGGGTCAGAGAGAGGGAGTCACAGACTGAAACAGGCTCCAGGCTCTGAGCTGGCAGTCAGCACAGAGCCCGACGCGGGGCTCGAACCCACGAACCGCGAGATCATGACCTGAGCGAAAGTCGGACGCTTAACCGACTAAGCCACCCAGGCGCCCCATTATTATTTATTTTTGAGAGAGCTTGAGCGGGGGGGTAGGGGGCAGAGAGAGAGGGAGATACAGAATCTGAAGCAGGCTCCAAGCTCCGAGCTGTCAGCACAGAGCCCGACATGGGGCTCAATCTCACGAACCACAAGATCATGACCTGAGCCAAGTCGACTGTTTAACCAGCTGAGTCACCCAGGTGCCCTTTCTTCAGTCATTTTAGAGGAGAAATTTAGAAAACATGTAACAAGCAGGATCTTGTGCACCATGCAGACTTCTGCCTTTTAATATTTTTTCTTCCTTTGCAAAAGGAAAGCATATCCTAAGATTTGCTTGAAGAGTTTTGGAGTGAATCAGATCCAAAACACTGTGCTAGGTGTGGCAGCTATTAGTGATTGTTTTTATAATCTGTTGTGATCAGTAGATTTGTTTTAACATGGAATTTTATTAACCAGGGTTTCAGACAGTGGACCATGTCTTTGTTATCTGAGTAAAGTCTGTCTCATTTTGATATTACATGAAATATTTCCATTATCACAAACATCTGAAAAAAGGGGCAGAAGTAAATCATATGTAGCATTTGTTCATGGAAGAAGAAATTGCCTTTTATTAAATTGACCGTCTTCCCAAAAGATGATATCCCTCCAGGAGACTACCATCGAGCATTCTTGGGCTTTAGAAATAAGTGCCAATCTTGGTACTTCACATAGTGTAGTCACCTAATACTGCTTTAATGGCTGTTATTATCATGTTACAAGTCTAGGATAGAAGAAGCCAAAACAGTCCTCCTCTGAAATGCTTGGAAAGTCTGTCACCCTGTAGGATGACTGAAGCAATGAGGAAATGATTTGTACTGTCTATTTGAAGCCTTTTTCAAATTACAAGTTGATTAAGAATGTATTTTATTTTATTTATTTACAAATTTTTAAGTGTTTTTATTTATATTTGGGAGAGAGATAGAGACAGCATGAGCAGAGGAGGGTCAGAGAGAGAGGGAGATACAGGATCTGAAGACAGGCTCCAGGCGGCGAGCTAGCTGTCAGCACGGAGCCCTACGCGGGGCTTGCACCCACCAACAGTGAGATCATGACATGAGTTGAAGTAGGATACTTAACTAACTGAGCCACCCAGGCGCTCCTAAAACACTTGTCATTTTAATTGACTGGGTAGAGTTTGTCATTTCTAAAAACAGTGTCAAGATTCAGATTTTCTAGGCTCCATGTAAAATAGATCCTCATGTCATTCTTCACATCCAGTGATGTGGGGACCAACTCCTTAGCTAAGAGATTGAGTTCTAGTTTTAATGCAATTAAGTAAGAATTGATTGTGATTTTTTTAAGTGTTCATAGGTAGGTACTGGTTTTTATGTTTAATTAAATAAAATACAGTAAAACGCATAGATCTTAAATACACAGTTCACCGAGTTTTGACAGATGCATACATCTGTATAACCACTGCTCTAGTAAAGACCTAGAACAGTTCCATTATCCAACAAAATTTCCTCCCCACTCCCCACCCCGCCTTCTAGCCATTATTCCTCTGTACCTGAAGACTCCTGTTTGGTTTCTTAGCTTTGTTGTGTCTGTTCTTGAACTTCATGTAAATAGAATCCTACAATGTGTCATCTTTCACTTGACAAAATGTTTTTGAGATTTTTTTTTTTAACCTTCTTATCTCCCTGAAGAGATGGGCTTTTCATTGTAGGTGCAATTAGGGAGAAATGAAAACATTGCTAAATGAGACAGCTTCAAATAAATGTGTTATTTCATGTACAAACCTCTCATGCTTTGCAAACAGGTTGTCCTGGTGACAGATGGCTGTCTTGGCATTGGTAGAGGGTCACTGCGACATTCCCTAGCTACGCACAGTCAACGAAGTGAGAGCAACAGGTTTCCACTACCTTTTCCTTTCCCGTCTAAGTTATACATCATGTGCATGGCAAATTTGGAGGAGGTAATACTAAGGTTTTTTTAGTTTATTTAGATACATTTTAGGATTTTATTTTTGAGTATATTCTATTAGTAGTAATATTGCATATACTGTAACATTGAACTCCATTGGTTACAGGTGAGGCTGTTCACTAACTTCTATTTGAAAGGACTATAGGTCTGAAGTGCTCTTTGAAGGTTCAGAGGGTTGCTCATCTCAGGAAACATAGCTTGAGTTGTTATCTGTCATACTTCCCACAGAGACTCTTCAGATGCCTAAAAGTCAAAATGTTCTTTTTGGAGTTAGACACTTCTCTCGTTTAGGAATTCTTATGTCTGTTCCACCAGAAATGTTGACAGAAGTGTGCTTGAACTTTTTCAGTAAAGTAACACTACTCTGATACATGTTTTATTAAACTCTACATCCTGCTTTTCTCATTTATTTGGGAAAGTTAGTTAACCTTTTTTCATCTCAGTTTTTCTCTTTGTAAAATGTAGACAATGATGGTCCTCACCAAAAGATGTTAGAAATGCCTTAGGGGAAGATAATGTGTACATATGAATTGTGGTCACTTCTGAGAATCTTTGTAAAACTATTTCTGAGTGAAATAGCTCTACTGGTATTTTATATAACATTCCTCTAGGTAACCTTGAATCAAAATTGTTATAGTTGTTTTTCTCTCACATTGTTAAAAAATCATTTCTATTATTTATTGCCTGTGTTACTGTGATGGGTATGACCTTGGGGTGCTGATAATAATCTGGCATTGTGTGCCACTTTACAAGGGTCATCTGTTTTGCCTTCTAGCTTCAGAGTACTGATTCCTTGGATTGCCTTGAACGTCTCATAGATTTAAACAATGGTGAAGGGCAGATTTTTACTATTGATGGCCCCCTATGCTTGAAAAATGTTCAGTCTATGTTTGGGTGAGTATATCCCTTGAGCTTTTTTTGCCTTCTTACAATCTGTTGTTATAATTTGATATTCTGCTATAAGATCTATTTCACTATTTCTAATTGTCATTTTATTTTCCCCCAAGTTGCACACATTTCAGGTAAAATTAATGGTAGCAGTGATTTTTAATGACTCAGCAGTTTCAAAAGATTAATATGCTTTTGGGTTATTCAGAATTGAAATTTCCTCACCAAAAATGTCAGATTTTGTTTATTTCACAAATGGTCAGATCATAGTTTTGGAGTTGACTTGAAGGGAAAATAAACTTAGCATCTTGAAAAAATTACTTGAAAAAATATGTGTCTTATTACTCTTCTAGTAACAATGAATCCTCATATTCTAGAAAACTGATAGATCTGGCATATACACCTTTCCACGCTGTTCTCAAGTGTGGCCACCTGACTGCTGATGTGCAAGTCTTCCCCAGACCAGAGCCTTTTGTTGTAGATGAGGAAATCGATCCCATTCCTAAAGTCATCAACACAGGTAATGTATTTTTTAACTTCCTTCTTAGTTCTTTTGTTATCCTTACTTTTTTGTAACTTCTGACTTCTATTCTTCTCTATCCAAGGAGAATTGAAAAGAAGTTTAAGTTCTCATCGCAGGGTGCTGTTGTCATTACAGTTATATATATATTGGGTGGGAGGAAGCATTGTCTAAGAGGTGGCAGGTTGGTGGTCTTTCAATGTGAGGTCATGAATTAATCTCCAATTCTAGATAACTATAGCCACAAATTGAATAGAGTTAGAAATCATGACCAGATTCACTAGATGAAATTCTTGAAATAATTCTTAAGAGATACTAAGATTGATTAGCATCATAATTATCATCATCTGTGAAGAGCTAGCTTCCAAACTTGGCTGTGTGATTCTTCCTGTGTGATGCTGGACAAGTCACTTCCTCTAATTCTGATTGCCTAGGTGAGTGGAATCTCTAGATGAGTCATGGTCTTTCTGAGATCTCTGCTCTGATATACTGTACACCTCTAGCCTTAGTGCTTGTATTAGGACTAAAAGAGATGTGCTACTGCTCTTACCTGGTTCTTGTTGGCAGCACTATGCTTAGCTGAGATAGGCAAGTGAGTCAGATGTAACAAGAGTGCAGAGGAGAGTTGTGTCCTTTTGGTAAGTGGACCCCTCGAGGTGGTGGGTGCATGTTAAATCATCACTGTTTCAGTCATCATTGTTCTTCAGTACCTAGCACAGTGATGGATGTGTAGTAGGTGTTTACTGGATAGTTCAGTCAACAAATGATTAAATTTAAGTGCACAGTAAATGTTCGTTTCACTCATGGGTGTATAGATTTGAAGGAGTCTGAGAGTGAAGGGCTGTGCAAAGGCTTTTTATTTTTTGTGTCTTTAGCTCCTGGCCATCTGGAAGTAGGTCATCCCTCTCACTGTGACTACCACAGTGTGTTAAGCTGTGCCAAATGGTTTGTTGCCTTCAATCCATCTAGAGTCTACTACCTCCCTTCCTCTTTTGATGAGCACCTTTGAATTGATCTTTTCTTTTCCACGTAAACTTTTAGTCCAAGATCTTTGTCATAGCATATACTTACACTTTTTCTAAGCTACTTTAAAATGCAAGTCTTTTGCTACTCAAATGAAAAATATGTAACTGCTTTATGCTGATTCATTTGTTAGTCAGCTAAAGAAGGTAATGACAGCTACTCTCCAGAGAAGCAGATTTCCTGGTATATTAGAAGTACTACAACGTACTCACAATAACCCTGATTTTTTAAAAAATCGTTCTGAGAATATGAGCATGTCTTTGCCTAGAAGGAAGACTGAAAAGCAATACAATAAAATATTAATAGAGATTTCCTTTGATGTGAATAATGAGTGACTTTTCTTCTTTAAAATTTTTAGTGTTTTTCTACTATTTATATAATCTGAAAATAAACTTTAAGAAAAAGTACTTTGGGATAAAACTTTTATTTTTTACCTATTAGGTTTTCAACAATTACCCTTGGTCTTTAATACAGCTTCTATAAAGCAATGATTGTCATATTTAGACTGCTACCTTGGATTTATAGAGAATATATTTCTTTCTCACAGAAATGTTTTTAATGATAGCTTTAGTGTCCAGGAATGTTCCTCCTGCAAGGAAGGAGTGGTGGAAGTGCTGGACTGCGACGCCCCCTGCTGACCAGAGCATCCCTCACTAAACCAGGATTCAACATTTAAACTTTCACCTTGGCTGGGGACCTAGCCTCATAAAAATAAAGTCTAGCTGATTCTTCTTACAACTTAAATCATTAAATGAAAGGCAGTTAGTATTATTTCATGAGCTATTTAAAATGCAAATTATGAATCATCCAGAGAAACTTCTAATAACCTTCCTAATCAGCACATCTGAATTCCTCACCTACGGACTGTATTTGTGAGATCTAGTATGTAGAAAATTATGTACTTCCCTATAGCATGAATTAATTTTGTATTGATTGAATTTTTTTTTCAGATTTGGAAATAGTGGGATTTATTGATATAGCTGATATTTCTAGTCCCCCAGTTCTGTCCAGACATCTGGTCCTACCAATAGCACTTAACAAAGGTGAGTTCTTTTCCTATTCTGGTTATACAGATGAAGCACCTTATGATCTGAAGTTATTCTTAAATGTATGATAGTAGAATTGCCCATTTTGCAGAGTTTGGGGAAAGGAATAGTTATTGGATTGGAATTTCTTTTTTATTTTTTTAGCATTTATTTATTTTGAGAGAGAGAGAGAGGGAGAGAGAGCACATGAGCAGGGGAGGGGCAGAGAGAATCCCAAGCAGGCTCCACGCTGTCAGTACACAGCCTGATGTGGGACTCAAACTCAAAAACCATGAATTGAAAATCGAAAGTCATACTTTTAACCAACTGAGCCACCCAGGCGCCCCTATTGGATTGAATTTTTTAAAAAGTAGAATGTCTGGTGGCGCCTGGGTGGGTCATTGAAGCACCTAACTTTGACTCAGGTTATGATCTTATGGTTGGTGAGTTTGAGCCCTACATCAGCTGTCTGCTGTCCGTGCTGGACCCGCTTTAGATCCTCTGTCCCCTTCTTTCTCTGCCCCTTCCCTGCTCAACTCTCTCAGAAATACACATTAAAAAAGAAAAGAAAAGAAAAAAGGAATATCTTGGGCACCTGGGTGGCTCACTCGGTTAGGTGTATGACTCTTAATTTTGACTCACATCATGATCTCACTGTTTGTGGGTTCAAGCCCCACATCAGGCTTCATGCTGACAGCATAGAACCTGCTTAGGATTCTCTTTCCTCTCTCTCTGCCTCTTTTCCCACTCACACATGTTCTCTCCGTCTCTCTGTCAAATAAATAAATAAACTTTAAAAAAATTTTAAATAAATATTGAATGTTTCCTAATATACTAAGAAGCTAGTTCTGCTGTTTCAATTTCACGACCATAAATGAAACCCTTTAGCTGTCAATCCCTAGCTTCCCATATCCCTCAACCCCAGGTAACCATTAAATGTCCTTTTTGTTTCTATAGATTGGCGTATTCTGGATGTTTCATATAAATGGTATTCATATAATATGGGAAAATGGATTTTTATATGGATGTAGGAAAACCAGATCAAGAATTTTCCTTATGTATTCCCATATAAGCAGTTTATAAGTAATATTCCTTTATGAGCAAATACTCTCCTTCCAAGACTAGAAACTGCCTAGTTTGGGCCTGGGAGTTTTGTAGCTAGTCTCAGTCTGACCTGTTTTCTATTCACAGAAGGTGATGAGGTGGGTACTGGCATAACTGATGACAATGAAGATGAAAACTCAGCCAATCAGATTGCAGGCAAAATACCCAACTTTTGTGTCCTGCTCCATGGCAGCCTAAAAGTGGAAGGAATGGTGGCCATAGTACAATTAGGGTAAGAAACTTTGTTTACCTTTGGTTGAATGAAGGGAGAATTAGTTTACAAAATGAAGTATTTCCTAGACTTTTCTAAAGGAAATAGAAAAGTCTTCATCATCTTTTTCCTCTCCCTGCCATACTCTTCCCACCTACCATCACCTTCTATAAACTACTCTTTAAATCATTCCCTAAAGTCAGTACAGAGTCAGCCTTTTTCTTAACTTATATTGCTTTTATATTCTATCCTTTCTCTATTTTCCATTTTTATCTAGGAAATCTGGACTCAGTTATAACAGTGCTACTGCTTGCTCTGAGATCTTATGCAGTATTCATAGACTTCTCTGCTATGAGGAGGTAGAACTAAATGAAAAAAGATGCCAAGAACATTGATTGAACATTTTACTACATGCCAGGCACTCCTGTAGTCACTCTGCATATATTAGTTCATTTAATCCCTCAGAACAGCACTATACAGAGAGTGTTAGTGTTATCCCTGTTGTATAGATGAGAAAACTGAGGCTTAAGAAAGTCAAGGAACTTCTCAGGATCATACAGCTTGTAAACAAAAGAGCCAGGTTCTTACCCATGCATTCTGACTCCAGAGCCCATGCTTATAACCACTGTGCTCCAACCTTTCCCTGTGAGGAAAAACTTCTGGCTCACATTTGCTGCAGTCTTGAAATTTGCAAAACCATCTGCTTCCCTCTCTATAATACCTATTGTTAGGAAAGAAGAGGTGACTGATCATCTTCTGGCCATCACCTGGGGTTGACTGGTATAGAAGATGAAGAGATTAGGAATACTCAGATGAAGCTCCATTTCTACTTGAGTTAAAATTACCTGGTCCAAAAAGAAGAATACAATTCTTATTAGGTATTAGTTTGCTATATTTCTTGGTATCCAAGTTACTTGTACTGGCTCTGAATATGAGAATCCCTTGGGGCCCTTTGAGAGGCAGGAATGGAGTTGGGTGATGGCTTTGTGCCCTTTGTTAGAAGAACTCTCTGTGTTGGTGTTGCTGTGAATGACTCAAGGAGGCAGCTGAAACAGGTTGCAGCCCTTACTCCTCCTGACCTCTGTGGCTGTTTGCTGCCCTTGTGATTTTTTTTTTTTTAATGTTTGTTTGTTTTTAAGAAAGAGAGAGCGCTAGAGGGGGAGGGGAAGAGTGAGAGGGAGACAAAGAATCTGAAGCAGACTCCAGTCTCCAAGCTGTTAACTTTACAGTCCCAGGCTTGATGTTCTTCTGATCTTGCATCTTCTCTCCATCTAGTCCTGAATGGCATGGAATGCTCTACTCCCAAGCTGACAGCAAGAAGAAATCAAACCTCATGATGTCTCTCTTTGAGCCTGGCCCAGAACCTCTCCCATGGCTAGGGAAAATGGCACAGTTGGGTCCTATTTCAGGTATAACCCAGATTAGATTTTACTTACCTTGACTTTGTTTTCTCCCTACTATTCTGAATGGTTCTGACTGTGTAGTCAGAAAGCTGTGTGATCTCCCTTATGGGTGTGCTGTGGTATCTGATGCTGGATAGGTGCATGGAGAACCCCAACATAGTTTGATGTTGGAACTTGTAACTTTATGTCAAGGGAAACTGACATTTAGGTTACTTAAGGTAAATGTAAATACTCTCACTGCTTAGGGTGAAAAGGTACTGTCTATAAACTTTTTTTTTCTCCAGTGCACTATTTTCAATCCAGGTAACCTCAGTCACTCCTAGATAATTTAATTCCCTCCCTTCTGGAAAGTGTTTTCCCTTAGCTTTCCTAACATTACATTTTCCTGGTATTTTCTTGTCTTCTTACCTTTTTCTCTTGCCTCATGATTTTCAAAATGTCATTCCTTGCCTTTTTCTCTTGGGTTATTATTCTCTCTTGGTTATTTCATCAACCATTACAGACAGTTTCAGCCTCCCCTAAGTCTATCACCCTTGTCCTACTTGATCTCTCCCTGGAACTTGCATCTCATATTTCCAGTTCCCAGTTGGAACTGTCCACCTGGATATTCTGCCTTACTACCAAGCTCAGCCTGTTTGTTACAAAAACCAGTGTCTCTCACCCTTCCCCCCCCTAAACAGTTACTTCTTCTGATTTCCTTGCCCCTGCTGATTGAAGCCTAAGTACTTTTAGGTACTCAGGCTCCAACTGTAGAGTCATCCTTTACTCATTTGGGCCCATTTCAATTTCAGGAACATCTACCCACCAACCCTTTAGAGGATAAAAGAGTTAGCAAGAGTTAGTTGCTCAAAGTCTAGTGGAAAGTGAAATAATAAACACAGACTGGTACAGGACCAGAGTTGGCCTTGATGATCAGCTCTGCCAGAGAACTCAGGAGAATCTTTGTAGAGGGAGGGACACCTTAGCTGGTGTTTAAAGAAAAAGATGTGCTGAGCTAATGAAGGAAGAGGGGGCATCCTGGACAAATGGAACCTCTATAGAAAAAGAAATCTGGAACACAAAGGTATGAGGGTAGGGGTGTGAGGGCCACATGGTAGGCTAGAGGTTGGCAGCGGCTTGAATAGGGCAGGCTTCATCTGGAGTGTGAAGAGCTGAAACTATTCTGCAGGGACTGGGAAGTGACCAAAGGGGATGCATGTGAGACCCGTGGAGATACCAGTTAGGAGACTTTGTATTCTGGGCACTGGAGCCTCTCAAGTTGTGTGGTATGGCTGAAATTAAGTGAGAGCTAATAAATTTACATTTAGAAAGATAATTCTGTGGAGTGTGGATTTGGAAAGGTAAGGGCATCCTGCAGTTAGAAGTCTATTGTGACAGTCCTGGAGATGTAAAGATGAGAGCCAGAACAGGGCAGTGTCTGGGAATAGATGGTGTGGGGATCCATCCAAAAGATATTCAGGAGGTAGAATCAACCCTGTTTAGATATGAGAATAAAGGAAATGGAGGTGTCGAGAATGATCCCAGGTTTCTGAACTAGGCTGCAGGATGAAAGGTGATACTGTGGACTGAAAGAGAGAATAAGGGTGCCTGGGTGGCTCACTTGGTTAAGCATACGACCCGCGATTTCAGCTCAGGTTACAATCGCATGGTTTGTGGGCTCAAGCCCCATGTTGGACTCTGTGCTGACAGCACAGAGCCTGCTTGGGATCCTCTCTGTTACCTCTTTCTCTGCCCCCCACCTCAAAATAAATAAAACTTTTTTAAAAAATAAAAGAAATAGAACAGAGGAGGAAGAGTAGGCTTGGGAAGAACATGCACAGTGTTTTTTGTGCATGTTGAGTTTATGCCTGTAGGATTTAATTGGAGGTGCCTAGACACAATTCTGTAAGAGTTCTAGAGAGAGGCCAGAGGTGGATATATAATTTTTAGTTATGAGCATATCACTGATAGTTAAAATGGTGTGAATGAAGGTAAGCTTAGGCCAGTGGTTCACACATTTGATTTTTTGTATACATTAAAAAAAAAAAAACACCTTGTTTAAAAAAATTGTTTCCTGGGCCCCACTTAAAGATGGTGTCCATGAAGTAAATTTTAAATCAGTCCTACCCCAAAATTAAAGATGGGGTAGGACTGATTCAGTAGGTCTGAATTCTGGCCTAAGAACTTGCAGTTTTAATATCACTCAAGTGATAATAGTCCAGGTGACCCATATCTGTACTTTAAGAAGCCCTACTCTCAGGAAGGTATGTAACTAATTTAGGCAAAAAGAGATAAGGACCAAACCCCTAGGAAAGACTAACTACTGGGGACAGTGGAAAGGGTACTAGTAAAGGAAAATTAGAAGGAAGAGTAGAAAAAAGTGATGTCACAAAAGCCAAAAAAAATAGAGACTCAAGAAGAAGGTACATTGTCTCATATACATGTAGGATACATGACCTACATACTCTGTCTTATATACATGTGCATGCATGTCAGGTAGGCCTGAAGGATACTTTTGCCACTGGAGCCTAGAAAAGATTTTGACTAAATATAGAACCTAGAACCTAGACCAAAAGTCAGCAAGCTTTTTCAGTGAAGGGCCAGATAATAAATATTTTAAACTTGTAGGCCATGTGCTCTCTATTATAACTGCTAAATTCTGCCGTTATAGCACAATACATAAATGAATGGGAACGATGTATTCCAGTAAAATTTACTTCATGGACACCAAAATTTAAATTTCACGCAATTTTTGTGTGTCATGAAATATTATCTTGATCCCTCCCCAACTGTTTAAAAATATAAAAACCATTTTTAACTCAAAAAGCAGGCCATAGTTGGCCAGCTCTTGAACTAGAATGCAGGGGCTGGTTTTAAAGTTTACACAGGGAAAGAGAATATGACTTTGCTTCCAAATAAGACAAAACTGAAATCTCTGAGTAAAGCTAGGAATGTGGTAGAGGATGTAGAAGATCCTTAGTGAGAGGATGACAAGAAAAATTCTGCCCATTGTTTCTGCCTGCTTATCTAGATATTATAAACATTAAAGTCTCCTGGGGTGCCTGGATGGCTCAGTCGAGTGTCTGACTCTTGGTTTTGGCTCAGGTCAGTGAATTTGAGCCCCTCATTGGGCTCTGCACCAGACTCTGTGCAGAGCCTGCTTGGAATTCTCTCTCTCCCTTTCTCTTTGCACTTTCCCCTCCAAACAAATAAATAAGCTTAAACAATTAAAAGTCTCACGAGTCCTGCACCATGCAGATTGACACTAACCATTCTGAAGTGGGGAATCTCCAAAACCAAACAATTCACTAAACTGTTTCCGGAGCAGTGAAACCTCTAGAGTTAATACAATGACAACACAGGGCAACAGGATTTCTGCAGAAAAACATCCTCGCTGAAAAGGAGTTCCTGATTTGAAGAAAAGTCTTTAAATTACATGAGCATTATATCTCCTCTGAAGGAGGGCCACCAGGAGGATTAGGATTGGCACCTTGAGGAAGAGGCCACAGGATGATTGTTGGAAATGACTAAAGATTTTTAGGAAGGAATGGAAACCCAGAGGGAAGAAGAGTCACTTGACATCGACAGGAGATTTTTGGTGGCTTTGTAAGAATAGCTTCAGTCATGGTTAGCCAGGAGGCAAGTTGAGCAATGAGTGAGAGATGAGGAAACAAAGATGACAAGTTTGCCATAAGAGGAGAGAAGTAAGGCAGTGATTGGAGAGCACTGGGCAGAGGAAGCCACGTATGTGGGTTCGGATGAAGAGCTTGCTCACCTCCTAGTCTCTGTAGCATTCCTGAATTCATTCTACCTTCTCATTTGCACTGCTCTTGCCTCAGTCCGGCTTTCTTTTACCTTTCATTTAGTTCAAAGGTCAGCTAACCGATGTCTGCTGGCCACGCTAGCCCACTGCTTGTTTTGTAAATAACAGTCTACTGTAAAGTTTTATTACATGGTCACATGCATTCATGTGTCATCGAGGATGTGTTATCGAGGACTGCTTTCCTGCTTCAGTGGCAAAGTGAGTAGTTACAACAGAGACCATCACCCAGACTCTAATTATTTACTGCCTGGCTTTTTGCAGGAAAAGGTTGTCAATCCCTGACCTAGACTTGTGACATTATCACACAGATACTTGTCAATCTAAGATGTAGCATTCAGGTTCCTTTCTGATCTAGTTTCCGATCTAGTAATACTTGGTTTGTTACACATGTTCTTGACTGAAATTGAACTGCTTTTTACTTTGTCCTGTATTCATTCTTTCCTCCCTCAGGGTCTGTTCTCTTCAAATGAAGATAAGAGCTAACAATTTGTTGAACTTAACTTTGTACCAGGCACTCAGCTAGACAATGAAGTGTATTATCTCTTTTAATTCTCATGACAGTCTCATGAGGTTAGAATTGCCATTATGGCAACAAGTAATAATTGATAATAAAACTTACCTAAGAGCATTGTTGATAGAATGTGTGTAAAGTGACTGACACACAGTAGATACATAATAAATGGTAGATACAATGCTGTTTGTATTGGTATTTTTCCTTCTTTTTAATTAAAGTATAATTAATGTACAGTGTTAGTTTTAGATGTACAGTATAATGATTCAACAATTACATTACTCAGTGCTCATCATAAGTGTACTCTTAATTCTCTTTATCTATTTTACCCATCCTCGCACCTGTATCCTATCTGGCAACCACCAGAGTCTGGGTTTTTTAATGTTTTGTTTTTTTCTTTGTTCATTTGTTTCTGAAATTCCACACATGAGTGAAATCATAGTGTTTGTCTTTCTCTGACTTATTTCACTTATCGTTATACACTCTAGGTTCATCCATGTTGTTGCAAATGGCGAGATCTTTTTCTTTTTTATGGCTGATTAATACTCTTGTGTGTGTGTACGTATCGCATTCATCTATTGATGGACATGGGTTGCTTCCGTATCTTCTTGGCTGTTGTAAATAATGCTGCAATAAACAGGGTGCATATATCTTTTCAAATTAGTGTTTTCATTTTCTTTGGGTGAATACCATAGTGGAATTAATGGATCATATGGTAATTCTATTTTTAATTTTTTGAGGAACCTGCATAGTGTTTTCCATAGTGGCTTCACTAATTTGTATTCCCACATTACAAATTAGTTTTGCCCAGCATTGGCAACGGGGTTTCTTTTTCTCCATATCCATCTCCTGGCTGTGTGTGTGTGTGTGTGTGTGTGTGTGTGTGTGTGTGTGTGTGATTTTTTATTGTAGACATTCCTGGCTCTGTGTGTGTGTGTGTGTGTGTGTGTGTGTGTGTGTGTGTGTGTGTGTGTGTGTGATTTTTTATTGTAGACATTCTGACAGGTATAAGGTGATATAGCATTATGGTTTTTATTTGCATTTCCTTGATGATCAGTGATATTGAGCATCTTTTCATGTGCCTGTTGGCCAGTTGTATGTCTTCTTTGGAAAAATGTTCAAGTCCTCTGCTCATTTTTTAATTGGATTATTTGTTTTTCTGGAATTGTAGAAATTCTTGATACATTTGGAATATTAACTCCTTACTAGATATATCATTTGCAAATATATTCTCATTCAGTAGGTTGCCTTTTTGTTTTGTTGATGGTTTCCTTTGCTATGCAAAAAGCTTTTTATTTTGGTGTGCTCCCAATGGCTTAATTTTGCTTTTGTTTACCTTGCCTGAGGGGATATGCCTAGAAAAATATTTCTATGGCTGATGTAAAAGAAGTCATTTTTTATTTATTTATTTTTAGTCACAGCAAGGCATGCAGAACAATACCATTGTTTATACCTGTCTCCCCTACTTCTCATTCTGTTCCTAGAAACAACCACTTAAAACTTCTAATTTGGGGAGGGTTTTTTTTTTTGGTATTTACATTTCTAATTAATATACATATATAATTCTTTCTTGACTTTTTTTCATTTTAAATGTCATATTTTTTACTTTTTAAGGTTCACTACTTAGCTCTCTTACCAGCACCATCCCCACCCACCCATCCAAGAAGCACACTAACCCTAACCCTTCCTCTATCCTTCCAATGTGGTTAGAGCGTTCTTGGTTGTTAAACCAGTATTCCGTCCTTTTTAGACAAATGTGTTATTTACATCTAAGCCATGTGGTGTATACCAAGTTACATTTTGATTTGCCATTCCTTGTTCTCTGCACTTTTTTTTTTAGATTTTTTTTTTTCATTTTTCTAGCAGGCAAGATAAATGTGCAGTTGACCCTTGAATAACGTGGGGATTATACCTTTTAACCTCCCCAAAACTTAACTATTAAGAGTACTAATGAAGAGAAGCATTACCGATAACAAACAGTTAACACATATTTTGTATGTTGTATGTATTATATACTGTATTCTAGAGAAAAGAAAATGTTATTAAGAAAACCCTCAGGAAGAGAAAATACACTTACAGTATTTGTATTTATGGAAGAAATTCTCTGTGTAATTGGACCTGTACTTTTCAAACCCATGTTGTTCAAAGCTCAGCTATATTCTAACATGAAAAGGAAGGCAGTAATCAAAGAGACACTCCGATCTCTGGGGTTGCTCAGAGACTCCAGGAAAGAGCTGGGCAAGCAAGCTGTGGGGACAGCCCTCCCTCTCCAGGCTCCCGTGGCCTTCCTCTCTACTTTACTTAGTTTTTCTTTGCTCTTTTTGTCAGCTTTCTTTCTTCTGCCCGTTAGAGTTATTTCCCTTCCTCTTGTTTCATAAAGTGAACTGGTTGTTCTCTAGGCCTGTTGGTGAGCTGTCCGCCTTCCTTTTATGTCTCTCCTCTGGCTCTCCTGTTTCATGTCTCCTCCTGAGAAAAGGGTATATGGGAAGTAAATGTATGAAATCTTGCCTATTTCTGGACTTTTCAGAACAGTGTACTTAGTTGTTGGTCCCCTCATGCATTGTGCTCGGTATTCAGTGGCCCTTCCATCTGGCGGCTCATGTGCTTCAGTTCTGGGAACATTAACTATGCCTTTGATTTTCCCCTCTCTGTATTCTCTCTTCTCCCTTTCTAGAACATCTATTTATGATTTTTGTGTATAATTTTCTTCTCTTCCACCCATTTTTCCATTTTTTCTTTTCTAATTTCTGTAAGATATCTTCAGTTTTATCTTGCAACTTTTTTTTTAATTCTATCATATTTCTTGTTTCTAAGACTCTCCTGGTTTTTTTTTTTCATAAATGCAGTATTTTCTCTCTGCCAAGCCAGTTACCATACAATTTGTGACAGTACAAGATAGACTATGATTAGGTGTTGAAATGTTTGGTATTGATACTGGGTGCTATAGTAGAAAAGGGTCTAGAGAAAGTATCATGTGCCAAGAAAACTTGGGACAAATCATGGAGAAGGTGGAATAGTCTCTGGACCTGGAATGTAAGTAAGTTTGGGTACACGAGGAACAGCGGTATTGGGTGGTAGAAAAGTTGCTTTTGCAGCCAGGCCCAGCTGGGTCACGGTGAAACCTGTGAAGGTCCAACCTCTCTCTGTTTCCTCATCTGTAATGGGACTGATAATATTTACCCTGTACGGTTGCTCTAAGGAGAGAAGGTATATATGTATAGTGTTTGACACATAGTTGGAATTTAATAAATATTCTTTATTCTGTAAGTTCCTTGAGTCCGGAAAAATATCTTCTCCAGCCAAACTCTTAGTAGGGTGCTTGCTACATGGTGGGGTCTTAGTATAGTTAATGAGTGAAAAAGTTGAGTAAGGGAATAAATGAATGAGGAAAGGGGAGCACCCCAGGCAGAGGAAATAACAGAAATAGTGTCAGAGAAATTGGAAATAAACATGTTACATGGAAAAAGACAGCTGGGATCTTGGCCTGGCTAAAAAAGTATATATATGTACAAGTATTTATGGAAATATGTCTGGAAAGCAGGGCCAATACTTCTGGAGGGCTTGGGAGGAGAGGGGACTGACAGATATCATGGGGCCAGTATAAAACATTGAAATTAATGACCAGATTGGGGTTAGAGAGCTTCTGCCTCAGAGAAACTAAGCTAATTCCAGTTTCCAACATGAACATTTGGGCAAGGGATTTAAACTCCCTGAACTTGGAGAAATGATCCCTGCTCTGTCTACCCCAGAAGGTGGTAATAATCAGGATAAAATGAGTCAGCAGATATAAGTCTGCTTTCTTTTTTTTTTTTTTTTTTTTTAATTTTTTAATGTTTTATTTATTTCTAGAGAGAGAGAGAGAGACAGCGTGAGCAGGGGAGGGTCAGAGAGAGAGGGAGTCACAGACTGAAACAGGCTCCAGGCTCTGAGCTGGCAGTCAGCACAGAGCCCGACGCGGGGCTCGAACCCACGAACCGCGAGATCATGACCTAAGCGAAAGTCGGACGCTTAACCGACTAAGCCACCCAGGCTCCCCATAAGTCTGCTTTCTAAGTTTGTGGCAAAGTTTCATTGGCTCAAGAAGCAGGTAGAAAAACCGAAATCCTTGTTGATTCACATGGCTAAAAAAACCACCTGACTTTACATCTTTGGAAGCAATAACTAATAAGCCATGATGACATGGGGTATGTCTTCACCAAAAAATATTTCTTCTCATGCTCTTTCCTTAATTTGGCTATATATCATTTTCCTTTGGAACTTTCTCAGTACCTAGACTAATGCTGTCCAGTCTACTAGCCATTAGATACTTGAGGATATTTAAATTTAATGAAAAGAGTAAAATTTAAAATTTGGTTCCTCAGTCACTCTAGCCACAAGTCAAGTGTTCAGTGGCCGCATGGGCTAGTGACTTGCATTTGATCATTGTAGCAAATTCTGTTGGAGAGTGCTGGGCTTGACTATATAGAATTGTATTATGTATTTTTATATATGTTTTTAAATACGTACTTTAGTATTGTAGCATGTATTTATGTTGTTCTCTATGAACTCAATTTATAAAGCAGGTAAGTGAAGCTGGTCTCTTTAAAAACATTAAGCTGTTTTTTGTTTGTTTTTTTAACCTGCCTGGGACTCAGTTGATTGTTTAGACTCAGTGGCTTTCCACTGAGAACAGATTCCCTAACCTGAGGAAAGTTAATGGATTTTCTTAATTAGGAAAGTAACAGGATGTAGAAGATTGAATGATTCAAAGAGCTTCTAGCCTAATTGGAATGTAATTGATTATGTTTTGCCAGATATCATTTTAAGAATCTCTTTTCTTTTAAGATGCTAAAGAAAACCCTTATGGTGAAGATGACAATAAGAGCCCATTCCCCCTGCAGCCCAAAAACAAACGCAGTTATGCCCAGAATGTGACTGTCTGGATCAAACCCAGTGGCCTCCAGGTAATATTACAGTTCAGGTTGCTTTCCACTGGGGACAGGAGGACGGATTGTGGCAGGCAGGCAGACATTTGATTTGATTTTCCTTTCCTTTGATACTTAGAAACCCATTTACTTCTAATGTTCATCATTATTTCCAAAAAAGAATTGAGGTAGCCTACAGTAAAACACGTATGCAGCAAAATCACCTCTTAGAAAATTTAGAGCAGTACAAAACCTAGAGGAAGAGGGAAGACCATTTTGCCAGGAACCCAAGGCAAATGATAGTTGTATTTGAGCAATTGGCTCTGAGCTTCCTGCTACCAAGGTCAAAAGAGCAACATGTAGGGTTATAAGGTTTTTCTTTTCTTTTTTATAAGGAAGTATGTCAGTTCTAAAGAGACACATTTTCCTAGCATTGAATTTCAGTGTAAGATTTTTGACATGGTGAGGCATTGGCATAATGGGTTTTATCTTTAGCAACAGTTTTGAGAAAGATATAAAAATCTCTATGGGGTTATTTCTTCTGTCCCCACGGTAGAATCCAAGTAATGGCATTACACTTTAATTCTACAAAAACCACTTTCATGGGAAGGTAAGATGATACTATTACAAGGTATGTTGCTTTCAGGCAAGGTACTCAGTGATGCTTCTCCTTCCACTGACATGTACTCCTTTCTGCCTGTTTTTAAAAATCACTTTTTTTGGGGCGCCTAGGTGGCTCAGTCCGTTAAGCGTCTGACTTCAGCTCAGGTCATGATCTCGGGTTCATGGGTTTGAGCCCTGTGTTGGGTCTGTGCTGACAGCTAGCTCGGAGCTTGGAGCCTGTTTTGGATTCTTTGTCTCCCTCTCTCTCTGATTGTCCCCTGTTCACGCTGTGTCTCTCTCTCAGAAATAAATAAAACATTTTAAAAAATCACTTTTTGAGCCTTTTTCTCATTTGAGCACCATCTTCTTTTTCTTTGTTCCTTCAATGAATTCAGCCTACGCCAAATGAGAAGAGGCGGTTAAGCCACCTGGCAAGGGAAGTAGCTTCGGTTTATGGCACAGTTTCTTCTATCCCCCTTTCTGTGGAGACTGGACACATCCTGTTGTGGCTAAGAGGGTAGGGGTTTGTTGGAAAATTAGGTTCTCTCTTTCTCTCATCATCCCTGACAGCACTTCCCTGTCAGAAGAGTAGCTGAATTTTTCTTAAACTATTTTTAAAATTTTATTCTGGTCTGGATGTATATATTTTTGGTTTGTTTATTTTGAGAGATAGAGCAAGCAGGGGAGTGGCAGAAAGAAAGTGGGAAAGAGAGAATCCCAAGCAGGCTCCACGCTGTCAGTGTAGAGCCCAATGTGGGGCTCAAACTCATGAATGGTGAGATCATGACCTGAGCTGAAATCACTTAACTGACTGAACCACCCAGGCGCCCTTGGGTGTATTTATTTTTTATTGTGAGAAACACATAACATGAAAGTTATCATTTCAGCCATTTTAAAATATACCATTCAGTAGCATTTAGCACAACCATAATGTTATACAGTCATCATCACTCTGTGGCTCTCAAACATTTTCATCATCCCAAACAGAAACCCTGTACCCATTAAGCAAGTCAATCTACATTACCAACTTCGCCCAACCCATGGCAACCCCTAATCTGCTTTTTGTCTCTGTGGATTTGCCTAATCTAGATATTTCATATAAATAGCATCATATAATTTTGTGTTTGGCTTCCTTCACTTAGCATGTTTTCAATGTTCATTCATCTTACAGCATGTACCAGTACTTCATTTCTTTTAATGATGGCTGCATTTATTTATTCATTCATTCAGTTGATGAACATTTGAATTGTTTGCACCTTTTGGCTATTATAAATAATGCCACTATGAATATTTGTCAAAAATTTTTTTCCTAAGGGTTTTGTAGTTTTTGCTCTTAAAGTCTCTGAACCATTTTGAGAAATTGTTTTTTGTATACACTGTGAAGCAAGGGTCCAGCTTCATTCTTTTACATGTGGGTATCCAGTTGTCTGGGCACCATTTGTTGAAGAGACTATTCTTTTCCCCCAGGTCTTGGTGCCCTGGCCAAAAAGCAGCTGGCCACAGATATATGGGTTTACTGGGTATGTTTTTGTGAAACAAGTTCATTTCTGTCACCAGGGGATTTATTATCAAACATTTTGAAGGAGGGAGGTGCTTTTCTAATGTTGGGCAGAAGAGTGACATTAACTCAGAAGGGATTCTCTGTTCCCATATTCATTTGTCTAAACATTTAGAGATCCTTTTGTATTCTTACCCATTACCACAGAATCCTAATGTTGAAATCTTTTTACACTTAATAGACAGATGTACAGAAGATTTTAAGAAATGCAAGGAAACTACCTGAAAAAACACAGACATTCTATAAGGTGAGACTGTCAGAATTACAGTGGAAGAGGGTGGGTCCTGGGATGTGTGGGCCACAGTAGTTAAGAGTGTGGGGTAGCAGAGTGAACATGGACAGGAATTAGAAGTGGTTAGCTTATGCCTCAGTTTTTTCATTGATAAAGTTGATAGAAATGATAGGTCCACTGCTGCCCTAAAATCCAAGACGTAGAAGTGTTTAAATGGCCTGGCTCTGCAGAAGGGCTCCTCCGTATAGGGGGTGCTATGAATGGCTGAGGGAAGGAGTTGAAAGAATCTGTGGGTCAAAGCCCTTAACCCTCATCAGCACTCTTGAGTATCCAGCCAACCCCCGGCAGCCAGGGCGACTTCCTAGGCTGCTGATCTTCCAGAGCATTCTTACTGTACCAGACAAGCTGCTTTCAGGAATGACTACTAACATTGCACTTTTATGAATTGCAAAAGGATGGCCCCCTGGGATCCTGCCTAGCTGAATCCAGAACTGTTGACGGAGAGAATAAAGTTGTAACTAGTGAGTGGAGTTGAGGGGGTTATTGAAGTACACTCCTTGTTTCTCTCCTGTCCACCTGGTGTTTAGCCACAATTAAATTAAGTGGTGGTGTGAGGTATGCCGTGTTGTCACTTGTAGCCTAGTTACTAATATATTATGGTGCACACAACGTACCTCAGGCTAGCATCTCTTCCCAGAGAACGTATGTGCTACTTTGTCTGGGTGTTACCTCATTACCTTTATGTCACTGGTGTCTTCAAACCTAATTATGTGGCAAGGAAAATCAACCTTAATCAGAGTTCAAGCAGAGAACTGCTCAGTCCACCATGCCCTCTCCTCCGCGTGAAGCCAAATTCACACAGCCATTAATGACCACTACTTGGCTGTAGTCCCTTTCTTCCCTACACACAACTGTCAGCCATCTTTCTGAACTGTTCACCTGTTCACAGATGATAGTAGAGAGGTGGTCAGAAAGTCCACTTCTCTTCTGGTTTTATACAGTCCTACATACCAGATGTGGAAGGGCCTCTGTCGGGCAACAGTCAGCCCCTCCGGCAGTCAAGGACAAGGTCATCCTTCTTGTTTTATAAGTGAGACCACTGAGACCTGGAGAGGCTACACAGCTTGCCTAGATTGCACTGCTAAGTGGTTTTAGGAGCACTTGGTATTTCTCTGCTTCCATCCACTACCCGGCCCTTCTTTTTGTGGCAGTCTCTCAGATCAGGCTTCTTGAATCCTCCAGAGCCTCCTCCAAGCGTGTTCATTGTTGTTCGGCCTGAGGCCCAGCCAGAGAGGAGGCACCAGAGGGTTCAGAGCCCTCTGGGGTTTGAGGCACGCCTTTTCCATACCTGAGTAACAGGAGAAAGGTAATCCTCCTGAGAGTTACAAGTGAATGATTGTGACAAGTGTGTCTTCATGTTTGGTGTAAGCACTCAGTCTGCCAGCTTTCTGATCACCTGTAGAGGACCTGGTCATGTTATGACACTCTTGTGTTATTGGCATCTCTGTTCGAGCAGTTTTCTCCTATAAAAATGCTCACTGAAGTTCGGGGATCAAGGAAAACTTATTCTAAGCTCAGCAATTAGAAAGTATGTGATAAGAAAAATGCATTTTAGAAACACTGGTGTTTTTTTTAATCTTGTTTCAGGAGCTAAACCGTTTACGAAAGGCCGCCCTGGCATTTGGTTTCCTGGACCTGCTCAAAGGGGTGGCTGACATGCTGGAAAGGGAGTGCACACTGCTGCCTGACACAGCACACCCGGATGCTGCCTTCCAGTTGACCCATGCAGCCCAGCAGCTCAAGCTCGCCAGTACTGGCACCTCTGAGTATGCGGGGTATGAGCACAACATCACACCTTTGCACACAGACTTCTCTGGGAGCAGCACCGAAAGAATGTGAAGCAGACTTGGGGAGCCTTCCTTCTTTTGTCATTTCAATTGAAAATGATTTAGGGTAAAAAGTAATTTACTCATCTCTGTGAGAGCCACCAAAAAGCTCCCTGAGGCTGCCTCAGAAGCACCACTTGCTGGTTTCAAGGACTCTGCTAGAATCTGAAGGAGGTTCTGAAGAGTGGTTGCCCTGTTAGGGCTTTGACTTGAGCTTTCGGGGGCTGAGTCTTTAAGCCCAAAAAACTGCTGTTGCTCCCACGAGAAGTGGGATAAGTCCTGAGAAACTTAAAGGACTGACGAGCACAGAGCTCTCTCCCACTTCCTCAGGAAACCTAACCAGCAAGGGCTCTCCAACTTCCTGAAAGGCACCTTTTCTTTGCCTCTCCTCTCTCAATCATAAGGACATTTTCAAGCTCCTGTTCTTGGAATGAGCAGCCCAGACTGTCTGCGAAGTCTAATGCCATTAAGTTTCAGATCTTTCCTTAGAACTTGGGCAAAAACTTGGTGGTCACCCTTTTGGTGCTTTTGGTCTTGAGATGCAGACTTTTAAACAGCAGCCATAAATGTATAAAATGATTTCCATTTCTTCAAGGTTTTGTCATTTTTTTTTTAATGAAAATAAAAAACTTGATTTTCTATGATGGATTCACTGGGAAACTAATGGGTCTTTGCCTTTCAGTCTGTCCTATCATCACCCAAGTGTAATTTCAGCTTCCAAAGTGCCACAGATTCATAAATCCTCAGAGTTCCTAGGGTTCCATATGAACTTCCTTGTCTCTGACACTGACTAGGTCTCTGCCTAACCCAGGTTCCACCCAAGTGGATTCTGACAAATCACTGTAGTCAGTTACAGTACCATTTCATTAGCTAGCTTCGTGATATTAGGCAAGTCAAAGAACTTCTCTAAGCTTTGTTTATGTCATCAGTGCTTTTCAAATTGTTCTGCAGACTTCCTTAGGTATTATTACCTCTCAGGCTTCAACCTGAGCAACCATTTAACATGCTGAACTGCTATATAATGTTTTGCTTGAACAAAAGACTTTATTATTAACAACTTGAAAACCTATCAGACTAAATGATCTTTAAACACAAGTTATTAGGATTTTGATTGTAAATGTTTAATAGAAATACACAATCTTTTGCTTTCTCAGACAGCAATAAAGGAGTTTATAACAATCACTAAGAATACAGGATTCTGCCACAAAGATGCAGCATATACTAAAAAGCTGATCTGTTCAAATAAACATAGAAAGTCAACTGAAAGAACAGAAGTTAACACAAACAAGTGTTGACAGAAGTTACAGACATGCAAAATATCCTTCAGTGCAATGAACCTGTAAAAAATCAGCCAGCCTATGCTAATCAGATGTTTTTAGGTCAAACCAAGTTTGCATATTGGGCTCAGAGAAACCACGTAACTCATTGAGTCCCCTTTCCCCCAAGAACAGGAATGGCAGAACAGAAAGAGCTATCATGCTCTTAAATTCTTTTATACAAGCATTACTTCTAACATATTTTACTTGGTTAACTTGGAATGTAGTAGAGAAAACAAGGTTTTCGACAATGACCAAACTTCGCAGTGTCTGGATTTTTCACCGTTCCTCTCTTGAGTTTCCTGCCAGGAAGCTTTGTTAAGCTTCTCCAGCCAAGGTTCTCGGTTTTCATTGTCTGACCACAGACAGGTGAAACAACAGTAAAGCAGGTGTTTTTGAGGTCAGTTCTATCAGTCACTCTGACAGATATACAAGTAAATGGACTCAGCCGGTGCAGAGGAGGAGAACAGGTTTTTTATGTATATGCACAGCCTGTAGGTCTGTTTTGTCTGCTCCCAGTTTGCCACAGGCTGCACTACCAGCCACTGCCTTACTGCCAGTTTGACCCTGCTGATACCCTGTAGCCATTCAGGTTTGAAACTCTTAAAATCTCATTGTTTTCTAACTAATGTTTCATCTTTCTCTAGTGTTGAAAATAGTTCTGATTTAGCCAGGAATGAAGTAAGTGATCATGGTGTTCAAGGTTCTGACCGGTTTCTCCCAAATCATTCTGTGCCTCCCATGCACACACAGGTAAGCATGAAGCAGGTGGTGTTAGAAGCTAAAAGATTCAGAGGTAATGGGTGTTCGTTCTCTAGCTCCACTCAGACTCAGAAATGTTTTATCAATGACCGAGTTGAACTTGATTTTCCAAAAATGAATGCCACCCCATTTAACAGGTAACTTTGGGTACAAAATGTATTAGGTCCTGCGTGAGTCACTTTCACAGCCCCCTGTAGAGGCAGTGGTTGGTTTTTTTCTTCCTCACAAGCAACAGCTGTGAGGAACAAATCCCAGCTATAAGACTGGCCAGTATCTGGCCCACGTGACAGTGACTGGACAAGGAGCGCGTGGTAGTGGGGCTGAGTCTTTTGTGGTCATTAATGGAACACATAAGAACAAACCTGTCATCAGATACCAGGAACCCAGGTCATGCAAGTACTACACTAAGATAACACAGTAAATTCAGGAATGTTACTGGGATAAAGGGAGAATTTAATCATTCAACTTTAAAAAAAACTTTTACATCAGTACAAGAAGGTAAAACTGTAAGAATTATAGATTAGGCTCAAACTGGCAAGAAATCATCTCAATCTGGTTTTAGTGAACCTTTTTCTTTTTTTGTCCATAGCGCCGCCTGCGCTGTTTATAAAGGTGACGAAAATTTATGAACAACCCTGAAAAAGAAAAGCAGCCAATGAGAAAAGGGAATCTTGGTCTGTATTTATAACCAGAAGCTCTTGGGGCGAGGGTCTCTAGATGTCTCCTTGTCATGTACCACAGCACTGTGCTTCCTGCAGCGTGCTTAGAAATGACAGCTTCAAACCAGGTTGTTAGCCGTGCACTGGAGACCCCTCCCTTCTCTCGGGTTTACAATTTAACTCTCCTCCCATATTCTAATGTGAAAATTTTCAAACATGCAGAAAGATTAAAATATTGTACAGTGAACACCACCTATATTTAGACTTCAACTTTTTATTGTATTCGTTTGAACACATGCCCACTCCCACCTCATCTTTGAGGTATTTCACTGTGAGCAGCAGACATCACTATACTTTACCCCTAAACATTTCATTAATTAGAGTCCAATTTTTTTTTCTTCCTTTTAAGGTAAGATTTACACAAAATGAAATATACAAACCTTAAGTATAAAAATAACCCAATTTTTAATATAATAACATGTACTAAGCACTAGTCTAAAAGGTATGAGACACTTTTCTAGGAAGTAAATTAGAAAATGCAGGATTTCAGAGTCAGAAAAAACTTTTTAGTCCTACTTGACCACTAACTAGTTCTGTAACTTAGCCTCACCTGTTTCCTCATTGTACAACAGGATTAAAAACCCATATTTTAGGGGCGCCTGGGGGGGCTTAGTCGGTTAAGCGTCCGACTTTCGCTTAGGTCATGATCTCGCGGTTCGTGGGTTTGGGCCCTGCGTTGGGCTCTGTGCTGACTGCCAGCTCAGAGCCTGGATCCTGTTTCAGTCTGTGACTCCCTCTCTCTCTGACCCTCCCCTGCTCACGCTGTCTCTCTCTCTCCTAGAAATAAATAATTTAAACAAAAAAAAACACCCGTATTTTACAGGATTACTAAAATAATTTCTATTAGGAAAAGCACCTTCATCTATATGAAATGTAACTGGTTGTAGTCCTGCTTCTAAATTATGCAAATTTAGGATTTATTTCATTCTGACAAGTAAGAACTACATTATTCATTGCAGGCAAACTAAATAGGACTATAAAACCTTGTAAATTAAGAGTATGTGACAATATAACCTGAAGAAAAGCCACTAGAGTTAATGCACATTAAAATACCTCTACCCTTCTAGTAAAATATTTCAAGGGTCTTTCCAACACTGATTCCTCTTTAACACTTTCAGCATGCATGCCTCATGGCGCCTACTTGTAGTAACGCCAGATTTATCTAGTAATGAGGGTAATGATTTTTTTTAATGAGTGCATCTTCCAAATTGAAGCTTACTCCCTTCAAGGACCAAACATTTTAACATTTTTGGTCAGAAATCTTTCTAAAATAAATGATACCCTCTCTGAAATAGGAAAGAAGGAAAAAGTGAGTAAAATTTAACCTTTGGCAAATGATCTCTACCCATAATGTAGAATTTTTTTTTTTTTTTTTTTTTTTAATGTAGAATATTTAACTGTGCTTCTGCCACATGCTGGTACCCTGAAGGACTCCTAAAGGGTATTTTAACAATGCTAAATGATCAAGACTACTGAGCTTTCTGGATTCTCAGGTTTACTTTTTGTGGTCTTCCTCTCACTGGGATACCCACCATCCAAGATGGTCCCCCGTGATCCTACCTTCTGGTATCTCATTCCCTTGTGTGTCCTCCCTCTCCCCACCCACATTCTATTAGGTTGGTCTGTGTAACCAACAGAATGTGCAGAATGTGGCAAAAGTGATGGTATGTCAGTTCTGAGATTAGGTAATAAAAGGCAGTGTGGGCCTGATAGAGGTGCTAATTAGGTCTACAATGATAATCATATTAAAATATATAAATGAATCAAATCAACATGGTATATATCTTAACTTTACACAGTGTTGTATGTGAAATATATTTCAATTAAAAATAGATAAAATTTAAAAGCAAAAAGGAGTGTGGCTTCTGGCTCTCAGACCACTTGTTCTGGGGGAAGCCATGTCATAAGCACCACATGGATAAGTCCTGTGGCAAGAAACTGAAGTCTCCTGTCTACAGCTACAAGAGTGAGCTTGAAGCAAATCCTCCAGCCCCAGTCAAGTCTGCAGAAACTGCAGTCCCCATTGGGCTGCCAGCCTGACTGGACCCTCAGGAGGGACCCTGAGCCACCCAGCTAGACTGCTTTCTGACCCTCAGAAAGACTGTGAGATAACAAACATTCTCTGTCTTAAGCTATTAAGTTTTGGGGTAATTTGTTACACAGCAATAGACATCTAATGTACTATCTGCTCTCATACCCTGCTAATAGAAGAGCAGACACCCATACTTATTTAGGGCCACCTTAAGATTTTTGAGAACTAGGGGCACCTAAGTGGCTCAGTCAGTTAGGCGTCTGACTTAGGCTCAGGTCATGATCTCGTGGTCCATGGGTTCGAGCCCTGCATCAGGCTCTGTGCTGACAACTCCAGAGCCTGGAGCCTGTTTCAGATTCTGTGTCTCCCTCTCTCTCTGCCCCTCCCCAGCTCATGCTCTGTCTCTGTCTCTCTCTCTCAAAAATAAATAAATGTAAAAAAAATTTTTTTAAAGATTTTTGAGAACTGAAACAGATACATAAATTAGATTAAAATGCATTATTAGAACTTTATAGAAAGTAAACAGTCCTTACAGTTAGGAAGGCTTTTACATTTCTCATATTTGAAATAATTAGGTTTACTTCTTTTAATTCTTAGTTTTTATGAATTAAGGCAAGAATTTATGATTTTATATAAAAATAAATTAATATATAAGCAGGTTTTACATAAGGAGCAGGGTGGGGGCCAAGGGAGCTTTTTCCTATTGTTAAGAAGAATGCTTTTTTGACATCTCTTAGCTGCTCAAAGGCCTTTACTGTCTTCTTCCTTCCTTGCTACTGGTGGTATTACCACCTCTGTGAACTTTGGATAAGGAATGTGTCCGTGAAATTCATAAAATTAAAATGAACTTCTTACAAGAGCTTCTTACATTGTTTTAAACATGAAATATGGCGAATTCCCAATGACCAAGAGCACTGCAAGAAGAGAACTCAGCCACTGGAGATTTGGAAGATATACGTAGCACATTATCCTCATGGGTCCGTTTTATACAAGTAATGTTTTTCTAACTCTACTACTCTTATACAAAGAAAAATCCTAATATGGACTTAGAAAACTTTGAATCACTAAGAAGTGACAGGAAAAAGTCTATTATAGAGCCAATACTTACCTAAAAATAATAGTATGAGATAAATCTGAAGAAAAAAGGAAAATCTAACTTTCATTTTCACTGGATATGGCAATGTGAAACTGAATCTTCCTGTTTCATTGAATACTGGAATAGACTGGATCACTGAGACAGCTGAAAGCAGAAATCAGAACTTGTCAGAAACAAATGAAATACAGTCCCATTTAGAGAAGCTTCTAACCCCCCAGAGTTTTAGTTCTGGGTGTTGAAAATGCTTCATCCTTCTTAATACAGAGGGCTCGTGCCTCTTCCACTCCCCGGCCCCCGACTAGTTTTCAAGCGATAAGCCTCCACGCTGACAACAGGAAGATGAATGAGGAACACTCATTTTGATAGCACTGAGTTTCAGTCTTCTCTAAAATGGAGAGAAAAAGCCCTACTTGACTCACCCACTGTGCGTTAGGGTAAAATGAAGTTGTCGCTAAGAACATGCTGTGGAAAAGTTCAAATACTTTATAAATAGGAAGCATACAATACATGAACAACCAGCTTCCAAACTTTACAAAAACGAGCTACTTCCCTGAAATAGTATGGGTACCATGAGTACTATCGAAGGAAGCCTCTAGAAATTCTTAAAAAGTCTAACACCCATGTATCAGACTAAGGCTGGCACACAAAGGAAGGAAGCTAAGCTATCCTTTAGGTTAGCTATTCTTTAGAACTAAGCTTATAAAAACCTAGTGTTCTTGAAAGTACCTTCTGCCAAACATCCCAGAGGATACAAGGGTATCCACACGGTGTAACGAAGCCATGTGAGCACCTTCCAATCCATGTCAATGCAGGAAAGCATGTAGAAGGGGTACCTATTGAAAATAAGGCATTCAGATGGGAAAAGCCACTTCAGGTCCTGAATGCAACCTTAGAAACATCATTCAAGAAGAATCATTTCACATTTAGCCACAATGGCTTCTTCAGAACAGAATTCTAATCCTGGGCTGTCTACCCACAAACTCCCATCACCCATCTCCAGTTTTCAATGGATGTGAACATTCTTTGATGGCAGACTAAGTTTAGGTCCTAAAACAACGTTCTCTGGAATAGTTCAGTGTATGGAACGAATGCTCAGAAGATCTTTGGCTTTATTCCTAGTTCTAAGATCTTTATTCCTAGATCTATGTTCCAAGTAGGTAAGGATGACAAACACTGACAATTTATCCCTCGATCAATGAATGTCATCAAAATTTAAGTATACAAAAGACCCCTTATCTAGAATCAGACATCCGCTATTTAAAAATGAGGTAACACAAGAGGCACCTGGATGGCTCAGTCGGTAAAATGTCTGGACTTTCAGCTAGGGTCGTGATCTCATGGTTCATGACTTCGATTCCTGCGTAAGGCTGTGTTCTAACAGCTCAGAACCTGGAGTCTGCTTCAGATGCTGTCTCTCCCTCTGTCTCTGCCCCTCCCCAGTTTGCACTCTGTCTCTCTCAAAAAATAAGTCAAACATTAAAATAATTTTTTACAAAAGAAAACAAAAAATTTTTAAGAGTTAATGATAAGTACCTATAATCTTGTACCTTAGTATTAGCAGATTTAAGAGGGTATATGGGATACTGTGGGATACAGACCACTGCTAAGATACAATCTGGGGTTGCTCCTGCTTCTCCCTCTCAACTGTTAACTTTACCTGAAGACTAGAGCTGAGGAGTCAATGTGCAAAATTCTTTCTCCACCTGACTGAAAAAGAAGTGGAGTATGTACAGTCTGGTAGAGAAGAATACCTCTACTATTATTAGATCTTTTTTTTTTTCTTTAAAGATATTTCTTCTCTTGACAATCGAGAATGGAAGAATCAGGTAAGGGGATGATTCAAACTTCAGTAATCTTGTATTAAAAGATTTCTATCATTCCTTCTAGAAGACTGGTATTCACTAGTTCCATCCAGTCTGGCTGCTCCTTCAACCCCATGTTTCTTCAGCCTTTTCAAAAATATTTCCATGTGGATAAGTCCCCTCTTTCCAACAAGACAGCAAGAAGGGTAGCACAGGCCTTTGATTTCTCTGGATCTCTCCTCCCTCTGTTCTGCAGTGCCCATGCTGGTACTATGATTGTTTAACAAAAAAACAAACAAAAACCTATGTGTCTCCTTTGTGGAGTTCCCAGATTCAGCTAGAACTCTCCACACATGTGGAACCTTAATCTCAAATCAAATGAGACTCAGAATAAAACAGCAACTCCAAAAGAGAGCTGTTCCAGAGAAGGGAGAAGCATTTCTACCCACCTGAAGATTTCAACTGCACTCCATATATAGAACACAAAGAAAACCACAGCTTTGTTTTGCATTTCTTCCATGGTGCCAAAGATGATAAACAAAATGAAATTTCTTCCAAGAAGCTATTAAAAGAACCCAGAGGAGAGAAAAAAGTTTAAAAATAAATTCTACAAAAACTATATAAAAGTGTCACCTGAAACCTAGCCCCTCTAAATTCGGGGTAAATAGGAAAAGACTGAGCTTGGCTAGTTTAATTCTCTGTTCCATCTTTGGAACAAGTTAAGCACCCAAATGAGTCTTTCTGAATAGACTGTGCATATGTTTGTAAATATATATCATCACAAATAGTATCAAACATGGTTTAAAGACTACTGACAAATGGACATTGGTGTCTGCATAGCACAAGTTAAGAACAAGAATATCACCAGTGTGGCAGCCCCTCATAAGTAACTACTATCTTGTGTTAACCATTCCATTGCATCTCTCTACATGTTTACTGCTTATGTACATATTTCTAAATAATATACTGTTTCACTTTGCCTGTTTTTAAACTTTCGGAAATAGAACGTATCATTCTGTGACTTGTTTCTTACTCCCATCTTGTTTCTGAGATTTGTCCGTGCTAGTGCGTGTGGCACTGCCCAACTCCAGAAGGCTTTACTCACACTGCATTCTACGTGACTGACACTCCCTTGTGATGCAACAATAACTGAATCTGTCCCTTCCATCTTACCCTAGAAATGCTATCCTCATGCTTATCTGCAGTAGTTCTTGATATACAAAAAATACTATTGCATATTAGTGGGTCACTTTGTATCTGCTTTCATTTTTTAGACTGAACAAAACAGCCTCTCTCCAAGAACAGAAAACCTAGAAATAACAAAGCCACTATATTAATACCCTGTACCATGCAATGGATACTATCAGAATGTCAGAGCTGATGTACCAGAAAAGAGTAGAACTATAAAAACAGTACTCCAGAGGCACGTAAGTGGCTCAGTCAGTAAAGCAGCCAACTTTGGTTCAGGTCATGATCTTTTGGTTCGTGAGCTTGAGCCCTGTGCTGGGCCCTGGAGCCTGCTTCAGTCTCTCTCAAAAACAGATAAACATATATAAAAATAAATAAATAAATAAATGAAACAAAACAACAGTACTCCAGAAGAGACTAACCAACCATAACCTGCTTCCCCAAGTCTAGGTGGGTGGTATTAAATAGTAATATTGAATACTGTACTGTATTCAATAGTATACCTAGCAATCACATAGTTAGGAAAAGAGGGCAAGGAAATTAAAAGACTTTGATGTCCTATTCCTGATAGCAATCTTACAAATATTAGGAAATAATACAGATGTATGGTTGGGAGGGGGAGAAGAGTCAAAAACGTCACCTTCAAATATGGAAGAAAGTAAAAAGTGAAAAGGGCTCCTAGGATCACACTGCCTTCACCTACCCAGGATGGGAGGAGACCAAGCATATCTCGATCTGAGAAGACTGGATAGGTAAGGTCTTTCTGCTCCTGCTTGAAAATCAAGTTTTGCTAGTTTTAAAGCCCTTTTTATCACTTTGTAATCAAGCAAAAAAAAAAAAAAAAAAAAAAAAAACCTGAAATGGCAAAAGTCTACTTTGGAAAATATCCCTGAGGCTTATAGTTTTCCTCCTTGTTCAGATAAAACAATGCTATTCCTGTTAAAGAGATTTTTCCTAATTGAGACTTCTTAGAAAATTGTGGCGTACTGACTAAACACTGAAATCTTTCCTTCCCCACCCCAGAGGTCAATTATTTAATACCTGGATAAGACAAGGTATCACTGGTGACCTGATGACTCCAATTGCTGCATTGATAGTTTCCACAACTGACAGCATCTGGCAGAAATACATCATGTCGGCCAAGGTGTGGAATGTGTCATAGAAGGACTCTACGGGACAAAACCACATTAAGGGTAAATCAAGTGGCAAATTCCAACAGAATTATTTCTCAACTAGATACCTCCTTACATGAAAGGAATTTAAGAAAAAGTATAATAAACAGCCTCTCAAATTCAAGCTTAATGTCCAAACTAAGCTGGAGGGGGAAAGGCCTATGGGGTCATAAATAGTAAACTACTGGTTATCAGAGAATTAAACACATAAACCCTGTATGTCGCCCTTATTTTAAAAGGCAAGCAAAAAAGTATACCTAGACTTCATTTCAGTTATTATAAGCTGAAAAGTCTACATATCAGGAACAGTGGTCTTTTCAGACCCATTATATCACTGAATTTAAAGCTAGAATTGTATCATGTGTATTGAATGCAATCTATCCTCTTAAAATCTCAAAACTGTATGATCATAAATGCAGACATGCAAAAGTACTAAGTAAAATTAACTTTCAAAAACCTTATTTGCATTTATGTATTTCATCTCAATAATTCTTATTCTAAGAATCTATCCTAACTAAAAAATCTAAAATTAAAAAAAAAAATGCTTTTTAGAAACAAGGCTGCTCTCTGAAATGTTTCTTAGTGTATTAAAGTAGAAATAGTCTAAATGTCTAAGCATATGGAAAGTTTGAGTAAACAACAGTTTATCTACTTCATGGAATTGTATGTAATATTTAAAATGACAGGTATTGCCTGTATGATGTCAGCAAATGTGGTATCAGTTCTGAATGGACCATAATATAAAATCCTTTACTTTTCATACTGATCCTCACTTAACCTCCTGCATTCCCATATTCGTCTGTGCAGTGTTTTTCAACCAGGGTACTGCTGACAATTTGGGCAGGACAGTTCTTTGGCCTTAGGAGTTTAGGGTTTTGGGATCCCTGTTTTTTTTTAAAAATTTTAATGTTTATTATTTAAAGAGAGAGAATGGGGGAGACACAGAATCTAAAGCATCTGGCCAGGGCTCAAACCTACAAGCTGTGAGATCATGACCTGAGCCAAATTCAGACGTTTAATCGACTGAGCCACCAGGTGCCCCATGGCTCCCTGCCGATTAAATACAAGTAGTGTCTCCAAGGATCTGGCACAGTTAGGCCAGATGCCAAACAAAGATGACCTTTGTAGGATCCTCAAGAGTATGGCTTAAATAGTAGTTGAATAAAAGAGGCCCTTGCCAAAACTTAAAGAAACCGTCTACTGTTTTTCTAAAAATGATCCACTTTACAATCCTGTTACAAAGTCAAATGTAGAATGAAGAATACAGTGTTATTATGTAATTTTGCCAGAAAAAATGCACTAACTTAGTCCAAAATTTGACTAATTCTTTTTTGGAAGAATTAACACAGAATTACAGTGTGAATTTTCCTATATATAAGATAAAAATCTTATTCTCCTCATTTTAAATCTTTCTGTTTTCAAGGCAAAATCCCAATCAAATCTTTTTGTCACATTTATAATGAAATTTGGGTGTCCATGTTAAGGGAATTCCTTTTCAGGTGGCATTTCTCCTGGACAAACCTTTGAAAAATGAGGACCTCCCATGTTGATACAGAAAGCTGGGACTTAAGATTTGGCATATGGTGGGGGCACCAGTGTCCGACTTCAGCTCAGGTCATGATCTCACAGCTTGTGAGTTTGAACCCCACACTGGGCTCTGCGGATAGCTCAGAGCCTGTAGCCTGTTTCAGATTCTGTGTCTGCCTCTCTCTTTCTGCCCCTCCCCCACTCGTGCTCGGTCTCTCTCAAAAATAAATATTAAAAAATTTAAAAAAAGATTTGGCGGGGCGCGTGGGTGGCTTAGTCGGTTAAGCGTCCGACTTTCGCTTAGGTCATGATCTCGCTGTTCGTGGGTTCGAGCCCCGCGTCGGGCTCTGTGCTGACTGCCAGCTCAGAGCCTGGAGCCTGTTTCCGTCTGTGACTCCCTCTGTCTCTGACCCTCCCCTGCTCACGCTGTCTCTCTCTCTCCTAGAAATAAATAAAAATATTTAAAAAAAATAAAAATAAAAAAAGATTTGGCATATGGTGAACAAAAGTTAGATCCTCTGGCTTTGCTCTGATTTTATAGGAAATTCATCCCTGTTTCAATTCAGGACTAGAAATCTGAATTCTAAAACGACAGTTACAAAGAATATTAGTAACATTAAAATGGTTATAATTTTGTTTTATTTATTTAAAAAAATTTTTTAATGTTTTATTTATTTTTGAGAGACAGAGAGCAAGTAGGGGAAGGGTAGAGAGAGAAGGAGACACAGAATCTGAAGCAGGCTCCAGGCTCTGAGCCATCTGAACAGAGACTGATGTGGGGCTTGAACCCAGAGTGAGATCATGACATGAGCTGAAGTCAGACATTTAACCAGCTGAGCCACCAAGGCACCCCATTTATAATTTTATCTTTAAAACAAGATAGAAATTTGTTTAAACAGTATGACTATAATTTTTTGTAAGTTTCTTTATTTTGAGAGAGGGAGTGTGTGTGCATGTGGACACACATGAGCAGAGGAGGGGCAGAGAGGAGAGAAAGAATCCCAAGCAGGCTCTGTGCTGTCAGCAAGGAGCCCAACACAGGGCTTGGTCCCACCTACTGGGAGATCATGACCTGAGCCAAAATCAAGTGTTGGCAGCACAACCAACTAAGCCACCCGGGTGCCCCTAAAATTTTTAACTGTAGGAGAACAACTAAAAGGAAATGTATGGATATATTAAAGTGCTGGACAATGGTTTATTCACCTTCTCTTCTTTTCCCCCACGTCTCTACCTGGTTTCCCTCACTTTCCAAATTTGCTTAAATCAGCACATTTAGTTTTATGATTTGAAAAATAAACGTGTTTTGGGGCACCTGGGTGGCTTAGTCGGTTAAGCGTCCGACTTTCGCTTGGGTCATGATCTCATGGTTCGTGGGTTTGAGCCCCGCGTCAGGCTCTGTGCTGACTGCCAGCTCAGAGCCTGGAGCCTGTTTCAGTCTGTGACTCCCTCTCTCTCTGACCCTCCCCTGCTCACGCTGTCTCTCTCTCTCCCTAGAAATAAAAAAAAAAAAACATTAAAAAAAAAAAAAGAAAAAGAAAAAGAAAAAGAAACTTGTTTTAAGTAACAAAAGGGACTCATGTTAATAGGATACAGATTTAAATAGTAGTAGTATAATATACTCTATCTACACAGTATACATGAAAATCCTTAAAAACAATTTGCCGTTTAATGCTGCAATTCCATATCAGGAATTGCTCCTAAGGAAATTTTATGGGTTGGAAAACTATACACCAGGATGCCAAGCATCTGTTGCTCTCATAGATGGGATTACAGGAGAGTGTTCTGTTTTAAGTCTTTATTTTCTGATTTTTCTATAACACATTTTTATAATTAGCAAAAATTTTAATTTTATTAAAAAAGTATTCCTTGGGGCACCTGGTTGGCTCAGTCAGTTAAGCATTAAGCTCAGGTCATGATCTCACCATTTGCGGGTTTGAGCCCTGCACCAGGTTGAATGCTGACAGCTCAGAGCCTGGAGCCTGCTTTGGATTCTGTGTCTTCCTCTCTCTCTGCCCCTGCTTCCCTCTCTCTCTCTCAAAAATGAATAAATGTTAAAAAAAAAAAAAAAAAAAAAACTTAAAAAGTTTTCCTTAATAGAGAGCTAGATAAGCTCAAACAAGAGTTTCTACATAAACCCAAGAGTTTGCTAGTCTTTCCTTAGCATAAGTAGTTTAGGAAATACATGCTTATATGAAAAACCAAGTGTGGTATTTGCTATTTCCCAACACCCTTTATTCAAAAGGAGAAAAGTGGCAAATTGGGTGCCAGGCCCCAAGTCCTTACTAAATCTTTGAGGACTGATAAGGGAAGAATTAAACCAACAGCTCCATTCCAGAAGGTTGTTAGGAAGGGGCTGAGCGCCAAAATAGAAATTACAAATCCAAGCAGCTTAAACACATGATCCAAATAACTTAGCTTCTGGACTAGATCACTTAAAGGCCAGCAGGCTTGCACAGGAACATAGAGAATCAATCTATGTTAAGTTAAATTATTTATGTATTGGGGCGCCTGGGTGGCTTAGTCGGTTAAGCGTCCGACTTTCGCTTGGGTCATGATCTCGCGGTTCGTGGGTTCGAGCCCCGCGTCGGGCTCTGTGCTGACTGCCAGGTCAGAGCCTGGAGCCTGTTTCAGTCTGTGACTCCCTCTCTCTCTGACCCTCCCCTGCTCGCGCTGTCTCTCTCTCTCCTAGAAATAAAGCATTAAAAAAAAAAAAAATTAAAAAAAATAAAATAAATAATTTATGTATTTGCATGTCCCTATTCATTCCTTGGACCTTGTGATAAACCCACAGTAATAAAAACTCAGGTCTGAGACTTGCATTTCTTTTTAAGGAACTCCTCTGTAGACCTCTGGTCACATGGGGCTGTAAGACACTAGGCAGTTGGGAAGGTTTTCCTGCCACACTGCTTTGCAGAATTCTAAGGTGTTAAGAAGGCTGGAAAAACATGTACTTCTTTCAAATGACTCCAGAACTAACTGCATTTCACCTACTATAAACCTCAGATGGGAAAATTTAGGACTGAAAATTAGACTATAGGATTTTTTCCTCTTTTTTAAAAAAATTTTTTTTAATGTTTTATTTATTTGAGAGAGAGAGAGAGAGAGAGAGACAGCGTGAGCAGGGGAGGGTCAGAGAGAGGAGTCACAGACTGAAACAGGCTCCAGGCTCTGAGCTGGCAGTCAGCACAGAGCCCGACGCGGGGCTCGAACCCACGAACCGCGAGATCATGACTTGAGCCAAAGTCAAGACGCTTAACTGACTGAGCCACCCAGGCGCCCCTTTTTTCCTCTTTTTAAACAGAGCTTATATATTCCATCATACTTATATTTTTTCCTCATATTTATTTTACAAAATAAGGGAAAATGTCTAAATTATCCACATGCAAACCATCTGAAATGTTGCATTTCCTTCCAGTCTTTTTGCATGTGTTGCTTCAGTTGTTTCCCCTTTTTATGCAGAGGTGATGAAACTGGAAGAACAACTTTGTATATTACTTTTTTAGCCTATTGTATTTCTCATGTTACTACAAACTCCTTAAATATTTTATATGTGCTTCCCATCATTCCACTGAATGAATATTCTATAGTAATTCTTCATTGATGGACATGTATGTAGATTCTAATTTGTCACTAATATAAATACTGCCATATGTATATCTTTTTGAAAAGATACTTCCTTTTATGAACTGACTGCACATGACTTCTGTTTATTTATCTATTGGATGGAGTCATCACATTTTTGGATAAATTTGTAACAAATTCTTTATAGGTAATCAACCCTTGCCAGTATTTGTTGCAATTTTCCACCATCCCTTCATCCCCATGCTACTAGCCTCACTATGCTTTTAATATTTAGTATTGTTTTAGCTGGGGTATTTTTGGATACATAGGTTTCTTTTTAATTTTTTTTAATGTTTTATTTATTTCTAGGAGAGAGAGAGAGACAGAGACAGCGTGAGCAGGGAGGGTCAGAGAGAGAGGGAGATACAGACTCTGAAACAGGCTCCAGGCTCTGAGCTGGCAGTCAGCACAGAGCCCGACGCGGGGCTCGAACCCACGAACCACGAGATCATGACCTAAGCGAAAGTCAGACGCTTAACCAACTAACCCACCCAGGCGCCCCTGGATACATAGGATTTTAGATATTTAATGTAGTCAAATATATTGACCTTATTCTTTGTGATTTCTTCTAACACTTTTATCCTGGGAAAGTCCTAACTTTCCACAGGAGATGGTTATAAATATTTACTTATATCTTCTAATGTATTTTAAATTTTTGACACATGACTCTTAAATCCTTTGGGGGAATTTATTTTTGTATACAATGTGAGGAAAAGAGTCAAAGAGATTCCTTGCCTCCCTCATGTACCCAAACCTAAACAATTGTCCCTGGAAACATTAGAATTCCCATCAATAAAAAAGTATTAGGTAATTGATTCATTAATTCTTTATCATATTTATATATGTATATATGTGTGTGTATATGCATATATACATACACATAATGTAAGGGTTATTTCTGGACCACCTAATCTGCTCTACTGATAATTCTATTCTTTTACTAACGCTATATTATATTAATTATAATCCTCTCCTATCAGGCAGGGAAAGTATTCTCCCATTATCCTTTCTTTCCCCAAATTTTGTTACCTATTTATTGTTTATAATACAATTTTAAATTCTTTTTTATGTTTTTTTTTTATTTATTTCTAGGGGAGAGAGAGAGACAGTGTGAGCAGGGGAGGGTCAGAGAGAGAGGGAGTCACAGACTGAAACAGGCTCCAGGCTCTGAGCTAGCAGCCAGCACAGAGCCCGACGCGGGGCTCAAACCCACGAACCGCGAGATCATGAACTAAGCGAAAGTCGGACACTTAACCGACTAAGCCACCCAGGCGCCCCTATAATACAATTTTAGAATACTTTAAATCACATTCTCAAAAACTTTACAGTCATTTACTTTTGCCAGAATTCTGTTAAATATATAAATTAATTCATCAAGAACTAACTAACATCTTTATGATAGTCCTTTCATCTATTCAGGTTCCAAAAAGGTGAGATTACTTTTGGACTTGCATAACTTTGGCACTGGAATTAATACATAAGTCTATTTGATTATAAATGAACCATCATGTAGTGAACAGAGAAAGGAATGCTAGCCCAAGGTGTGTTTCCAGCCAGCTGTGTGAGTGTGGACCATTTCTAAGCCTGTTTCCACACCTGTTGAATGGACACAATCTCCAGTCGGCTTGTTTCACAAGGTCAAAGGAAAGAAGAGACATGAAAGTAGAATGAAAGGCGTGTGTCCTACACAAACATGGGGGGTTATTAACACCAAAGGCAGGGTATTATTAGTACCTTTGGTGAGTAGTAGGTCAAACTACTGAAAAAAGAAAACTAGTGTTGAAATTTTGTGCTTGCCTTTTCCCAGAATAAAGAACCGCACAGTCATGTTGACAAAGATCCAGGAGAATCCCAAGAACTGCACAAGATTATACATGAACAGGTATCCTTTCTTCAAGCTTGTAAGAGCTGAAAAGCAAAACAAGACAGAAAACTGTTACTGTTACAAGTGGTAGGTGCAGCAGTGAGGGTGTGGGGGGCTCACCTAGATGACCTCCCCCCACTTTCCTGCTGGGTACCCTAAGCTCCCAAACAGATATCTGGCCCAGATTTGCACTAGCCTGGGCTCTTAGTCCCACAGAGAAATGAGTGAAGTTATGAACACTGCACTCCAAGGTATGTTTTTAGCAGTTTTTCCCCTCATAGCCTTGAAGGGTAAGTACACAGACATAATAATAAGAAGTCCAAGGAGAAAAAAGAAAAATTACTTGTGGCAAAGAATGACTGAAGGCATTAAAGAAGGGAAATGAACCTATACTCAGCGCCTGCTCTTGCCACTTTTATATCTCTTTCCTGTAATTTTTTTAAGGCCTGCAGGTCAAACTAAATCAAAGAAATAGGAACATAATGAAAAAAAGAATTCTGATATTTGATCATATATTCATTCAACCAAGCATTAATTGAACACCTACAACATACAAGGTACTCAGAGGCACTACTGGGATTCAAAGATGTTAAGACTTGATGTTGCTCTCAAAGAACTTACAATCTGAAAACTGTAATACAAAATAGAGAATGAGAGGTAATGTCTTGTGACAATTTCAAGGTGAGAAAATGACATTAGGCTAGGGAAGTCAGAATCAGTCAAGTCTGCATAGAAAAGATGATGCCTACTCTGGGTTTTGAAAGATGAGTAGAGTGAGGACATAAAGAAGGAAAATTACAGACTGAGATGCAGGAGGATAAGAAACGTTAATTTCATCTGTAGCCTAAGGCTCATGAAGACATAGCCAATTACGGAGTTAGGGAAGGAGTAAGGAGTTTAGAGTCACAGTTGAGTCAAAGGAGTAGGACAAAGGAAGCAAGATGGTTCTCAAGAGAAGAGCTACAGAGTTCAAATCTTCCTGCTACATTTTTATTCCTAGGCTACAGATATTCAGCATATAACCCTCATCTGCTGCTCAAATAATCACGCAATCAAACGCAGCCTACTTCTGAGGAGCCAAAAGAGTCAGACTTTTCACAAGATTTAACTAAACTTTTTTCTTAAAAACTACAAAAATGTATTATGTGTCCCCATCCTAAAGAACTTGCTTCATCAGGGAGCACCCAGGTGACTCAGTTGGTTTTTAACACACGTGCATAGCCCCACCTCTATCATTAGTTAACTGGTAACTCCCACAGCAGCGGTGGGCAACTTACTTTCAGGGGAGCCTTGGCTTTCGATTCTTAGTTTATTTAGGCGTTCTTCTTCCTAGAATTTGGACAGAAGATTTCCAAGAACACAGGTTAGGATTCCTAGATACTTGCAAAAGTCCACATGCTGGATAAGTGATCGGACTCCCTCAAAGCCACTTCTTTCAATTGTGTTCATGCTTCACTGGGGCACACATCCTAGCTCATGGTGCCAAACAGCCTGACTCCTAATGGGTACCACTAGCATCACAGAATGCTCTTCCATTGCTCACAGAATTAAACCAATCAGCTGTCTTCCAAATTACAGAGTGGATAGTCTTAGAATCCTGGACCTGGAAAAGACACCCAGAAGATGTGTCATGGTCGTAGGAACTAAACAGAATTTTACGGCAGGAAACAGCAGTCTTGGTTGGGTTTTGTTTTGGGTGGGGTTTTTTTTTTTTTTTTTTTTTTTTGAGACTTCCAGATTTGTAGTATAATTTCTCCAGAACCTAAACACATGTCTCCAACATCAGTAAGAACTCACATCAATACATAGATAGATACATACAGAAATATTTACAGATATAGGTAGTATTTTGCATGCACGCATACAGTGGCTCATTCTGTCACCTGAAGAGAGTCTAGAAGCAATATCTGGAGCCCAGATCTTGGTTTCCACTATTATTCTCCAATTAAAAAACAAAAACAAAAACAGAGCTCCTTGAAGAATGGTTGACTCTAGGGCTAGAGCAGGGAATATACAAGATAAGCCTGGAGCAATTTATAGTGCCAGAAATTAAGAATGTCAAAAAAGCACACCACAATGATGGAGCTTTGTCAAAGGGACACAAGAGTCATCTGAAAGAACTTCCAATGGCCAAAGCTGGAACAGCACAAACAACAAAATAAATAACACAGTACTAGATTATAACCCAAACTATAAAATAAATATTCATCGGTACATACTGATAATTTGATATAAACAAATTACTGAATAAATAAATGGAAAAGAAGAGACAAATCTCCCATATGGAAGAATTCCAAATAAAGTACATAGATCCTCTACCCTAAGGATGGGAAGCATTACCCCTCACTCCTTAGGCATGGGCTATGCACAGTGACTTCCATCCAAAAAGTACACAGTAGGGGCGCCTGGGTGGTTCAGTCAGTTAAGTGTCCGACTTCAGCTCAGGTCATGATCTTGCGGTCTGTGGGTTTGAGCCCTGCTGCTCAGAGCAGGAAGCCTGCTTCAGATTCTATGTCTCCCTCTCTCTCTGCCCCTCCCCTGCTCATGCTCATCTGTCTCTCTCTCTCCAAAATAAAATAAACATTGAAAAAAATTTTTTTAATTTAAAGTACACAGTAAAGAAAGGTGGAGGAGTAACATTACAGTGGAGAAGTAACATTACAGTGGAGAAACCTGACAAACTTTACCTCAGCCAGATGATCAAGATCAATATCAACAGTGATAAGTCATGCTGATAGTATGTACCCTTGATATGACACAGTAAGAATGAAATCTCTGTGGTCTTCTTCCCCAAAAACCCATCGCCCTATCTAATCATGAGAAGGTCAATTGAGAGACAAATTACAAAATACATTACCAGTACCTCTATAAAACCACGTTTCCAAGTCTTTAACTGAATTTGTAACTCTAACTGAATTTGTCTTTATCTATCAGACCCAAATAGGTATCTGAGATAGCCCAAATAACTTGTGTTCTTTATGATTGGTCTAGATCCCTACTAGGATTGAGGTCCTTACTGACCTTGGCTCTGAGCTCCATTTCTGCATCAGATTCGTCTAGCCAGCGATCAAAGTCGGGGGCCAAAAACAGTGGGCGCTTCTCCTGCTTGGTAAGTCTCTCCCACCAATGACTCACCTTCTTCTGTACTGTAACGTTTACCTGCCTCTGAGTCAGTTTGTAAACCGGCTGGAAGAGAAAGCAAGAATGTAAGAGTGCCCTCGCCTTCCCATCCCTGACTCCTCCTGTGACAAGCCAGTGTGGCTACCCAGAGGAGCTGCACAGTATATGCTCACTCCCCTTCCCCTTCCGTCCCTACAAGCCAAGCTGTGATGCAAGGAGAACATCTGGACCAAGGGCTGGGAGAGCAAAAAACTGCTAAGAATAGCACTGTGTTTCTCGGATTCCTCCAGCAAATGGCTTCGGAGGAAATCAAGGTGAGAAAGGCATATAGTTCCGGTTTTCCTGGAGGAAACCAGATGAACCTCCTGCCAGACCTTGATCGTGCAAGGCATGACTTCCAAACACTCTCGCAGTGCATCCTCACCGTCCACATTTCTCTCCCATGAAGATGCTGAATTCAAGTGGTCAACAATCCGTGGCATAGTGAACCTTGCTTTTTGTAAAGGTCTATTCAACACTAGAACTTAGTGTATAATGACAACTCTATCACAAGGGGCCGCCAAGGGTACCTTCCCAATGAAACTCAAATTCTCAGAGGCTGTTCCAGTTCATTATTCCTCCACATAGTCTCTTCCTTCCTTGCCTTCAAGGCAAAACCTATGACAGGTTCTCTATGCCTTAAACTACTGCTGGCTATTAAAACAGCCAAAACAATGGACCCCTCCTGCAGAGAGAGACCAATATGCCCAGGCCCCCAGAGATAAGAGAGTAATTCCAGAAACTGAAATATACCCTCTGTTAGATTCTCTCTTCCTGTTCAGAAAAGCTTCCTCAAGCTGAGAAAGGAAACTTGAATTATACTTCCAGCATTCTTTTTGAAGGTCAGCTGTCTCCACCTTTTCTGATTTCTACTGCCCCTGTGGCAAAGTCACTTGAAAGTAAGGCCCTGGCGTGGGCTTTACCTAGCTTACGTAACTCTGCTCCCTGTGAGCGCCATGCTCTTCTGTGTTCACTAAAAACCACAGAACATCAGAGCTGGAAAGGACCCTATAGATTACTTAGTCCAACCTTTCATTTAACACATGAGGAAGTTGTAACTCAAAGAAGCGAGGAGACTTGTTTGCACTGCTAATTCACCTCAGGTTCTGACTTTCCCACTCCTTTGCAGCTAAAATCTGGGCTCAGTTCTCAATAAAAGAACCATATTCTCCTTTGGCTTTCACCTTAATTTCCCCCACAACCCCTGCCTTCATATTTTACTAAACTACTAGTATTTATTTCCTAAAATGGAAAGAGAAGTGAGAAAAGGGAGAACATACCTCTGGTTTTACAGGGTCTAAGAACTCCAGGTGAAATTCATAGACATTGTCTCCTTTGGCACCGTGTCCCTGAGCTAAAAAGAAAGAAATACAGGTTATAATGTGAACAGGCAGAGCAAGGCCATCCAAAAGCTTGATGCAGTTCTTTCAGAAGCATACAAATAGTAATGGGTCCTGCCAAAACAAGTGGGGGCCTGTGAGCACATCTTCCAATGTGGCCTTGATAATACCCGGTACATATAAGAGGCAGAAAAAGGAATACAGAAAGCAAAGCCAAAGGTATCACACAGATGTAAATTTAACTTTCACATTTACTTTGGTACTGAATCCTGAGCAGAGAAATATCAGGTGGGCATATTCTCTTGACTGCGGTTAAGGAGAGTTGCAGAGAATGTGGTAATGCTGGACTGTCTCAAAGAAAGCTCTGAATCTAACATCTCCCCACCAAGGATAGAAAACTGAGAAGCTCGTTTCTCCTTTAGCACCTCCCAAAAGGAGTGAAAAAGAGAAATATAATTTCCTCAGCTCATTCCTAAGAGAGGATAAATGGATCCGGGATGAAAGTCCCAGGGTTACACCATCTCTGTGCCTTGACATGTCAGGCTCCTCTCCCCAAATCAAACAGGTGCCATGCAGAGGTGCCAATGACTGCTGGACATCCCTTCCCCTCTAATTCTCTGACTTGTCTATCATTTGATTCCCTCCTGGATTCTCTTTCCTCATCTGGCCATAGGTGGTATAATTTGCCTAATATCTGCTACAGGTGGCTACTGTTCTCTAAGACCATAAATTCCTTACAGTTGAGCAGTCCATAATCTCCAACTGGCAAGATACGCTTTCATCACTTAACTTCCTCCAAACGTGTAACACCCCCAAAACTCTGAGCTGCTACCACAAGTGCTCTCCTCTTAAAAAGCAGATACAGAAGCCAGGCTGTGCTTTCATGCAAGTATATTAAAGTGGATGGAGTCTCAAGTAAAGCACAAAGTCGTCAATATCCCATAACCCCAGCCACTTACTAATGCCATTCCAAGGAACTAGAACAAAAAGAGAGCAGGGAGAATCCCAATCCACTGGGTGACAATGAATCTGGACCTACCCTCTCAGGCCCAGCAGCAAATCTGCTGACACACTGATGAGAAAGGAGACAGAGGCAGGTTCACAGAATCAAAGACAGTCAGAGCTGCAAAGGCTTTAGGTATCGTCTAGAATGCCATGTTTCTTAAACCGGCCTCTGACTGTACCTTCAGGGAGCCGCAAAATCGCATTCAGAAAATTTCTATTTTTTGTTTTGATTATAATCCTTTTTAAAAAAGCATATTCTGGATCACCTAGATGGCTACATTATAATCAAGTATTGACACATGAGTTTAGCAGCTGTGTTTGTAGCCATGTTTACAGCTGCAATGAAATTAAGTATCACTTAAAGTGACCATTTTTAATTCTGAACATGTTTTCTCAAACCAGGGTCTGTGGCCCTGGAGGATGCTTAGGACATATTCTCAGGTGTCCATATCTCCTAAAGCTTGAGAAACAGATTATAACCAAATGTCTTCATTTTCTAGGTCTATAGAAGTCAGTAAGTTGTTCAAGGTGATAGCAGGATTAGAACTAGAAGACAGATCTCTGGATTTCCAGCTTGGGATTCTTTCTTGCTCTATCTACTGCGTCTCCAAGAGGAAAGCAGGACTTAAATATGTTCTTTGACTTTTCTACTCATGTATTTCAAAACAATCTAGTTTATCCCAAGAACAGCAGAGAGGTGAGCATCAATAGAAAGTGAATAAAACAAACAGACAAAAAGAAACCACCACCATGCCTCTGTAGCGGTGTAGAAAGCGGGGAGCATTTGCCCGGATACTGACCTTTGAAATGAAGCACATTTTCAGTGATGCTGATGGCAGGATTCTGTGAAAAGAGACCAAGGATGCAAGAAGGGCATTTTAATAGGAGAAAAATGAAATTAAAACCGGGCTTACTTCCCGCCATCCTTCCCCCTTAGGGACTTGGCCTCCTACCTATTGCCTCCCCCAGAAAATACATACAGTTGCTGACTGACAGCTCTGTACAGGGTTTCTCCGTGCCTATCTGTACCCATGTGAGATGGCAGGCTGCTGCAAGAAGAGCCCTAAACTGTTCTTACTGTGCAGAACTATCAGATACTGAGTCAGTTTGTTCTGATAATGGCAAATGGCACAAGGTGCTATGCGAGTTATTTTCTGGGAATACACAGATCTCCAAGACTCAGTCCCTGAGCTATGAAGGCAGAGAATCTAGTGGAACAGATGAGTCATTTCCTGTGAGAAGGTACCAAATAGTATCAAATAACATATACTCAAAACCAAGAGAGTAGTAAAAAGCAGTAAATGTAATGGGCACTCACAAGAGAACAAATTCAAGAACCGGATGGCTGGGGCAAGTTTTACCAAAAGTGGGGCCTGTATTGCAACAAGAAGAGTAAATTAATTCCAACAGGCAGGAAGAAGGGCTGACAGTTACAGGAGACTGGTTCAAAGTGAAACATGCAGTGCCCTCACCTCAGGCACCTCATGCTCCTAACCCCTATCCAAACCAACACTAGAAAAGATTGCAATTCTCCAAGTTGTTCACTTACTCCCAGAAGTTGATACATGCCTTTAACTACATAACTTAATGTGAAACTCTTTTTTCAATGGATAAGAAACTACTCACCTCCTACCTCCCAGCTCAAAATTAATAAGCAGGAAGCAGCATGTTTCCAGGGCCATAATGAATTTATTGATTTCTCTCCTGTAGGCTCAGCTCTCTGTGCTGAGAGCTCCATCACACATTGAAGGAAACCAACAACAGAGAGAAGGTTGGGAGGGGATATGCTAATGGGGAGTGGGAGCCTGCAGGCTCTATTAACAGCCAAGAGTGTTAGGAAAAGGGAAAGAATAGGTGGGTGGGGGTGAGTGACTGAGCCAGGCTTTATGTTCAGAACCTCCCCAGTGGGAGTACAGTAGACTTCAGGCTGAGATGCTCACCTGGAAGAGCTAAAAATCTAGATGATCTTCTCTTTGGCAGGAAGAGGCAGTTAGGAAACCTCAGTAAAAGAAGCTACACTTCCAAGGACATGGCCCTCAGTAAAGGAAACAGGGTTTTGATATAAATATTCTCATTAAAGCTAAAGTTCCAGAATGTCTTGGAGGTAAATTTCCCACCCAGGTCACTTCTTGCCCAAATTGGTGTGTTTCCCAAACTCCAAACCACTTAGAAGGAAAAAGGAATGAAACTGAATCAGCAGTCTGCATAGGAGCACATGTACCCCAATGTTCATAGCAGCACTCTCCACAATAGCTAAAACATGGAAAGAGCCTAAGTGTCCATCAACAAATGAATGGATCAAGAAGATGTGGTTTATCTATACCATGGAATACCACATGGCAATGAGAAACAATGAAATCTGGCCATGTGTAGCAACATGGATGGACCTTGAGGGTGTTATGCTGAGCGAAATAAGTCAGGCAGAGAAGGACAAATATCATATGTTTGCACTTATAGGAGAATTAGGAGGAACTTAACAGAGGACCAAGGGGGAGAAGAAGGGCGGAAATGGTGGGGTAAAGGGAGAGAGGCAAACCATGAGAGACTCTTGAATGCTGACAAAAACTGAGGACTGATGGATGTGGGGGGAGGAGGGATGGGCATGGAGGAGGACACTTGTGGGGATGAGCACTGAGTGTTATGTGGAAACTAATTTGACAATAAACTATTTGTAAAAAAAATAAAAAATAAAAAAAATAAAGAATAATAACAGCAAAAAATAAAAAAATAAAATCACACTTTCCTCACTCAAAAAAAAAAAAACAAAACAAATTGAATCAGCAGTCAAAGAACTACTAACAAATCAAAAGTCCAGGGCCAGATGGCTTCACAGGTAAATACCAAATATTTAAAGAAGAGTTAATACCTATCTTTCTGAAACTATTCCAAAAACTTGAAGAGGAGGAACACTTCTGAACCTATTCTATGAGGCCAGCATTACCCTGATACCAAAACCAAAGAGATTACCAAAAAAAACAAAAAATTACAGACCAATATCTCTAATAAACACAGAACCAAAAATCTTCAACAAAATATTAGCAAACTGAAATCAACAGTACATTAAAAAGATCATACGCCATGATCAAGTGAGATTTATTCCAGGGATGCAAAGATGTTTCAATATACTAAAATCAATCAACATGATACATCACATTAATAGAACGAAGGACAAAAAGCACATGATCATCTCAATAGATTAAAAAAAGCATCTGACAAAATCCAACATCAAATGGTAAATACAATGATGTAATTTATCATTATTTATGAAAAAAACCTCTCAACAAAGTGTGTGTAGAGAGAATATACCTCAACATAATAAAGGCCATATAAGACAAACTCATAGCTAACATCAAACTCAATGATGAAAAGCTTTCAGCTTTTCTCCAAGATCACAAAGACAAGGACACCCACTCTACCCACTTTTATCTAGTGGGTAGAAACCAGGCAAATAAATAAATAAATGGCATCCAAACTGGTAAAAAAAAAAAAAAAAAAGGAAGTAAAACTGTCCCTATTTGCAGATGACATGAAACTAATAAATACAGAAAATTCTAAAGACTCTACCAAAAAACTACTAGGATTAATAAATGAATTCCATGAAGTTGCAGGATATACAATCAGTATAAAGAAATCTGCTCTATTTCTATAAACTAGTAATGGACTATCAGAAAGGGAAACTAAGAAAACAACTTCATTTACAATTGTGCCAAAAAGAACAAAATACCTAGGAATACATTTAACCAAGGAGGTAAAAGACCTGGATTCTGAAAACTGTAAGACACAGATAAAAGCTACATGCAAAAGAATGAAGTTGGACCACTTTCTTACACCATATACAAAAATAAATTCAAAATGGATTGAAGATTCAAATGTAAGACCTGAAACAATAAAACTTCTAAAAGAAAACATAGGCAGTAAACCCCTGTCTCTTCAGGCAAGAACGACAAAGCAAAAACAAATAGGGACTGCAACTCACTAGAAAGCATTTGCACAGTGAAGGAAACCATTAACAAAACAAAAACACAACTTACTGAATGGGAGGAGGCATTTGTAAGTGATATATCCCATAAGGGATTGATAATCCAAAATACATCAAGAACTCCTATACAACTCAACATAGAAACAAAATCCAATTTAAAAAATGGGCCCAGGATATGAATAGGTATTTTTCCAAAGAAGACATACAGATGGCCAACAGACACATGAAAAGATGCTAAACATTTCTGATCAGGGAAATGCAAATCAAAACTACAATGAGATATCACCTCACACCTGTCAGAATGGCTATTATCCGAAAGAAAAAAAACCCAGCTTGGTGAGGATGTGGAAAAAAGGGAGTCCTCATGTACTGTTGGTGGGAATGTAAATTGGTGCAGCCACTATGGAAAACAGTATGGAGTTTCCTCAAAAAATTAAAATAGAACTACCATACAATCCAGCAACTCTCCTTCTGGATATTTATCCAAAGAAAATGAAAATACTTTGCTAAAATTTAAGATTCTTTTAAATGTTTATTTATTTTGAGGGGGGAGGGGCAGAGAGGCAGAGAGAGAGAGAGAGAGAGAGAGAGAGAGAGAGAGAATCCCAAGCAGTCTCTGCACTGTCCAGTGCAGAGCCTCATGTGGGGCTCAGTTCTACAAACCATGAGATCATGACCTGAGCTAAAATCAAGAGTCGGACACTCACCCAACGGAGCCCCTGTCCATTACAATTTCTTTTAAAAGGAATATAAATTTCCTGCCAACCTCTACTTTGATTGCGTCTCTCAAGCTCTGAATGTATTATTTTCATTATCATTCAGTCTAACATATTTTCTAATATTCATTATTGCTTCTTTCTTGATACATGGGTTACTAAGAAGTATTTAATTTCCAAAATACATGAGATTTTCCAGTCACCTTATTATCCATTTCTACTCAACTGCATTGTGATCAGAGGGCATTCTCTGATTTGAATCCTTTCAAATTTGTGGAGACTTGCATTAGGAAGCAGTATACAGGGGCGCCTGGGTGGCTTAGTCGGTTAAGCGTCCGACTTTCGCTTCGGTCATGATCTCGCGGTTCGTGGGTTCGAGCCCCGCGTCAGGCTCTGTGCTGACTGCCAGCTCAGAGCCTGGAGCCTGTTTCAGTCTGTGACTCCCTCTCTCTCTGACCCTCCCCTGCTCACGCTGTCTCTCTCTCTCTCCTAGAAATAAATAAACATTAAAAAAAAAAAAAAAGGAAGCAGTATACAGTCATACTGTGTAAACGTTCTGAGTGAACTTGAATGTATATTCTGGAATTGTTAGATACAGTGTTCGACATCTGTCTACTAGGTTTACTGTTAACTGTTTGTTCACATAATCTGTATCTTTACTGAATTTAACTTGTTATTCTATCAATTACTGAGAAATCATACTACTGTAAACTTATCTATTTCTCCTTGTACTTCTGTTACTTTACATATCACTGAGGCCATGTTAGTTACATATAAGTTATGTACATATAATACTGTTTTACCTTCTTGGTGAACTGAAACTTCTATCATTATGAACTGATCATTCAATCTCTAAAAATACATTTTTGTCTAAAATTATTATCTGATATCAGCATAGCTGTACCACAGGGATCTGCATTTGCCAAGGGGCTCACTAGTTGAGACCACTTTCAACTAAATTCATGACTTGAGGAGTTTTAGATCTCCAAAACTGTACATTATTTGAGCTACATAACTTTTTAAAAGTCAGCTAATGATTTTAACTCTTCAAGGACCTTTTCCTCTACTTTCCGCAGTGGTAAGGCATGGGATGGATTTACTTCTAGGTCATCCTTACCCTAAGAGTACAGTCCTCTGAAGTAGTTTAGGCAAAGAAGGGCTTCCTGTTAAATATTACATCTTTGATGGGTTTTGATCTTATTCTGTCCCTGCACTCTGTCAGGCTATCAAAGCCAAAGTTCAAGTAAAGTTCAGCAAACGTTCTCAGAGCAAAAGCAGTTTCTATATTCAGCTTTATCAGAATTCCCGCTTTAAATTCTAACTTGTTCACTCTTTGATGATTTTAAGAGTTTCACTGAACATTTTTAGTTGTTTTTAGGATCCACACAACCTAGCCCATCTTTTACTAGAGAAAAACTGTACTTTTGCTTATGAAAAGAGGAGTGGTTAGGGAAAACGGTAAAAGGTGACTGAAATTAGATGGACCTGAGTTCAAATCCTAGTTACATCACTTTTATTTCTATCATTCACTTTCAAATCCACAACTATTTTTTAAGTGTATTTAGAGAGAGCCCATGTGTGCGTGCGCGTGCGCGCGCGCACACACACACACACACACACGTGAGTGGGGGTGGGGCAGAGATAAAGGAAGACCGAGGATCTGAAGGGGGCTTCACGCTGACAGCACAGAGCCCAACACAGGGCTTGAACTCAAGAACCACGAGATTATGACCTGAGCCAATTCAAGAATCATATGCTTAACTGATTGAGCCACCCAGGCACCCCACAACCATCATTATTTTTAAAACAACAGTAACACCTCTTGTTTTACAAAACTGTTCTAAAAATTGAATATAATAACATTCAGAGTCTGGTAACTAGTAAGCATTAATATTCTGGTTGCTTTTCTTCCTCTGGCTACAGAGACCTTCTAAGCCTCCTTATCTGTTGAATACTATTCATCTTTCAAAGTTCAGGCCAAATATTAATTCCTCTTCTCTCCACCTCACCTCCAACATTAATAGTTTCCTTACTATTTTGTCTTCATCTTCATTATAACAATTATCACACGGTTCTACAGTTACTGTTTATTGGTATGTGGGGCCCTCCAGACTTGAGTTCCTTGATGACAGGGGCTGTATCTTATTCATCTCTGAATTCCCACGATCTCAACAACTAGTTAGTGAACTGAAATTAAATCAATGCATCCCATTTTCATAATTTCTGACAGAGCTACAGAGTTCAGGGAACTCTGAACATATGGTATCTGCTACCTAAGCCTTTAGACTCTTAGATCCCATTTAAACCATTAGTATTTCGTGTTGCACATGTGTGTGATTAACAGATGCACAAAAAAGTTAGATAGCAACCATGAGGTTGCTATCTTTAAAAGGGACTATTTCCAGAATCAGCCCTTGGCTGGCATCTGGGAACCTGGCTTTCCTCCATCCCCTAACAGCTGGTTCACTGTGCCTAGACTGTGCCTACAACGTGATTAATGGCGAACACCAGCTTTCCTTCTAGGAGTCTAGAATTTTGGTACATGGGTACTACATCTCTAATGGGCTTCCATGGGCAGAAACATTACATATAAGTCCCTGCATTTTTCATTACTGGAAAAAAGAGCAACTCAAGTATATAACCTCACAGGAAGGAGGAGGATGAGGAGCCCGGTGTGTGGATATCTCCACACTCCACCTGTGTTTTTATCCTTTGCTGGTCATATATCCTTTCACTGTAATAAACCTTAGCCAGGAGTACAACCATATGCTGAATCCCATGAATCCTTCTAAGTGAATTAGCAAACATAGAGGTGGGTGTTGGGCATCTGTGCCAAAAAAAGTGTCTCAACCCAATGTTTTATTTTGGAAATTTTTAAATTCACTTTAAAAAGTGAGAAAAAAGAGTGCAGTGATTACTCGTATGCCATTCATCAACTGATTGTATATTGTATTTAATCACACATGCTTTTTATACCACACGATTTTTCTGAATCATCTCACAAGGAGTTGCTGACATCATGACACTTCACCCCTAAAAGGAATGATGTTCTCTTACATACTTACCACAATTTTCTCACACCTAAGAACAAAAATTCTAGATCATCTAACAAACAGTTTATATTGAAACAACTGTCTGGGGAAAAAAATGTTTACATGTTTCAGTTCTCTACTGTAATGCAAAACTTGGTGGCTTAAAACAAAACTATGCAGGTTCAGATGGACGGCAATGCTCCCCGGGATGCTGGCTAGGGCTACAGAATACTGGGCCAAACATCCACTCACATGGCTGAGAGCTGATGTTGCTTATCGTCTGGGAGTTCAGCTAGGGCTGCTGACCAGAGTACCTGTGTGCGTGACCTCTCTCTGTGATCTGGGTTTCTCACAGTAGGGCTGCTAAGTTCTGGGAGGGAATGTCTCAATAGCAAGTATTCTGAGAGAGAGGAAGCATAAGCTGGCAGTTCTCTTAAAAAGTTAGGCCTGCATGTGTAGCAACATGGATGGACCTTGAGGGTGTTATGCTGAGCGAAATAAGTCAGGCAGAGAAGGACAAATTTCATATGTTTACACGTATTGGAGGATTAGGAGGAACTTAACGGAGGGCCATGGGTGAGAAGAAGGGGGGAAATGGTGGGGGAAAGGGAGAGAGGCAAATCATGAGAGACTCTTGAATGATGAGAACAAACTGAGGACTGATGGGTGTCGTGGGGAGAGAGGAGATGGGCATGGAGGAGGGCACTTGTGGGGATGAGTACTGGGTGTTATATGGAAACCAACTTGATAAACTATTTGTAAAAAAAAAAAAAAAAAGTTAGGCCTGGAACTGACCACAGCATCACTCTGCAGCATTCTACTAGTTAAGCTGCCAGAGGACCTGTCCAGATTCAAAGGAAGACAAAATAGAGTCCACTTCTCAATTGAGCTCTTGATGTGGCTACCTTTAAACCACTACTACATTTATGCTTAAAAAAAAAAAAAAAAAACCCAATCCAGAACCAAAGTTCATACATCCCATTTGACTGTTTAATGTCTATCTTAACCTCATCCAGACTTCTACTTTTATTATTTTTAATCCATGCCAGTTGTCTTAGAAAATATGTCCTGGATTTGTACATTCCTTCATATTAATCATTTTTGACAAGAATACTCCATAGGTGATATGGATACTTCTTTTATTTTTCTTTTTTTTTTTTTCTTTTTGATATGGACACTTCTTAAGGCATCATAGGAGGAGGCCGATACTGTCATATGGATGATACTTAGTTTGATCATTTGATTAAGCAACGGGGACTGCCAGAACCCTCCACTGTAAAGGTACTTTTTCTTTTGCAATTTGTGAGTGATCTAACAGTGTCATCTCCTAGTCTCTAACTCTTTCCTCTCATGGAGCTGTCACCCGCTGTTAATCCTTGCCTGATTTGGAGGCTCCACAATGATTTTCTAATTCAGTCATTCCTTCATTTTTTTTTTTTAAGCTGGGATTGTTCTGTAAGGAAGAAAAAGTTTTCCCTTTCTCCCTTCCCTCTTGTATTTTATTTTATTTTTTTAATGTTTTATTTATTTTTGAGAGAGAGAGAGAGAGAGAGAGCGTGAGCAGGGGAGGGTCACCCGCTGTTAATCCTTGCCTGATTTGGAGGCTCCACAATGATTTTCTAATTCAGTCATTCCTTCATTTTTTTTTTTTAAGCTGGGATTGTTCTGTAAGGAAGAAAAAGTTTTCCCTTTCTCCCTTCCCTCTTGTATTTTATTTTATTTTTTTAATGTTTTATTTATTTTTGAGAGAGAGAGAGAGAGAGAGAGCGTGAGCAGGGGAGGGTCAGAGAGAGAGGGAGTCACAGCTGAAACAGGCTCCAGGCTCTGAGCTGGCAGTCAGCACAGAGCCTGACGCGGGGCTCGAACCCACGAACCATGAGATCATGACCAAGCGAAAGTCGGACGCTTAACCGACTAAGCCACCCAGGCGCCCCCTTCCCTCTTATATTTTAAATTGAAATTTTTACTGAGATCATTGTAAATCTACATGCGGTTATAAGAAATAACACCAAGAGATCCCTTGTATTCTTTGCCCAGATTCTCTCAATGATATTTTACATAATTACAATATAATATCACAATCAGGATATTGACATTGATACAATTCACTCTTATTCATAGTTTCCCAGTCTAACTTGTATTCATTTGTATGTATGTGTGTGAGTTCTATACAATTTTATTACAAGTATAGGGTCTTCTATCCATCACAGTAAGATACTGAACAGTTCCAAATCCCTGGTGCTTAACCGCCCCACTTCCTGCCAGCACCCCCCCCCCCCAGCTCCATCTCCATTTCCTTTTGACTATCCCTAGGAACTGATGGCTCGCCTTTTGTACTCCTCTCTGCCAAAATCTACTACTATTCTTATTCTTTTTGATGTTCGAATTATCACAAAATTGTCCAGTGGAAATCCCTTCAAACCAGCTCCTATGTTATTCTGACATAACCTTGTAGCCTTTGAGGATGCACAAACTTGGAACAATCAGCCCATTTCTTCAAGGAGCCTTAGTTCATTTAGTGGAGAACGATAATTTAGAAAACAGGATCTGGCACACTGAAGTATATTCAGTGCTCATTTTTAATATCTAGCTATGAATTTTTAAAGTCACATTGTCATATTTTAAATTTACAATTAAAATTTACTATTATAGAGCTTCTCATCTTCTGTCACTCAGTATTTTTATCTTTTCTTACTGTGAAAATCTTGGTTCCTAATAGCATTAACCTATTTACTTATTTGTGTGATCTAAAAGTTTCTGAATTATATCAATACTTTTACTTACAATAAACCTGAGTAAAGCATAATAACATTTATTTGTAGTTCTTTTTGTTCTCTGAAGGTATTTTTTTTTGTTTTATTTATTTCTGAGGCAGAGAGCGTGAGCAGGAGAGGGTCAGAGAGAGAGGGAGACACAGAATCTGAAACAGGCTCCAGGTTCTGAGCTGGCTGTCAGCACATAGCCCGACATGGGGCTCGAACCCACGCACCATGAGATCATGACCTGAGCTGAAGTCGGATGCTTAACCCACTGAGCCACCCAGGCGCCCCATCTCTGAAGGTATTCTACTAAAGAACCAGAATACTGTGTTCAGTCATTACTTGTATTAACTTGCTGATCTGGACGGCTATGGTATCAACTTGAAAGATAGTTAAGTTCTTTTTATTCTATTTGTATTGAGTTTCAAGATTTGCCACTGTATTCTTTTTTATTGAGTATTATTTTTGAATATGTAAGATGTTCACATCATTCAAAAATCAAACTTTGTAGAAATGTATCTACCTTAAAGCTATCTCCCTCTACCACATTCCTGCTCACTACCTATTCATAACCATTTCAGTAGTTTCTGGTTTATCTTTCCTCTGTATGTATGCATACATGTCTTCCACAAAATACGTAAATATACCCAGATATTCTTGTATCATTTTTGTTCTACAGTAAAGGTAGATATAATATACATTCTCACATACTTTGCTTTTTTCACCTAACTCAATCCACACCAGTTCATAGAGACCTCACTTGTTTTTATAGCTGCATTATATTCAGTTGGGTGTACATACCAGTACACGTCCCCTTCAATCCCCGTTTTTGGAATCCAAATTCTACTTACATTTAAAAACGCAGCTCAAGGCCTACAGCTTTTAGAAAGAAAGCTTGCTCTCTTCTCTGAACTCCAAAATACTGTACCTGACTGATGCTTCTCTGACCCATCCCCTTCCCAATCCAAGAAAAAATTTCTTTTTAATTTTTTTCAAGAGTCTCTCATGTTTTATTGATTCCTATGAGAGAGAGCTCAGAGGTCCATCCATGTTGCTACACATGGCCAGATTTCATTGTTTCTCATTGCCATGTAGTATTCCATGGTATAGATAAACCACATCTTCTTGTCATGGACACTTAGCTCTTTCCAGGTTTTAGCTATTGTGGAGAGTGCTGCTATGAACATTGGGGTACATGTGCTCCTATGCATCAGCATTTCTGTATCCCTTGGGTAAATTCTAGCAGTGCTATTGCTGGGTCATAGGGGAGTTCTATTGTTAGTTTCCTTAGGAACCTCCACACTGTTTTCCAGAGGGGCTGTACCAGCACAAGAGGGTGCCCGTTTCTCCACATCCTCGCCAGCATCTAGAGTTCTCTGATTGGCTCATTTTAGCCACTCTGACTGGCGTGAGGTGGTATCTCAGTGTGGTTTGATTTGTATTTCCCATGAGGAGGGATGCTGAGCATCGTTTCATGTGTCTGCCATCTGGATGTCCTCAGAAGTGTCTGTTCATATCTTCTATTTCTTCACTGGTTGTTTGTTTTTCGGGCTGAGTTCCTGATTCTGGATATCAACCCTTTATCTGATATGTCATTTGTAACTATCTTTTCCCATTCCGTTGGTTGCCTATTAATTTTCTGGGTTGTTTCCTTGGCTGTGCAGAAGCTCCGAAAAAAACTTCTTTAAAAGTTATCTATAATCATTACTTCTTCCTCACCATAAACTTACTCTTATATCTACTCTGATCTAGCCTCCATCCCTGTCACTCCACCGAAACTGTTATTATCTAGATCAATAAACTCCATGCAGGCAAATCCAATAGATATGTAATATCATCATACTCAACCTGTCAGCAGCACTGGACACAGGTGACTACACCCCACAGAAACACTCCTCTCCCCTGGCATCTAGAACATCACAGGACACTGTCTGGATTTTTACGCCTCATAGGCTACTCCTTCTTTATCTTTTGCGGTTCTTTCTCCTCTGCTCAACTTCTAAATGGCTGAATAGCTCAAGATTCAACCCTGGGCTGCTTCCTATCTCCACCAGTTTGTTTTTAAAATTTTTATTTTTTATTTATTTTTAAGAGACAGACAGAGCGTGAGCGAAGCAGGTGCAGAGAGAAGGAGACACAGAATCTGAAGCAGGCCCCAGGCTCTGAGCTATCAGCACAGAATCTAACATGGGGCTTAAACCCATGAACCATGAGCCAAAGTGGGGCAGTTAACTGAGCCACCCAGGTTTTTAATATGATTTTTAATGGTGACCCTCCACCAGTTTTTAATATCTATCAGTTTTCTGTCATAAATTGGCATCTTAACAGGCCAAATTAAACCCTCAATATTTTATATGGCCTGCAGAAATTGTTTTATTTATGTATTAATTTTTCATCTGAATTCACCACCAAGTACTTCCCACCTAGGGATTGTGCAGGAGATGTTCCCTCACCCTGTGACATTCAGTTCACATAATTTTGCATGGCTTCTTCACATTTAGGTCTCTGCTCATATGACACTTCCTTAGAGACCTTCTCTGACAACCCGATCTGAGGCGGTTCACATGATACTTTCTCATATTTGTATTGTCTGGCTTTCTCCATAACATTCACTATTACCTCAAACTATTCGATGAGTTTGTTTACTTTTATTATCACTCTTCCACCACCACCAGCCTCAGCTCATAAACTTCCTCAGAGGAGGAACCTCCATCTGCCTTGACTCATGCCCAAGTCCCAGAATCTGAGTCTGGGAGACTCCCAAGCACATGGTAGGCATTGCCATATATTTGTTGAACAACTTCAGTCAGTGTAAAACTAGGAGGTTTCTTTCATTTAAAAAAAATCTGGATTGAGGCGCCTGGGTGGCACAGTTGGATGAGCGTCTGACTTCGGCTCAGGTCAAGATCTTGCGGTTCGTGGGTTCGAGCCCCAAGTTGGGTTCTGTGCTGGCAGCTCGGAGCCTGGAGCCGGTTTCGGATTCTGGGTCTCCCTTTCCCTCTGCCCCTTCCCTGCTCGTGCTTTGTCTCTGTCTCAAAAATAAATAAACTATTAAAAAAAATTTTTTTTAATCTGGATTTCCAGCTTCTCTTCTCTTCCACGAATTAGAGAATTAGCCAACCTCAGAACTGCATTCTTGTGCAGCAATAGCTCCCTCCTTAAAATGAACCCTATGTTCTCCAATTAACCACATTCCCCACCCAGCTCACTTCACATTTACCGGAATTCACTATACTCCAGGTATCATTTAAAAAATTTTTAAGTTTATTATTTATTTTGAGAGAGAGAGAGAGAGAGAACACAAATGAGCAGGGAAGAGGCAGAGAGAGGGGAGAGTGAGAGTGAGAGAGAGAGAAGGAAAGGGAGAGAATCTCAAGCAGGCTTCGCACTGTCAGCGCAGAGCCCATTGTGGGGCCTGAACCTATGAACTGTGAGGTCATGACCTTGAGCAGAAACCAAGAGTCAGACATTTAACTGACTGTGCCACCCAGGTGCCCCTGCTGCCAGGTATTGTTTAAAGTGTTTCACATTATTAACTCACACACAGAAACATACAGAGCCCTATAAAATAGGTACTATTATAACGATTTTATAAATGGGAAACTAAGGCTTACATCGGTTATATAACTTGTCTGAAATAACAAAATCAGCAAGAGGCAAAACCAAGATTCAAATCAAGGCAAAAAGACACCCAGGCTCTTAATCGCTACACAGTATTTTGGGCATTTGAGTTGGTAACCTCTGATCTACAGTCCCTACCTGGGTGAGCTCATCCTGTCTCAGGAATTTAAATACTACAACTTATTACCTGACAACTCCAAACACTGCTATATTTCATCAATTCTGAAATGCACATTTTTTTTCACATTTATAATCTCTAAAGTCAGGATATATACTACAATTGATAGTGGCACCATACAAGTGCTTTGGCAAAGTGGCAGCCATAACATGGTTGTCACTGCCTGAACATGTGAACTTGGCTACTGTTCCAGAGGGCATGGCTACATAGGGGTAACTCAGTTTTTCGGTAAACAAACCACTTCTAGGCCATTTGAGAAAGGAGGAGGAGTCCTGTTTCTTGTCTGGAAATGTTTTGTTGACGTCTTCTGATAAGATCAAGAAGTGCCTGTATCAAAACTTATAAACAGGTCATGATGACCTGAAACAACAATGCCCATGTAAGAGCACTCTTTCAGAAATGCTGCATTTTAGTCCTTTTAATGGCAACAGGATGATACCATGTGGAAAAGCAGGGACAGTGACATGTCTGAGCTGAAAGTGATTCAGAAGAGTGAGTTCCAAAATACAAGACGGTTTAGAAATAATTTCACTAATTTATTTTGCTTAAACTTGTAAGTACATAAGAATGAACTATATATGAAGATTTATGACTTTTAAAACTCCTTTTAAAAAAGAAAATAAGCAGCTCTGACAGCTGAAACTGATCTGACATTCACAGCTAGAGCTCAAAATTGTTACAAGCTGTTCTAAAGCTCATAGCAAAGCCATTTTGCTCTCCTACATAAATAGTCTCAAAGAAAACCAACTGACCTCAAGTTTCTCTGAGACAATGATGAAATGACACAAAGTATGGTCAACTCATAATTTTGTCTGAGAACAGGTCACTCTGCCATCCACAAAATATCCAGTCTAGAATTGTCCTCACTCTCTAATAGCATCCAATCTAAAATGAATCCCTACTTCCTTAGACCTTTCCCAAACATCCAACCAAAACCCAAATCCTATAATTACTTAGTTCTAACACCCTCTTACTGAGATACCCCAAGATTTCCCAAAATGTGTTCTCCCTCACTGGAACAAGCAATAAGTCCACTTGTTAAAGCAAGATGTTTCTGATGGTCTTTGACAGAGGAGGGAGCTGTATACAGATGTCCCACGGCTGAACAATCTCACCAACAACTGGTAATGTTAGACTTTTCATCTTTCCCAATCTAATGTAAGAAATATTATCATTTTACTAACAAACACTATCTCTTTAATTTACACGTCCCTGATTATAGTTGAGATCAAACATCTTCTCAGGCTTACTAGCCTTCTTGTTTCCTTTTACTCTGAATTCCATATATTTTCTGCCCCCTTTTTAATGGGTAATATGTCTTTTCCTTATTGATCTGTAGTGATTCTTTATATATTTCCGATGTTAATCATTTGTCAGTGATATGTGCCATAGATATCTTCAAGTTTGTCTTAAGTTTGTTAATCTTTAGGGTTTATGCTTTGTGTGCCTTATTTAACACATTCTTCCCTGGCCCAATACCATACAGACAGTCTCCTATATTTTCTTTTAGTAGTTTTGCTTTATGCATTCAGGTCATTAACCCACCTGGAATTAACTTTTGTGTATGACATGAGGCAAGATCTTATTTTATCTTTGTGCTATTTATGTTTTGTTGTTGTTGTTATTGTTTTGGAGTTACTTTGGAGAGAGAGAGGCTGTGAACAGGGGAGAGGAGTAGAGGGAGACAGAGAAAATCTTAAGCAGCCTCCATGCTCAGCTCCATGGCTCATGACCTGAGCCAAAATCAAGAGTTGGATGCTGAACAGACTGACCCACCTAGGTGCCCCCCATTTTACTATCTGCTATCATCCCCAAACAATTTCCCTAACTGTTCATCCTTTCCCCTATTAATATGCACAGCCACCTCTGTTGTATGGTATGTAGGATGTCACATATGGATAACTCTGCTAATAGACTCTACCTTGTTCTATTACTCTTTGTGTTTCTCTCAGCTAAGATATAATCCCTTTCATTTGAATAGCAAACTAGAATTTACAAAGTACTTTCAAATCCATGATCCAATTCAGACTTCAAAAAAATCCTGTGAATGAGGGGTATTCACATTTTATTTGTATGAAGAAACGGAGACACATAAGGGTTAAGTGAATTATCCGTGGCCATTAGACAGTAAGTAGAAGAGCAAGAACCCAATCTCATGTCTTCAGTTACCATTCTTTCTACCAGACTATCAAGTAAGGACAACAACGGTTATCTGTCTATTAGCCCCCAAATGGAGATATGCACTTTGTCTACATATAACTAAAACAAACAAAACCTTGATAAATGAACAAATGCTTTAACAATTATAGTTGCTGGCACAGACCTGTATGTTATGCTTATCTTGAAAATAAACTCTATCGTGAAAAGGACTCTGCCCTGGCCCCCTGGACTCTAGCTAGCATCTTTGCTACTGCTTACCTCAAACACAGACATTGCTGCTGTTGAAGTCTTTACTGTGTACCATTCCTCCTCACATCAGTAGTGGTTTCTCAGCAGCCACTAGCCCTGTACCTCCAAAGACAGAATAGAGACGTGAAAACTGAACAGTTCTTTGTGTCTCAGAAAGGGGGGGAGGGGAGCTGATGTCCCCAAAACTGGAATGCAATACTAAAACTCAGTAACATATAAGCTATGAAACATGCCAGAAAGCAGGGGGCAACAGAGAGCTGTCCAAAAACCCAGCACCTAGCTTAACGAGGAGGTAAGAGCAGGAGGCATGCCACAAATGGTTTTCATTGAATAAATGAACTGCTTCATTCGAACCCTGAACCATCAGTCCACAGCCCTGCATTGAGCAATTAAGTGAGAAATTAAAAAAAAAGAGCAGCGCCTGACATTCAGAGGGCGGCCTGTCACTCACAGCTCGGCCACATTATTCTCCTTTTCAGCATAATGGCACAGAACACCAACCTCAGACAAGGTTTTTCTGAAACGCTGATGAAATGCCACAAAGGTCATTTCATAATCTTGTTTAAGCACAAACAAAAATATAGCCACTATGCCACCCACAAAATACCAGACACCCTTTCTCTCTTGGCTAAAATAAGTGACTGCTACTTCTCTACAAACTACTTTTATTCTTTTGCTAATCTCTCCTCAGTACAGATAAGATTTATTCAGATAACCAACTACAGAACTGTCCGTGTTTCTTAACAGCATCCAAATCCTAAAATCAGTTCCAACCCCCCTAATGAGACACCATTGCCCCCCATGGGCTGTGCGCTCCTTGCTGAAATGAATAATCAATCCAACCTGTTTACCTAGAGGTGTTTCCCTGGCAGTCTTTAGCTGTCGTGCATTAATACAGTACAAGTCAGAAAACCTAAGAGTCTATGCCTTTCTCTTTCTGGAAAGTTCTTCCAATCTCAGTTTGACAAGAATATTTCATCTCGTTTCTGGAGGGCATCTCTAACTAAACAAAAGAGACGTAACAAATTCCTTTAACACCAGAGGCCTGGTTCATATTTAACTCTAATTCTACCAATAAACATACTCATACACAAAAGTTTTGGTTTGTATATGATAATATGCTTCTTCTAGATAGTATGCCCTTGGAAAGCTGAGGCTATCTGACTCATCTTTGTAAATCTCTAGTACCTTGCACATGGTAGAGGATTTCTTTTATGAATGGTATTATCATGTTGCTTTGGAAAGGAAAAATGTATTTTTTCCCCAAAACTAAAAGGATTCTCTTTCCAACAGAAACTTCCATTTTCTTCCTCCACTTTACATTTCCTTATCTATGATATATTTCAAATGTAAACCTTTCATGTCTCTAAACATATCAAGGATGATGAACATGTGTTCATATTTCTTAACTAAGAGGTTGAGATCTCTGAAGACAAACAGAAGAACGATGCATTCTTTCATTTGTCCAACTAATTTCCATTTCTTTCCACCACCATCATCCTATTCCCTTAAAACACCTTTAGTGTTTGCAGCTTCAAAAGTATCCCAAAATAGTACATCCTTATTACAATATAACATCTAGAGAGGACAGGGCCTGAGTTTAATTGATCTACATAATGATTGACTAAATACTTTTTAAAAAGAGACTGTCATAACAGGTGTTCCATACTTACTGATTGAAAACCCTCTCCAAATGGGGTCCAAATGGGGACTTTGATCCCCATCAACAAAGATTTTGTTTGTTTCCTTCTTTATTACAACACAGAACATTTACTCATCTTCTGATGCAAAATCATAATTCGGCCTGGTTCAATACATTAAATAACACATCATGCAATGTCACATCTTATCTAAAGGCATTCTGGCCAGTACTGTCTTTATATTTCAAAGGGAAAACAGGTTTAAATTCCAGAGACAGAGATTCAACAAATTCGAATCCACACTGAAAGAGCACCTACACACATTTCACAAGACAATATGCCAGGCAAGCAGAGGGACAGAAACACAAACGCCTGACTCAGAGGCAGTGAGCTGAGTGAAGGTTACAAATTGCCACGGACATCAGGGAGAAGTAGGGAGTAAGGATGACTGGAGAAAGAACATTCCAGACTGAAAACTCCAGTTTCTCAAAAACTGGAATCCTGGATGCTTTGAACAGAAGCAAGGGCTACACAGGTCCTGGGATCTCCACCATTTAGGAGGAAGCAGCTTGTTCATGGAAGAGGCTACGGAAATCAAACATAAATGTTCGATGTAACTTAATTTTTAGTTATCTATGCAACTCCTCAAACCTGAGCTCATAGCCTTCAGAATAGGGGGGAAAATCACTTTCTCGGGGTCCTCCAGATTTTAAAATTAAAATTAACAAGAATGAGTTCCAACACTGAATGGTTGGAAGGTGGGTGTGGCCCCTCGGGGGCAGCGGAGGGCCTCGTGAACGTCCGACAGGCCAGGCCCGGCTGGACCTCTCAGGCCAGCGCCAGGCGTCCCGCCGCGACTCAGCAAGCCACTGTCACTCTGAACTCCTGGCCAAAAGGGCTCATCCCACGTCTCCAAGGGCCTCGGCAAACTCGAACCCCGACGGCGGGGCCTCCAGGGCCGGGCTCGAGCTCAATCAGGCCGCTAACTGCGAACAAAGAGAAGGCCTGGGCAGCCTCTGAGACCCACGCAGGACTCACGCAGCACCCGAAGGGATCTGCAGCCTTCAGGGGGTCGCGCCCCGGGCCCGGGGTCTGCGGGTGTTCCTCAACGAGGGCTTACCCGGGCCTGGACGCCGAAAGTGCACCGCGTCGCCGAACCCGTTGGTTCACTGCCGGCTCTACAGCGCGCACCGGGACAAAGAGGGTAAAGGGGGTCGGCGGATCCCGGGAGCTGTGACCCCACATTCGTCCCGCCGCCCGCACCGGCCTTTACCTGTACGTCACTCAGCTCCACGCGCAGATACAGCTCGCGGTGTCGCTGAGCCCAGTAGACGTGCGGCGTCAGCACCTGATTCTCCATGGTCACACCGCCCGGGGCGCGGGGAGACGGATCGATGCGGCTTGCTGCCTCGGATCGTGAGAGACTAGTGCTGGCCGAACGCAGGCCACAATCCCCTGCGCTCTTGAGCGCGGGCAGCCGCCAACCTCCAGACAACCCACGCTCGCAAGCTGCGCCTGCGCAGTGAGGAGGAGAGGGGCGGAGGCGCGAGCTCTAGACCTGGGCGCGAGCCGAGCAGGGGCGAAACGCAGGGCAGAAGGGGGAAAGGGCGGGCCTAGCACCAGTGACGCCAAAGCTTGATAAGGCCGCCTGGGGAGTAAGGAGTCAGCAGGTGCATGCAAGGGTCTTTCCTCTCTTCTCCAAGGGGATGCTTTAAGATAGGCTTAAAAAGGAGGGGCGCCTGGGTGGCTTAGTCGGTTAAGCGTCCGACTTTCGCTTAGGTCATGATCTCCCGGTTCGTGGGTTCGAGCCCCTTGTCGGGCTCTGTGCTGACTGCCAGCTCAGAGCCTGGAGCCTGTTTCAGTCTGTGACTCCTCTCTCTCTGACCCTCCCCTGCTCATGCTGTCTCTCTCTCTCTCTCTCCTAGAAATAAATAAAACATTAAAAAATTAAAAAAAAAAAAAAAGGAAATATCCTGGAGACCATAAAGGACTGATAAGCGTGAGAAAGGACTTGGGACTGGTGTATCTGGAAGATCCCTCCCGTTCTCTATCACCTATTCATTTCAGTGTTTACTGAGAGCCTATTAATTGCGCTCGAAACTTCGAAGCTAAACACTGGAGCTAAAGCAATAAGACACAGTCCCTGCTGTCCTGGAACCCTGTGATTACAAACACAATAATGATGATAATGTTATAGGGGAAGCAGTATGGGACAAGGGTGGAAGGGTGTTCTAAGAGGGAAGAGTAAATGTAAAGGCCAGAGCTTTTCGGCGCAGTCTCCTAGAATTTTATGCGGTGATGGAAATGTTCCATTCTGTGCTGTTCAATTACAGTAGCCGCTAGCCACATGAAGCTTTGAGTACTTGAAAGTGGCTAGTGAGACTGAGAAAATGAATTTTCTATTTTATTTACTTCTAATTAATTTATCTTTAACATGTGGTCATTTTTGAGAGACAGACAGACAGATAGTGGGGGAGGGGCAGAGAGAGTCTGAAGCAGGCTCCAGGCTGTGAGCTGTCAGCCAAGGGCCCAACTGGGGCTCGAACTCACAGACCGGGAGACCATGACCTGAGCTGAAGTTAGACACTTAACTGACTGGGGCACCCAGGCACCCCAACTTCTTTTTTTTTTTTTTTTTAGGCTATCAATTCTTTTTTTTTTTTTACAAATAGTTTATTGTCAAATTAGTTTCCACATAACACCCAGTGCTCATCCCCACAAGTGTCCTCCCCCATGCCCATCCCTCCTCCCCCCACATCCATCAGTCCTCAGTTTTTGTCAGCATTCAAGAGTCTCTCATGGTTTGCCTCTCTTCCTGTCCCCCACCATTTCTGCCCTTCTTCTCCCCCTTGGTCCTCTGTTAAGTTCCTCCTAGTCCTCCTATACGTGCACACATATCCAGGCACCCCAACTTATAATGAAGTTAAACAGCGACATAATAGTGGCTATGCTATTGGACTGAGCAGGAGACTTTTCTCTCTTAAAGTAAGAAATCCATACTAGATACAACACTAACTTATGTCTAATTTCAGCTACCTCGTCTGTATCCACTTTCATGCCTAAGTCTTCTGCAGTCAAGAGTTTAATGGGAAACAACATTACTATGAAAACCAGAAGTCTGGGACAAAAATGAAACTTATAATTCAGTTCTGTTGGCACCCATTTATTTAGCAAAGTGTTGAGCCAGGGATCCAGAGATGAAGAGAAATTAGATGGGTTCTAAGGAAACATTTAATTAAGGGGGTGGTGGATCATATAAAATATACTGGGTTTTACATATGGTTAATGTGCTGAGCTTACAGAGGCAGAAAGGTGGGAATTGAGGATTTTGGAAACCAATGGGTGGACATTTGAAAGTGAATCCTAAAAGCTGGACAGTGAAATGTGAGGAGGAATTTTATAATGAAGCAGAGGTAGGATAACAGAAGCACAGGGCAGGAATCCAAAGGCGAAGAGATATGGAAAGTTCTGTGCACTAGGGGTTAAGAACATGGAGAACAAAGCTCTCCCTGGATTTGGAAAGGCAGATGAGAAATGAATTAGGAAAGTCTTTGCTTCAGTGAGTTGTTTGTACTATGTCCCATAGACACGTGGGAGTCAGGGAAGTTTCTTAAACTGGAGATTATCCAAATCAAATATGTGCTTGGCAGGTCCACCTTTCAGTGAGGAAGAACTGGTATTAGGCAAACCAGTTTGAGATAAATCAATCTGCTGGATGTGGAGGATAATGAAAACAATAAACTTGGTAGCCTTGAATTTTAAAAATAAAATATTTTTGGAATGATGTGTTTTTATTGCATTGCCTTTAATGCAATGCAGATCCAATATAGGGCACTTAAAAATTTTTTTTAACATTTATTCATTTTTAAGAAACAGAGCACAAGTGAGGGAGGGCAGAGAGACGGAGACACGGAATCTGAAGCAGGCTCCAGGCTCTGAGCTGTCAGCACAGAGCCAGATGCGGGGCTTGAACTCACAAACAGTGAGATCATGACCTGAGCCGAAGCTTAACCAACTGAGCCACCAAGGTGTAAGGCACTTTTTTAATGTTTATTTATTTTTGAGAGACAGAGAGAGACAGAGAGAAAGAGCAAGTATGAGTGGGGGAGGGGTAGAGAGGGGATGACAGAAGATCTGAAGCAGGCTCTGCACTGACAGTAGAGAGCCCAATGCAGGGCTTGAACTCTTGATCCGTGAGATCATGACCTGAGCTGAAGTCGGACACAACTGACTGAGCCACACAGGTGCCCCCAATTATAGGGCATTAAAAAAAATTGAGGCATACAGGAAATGAACAAATTTTAATTGTTTAGCTCAAGCTGAACATTTATATCTGTGTAATTAATTACCACCCAGATCAAGATCCGGAACATTTCCAGCAATCAGAGGTTCTCTTATGTCAGTATATACCTTTGGCTCCCATTCCTCCCTCCAAAATTTCTATGCTGACTTCTCTCACAATAGAGTAGATTTTGTCTGTTCTTGAATTTCATATAAATGAATGGCTTTTGTTTGTATCTCCAGTATTGTATTTCATTGTATGAATATACCACAAATGATCTATCCATTCTCTTGACAAAGGACATTTGGATTGTTTCCAGTTTTTAGCTATTATAAGTAAATAATGGAATGCAGTCAACATTTGCGTAATTATCTTTTGGTGTATAAATGTGCTTAATGCTCTTGGATAAAATACGTAGGAGTAGAAATGCAAGGTCATAGGGTAGATGTATATTGAGCTTTAATAGATAAGCAGTTTGGGGTGTTTTGGTACCTGTTTTTTTTTTTTCTTTACAAAGTTGACATAGGAGATAAGCAATTTTACAAAGTGTTCTGATCAATTTACATATCCGCCAGTAATGTTTGAACGTTCCAGTTGCTTTATATCCTTGGTATTTTCAGTCTTTCTAATTTTAGCTATTCTGGTAGGTGTGTAATAAAAAGTAAAATTATTACAAGCCAGCATACTTGAAATCTGAGGCTTATCACTGACCTCCATCCAAGATGAGAGCTGCCAATAAACAAGAAGATTAAATGTTGACAATTTGCCTCAGGTCCACCTTAAGAAAGGTACAAAGGAAAAAGACTAGACCTATGCAGCCTGGTTCCTTCCAACTGAGCACCAATAACCTACTGCAAATTTCTCTGGGCCTGAGTTTCCATATCCATCAAATGAGAGAGTTAGCCTCTCCTTTATGATGATCTTATTGGCTATTTCCAAATTTTCCGGCAAGGAGGCCAACTCTTGTGGACCCCTCTCTCAAGAGGAAATCCAGTAAGAAAAAAAGTTGAAATGGAGAGGGTAATTTCCTAGCCCCAAGGCCAGGGCCAACTCTCTCTTCTCAGGCCACAGGAAACATGTGCTGAATGCTTGCTGCGGATGAAGCAAGCACTCAGTGCTTAGAGTTGTTTTCTGGCCTTTGATGATTGTTCACCTTTTTACAAAATCTTCTGTTTGTGGGAAAAGTTTTAGAAAATGAACTGTAGAATTCGGCCATTTTGTGCTTTACCCAGCTAGATATCCTTATTTATTTTAATGTTTATTTATTTTTGAGATGGAGGAGGAGGAGCAGAGAGAGGAATAGAGGATCTGAAGTGGGCTCTGTGCTGTTAGGAGCGGGACTCAAACTCACAAACCATGAGATCGTGACCTGAGCTGACATCAGTCGCTTAACTGACTCAGCCACCCCGGTGCCCATAAGATATGCTTAACCAAAATCATGTTTGTCTATCCAGACAACACAAAGCTGAAAGTGGAGCGGGAGACTCACCGGGTCAGCCCAGGCACATGCTGGGGCATCGTGTGAAAATAGTTCGTAGGTCTGTAACCCCCAAGCTATTCCAAGAGAATGGGCCTTGCAGCCAGTCACTGACAGAAGGAGAAAAAAAAAGAATGAAAAAAGAAAGAAAACACTTCCCCTTAATCCATAGTTCAGAAAAATGTATGGAATGACCCCACCTCAGGCTCAACCTTCAGTGGGTACGGGAGTGGCCTTTCCACTCTATTCAATTTGATCTGCCTGATCATTCTGGCTCTCTGAACTGCCTACATGGTTGCCAGGCACAGACAGTTAGTACGCTGCCCTTTATATTAAAAATAGTGGAATAGTGGGAGGAATCATCTATCAATCGATCTATCTATCTGAAACTGGGTGAATTGGAGGACTGGGAAAGGAGAATATTTTTTTACTATATACCTTTCCATAGGTCAAATTTGGGGTCATGTGATAGTATTACCTATTCAAAAACTTAAATATGGAAAAGAAAATCAGCAGGAAAGGCCTTTTTTTTTTTTGCATCTTGGCTTATCCTAGTCCCCAAAAGGTACATAACATGGGGGAAGTGGAAAAACAAACTTTAGACCACCATATCCTGTAATCAACTGCTACTAGAGCATGCATTATATGCTTATAATCTGTTTCCTCAACTAGATTATAAATCTCTCTAGAATACAGAGACTGCCTCCTTTTGGTACCCTACAGCATCTAGGGCAATATGTTTCAGAAAAGAGATGCTTAAAATATATTTGTGGACAGCAATGCCCAGTGCTAGGAAAGTTTTAGTGAAATTGGCACACCCATGCTGACTGTAGCTAAGAGAAATATAAAATCGTGTGAATACTTCGGAAAACAGTTGTGCAATATGTAGTAAATTCCCCCTTGGGGACTTTGTTCTAAAAACAACTTCAAGAAAGGAAGACATATATATGAAGATGTTCATGGTGTTACAGGGTGAACACAGGAAATTGCACAAGGAGAATGACCAGTGAAAAAACAACACAGCAGCACAGAACAGTGAATTAGAAACTTGTAGCATTCAGGGTGTCTGGGTGGCTCAGTTGGCTAAGTATCCAACTTTGGCTCAGGTCATGATCTCATGGCTCATGAGTTCTAGCCCCATGTGGGGCTCTGTGCTAACAGCTGAGCCTGGAGCCTGCTTCAGATTCTTTGTCTGTCTCTCTGCTTCTCCCCCACTCACATTCTGTCTCTCTCAAAAATAAATAAAGATTAAAAAATTAAACAAACATGGGGCGCCTGGGTGGCTCAGTCAGTTGGGTAGCCAACTTCAGATCAGGTCATGATCTCACGGTTCTTGGGTTCGAGCCCCGCATGGGGCTCTATGCTGACAGCTAGCTCAGAGCCTGGAGCCTGCTTCAGATTCTGTGTCTCTCTCTGTCTCTGACCCTCCCCTGCTCACGCTGTCTCTCTCTCTCTCAGAAATAAATAAAATGTTAAAAAAAATTTTAAAAATTAAACAAATAATAGAAGCTTATTCTCTTATAGTTTTGGAGGTTAGAAGTGCAAACTCAAGATGCTGGCAGAACCATGCTCTCCCTGAAGGCTCTGGGCAAGAATCCAATCTGGTGGTTGCTGGCAATCCTTGATGCCCTACGGCTTGTGGCAGTGTTGCACTGATCTCCACCTCTGCTGTCACATGATCTTGTCTGTGAGTAAGTCTGTTCCTATTTCCTCATATGACCATATGTTTATTGTTTTGTTTTTTATTAATTAAAAAAATTTTTTAGCATTTATTTATTTTGAGGGAGAGAGAGACAGAGCATGAGCAGGGGAGGGGCAGAGAGAGAGAGAGAGACACACAGAATCTGAAGCAGGCTCCAGGCTCTGAACTGTCAGCACAGAGCCTGACGCAGGGCTCAAACTTAAGAACCAAGAGATCACGGTCTGAGCCGAAGTCGGACGCTTAACCAACTGAGCCACTCGGGTACCCCTCCTCATATGGCCTTCTTGTATAAGGACACGGGTCAATGAATTCGAAACCCATTCTACTCTAGCATGATCCTAACTAATAACATCTGCAAATGCCCTAAACCCAGATAAGGTCACATTATGAGGTTCTGGATGGATGTAGATTTGAGGAGGGCACTATTCAAACCAGTACAGCTGGGACAAAGGCCATCCTAGGATATCCAGGTCTAGAACAGGCATTGGCCATCATCCCCTTCACCAGGAAGGATCCTGAATTTAATCACTGGGTTTGCCTAGAGTTGAATCAAGGTTACACTTTTTACTTTTAAGTGAAATGGGTCATATAAATATAGGTTGGGTCAAATTATGGAAAAACTAAGGAAATTAAATGTAGCACACATCTGTATGTGGCTTTAAAATATTGCACCTGCTACATATGTAAAATATGTGTATAAAACAAAAAACAAGTTATGATAGGGTAGTGGGAAGATTGGTGGATCTTTCTGTAACAAATGTCAGAATGTTGTGTTCAAGTTGGATGAATGATGCTTGTAGCTGCATGGAGTTGACACATGCCCCTCTGGGAAAGGTTTTTGTTGTTATCTTTATCACCATCATTACCATTCATTAATAGAATTAATAAATGGAATGCTTAATGTGCACCAGATATTAAGCACTTTAAATGCATTATATATTTCATTCATTTCAGTGATGTTACTGAACTCATTTAACAGATGAGAGAAATAAAACTTAGAAAAGCCTGATAGTAAGGAATACCTCCTTAATAAGGAGACGAGCCAGGACGTGATCCCAGGTATGTCTGATTCTGGGAGTGCATGCTCTTCTGTGAATATCAGCGGAAACTACCTGAAGATCATGGACCGAAGGACCGTTAGGCTGGTCTCTGATGAGAGCCAGTGTGGAAAACTGTCAGGATCTCTAAAACATAAGGCCAGACCCAGATAAGGACCTGACATGCCTCAGGCACAGCTCCAGGAGACAGCCCAGATTTCCCTGGGAAGGATTCTCACTTGGCCTTGCATCCTAGCTTTCACTCACACTTACTGCTCACTGTTCTTTATGCCACAAGGGACAAATTTCAGGGACAAATTGTATCAATGCCACCATATTGACACAGACTATTTATTCAGATTTTGTGTGCTAGACAACTTGCCTTTTCTTGTTGAGTTCCTAGAGTGCAGGGCAGCAAAAAGCTGGCTAGGCTTTGTCAAGCACATACACGAGGTTGGCAAGACCCAGGCCTGACTGAGTTAGTCAGCAGATAGACAACGGGCCACTTCAGGTGTGGATTGTTTATTACTTACCTATACAGCAAAAGGAAGAACACATTAAGGTGCCAGCTGCCAGTGGTCCTTGTCCCACAAATCAAATCAAAACGGAGAATACTGAAACAGAGGAGCCAGATGACTGCAGTGTAAATTGTGGGGTTACCCAGAGCCTGAGAAGCCAGTTCTAGGCTGCACCTAAGAGGTTCTCATATTCTGCAGTGCTATTCTGAGGGGATGGGGCAGAAAGCCCACACCTCAACAGAACCTGGGAAATGAGAAGCTGTCGGGGGAGATTGCCTTAAGATCCTTATAAGCTTCCTGTCCTCTCCTGTCCTGGGAAGACCACAAAGCGTTCTACTAAGACTCAGCTAAGCTTTGGTTCAAGCCCTTGCCTGTGAGGTCTGTGGGGATAGATATATGTGAGGTTACCAGGGTACATGGTGGAGATGTTCCCCTACAGGTTTTTCTGGTTTCAGGCTTTCGAAGCCTGCCATAGGGAAAGTAGGATTGAAAACTAAGAAACTTGAATTCAAGTCTAGATCAATCCATAATTAGTCAAATGACTTAAACAAGTACTTAACCTCTCCAGAGGTTGCTTTTTAAAATCCATAACATTGGGGCGCCTGGGTGGCTCAGTCGGTTAAGCGTCCGACTTCGGCTCACGTCATGATCTTGTGGTTTGTGGGTTTGAGCCCCACGTCAGGCTCTGTGCTGACAGCCAGCTCAGAGCCTGGAGCCTGTCTTCCGATTCTGTGTCTCCCTCTCTATCTGACCCTCCCCCACTTATGATGTGTGTGTCTCTCTCAAAAATAAATGAAACATTAAAAAAATTTTAATAAAAAATAAATAAAATCCATAAAATCATATTTTTTGTTTGCTTCCCTTTGGGAAGGTCTTATTCCTCTTCTTAGAGTGTAAGCCGCACAAAGGGGTCTTGTCTACTTTATTCACTATTGTAGCCCCAGTGCTTAGAATAGTGACAGGCACATGGCAGCGATTCAACAAGCACTTGGTTGAATGAAATGAACTGCAAGATATTTCATTCTATTTTGTTATTAGGTGCATTCAAAGCCTTAAAAGCTACTTTCAGGTCATTGGCAGAAAATTCACAGAGGAATCCCAGTGAAAATGACTGTACCTTTCTTTTAGGGGAGCTCAACTAAAAAAAAAAAAGAAGCCCAAGGGAAGACTCATTTAAACTGAAAGTGAGTAACTACAATGAGGAACGTAACGGGGCACCCAAATGGATCTTTTATTAGTGCTATTATAATAAATCCTAATGACCCACACCTCTGACACATGGTTCCTTGAATAATAGAAAAGAGGGGAGGCCAGCTTTTCTACTTTTATTCTACACCTGCCTCTTTCCCAGTCATCTCCCCAGCCTCCCTTTTTCTCTTATTAGCCAACGCATGGTGTTGGCTAATAGGAGAGACCGCAGGTTGTCAAGGGACCTGCCTCTGTCTGTGATTATAGCGAGTTGCTCACCTCCTGCCTAGCCATTTTCCTCCTCTTTATGTGTTGTTGTGACAGATATGGTTTTCCTTAATTACAACTAAATAATGTGTTATATTTCTCCTACAGATCAGGAAACCATGACTCAAAGAGATCGACTGACCTGCTAAAGATCACTGATTAGTACAAGCCTTCTGACTCCAAGTTCAGGTTTCTTTCCACCACAACAGTGAGCCCCTCAGCAGATCCCTAAGGCCTTTATCCCTCCCCTCTGTCATCTTCAAGAAGGGGCAGGGATTTTTACTCGCTTGCTCCCTGCCCTGATCTCAGAGTCTACAACTCTGGTACATAGCGGGCACTCAATATACACTTGTTGAATGAAAAAAATAATAAATGAGTACAGACGCGGCACAATGCGTCCTGCGACTTCCAGCAAGTCACTGCCCGTCTCTGGATTGCGCCTCTGTCCCCCACCGCAGTGATGTCCGTCCCGCCCCGCGTTCGTTCCTCCGGCCACTAGACTGCACTGTGGTAACGGACCCCACCCAGCAGGGAGCGGCGCCCTTCTTGGCCCCGCCGAGCCTTCGCTGGTCGGAGGGCGGGTCGCGACGAACCGGAAGTGCCGAAGCGCCGCCGCCGCTGCTGCCGCCGCCTTTAAGTGCCGCGTTCGCCGCTTGGGTTGCCACCGGCGCCGTCGCCGAGGAAGCCGCCGCAGCCGGGTCGGGAGTGGAGGCGGCGCGGCATGAAGCGGCGCAGGCCCGCTCAGTAGCACGCGTCGGGACGCTCCGGGCGGGGCCGGGGGGGAAGGTGCAGTATCCGCCCCCTCTCCTTCCCCTTCGCCCGCGAGGCCTGGGCCCCAGCCCGTGGGCCCGCTCCGCCTTACGGAGGAACCGCCCGGCACGCTCTCCCGGTCAGCCCGCTGTGCGCTTTCCCCGGCGCGCCGCCCTGCGCGGATCAGAGCCGGTGGCGGGGCCCCGCTTGCCGGAAGAGGAAGCCGAGACTCTGAGATTCCGAGTCAACCAACGTTCACTGGGAGCCCCCCGAGCGCTGGGTGCTGGCCTCCCGGCTTCCACGTCCGTTATCTTAATTGAGCCTCGCTGGGTTTGGGAGCCGGGTATTGGCCGGGCTTACGGATGAGGAAAGAGAAGCCTGCAGAGGCGAAGGGATCTGCCTAAAGTTCGACTGTGGCGGATCGGATTCGGACTGAGATTTTTCTCGTTTCCCAGCCGGTGTTCTTTCCTTTTTTCTGCCTCACTCTAGGTCGATTCCCTCCCTGCTCCCTGGCCCCCTTTCATTCTCTTTCACCCATCCGGGGCAGGACATATACATTCTTTTCCCGCTTCCCCCTGCTCTTCCCCTCACACACTTTTCTCCTAAGACTTGGCATCGCCACACACACCCCCCACACCCCCATCCCCAACATTCTCTGCTACACCTTTCCCTTCCCCATTCATAGCCTTCAAGATCTCTGCCTAGTCTGTGATAATCAACCTCTCAACTAGCTCTGGACCCAGAAAAGTGAAATAGGCTTCGGTGACTCTTGTGGTGTTCAACTGGACGACTGGTTGGCTCTTGGATTAAAAATTTAGAATGACATTTGAGTCGTCCAAATTCAAGAGTCCTGAAGCCGTTCTGTAACCCAACATGCTCTTCTCTGAGTGAGGGCCTTAATGCATGAGAACGTGTCTTGACATCTTAATCCATTTTCTTTTTCTTAAAAATATTTTTATTTATTTCTAGGAGAGAGAGAGAGACAGCGTGAGCAGGGGAGGGTCAGAGAGAGAGGGAGATGCAGACTCTGAAATAGGCTCCAGGCTCTGAGCTGGCAGTCAGCACAGAGCCCGACGCGGGGCTCGAACCCACGAACCGCGAGATCATGACCTAAGCGAAAGTCGGACGCTTAACCGACTAAGCCACCCAGGCGCCCCTTAATCCATTTTTCTTATGGTAGCGTAACTTCACTGTTTTCCCTCCATTGCCACTGACCTTTTCTCACCGCATCTCTCCCCTTCACTTACTTGGGCTGTGAGAGCCCAGAATTAAAACTGATAACAAAGTAACAAGTGTAATCACAGACCCTCTTTTTTTTCTTTTATTAAGCCAGAATTTCAACAGACTTAATGCTATCTTTTAGGGAAAAGTTACCTAGTTCAATTATTTTCAGACTATAGGTGGAAAGGAAAGGAGCGAAAGTGAAGTGCACCTTAAATGGATAGCACATTCTTTCTCTTATGAAAACAATTATTAAAGGCAAGTTAGTTCCCTTTCCATGAAAATGGCCTGTTTTGTAATTTTTACTGGTTGTTCTAGAGTTTGTCTCCAACCAGCTCAGTATGTATTAATAATGTAAAAGCAGGAACAGGACCAAGCACATAGAAATAAATTTTATTAATCATTTGTCATTTTTGAGGATTTGCAGTAGCCACTGAGTAACACCACATTTGTATGCCATTTATAATTTTTGAAGATCTTCCATAATTTGCCTTTTAATATATATCTAGATGTTAGAATTTACACTTTTTTTTTGGATATCCTTTTGAGTAAACTAGGCTGTACATTTCTGAAATTTTTTAAAAATTGAGATTATCTAAAATGCAGATAGAAAATAATTCAGGCGTTATATATTACACCAAGAAGGATATTTCTGTATAGTTTTAAGTAGTATTTGAAACTTTAATCTTTTTGGCCGCCTATACTCCATTTTAATAAGGATCAACAGACTTATATCTTATTTCATTATCCTGGTGAGCAGGATTGGATGGTGAGAAAAGGAAAGACTTCTGTGAGAAGAGAGCAAGATGAACAGAGGGGTCTATGCTTGAAGTTGAGTCACTTGAAAAAGATCTCTTTGCATGTGGAAGAGATCTGAGCAGATGAAAATACAATCAGGTAGGCACGAGGGAAGGGCCTTAAGTGAAGAGGTAGGTGGGGCAGTGAAATATATGCATTGTGCTGAAAATGTATGCTGACTCTCTTTTCTAACTTTTGACATTAGAATCTTAAGAATGTATTTGAATATAAGATGTTATGGAAACGTGGAACTTACATTTAGTTACACACTTGTGTAAATTACTAAAATTATATAGTATTAAATCTATCCTAGAAAATGCAGGATATACATTTACTATAAGCACGCAGAGTAGTAGAATGTTATTTGAACTGTGAAATTTGTGTGTGTGTGGACAGAGACAGAAATAGTCCACAGACCTAGGACAACTTGGGAATAGCAGGTAATTTGCTATTAATAAATGCGCACTAACGCATCTTTTACATAGGGGAGATGTCAAATTAATGGTGACTCAGGAAGCTGGGCAGTAAGCCTTGGGAAGTCTGCCCGCTGAGCTTCCCTGATCTGTTCCCTAGCCTTATTCTTGTGAGCAGTGGTTTGAAGGTGAAGTTCCAAATTTAACAAATGGAGAGTTGAAAAAAAATGAGCTCGGCTTGTGTAGCTTCTCTCACTTGTCCTTCACTCTTTTGGGACTTGAGCTAGATCCTTTTACGTATTTGATAGAAAGTAGGCCTCCCGTTAGCTTTTAGATGGGCAGTCACCACTGTCACTGCCACTTAACTATCGGTGTGCTAAGTAGCAGTTTGAGGTAAATGACTGTGCTGAACTGTTTGGATTTTGGTCGTTGGAGGTAAATGCCCTATCTTGGTAACATTACAAGTTGGATACCTGGTGTAACTCTGGAGTAGGTTTTTGGCCGCTTGTGCTGCTGTTAACATTTTTGAAAATGGTTCACTGTAGCATGGAAAAGAGACACACTATTCTGGCCACATGGTTCAGTTCATTTTGCATGCCATAAACCTCACCTTGTGTCGTAATTCACAACCCACACCTAATTACTTTTTCTCTGTGGTTGGTTGTTACCACAAACTCTTGTTAACCTGGAAAATTGAGCTTTAAAAAAGATATCGTATTAAATATACAACCATATGCTGATTGTTGCTCTAGAAGTTGTTAATAATTACGTGAAATCAGTCACATAAATGCGATCTATTTATCTCCCAAATCAAAAAGAATAGGTTGCTCCAGAATTTTTGACACTTCTTTTTGGTAGTTTGATGAATAATGCATGGCAGACTATTACACAGTGGCTTATGATAACACTTCTTGTTATTTTCTCCGATACTTTGCTTGTGATACTTAAGTGTTGAAATAGGTAAAGGAAAATACATCTCTTCTGCATTTGGAAACAAAAGAAACACCATCCTCAGATGAAATGTTAACATTGTTTCAGGGCTGAACTGGTACATTGGGTTCACAATTATCTAAATATCGATAGTACAAAAGTTAAGTGCTTTTTGGATAAATTATTTCAACTAATCAAAGCCACTTGAAACTAGTATCTTTTTTTCCTCTCTGAGAGTAAAAGTTGTATAATCTGTAATAATAGTTACATAAATTCCTTATAGCCACCAAACGTGATAAGATAGTGATGTCTAGGCAAGAGCAGAAGACAGAGAAAAATGTACCAGCCAGTTAAGTCTTTTGTTGTTTGGAGTTCCATTTAAAAGGATACAGTATTTATATTTTCATGGGTAAGTGCTCTATTACAAACATCGTATTATCACAGGTACACTGTTTATAGCCATTTTATCACTGTTCTGATTGGTCATAGTTATTTCTGTTAACTGAAGAAGTCCACATTTATCAGATATGTTACTTTTTTTAAGTTTAAAAACACTTAGCTCCCTTAGCACATTTAGCTCTACTATTGACATGCTCTTGGATGGAACATAGCAGCCAACTGGCATATGGCCTGTTCCCTTCCAGTGTGGGAAAGAAAAAAGGAATTTTGGCAAGAGATATATAAGGACAGCCTTTTATAAAAGTTCCTAAAGGGATTTATAGTCACAGTGAAATAGACATCATCATAATTTTTAAAAAATCTAATATTTTAAACTGAACACAGAGAAGAGAGAACTGTTACTTTTACTAGCTTTCATTGCAACTGTGAAGAGCATTTTTTTCTCGCCTTTTTTTCCGGTGGGGGAGGGGGGCACTATCAGACTGTCATTCTGATTGATATAAAAGAAGGCAGGCCTGTGAACAACTTCATGTGCTTTATTTTTCTAGGAAAATGCAACATGGCAGCAGCGATGGAAACAGAACAGCTGGGTGTTGAGATCTTTGAAACTGCAGAGTGTGAGGAGAATATTGAATCACAGGATCAGTCTAAATTGGAGCCATTTTATGTTGAGCGATATTCCTGGAGTCAGCTTAAAAAGCTGCTTGCTGATACCAGAAAATATCATGGCTATATGATGGCTAAAGCCCCACATGATTTTATGTTTGTGAAGAGGAATGATCCAGATGGGCCTCATTCAGACAGGATCTATTACCTTGGTGAGTATGAAGTCATAGTTTCTGAGAGGAAATTCTTTCTGAATTCAAACTTAGAAGCTAGATATAGTTGGTGAATAAATAAATGAATTCAGGGGGAAAAATGATTGGAAGAACTTCAGTTTTGGTGCTGTTTTAATTTCGGTTTGTCCCATTATTTTCACTTGCACATATGAAACCATGAGTTGATAGTGTCTTCCTTTCAGAATCAAAGTTAAAGATGGCAGAAATCACTTCTTCCTAAAGCTAGTTCAAAATGTTCCTTAGGAATGGTCAGATTAGGAACACAGTTAAACTACTCTAAGAGTTGCTACTGTCATTTTTTTTAATGTTTTTTTTTTTATTATTTATTTCTAGGAGAGAGAGAGAGATTAACAGCGTGAGCAGGGGAGGGTCAGAGAGAGAGGGAGTCACAGACTCTGAAACAGGTTCCAGGCTCTGAGCTGGCAGTCAGCACAGAGCCTGACATGGGGCTCGAACCCATGAACCGCGAGATCATGACCTGAGCGAAAGTTGGAGGCTTAACCGACTAAGCCACCCAGGCGCCCCACTACTGTCATTTTTTTAAACCAAAGCTGGATTTGGTGTCATTTTTCCTGAGCCTATTCACACCAGATTTAAGATCCATCTAAATTAAATATATTAAGCTACTGACTTACTTTTTGTTTATTAAGCTTTTATTTTTTTAATTTATTTTTTTTTATTTCTAGGAGAGAGAGAGAGAGACAGCGTGAGCAGGGGAGGGTCAGAGAGAGAGGGGGTCACAGACTGAAACAGGCTCCAGGCTCTGAGCTGGCAGTCAACACAGAGCCTGACGCGGGGCTCGAACCCACGAACCGTGAGATCATGACCTAAGTGAAAGTCGGACGCTTAACCAACTAAGCCACCCAGGCGCCCCTTTTTATTTATTTTTTTAATATTTTTATTTATTTCTAGCAGAGAGAGAGAGACAGCGTGAGCAGGGGAGGGTCAGAGAGAGAGGGAGTCACAGACTGAAACAGGCTCCAGGCTCTGAGCTGGCAGTCAGCACAGAGCCCGACGCGGGGCTCGAACCCACGAACTGCGAGATCATGACCCAAGCGAAAGTCGGACGCTTAACCGACTAAGCCACCCAGGCACCCCGTTTATTAAGCTTTTAAAAATCAATTTACTTCTCTCCTTCAGAGTTATTTCATTTATATACATACATATATTTTTAGAACTATTCTCTGGATTAATGCACATCAGTGATTATAGATGCATTCTTTTTTAACCACTCCAGAGTATTCCGTTGTATACTTGTGCTATACTTACTTAACCATGACCCTAATAATGGACATTTAGGTTTCTCGATTACACTGTTAGAAAAGATGATGCAATGAGTATTTACTGTGTTAGGTCATTTTGTGCATTTATGAATTTTATTATGTATAGGACTAATTCCAAAGAGTGGAAATGTCAGGACAAGTAGTGTGTGTATTCTGGATTTTGGTTGATACTGTTAAATTACCCTTCCTTCAAGGTCATACGGCTTATAGTCCTATCAGTATTGTCTCAGAGTATCTGTTTCTACACACCTCTACCAGTAGTGGGTAATCAGACCTTTTTTTTTTTTTTTTACCTTTTCTAGTCTGATTTATGTGAACAACCATCTCATTGTAGTTAGTTTTTTAAATTACTATTTTTTTAATGTTTTATTTATTTCTGAGAGAGAATAGAGAGACAGCGTGAGCAGGGGAGGGTCAGAGAGAGAGGGAGACACAGAATCCAAAGTAGGCTCCAGGCTCTGAGCTACCTGTCAGCACAGAGCCCGACGCGGGGCTCGAACCCACGAACCGTGAGATCATGACCTGAGCCAAAGTCGGACGCCCAACCAACTGAGCCACCCAGGCGCCCCTAAATTACTATTTTTTAATTGAAGTATAATTGACGTATGATATATTAGTTTCAGATATGATATAAAGATTGGATTTATGTTTGCACTACAAAAGGATCACCAAAATAAGTGATCTAAGTATTTTATAATAATATCTAGATATTAACTAGATACATTTCACCTTACATAGTTAACAAAAAAATTTTTCTTATAACTTTTTTTTAAACTTTATTTATTTTGAGAGAGACAGAGGAAGCACCAGTTGGGGAGGTGCAGAAATGGGGAGAGAGAATCCCAAGCAGAGCTCAGATTAACAAAACTGAGATCATGACTTGAGCCCAAACTAAGAGTTGGACACTTAACCAACTGAGCCACCCACGTGCCCCTCTTATCTACTTTTAAGATCTATTCTTTTTGCAACTTTCACATATGCAATACAGTATTATGAATTATAGTCATCACTCTGTACCTTATATTCCTGTATTTCATTATAGTTTCAATGTCAGTTATGAGTGAGTTTGAACATCTTTTTACATTATTTAAGAGACCTTTATATATCCTTTTCTGTAACTGACTTATTTATAATCATTGTCTGTTTTTTATTGGACTGTGAGTATTTCTTATTAAAACATTTTTTTGTATGATTTTCCTCAGATTTAATTTCTCTTTTGCCTTTAATGCCTTTTGCCACATGAAAATTTGTGATTTTTTTTATAGTTGAATTCATATTCTTTGTAGGCTTTGGCATCATATCTAGAAAGGCTATTCTAGTATCTAGATATGGCATCATATCTAGAAAGGGCGTCCTAGTGCCTCACTGGGTTAAGTGTCTGACTTCTGCTCTGGTCATGATCTCACGGTTTGTGGGTTCGAGCCCCATGTTGGGCTCTGTGCTGGCAGCTCAGAGCTTAGAGCCTGGAACCTGCTTCAGATTCTGTGTCTCCCTCTCTCTCTGCCCTTCCCCACTTGTCCTCTGGCTCGCTCTCTCTCTCTCTCCCTCTTTCTCTCTCTCTCTCTCTCTCTCTCTCTCAAAAGTAAACATTAAAAAAAACACTTAGAAAGACTCTCCCAGGAGAGTCTTTTTAAAAGACTCCAGGATTATGTCTTTTTAAAATCTTTATATATTTTGGATGTTCTGTTTTGTTTCATTGCTCTGTCAGATTGAGTGCAGCATAGTATTACTATTAGCGTTATCATAATTCCCTAGGTTTTACTGTTTGATGGCACTAGTCACCTTTCATCACTCTTTTTCATATTTTTCCTGGCTATATTTGTTTGCTTGTTTTTCTATGAAAACTTAAAAATAGCTTAGATAGCTTCTTTGTCCCAATGCTGTTTATAGTCTTTTAGGATTACATTATATTTATAGGTGAAGTTAGGGAAAATTGAGCTCAAAATATTGAGCTCTTCAAGAAAGTTGTATGCCTTTTCATTTGTTCAAGTCTTTTATATTCATCTGAATTTAAAATATTTTCTTTGTATTAATCTATTGTTTTAAAGTTCTAATATACTTTGAACTCCAGTAAGTGTGTTCTAGTGTATCATCAGGAGAGAAATAATGGGAAAAGTTTGTTTTGTGCTTATATGGAACTGGAGTGTGTGTACTTAGACTGCCTTGGAAGTTTTTATTGGTCACATAGGAAGACAAGGAAGCCAAGGAACAAGGAACTGTTTCAAGAGGGTCAGCTGAAATGATTATGAGGAATGGCTCTCATTTGAAAATAGATGAGAACTATGTTTTTCATATATGAGGGCTGAAGACTCTTAGAAGAAGTCTTAAGGAGGATATGATCACATTTTGTAAAATTATGAATGGTATAGACAGGTGACTGCCATGCTGAAAATTCTATAACAAAGAAACTCTAGAATTACAGAGTAGATTAAGACAAAGTCAAGTGCTAAAGTGAATGTCACCTGATATATAACTTTATATTCCAAAAAGCAATACAAATTAAGAAAGTTTAAGAACAGTTTAGGAAAATAAAAAAATAAAGGAAGACGTTGGTATTTGGGGGCTTATCCCCAGCCTTTGCAAGGGTTAGCATGGAAGTTACCAGGCCCTTCCATAGACTACCTCCTTTGCCATTATCAGAAACACTAGGATGAGGACGTGTTTGGATGGCCCGGTTGGTTAAGTTTCTGACTTCGACTCAGGTCATGATCTCATGGCTATGCTTATGAGTTTGAGCCTGGTATTTTGTGTGTAGCTCATTCTACACTGCTGTGATATTCCCTTTCAGTTATTGCATGATTTCACAGAATAGACCTGGCTTCTACTTAGTATAGGCCTCTTTACTTCACCCTTCCCCAATAAAGAACAGAGAGATTTTTGCAAATCAAATAGCAGATTTTTGTTTTGTTTTAATGAGTATACTTATATCTGAAATGTATTACTGACTATGGTTATAGAATATTTATAATAGGAAAAACTAGTATTCAGTTAGATCTCTGTATACTTCTAAATAAGTATTTTTTGGAGCCACCTGGGTGGCTCAGTCTGTTAACTAAGCATCTGGCTTTGGCTCAGATCATGAACTTATGGCTCCTCACACTCTATCTTGTTTTCTCTCTCTCTCAAAAATAAATAAAGATGGAAAAAATATTTTTATTAAGAGCATTATTGGGGGAAGGGCAGAGATAAAGAGGGGGAGAGAGAGACACACACAGAACCCGAAGCAGGCTCCAGAGTTCCACACTGTTAGCACAGAATCCAGCATGGGGCTCAAACCCATGAACCATTAGATCATGACCTGAGCCAAAGTCGGAAGCTTAAATTAACCGACTGAACCACCCAGACACACACTCTAAAGATTTCTTAATAAGTATTTTTTTTAATTCTTAATTTATTTTATTTTATTTTATTTTATTTTTTTATTTCTAGGAGAGAGAGAGAGACAGCGTGAGCAGGGGAGGGTCAGAGAGAGAGGGAGTCACAGACTCTGACACAGGCTCCAGGCTCTGAGCTGGCAGTTAGCACAGAGCCCGACGCGGGGCTCGAACCCACGAACCGCGAGATCATGACCCAAGCGAAAGTCGGACGCTTAACCGACTAAGCCACCCAGGCGCCCCAATTTTTTTTTTATTTTTGAGAGAGAGAGACAGCGCAAGTGAGGGAAGGGGCAAGAGAGAGAGGCAGACACAGAATCCAAAGCGGCTGCAGGCCCAACATGGGGCTTGAACTCATGGACCATGAGTTCATGACCTGAGCCAAAGTCGGACGCCTAACCGACTGAGCCACCCAGGGGCCCCAATAAGTATATTTATTTTTTCAAGTTTATTTATTTATTTTGAGAGAGAGAGAGTGTACAAGCAGGGGAGGGGCAGAGAGAGAGAGGGAGAGAGTCCCAAGAAGGCTCTTCACTGCCAGTGCTGAGCCCAACATGAAGCTTGATCTCTTGAGATCATGATCTGAGTTTAAATGAAGAGTTGGATGCTCAACTGGCTGAGCCACACAGGCTCCCCTAAAAAAGTATTTTAAATGATTCAGGAAAAAGGAACTTAGTAATCTGAAGTTGTCACAAAGCTCCTCCCTTTTTCATTTCATGAATCTATTGCCAGCTTATAAGAAGACTTAAGTTTTTTCAAAAAACTACAAATGGCAATTGTCCTTACATCATCTTACACACTTTTATGTTTGTTTTGAGCAGCACCAGGATCTGAATATTGAAATGAAACCTTAGCATTCTTCTGTGAAGCCAGGGCTTTATTGAAGAAAATTTCCGTGGCAAATGGCATGTGCATCTCCTGTTAACCTTCCCCTAGAGTGCAAAATTTTACAATATTTAGAAGGCATTATGTACTTACTACTGTGATTGCAGTAGATTGCTTTTTCTGGAAATAATTTTTAAATGATGATTTCCTCTTACAGCTATGTCTGGTGAGAACAGAGAAAATACACTGTTTTATTCTGAAATTCCCAAAACCATCAACAGAGCAGCAGTCTTAATGCTCTCTTGGAAGCCTCTTCTGGATCTTTTTCAGGTAAGATTAAACATTGCTATTCTTGTGATTTGGTGTACATTTTCAGATGCTGCCGCCTTTACCAAGAGGCAGAAATTCAAGTGGAGTTTTTATATTCACAGTAGATGTGAATCAAAAGTAATTAAAACATGTTTATATTTTTGAACATATGACTGTTAAATTCCATTTACTTCTCAACATCTGAAACTATGGATGTTATAATCCAGATTTTAAAATTACCTTCTCCCTGTTAAACCACCATTCCCTTCTATAAACTTGTTAGTTATATCGTTCTTACACTTTGGGGGAGGAGGTGTTCATATAAAAGCAGTACTGTATAGTTCCAGAAAGCTTTTTATTTAAAGCTTTAAACTGAATCTTTAGTTCTTTTTTTTTTTTTATTTTTTTAATGTTTTTATTTATTTCTAGGAGAGAGAGAGAGAGAGAGAGAGACAGCGTGAGCAGGGGAGGGTCAGAGAGAGAGGGAATCACAGACTGAAACAGGCTCCAGGCTCTGGGCTGGCAGTCAGCACAGGGCCTGACGCGGGGCTCGAACCCACGAACCGCGAGATCGTGACCTGAGCAAAAGTCGGACACTTAACCGACTAAGCCACCCAGGCGCCCCTGAATCTTTAGTTCTACTACTTAGTAACAGTGGTAAGGTAAGGATACTAAGCTCAGTTTTTGTTTCTAAATAGTGTAATTTAATTTATGTAGAATCAAAAGCTTGAGGGTTGTTTTTGGGTTGTTTTTGTTTTCCTCAATAATTTATCTTTAGACAGGGGCGCCTGGGTGGCTTAGTCGGTTAAGCGTCCGACTTTTGCTTAGGTCATGATCTCGCGGTTCGTGGGTTCGAGCCCCGCGTCGGGCTCTGTGCTGACTGCCAGCTCAGAGCCTGGAGCCTGTTTCAGATTCTGTGTCTCCCTCTCTTTCTGACCCTCCCCTGCTCACGCTGTCTCTCTCTCTCCTAGAAATAAATAAAAAACATTTAAAAAATAATAATAATTCATCTTTAGACAGAAAGCAAATAGTTGAAGACATCCCAAGAACAAGATGATAGTTTGGATGTGATTGTTTGCTCTTTTGGTTCTCATTTATTATTTTACGTTGAATATTTCCTTATTAAATAGCATTTTGGGTTAAATGAACTAAATGTGATATTATTCTTAGGAATTAAAAAAATAATTTCCATTATAATGAATCATTTTGACTGCAACTATATCATAGTTGTTTTTTACAGAGACTTAATGACTTTTCTTTAAAACAAAAATTCCTTTTCTTAATCAAAATAATTGTAGTTTTCTAATGGAACAGTTTGCAAATTAATAAATAGAACTTCTCTTTTGTTTTAAACTTCTATTGTGGAAAATTTCAAATTAATAAAATTGTATGTGGTTATCTATAATTATCAAATTATCAAATTATCTATAATTATCAAAATTATCTTTGCATTTTATTGCAGCCCTACCAGTCTCCCCTGGAAATCCCTACCCCCACTTCTCGAATTATTTTGAAGCAGAGCCAGATATGTTGTTTCATTCCTAAAGAAGTCAGTGCGTCTCTAAAAGATACAAATTCTTTTTAGACATTGCCACAACATTACCGTAACTTTAAAAACTGCTGATCTAGTTTTCATGTGAAATACTCAACTGGTGTTCAAATTTCCCTGATATTTATAAAATATCTCTGTTTTTACACTTGATTTGTTCAAATCAAGGTCTAAATAAGGTTCATATGTTATAATTGATTAATAGGTCTCTTTTAATCTATTGATTTTCCCTCTATCTTTTTTTTCTTCATTGCACTTTATCTGTTGAAAAAAGAAGGTCCGTTTTGCTGCTTGTTTTATCTGTGGTAATGTTTGATATGTTTTTTGGTCCCCTGTATTTTCTGTAAATATGAATAGGTAGTGAGATCTAGAAACATGATCAGACCCAGGTTTGCTTTTTCCTGAAAGCAGAGTCTCGGACAGATATTTGTACACCCATGTTCATAGCAGTATTATTCACAGTAACCAAAAGGTGGAAACAACCCAGTGTCCATGGACAGATGGATGGATAAACAAATTGTGGTATATACATACAGTGGAATATTATCAGCCTTAAAAAAGAAGGAAATTCTGACATATGCTACAACATCGATGAACCGTGAAGACATTATAATAAGTGAAATAAGCCAGTCACAAAAGGATAAATACTGTATGATTCCACTTACATGAGGTACCTAAAGCAGTCTAATTCAGAGAGACAGAAAGTAGAAGGTGGTTGCCAGGGGCTGGGGGAAGGGAAAAATGGGGAGTTGTTTAATGGGTAATAGAATTTCAGTTTCACAAAATGAACAAATCAGAGATGGTTTATACAGCAATGTGAGTATACTTAACACTACTCAACACTTAAAATAGCTAAGACAGCAACTTTTATGTTATATATTTTACGACAATTTAGAAAAAAGTATTTCATAGATAAGGTTTGCCTCCATCAGGAGGCATATAGAACTTTATTTCTCTTGTGATGATAGCACCATTTGGATCATTGCCAAAATCCATTAATTTATCAGGAGTTCTAAAATGGTGATATTTTATCATTCCATCTTCATTTATTAACTGAAATACTTCTATAAAAAGAAAGTGCTATTCAAAAACTCTTCTTCACAATGGAAAGGCAGAATAAAGTTTGATTCTTTCCCTTTGTCATTTTTTCAAAGAATTTGTTTCCTGCAGTTCTCCATAGGTGATCAGTTAGAGTTTTTCAGAGGAATGTTTTTTGGGGTGTGTGTGTGTGTGTGTGTGTGTGTGTGTGTGTGTGTGTCCTTATGAACTTGTAGAGTAAACCTGTTTGATGTTTTTTGATCCACTGACAGTTAATATTCTTGCTGTACAAATTGTCTAATTTTTGTTTTTTTAAAGAACTTTTTAATGTTTTATTTATTTCTGAGAGAGAGAGAGACAGAGCGTGAGCAGGAGAGGGTCAGATCGAGAGAGGGAGACACAGAATGTGGAGCAGGCTCCAGGCTCTGAGCTAGCTGTTAGCACAGAGCCTGACACGGGGCTCGAACCCATGAACTGCGAGACCATGACCTGAGCCAAAGTCAGACACTTAACCAACTGAGCCACCCAGGCTCCCCCAAATTGTCTTATTTTTTGGCTGGTGACAGTCCCTTCAGCCTGATATGTCAAGTCCTTTTGGCGTGATACTTGCTGCTATAATGAAGATTTTCCACGTTCACCTTACATATTGCCTATTGCTTGCTTGGAGTCCGTCATTTTTCCAAGGAGCTCTGGTTCCTTTAGAAGAAATTGTATATTAAGAAACCATGATCTGGGTACAAGGGATGGTCATTGGGTTTGTAATTGTTCCTAGGTTTTTTATCGAACAAACTAGGGAATACATGCATTCTCTGTGTGTGTGTGTGTTTGAAATGCAGGTATCAATATGTATCCAAATCATTTCAGATAAACTATAATGTCAGACAATATAACTAATTCGAATTTTACATGCAGAATTTTTCTTTAACCTCATTTATCTTACATATATATCTCCTTTTTGATGCCAAAGATCCCAGTTTAAACTACATATTACTCATTTGCTTTACTCCATACTACACACACAAGTTTCAAGATAACAAAGGAATCCACACTGTGATTACTTATAACGGTAACTTGGAATTGTTTTTCTCTGTGTGGTTATGTCACCACTTCTATCCAGTTAGGTGTGTTTGCTTCATTTGTTTTCAAGTGTTAGGAATTCCCTTAATTTTTAATTGAATTTTGGAGTGCCTGGGTGGCTCATTCAGTTAAGTGTCTGACTTGGGCTCAGGTCATGATCTTGCAGTTTGTGGGTTCAAGCCCAGCAACAGGCTCTGTGCTAAGAGCTCAGAGCCTGGAGCCTGCTTCAGATTCCATGTCTCCCTCTCTCTGCCCATTCCCAGCTTGTGCTCTGTCTCTGTCTCTCAAAAATAAACAAAAACATTAAAAATTTTAAAAATTTAATTGAATTTTGTTTTATAAAATAGTTATAGGATTCTAAATTCAAATCCATAGAACAATATACTCAGAGAAGCTCTCTGTCTCCTCCAATCTGTTGCCCTTTTTCTCTCATTCTAGATAACTGTTTTGTTTATAAATAGCTTATCCTTTTTAAAAAATGTGAGCACATAAACATTTATACCCCTCTCTTAGATAAGTAGTAACCTACAGTATTTTTCCAATCTGCAATTTTCAAATAACAATGTATCTTTCACATCACTCCATAGGGATATATACATAATTTATATTTCTTTTTACATAAGTTGTGTTGTACAGACTAATCATACTCAACCAGTTCCCTATTGGTGGACACTTCAGTTATTTCCAGTTCTATTACATATAGTATCACAGTGGAACAACTTGGGCATACAAGTCTTTATGATTTTGCCAGTATGTCTTTAAGCTAGATTCTTAGAAATGAAATCACTCGGGGCGCCTGGGTGGCTCAGTCGGTTAAGCGACCAACTTCGGCTCAGGTCATGATCTCACGGTTTTTGGGTTCGAGCCCAGTGTCGGGCTCTGTGCTGACAGCTAGCTCAGTATGTGGGTCTTTGTGACTGGTTTCTTTCACTCGGCGCAGTATTTTCTGGATTCATCCATATCGTAGCAAATAACAATATTTATTTTTATGGCTGAATAATGTTTAATTTTATGGCTATACTACATTTTATTTATCAGATATCACAATGGATATCTGTGTCATTTCAGCTTTTGGGCTTTTATGAATAATTCTGCTTTTCACATACAAGAGGTTTTTTTGTACACTTATGTTTTCAGTTATCTTGGGTATATATATATCTAGGAGTGGAATTGCTGAATCATGTGGTAACTGTCTAAATTTTTTGGTAATTTTTTTAATGTTTATTTTTGAAAGAGAGACAGAGTATGAGCAGGGGAGGGGCAGAGAGAGAGAGGGAGACCCAGAATCTGAAGCAGGCTCCAGCCTCTGAGCTGTCAACACAGCGCCCAACATTGAGGCTCGAGCTCACAAACTGCGAGATCATGACCTGAGCCGAAGTCGGTCGCTTAACCAACTGAGCCACCTAGGCGCCTCTGTCTGAACTTTTAAGGAAGTATTAAATTGCTTTTCCACAGCAGCTGCACCATTTTACATTCCCACATGAGGCTTCTAATTTCCTACATCCTCAATGACACTTCTTATTATGTCATTTTGATTATAGCCATCCCAGTGAGTGTGAAGAGGTATCTCAGTCATTTGATTTGCATTTCCCTAATGATCAGGGATGTTGAGCATTTTTTCATGCCTTTATTGGCCTTTTGTATATCTTATTTGAAGAAATCTCTGCACCTGTTTGCCCATTTTAAATTGGGGCTCTCTAATTTTGAGTTGTAAGAGTTCTTTTTTAAAAAAAATTTTTATGGGGCGCCTGGGTGGCTTAGTCGGTTAAGCGTCCGACTTTCACTTAGGTCATGATCTCGCGGTTCGTGGGTTCGAGCCCCGCGTCGAGGCTCTGTGCTGACTGCCAGCTCAGAGCCTGGAGCCTGTTTCAGTCTGTGACTCCCTCTCTCTCTGACCCTCCCCTGCTCACGCTGTCTCTCTCTCTCCTAGAAGTAAATAAAACATTGAAAATTAAAAAAAAAAAAAATTTATAGTTTATTATTTTTTAAAATTTTTTGTATATTATTTCAGGGAAGAGGCTGCGTAGAAGAATCAGAGGCTGACAAGCAGGCTCTGAGCTGGCAGTCAGCACAGAGCCCGACGCGGGGCTCGAACCCACGAACTGTGAGATCATGACCTAAGTGAAAGTCAGACGCTTAACCGACTAAGCCACCCAGTCGCCCCTTTTTATAGTTTATTTTTGAGACAGAGACAGAGCATGAGTGGCGGAGGGGCAAAGAGATTGGGAGACACAGAATCCAAAACAGGCTCCAGGCTCTGAGCTGTCAGCACAGAGCCTGATGTGGGGCTCGAACCCATGAACTATGAGATCTGACCTGAGCCGAAGTCAGACGCTTAACCTACTGAGCCACCAGGCGCCCCTTGAGTTGTTAATAGTTCTTTATATATTCTGGATACAAGGTGCTTATCACATATGTGATTTGCAAATAGTTTTTCCCATTCTATTGTCTAAAGTGAGTTGTCTTTTTGCTTTTTTCTTGAATTATAATAGTCATTAATTAGTATGCAATCAGTCATAATTACCTTTGGCAAGTGTTTGGTACTATAATCATTAACTTAAACAAAATAGCTTTTATCTCCTTATTTTTGTGATTTCCTTTTTCTTCTATTCATCATTTACCTTAATCTGAAGTTCTTGTATCTTCGTTAAAAAAAAATTGCCCTGAAATACATGTAATATAAAATTTACCGTTCTAACCATTTTTAAGTGTACATTAGTGTACGTCAGTGGTATTAAGTACATTCACATTGTTGTATATCCATCACCACCATCCATCCACACAACTTACTCATCTTGCAAAACTAACTCTGTACAAATGAAATAATAACTTCCCATTACCTCTCAACCTAGCCACTGGCAGGCATCATTCTACTTTCTATTCCTGGGAGTATATATATTCTAGGTATCTCATATAAATAGAATCATACTATATTTGTACCTGGCTTATTTTAGTTAGCATAATGTACTTAAAGTTTATTCATGTTGTAGTCTGTGCCAGAATATGCTTTTTAAGGATGAATAATATTTCATTGTATGTGGGTGTGTTAAAAAAAAAGTTTAGACATGGCATATCTTTCCATTTATTTTACTTAAATAGTGTTCTACAGATGCACTTCTTTAGTTAGAGTTATTCCTAAGTATTTAATTCTTTTTGAGGCTATTTTAGAAGTTATTTGTGTGTGTGTGTGTGTACATATAGACATACCACTTTTCATCCATCATTATTAGTCACTTGGGTTGCTTCTACTTTTCACTACTGTAAGTAATGCTGCTCTGAACATGGGTGTACATATATGTTTTCATGTTCCTATTTTCAATTCTTTTTGGTATATATTGAGAAATGGAGTTAGTGGATCGTATAATTCTGTGTTTCATTTTGTTTTGTTTTGTTTTTTTTGAGAGATTGCCATACTATTTTCCATAGCTACTACACCATTTTACATTCCCACTAATAGTGCATGAGACTCCCAATGTCTCCACATCTTCATCAATACTTATTCTTTTCTGACTTTTTACAGTAGCCATCTTAATGAGTATGAGGTAGTATCTCATTGTGGTTTTGATTTGCATTTCTCTAATGATTAGTGATATTGAGCATCTTTTCATGTGCTTATTGGCAATTTGTGTATCTTTGCAGAAATGTCTATTCAAATTTCTAGGCCATTTTTTATGCAGGTTTTTTGGGTGTTTTTGTGGTGTATTTTCTTGATAATGTTGTATTGTTTGAATAGTCACCAGCAAAAGGATATGTCCAAATCCTAAAGGTGTGTGTGAATGTGACCTTGTTTAGAAATAGGCTCTTTCCAGATGTAATTAAAGATCTTAAGATGAGATAATCCTGGGTATAGGGTAGGACCTAAATACAGTAACTGGTATTTTTAAAAGACAGAGGGGAGGGAAATTTGAAACAGACACAAAGGGTACAGGCCATCTGAAGACATAGAAAAAGATTAGAATTATGTTGCCACAGCCAAGGAACCCTGGAGCCACCGGAAGCTGGGAGAGGCAAGGAAGTATTCTCCCCTAGAGCCTTTGGAGGAAGCCTGACCCTGCTGACCTATTAATTTTGAGCTTCTGTCCTCCGGAACTGTGAGATAATAAATTTTTGTTTTCAGTCACCAAGTGTTTGGTAATTTTTTAAACCAGCTGTAGGAAACTAATGCACATTCTTTGTTGCACACAATTAAATTTTGATAAAACTACAATTGTGCTGGCATTTTTTTTGTTTGTTTGTTTTTTATTCCTTGTACTTCTGATGTCATATCTAAAATACTGTTGCTTAATCTAAGGTCACACGCATGTTTTCTCTTATATATGAGTTTTGTAATTTTAGCTCTTACATTTCTTTATTTTTTATGTTTTGTTTTTGAGAGAGAGAGAGAGACAGCATGAGCAGGGGAGGGTCAGAGAAAGAGGACGACACAGAATCCGAAGACAGGCTCCAGGCTCTGAGCTGGCTGTCAGCACAGAGCTGATGCAGGGCTCGAACCCATGAACCGTGAGATCATGACCTGAGCCGAAGCTGGACACTCAACCAACTGAGCCACCCAGGCGCCCCTAGCTCTTAGATTTAGATCTTTTATTCATTTTGAGTTAACTTTTGTGTGTGGTGTGAGATAGGGGTCCAGATTAATTCTTTTACATGTGGAATCCAGTTGTCCTACCACCTTTTATAGAAAGCTATTCTTTCTATGTGGACTGGTCTTAGCATGCTTGTTCATTAGCACCTTAGTACCTTTGTTGAAATTCAGTTGACCATAAACGTATGTACTTATTTCTGGGCTCCCAGTTCAATTCCAGTGGCCTGTAAATCTGTCTGTATGCCAGTACCATACTGGCTTGATTAATGTAGCCGTGTACTATTGAAATTTGAAAATGTGAGTCTTCCAATGTTGCTTTTTTTTTTTTCAAAATTGCTTTGTAAAAAAAAAATAAATTAAAAAAATATTTTTCAAATTGCTTTGAAATTCCATAGTAAGATCAGCTCATCCATATCTGGAAAAAAGGCAGATATGATAGACAGTTTTTGAATGCCTAAATCAATTTGGGGTATATTGCCATCTTTATAATCTTAAGTTTTCCAGTTATGTACATGGGATATCTTTCCATTTTTTTGGATGTTTATTTTACTTAGTGTTCTACACTTGTGTTTCTTTAGTAGAGTTACTCCTAAGTATTTTATTCTTTTTGAGGATATTTTAGAAGAAGTTATTATATAATGTTTATTTTTGAGAGACAGAAACAGTGCAAGCAGGGAAGGTGCAGAGAGAGGGAGACACAGAATCTGAAGCAGGCTCCAGGCTCTGAGCTGTCAGCACAGAGCCTTACATGGAGTTTGAAGTTATGTTTTTTTTTTTTTTTCTTTTACAAATTTTGATTTTTTTAATGTTTTTTATTTATTTCTAGGAGAGAGAGAGAGAGACAGCATGAGCAGGGGAGGGTCAGAGAAAGGGAGTGACAGACTCTGAAACAGGCCCCAGGCTCCGAGCTGGCAGTCAGCACAGAGCCCGACGCGGGGCTCGAACCCACGAACCGCAAGATCATGACCTAAGTGAAAGTCGGACGCTTAACCGACTAAGCCACCCAGGCTCCCCTGCAATTTGAAGTTATGAACCATGAGATCATGACCTGAGCCAAAGTCTGAAGCTTAACCCACTGAGCCACCCAGGCACCCCTTAGATTTTTTTTATATAGTTTATTTATTTATGAGACAGAGAGACACAGAGCACGAGTGGGAGAGGGGCAGAGAGAGAGGGAGACGTAGAATCCAAAACAGGCTCCAGGCTCTGAGCTGTCAGCACAGAGCCGATGCAGGGCTCAAACCCACGAACCATGAGATCATGACCTGAGCTGAAGTCGGGTGTTCAACCAACTGAGCCACCCAGGCGCCACTTAGGTGAAGTTATTTTCTTAATTTCATTTTCATACTATTCATTACTAGTGTACAAAAATGCAACTGATATTTGTGTATCAATCTTGTATCTTGTAACTTTGCTTTGTATTAGCTCTAATAAGTTTTATAGATTGTTTTAAGGGTTTTTCATATATAACATCATGTTATATCTAAGTAGAGATGGTTTTTCTTCTTCCTTTCCAATCCTAGCTAAAATCTCTAGTACATGTTAAATGGTGGTGGTAAAAGCAGACATAATTTCTTTTTCCTAATCTTGAGGAAAAAACTTTCCATTTTTCCCTTTGAGACTGATTTAGCTATGGGGTTTTTTATAGATGCCCTTTATCAGATTGACAAATGTCCCTTCTATTCATAATTTGCTGAGGACCTTTATCATGAAATGGTGTTAGGTTTTGTCAAATGATTTTTCTGTGTCTATTTAGAAAATCACTTTTTTTTTCCTATTATTGTATTAATATCATTGATTGGTTTTTATATGTTGAACCATGCTTACATTCCTGGGATGAATCCCACTTGGTCATATATAATTCTTTTAATATCCTGCTATATTCAGTTTGTCAGAATTTTATTGAGAATTTTTGCATCTATAGTCCTAGGACATGTTAGTCTGTAGTTTTATTTTTGAGGGGATGGCTTGGTCTGTTTTGGTGTCAGGGTAATACTGACTTCGTTAAAAGAGTTGGAAAGTGTTTCCTCCAAGAGTTTGAAAAGTTTGGATATTCATTCTTTTTGTAGAACTCCTCAGTAAAGCCATCTAGTTCTGGGCTTTTCTTTGTGGGTAGTTTTTTGACTACTAACCTAATCTCTTTACTCATTAGAGGTCTGTTTAGATTTTCTGTTTCTTCTGGAGTCTGTTTTGATGCTTTGTGTTTCTAGGAATTCAGTCATTTCACCTACATTATTGAATTTGTTGGCATACAATTGTTTATACTGTTTCCTCATAATCTTTTTTATCTCTGTAAGATCATTTGTAATGACCTTTCTTCATTCTAGCTAAATTTGATCTTTTCAAAGAACCAAATTTTAGTTGAGCTTTATTGTTTTTTATTCTGTATTTTATTTCCAACTTATTTTGGACTATTTTCTCACTTCTGCTTGCTTTGGATTTAGTTTGCTCTTTCTTTCCAGTGTCTTAAAGTGAAAGGTTAGGTTATTGATTTCAGATACCTCTCTCTCTGTTTCTTTTTTTAAGATTTTGTTATTAAGTAACTCTATACCCAACATGGGGCTTGAACCTACAACCCTGAGATCAAGAGTTGCGTGCTCTCCTGAGCCAGCACATGCCCCTCTCAGATCTATCTCTCTCTCTTTTTTATGTTTAATTTTTTTAATGTTTATTTATTTAAGGAGAGAGTGGGTACATGTGTACGCGAGCAGAGGAGGGGCAGAGAGAGGAAGAGAGAAAATCTCACGCAGGCTCCACAATGTCCACAGAGTCCACTGTGGGCTCTATCCCACAAAACATGACCTCGTGACCTGGACCAAAATCAGGAGCCACCCAGGCTCTTTTTTAATGCAGATACTTATAGTTATAAATTTCCCTCTGAGCACTGCTTTTGTGGAATGCTTGAAGTTTTGGTATAGTGTTTTCATTTGTCTCAAAATATTTTCTGATTTCCGTTGTGATTTCTTCTTTGATCATTTGGCTAATGCTGCTTGTGCCAAACATCTGTAAACTATCAGAGCAGTTAGCTGGGACAGCTGTAATGCTCACCTCACTTGATTCCCATTTCTCAGAGATCACTCTCCTTTGTTGTCCAGTCCATGTTGTGTCCATGTCACACTAATGTCCAGTGTCTTACAAACATTATTTTTTATATTTTATTCATTTTTTCAGTTGTTTCAGGTGAGAGGATAAGCCTAGTCTCTGTTACTCCATCTTGGCTAAAAGTGGAAGTTGGTTTCATTTTTACCATTTAAATCTCTGACCTTTTTGGAATATGTGACAAGTGGATCCATGGTTATCTTTTTGCATATGGCTATACAGTATTTCTGATTTAAAATTTAAATCAGTAATCAATTATTTTGAAAGTCCTGCCTTTTTCCTACCATTGTTTTCTTATAAACTTCTATATTCAGTTTTCTATTTTAGATTTTCTCTTTGGTACTATTGCCATTGTTTATTCTGTTTATTCATGGTATAATTTTGTAATGTCTTGTAAAGCTAACTTTGATCTTTTTTGATCAATTTTCCCATAATTGATCTTTTTCCTGATTTTTTTTTATCATCTTCCTTGTTATTCTTTCAGATAACAAAATTTGTAGTTACCGAGTTATAACTACAGAGTTCTCTTGTGAAATAATTTCTTAGCTCTGAAATTTCTTGTGTTCTTAAGCTTTAAGATATAAATTATGGACCAAGTCTAGTGACATTCAGGGAGAATACGAAGGGAGAAATTAAAATACAATCATATTCTCAGAATTGTTTTAGGAGGGGCGCCTGGGTGGCTCATTCAGTTGAGTGTCCAACTTTGGCTCAGGTCATGATCTCACGGTTCGTGGGTTCCAGCCCCACCTCAGGCTCTGTGCTGACAGCTCAGAGCCTGGAGCCTGCTTCAGATTCTGTGTCTCCCTCTCTCTCTTACCCTCCTCTGCTCACGCTGTCTCTCTCTCTCTCAGAAAAAAGATTTTTTAAAATGTTTAAAAAAAAAAAAGAAAGAAAAGAATTGCTCTAGGCTTCAATGGAAACAGTTTTAAGAAAAATTTAAAACAAAGAGATCAGAATTAACAAAACTATATGTTCATTGAATTTTCTAGGTTTTTCTACTGGTGTCTGACACATACGTACAAATATATATATATGTAATTAAATATTAATAAAAAAGTGATAGAATACAAAAAACTAGATGGGTTTTTAGCAAGATTCCCGGCCTATCTCATTTTTAACCTCACCTAACCTTGTTTTAGATTTCCAAGTACACACATGTATTTGCCATCCTTGAACGGTGTTTACTTTCAGTGTGCTGGTTTAGTTTTGGAGTGATACATTCCTGCCAGGAAACTCAATTTAGATTCTTTTTTTTTTTTAATGTTTATTTATTTCTGAGGGACAGAGAGACAAAGTGTGAGCAGGGGAGGGGCAGAGAGAGAGGGAGACCTAGAATCAGAAGCAGGCTCCAGGCTCTGAGCTGTCAGCACAAAGCCCGACTTGGGGCTCGAACTCACAAACCACAAGATCATGACCTGAGCTGCAGTTGGCCACTTAACTCATGACTGAGCTACCTAGGCACCCCTAGATTCTTTTTTTAAGGTATCACTCCTTGGTAGCAGAAACCATGTCTACTTCCCTTATTTATCATACTCAAAGTATAAAGAGCTCTTAGGGAAAATGTGGATGTAATATTTTTTTAGCATTTATTAAATTTGTTTTCTTTATATTCTCTTTTACATTTTATACCTGTATCAAATAATATTCCTAGCTTAATAAGACATCATCATCACTCATTAATTACAAATAGTCTTTGAGAGAGATTTTAATGGATGACACAGGTAGGAAAACAAAATGACACAGATTCTGCTCTTACATATTTTTTAAAAATATTTATGGTCAGAAATACTGAAAAAAAAAGTGAAAAACAATACCATAGCCAAAGAAGTAAAAGAGATAGTAACTGTTACATAAATTTCACAGAAGAAATCCCTGTACACTCTAGTAGATCAGGCAAATCCTTGCCAAGGTTAAATTAGACCTAAAGTTTTGGGATAATGGTAAAAGTTGGATGAAAGAAAAATAGCCTTTCAAAGGAGGACAGTGGAACAAAGGCCAGGAGGCAGAACCTCATATGTTGGGTTTTATGTCAGTGATGTGACCAGCCTAATCTAGGATTTTATTAGAAGCGTATTAATAGATGTTTTGGAAAAGTATAATGACAGCTGATACTTGAGAACTTACTCTGTGTCAATCATTGTGTTAAATGCTTGCTATGTTTTTATCTAAATTAATCTTCATAAAGCTGAAGTAGATGATACATTACTATTTTAAAAGTGAGGAAAATTACTTTTGAAGAAATTAAACTACTTCCCAAAGTCAGACTTCTACTGAGGGTCAAAGCCTGGGTTCAAACCACTTGGTTTCACAATCTGTGCTCTTAACTACATGCATCATTGCTCAGTTAGGTTGCAGAGATCTAGAACGCCAAGCCAAGGTGGTAAGACCATTCTTGTTCTCTAATATATGCAATAATCATCCAGAGTTCCTTTACTAGGAAATCTTTCCCCAGGCTTCTTGGAATTAGTTTGCTTAAAGTTGCTGACACATTTTAGAGTCCCTCAACATGTAGACTCTGTAGTATGGGAGATGCTAGGATTTCAGTGGAGATTTCTTGCTAAAAGCAAAAAGCAAGCTTTCAGAAGACTGAGTAGGTGACTTCTCTTTCCTTTTGCATTAGGCAACACTGGACTATGGAATGTATTCTCGAGAAGAAGAACTATTAAGAGAAAGAAAACGCATTGGAACCGTTGGAATTGCTTCCTATGATTATCATCAAGGAAGTGGAACATTTCTCTTTCAGGCTGGTAGTGGAATTTATCATGTAAAAGATGGAGGGCCACAAGGATTTACTGTAAGTTGGTGTTACTACTTGTTAAATCTGTTAAATCCTAAAGGCTATTTGCATACAAATCAGGAAGGTAATTAAACCAAAAAATTATGTTTACCCACCAAGTGAAAAATTTAATAGTAAAGAAAACAAGATAAATGGGCATTGGCTTCCAGTGTTAAGAGTTAACCACTTTTGCACTGACATCAATATGCAATTTTTAAAAAACTAAAGACACTTGCTATATAGGAAGATATGGTAAAGGGCATGAATACTCATTTTCTGAGTAGATGCTGAGGGGAGTCTTGGAACGTAATGTTATCACCAGGCAGTCTGGTTTTTGTTTTTGTTTTTTTTAAGTTTTATTTATTTATTTTAAGAGAGAGTGAGACAGAGAGCGCGCACAAGCGAGGGAGGGGCAGAGAGGAGGAGAGACAGAATCCCAAGCATGCTGTACGTCATCAGCACAGAGTCCACTGCAGGACTCAAACTCCTGAACCATGAGATCATGACCTGAGCTGAGATCAGGAGTTGGACGCTTAACCGACTGCGCCACCCAGGCACCACAGCTTAATTCATCTTAATAAATGGTTTTTAAATGTTTGGTTTTAGTCCAATTTTTTACATGCTATTAGACCTATTCTTAAGGGTTTCATTGTATGTTTTTGAGCAAACTGTTTTATATTGGTAAAATTAATTTGAAATATTTAATAAATATTCAATAAATAAGTGCTTAATAAAAGTATGTAACAAACAATAATTACTCCATTAAACAGGTTTGGACAACAAAATTTATGAAGTGCACTTATATTGTCTTTACTGTCCTATCACCCTTAGCTTTCTAATTCATAGTAAAAAAAAAAATGAGTCTGTTCTTGTAAGTTAAGGAAACCAAAAGTATATTTTTCTGAGGAGCAATTATCATAGTTGACATTTTACTTGGAATTATTGTTCACTGAAGGGTGTTTGCAAATGAGTATGTATGTATCCGTCTGCTTGCTACTTGCCTAAAAATGTTTTTTTCTTTTCTAGCAACAACCCTTACGGCCAAATTTAGTAGAGACTAGTTGTCCCAATATTCGTATGGATCCTAAATTATGCCCTGCTGATCCAGACTGGATTGCTTTTATACATAGCAATGATATTTGGATATCCAACATCGTAACCAGAGAAGAAAGACGGCTCACCTATGTGCACAATGGTAACATATAGTTCTGCAAATCTGCTTTTCTGAAAAGTATTTTTAAAATTTTGCTTTTGCTTACTTTTTGAAATTGAGGCAAGCTGGGTGGCCTTTATATTTTAAATTCAACTCTTTAAAATTAATTAAAAAGTACAGGGGATAACTAGTATGTACCACATACATAATGGTACCTTGTTTAAATGTTCATTTTCAGATAGCACAACAGTAATGCCTCTGACTTTAGCTTTAATAAGACTTTAACTTAATAAGACTGCCATAATTACCCCAAAATTGTTTTCATTAAAATCAGATTTCAGTTAAAAAAATTAATCTTTTTTTGGGGGGAAACAAACAAAGACCTGATATGCACCAAAAACTTATCTCCCCATTTTGGAAAGGCTACTTAGTTATTCTGTCATAATAGGAAAAACAAAACTTTGTAGAGCTGTGTGTTTTATGGAAATATTTAATTTTCATTGAAGTGGTCAAAGCAATACTAAGCTCTACTCAAAGCACAGAAAAGCTGTGAATGTTTTCCTCTAAAGCTTTCATACAAATGAAAGATAGGAAATAGTATATTGCTTTTTCTTTGAACATGTGAAACAACTTAAGATTAATAAGTTCCATAATGAAGCATTTTTTCAGGAGCACCTGGGTGGCTCAGTGGGTTGAGTGTCCGACTTCAGCTCAGGTCATGATCTCATGGTTCTTGAGTTCAAGTCCCACGTCAAGCTAGCTGCTGTCAGCCTGTCAGCACAGAGCTCACTTCAGATTCCCTGTTCCCCTCTCTCTTTGCCCCTCCCCCCGCCAAATAAATAAAACATTTTTAAAATAATAAATAAAATTTTAAAAATTCATTTGTTCGACTCTTGCTTAATCGAATGTTTGCAAATCTGATTTATTTGGCATCTTTTTTTTTTTAATGTTTATTTATTTATTTGAGAGTAAGCAGAGGAGGGGCAGAGAGAAAGGGAGACACAGAATCCCAAGCAGGCTCTGCACTGTCAGCATGGAGCCTGCCACGGGGCTCAAACTCACGAACCATGAGATCATGACCTGAGCCAGAATCGAGTTGGATGCTTAACTGACTGAACCACCCAGGTACCTCTGGGCATCTTTCTTAATAAATTATTTTAGGGGCACCTGGGTGGCTCAGTCGGTTAAGCGTCCGACTTTGGCTCAGGTCATGATCTCACGGTTTGTGGGTTCAAGCCCCGCGTCGGGCTCTGTGCTAACAGTCAGCTCAGAGCCTGGAGCCTGTTTCAGATTCTGTATCTCCCTCTCTCTCTGACCCTCCCCTGCTCATGCTGTCTATCTGTCTGTCTGTCTGTCTCTCTCTCAGAAATAAATGAAACATTAAAAAAAAAGAAAAAAGAATTATTTTAGAATACAACAAATATTTTTTTCATTAGGATAATGAATGTTATAGAAGAAGCCTTTTCTTTTTTTTTTTTGTTTTATTCTTTCTAGGAGAAGAGGAGCAGCAGGGGAGGGTCAGAGAGAGAGGGAGACACAGACTCTGAAACAGGCTCCAGGCTCCGAGCTGGCAGTCAGCACAGAGCCCAATGCGGGGCTCGAAGTCACGAACCGCGAGGTCATGACCTAAGCGAAAGTCGGACGCTTAACCGACTAAGCCACCCAGGCACCCCGAAGAAGCCTTTCCTTGAACAGTTTACATTGGTAGAAAGAATACTGAATTAGGAGTCAAGAAATCTGTTCTAACTATTCAGTCAAGAAAAATACATTAAGTTCCTGTGTGCCAGGTAATGTGGCAGGAACTAAGAATACAGAATTGAGTAAGGCGTAACCCAGGCCCTCAAGGAAACTACACAAATAATAAAACAGAGTGATAAGCAAACATAGGGTGTTACGAGAGCATCAGTGAGGGGTAGTGTTCAGAAGAAATGACACCTAGCTGGCATCTAAAGTGATCTTAGTTATGAGTACACGTTAGCCTGTACACTCCAGGTCAGGGGACCGCATGAGAAAAGTCTTGATGCAGAAAGTGATGTTTGTGAAGAGTTAAAAGCAATCTGATGGTTCCTAAAGTGTAAGGTATGAGTCAAGAAGAAGGGAAAAGTAAGGCTGCCAGATAAAAAGAGCCAAAACAGGGGTATACTGTATCTCTTGTAAATCAACAGGGTCCACTGAAAAGCTTTTAGCAGTTGGGTGGTATGGGCAGAGTCATATTATAGATAAATTGTTCTGGAGGCTTCATGAAAGTTATATTTGAACAGCTCAGGACTAGAGACAGGGACACCAAAAGTTGACTGTTGAAATTATCTAAGTTTAAAATTAGAGCATCAGATAGAAGGGGATGGAGTAGGGAAGTTTTTAAGTGAAAAGTACATGTTTCAGTGTTTCGTGGGTCTCCATTTGGAGTCAAGGAATCAGAGCAGCTACTAGCGGCAATAGAAGGATTAGGCCGGTGGTTAGTAAATCTGGGTTGGAAATTTGTTTATGCTTTCAACAGACATTGGACATTCACTACACACTAGTTATTGTACTTCAGTCTGGGATTGCAAAGCTCTGACAGTAACTGATAGAATTAAGACATTTTTTAAGTCTATTTTTTCTTCTGTAGAATTGTTTTTTACATAGGATTATTATGACGATTGACAGAATTTAAAGTAGAAAATACCAGGGGTGCCTGGGTGGCTTAGTCTGTTAGACGTCCGACTTTCGCTTAGGTCATGATCTCGCGGTTCGTGGGTTCGGGCCCCACGTCGGGCTCTGTGCTGACTGTCAGCTCAGAGCCTGGAGCCTGTTTCAGTCTGTGTCTCCCTCATTCTCTGACCCTACCCTGTTCACGCTGTCTCTCTCTCTCCTAGAAATAAAATTAAAAAATAAATAAATAAATAAAAAATAATAAAGTAGAAAGTACCAGAGCCCTGTGTGATGCTATAGTATTGTTTTTATTATTTTTCCTTCCTGTGCATGTAGGTATGTGATATGTTTATCATTTTCAAGATTAGTGTACTAGTTAAAGATATAATCTAGAGCCAGAGAGTTGAGTCTGAGTTCCAGATCTACAGTTTTTAGTTCTGTGACCTTGAGTAAGTTATTTAACCTCTCAGTTTCCATATCTACAAAGGCATGTCATTATAGTGCTGTTATGAAGGTTTAATGAATTAATATTTGTGCAGTGTTTGGGATAGTGTCTGAAACATGGTAAGTGCAGTGTGTTCATTTAAATAGAAGGGTAGATACAAAGTAAGCATCTTCACTCTTCTCTTATTCACAATAAGTTTCCAAGTGAAAGTCTGCTTTTAGATGAGTTTAGGCAATGAGCATGTGCATGTGTTTATTTTCTGCCTAGTACTATAAAGGAATGTAAAAGTAATACAGTACCAACCTCTACGCTCAAATGATGATATAAAACAATAGCATGGATATAACTTTGGGGTAGTTTAAAGATCCAGGAAAACTGGACACTGGTTTTGGCTGTATCATTCATTATAAAATTCAAAAAACTCTTAAAAACTGAGCTTACTTTTCACTAGCTTGGTGCTAAAACTCTTTTGGTGACAAAATCTGACCTGGACTGACCTGAGGATATTTATAATCTTAATCCTACTTAGTGTATCTATTCATAAGTTTGCTGTAGGAATATTGGTGTATCCAGTTACAGGGCATTTGATTCCCCCGATGGAGATGTTACATAATTTTATGGTAGATATATATAATATATATGTATATGAAAAATCACCCAAATTCTGAGTTCCAAACACTTCTGAATTAAAAATTTTTGGATAGGGTATTATTGGTTCATTCTGCATATTTGTTTTAAACAATATAAAAAAAATACAAATAAGCAAAAATAATACATTGAAACTGGTTTATAATCCTGAAATCACTATGAAGTATTACCATACACCCATTAGACTGACTAAAGTGAAAAAGATTAATTCTGAACACAAATATTAGAAAGAAAATTTCATACATTGCTAGTAAGGATACAAAATAAAACATACTTTGGAAAACTGTGGCAGTTTCTTATGAACACTTACCATACTACCTAGGCATTCCACTTCTGGGTCCTGATTGAAGAAAAATGAAAGCATACACCCACCAAGATCCCTATACAAGAAAGATTAGCATCTTTGTTCATAGTTGCCAATAACTAGAAGTAGCCCAAATATCCATTAACAGGTGAATGGATAAAAGAATCGTGATATACTATGGAATACCATCCAGCAATAAACAGAAGTGAATTAATAATATGTGTAACAACATTGGTGAATCTCAAAAAGCAAACAGAATACGAATTCACTTATGTGCTATTCTAGAATATGCAAAACTAACCTATGATAGAAATCAGATCAGTGGTTGCTTCTGGGATGAGAATGGGCATTGATTGAGAACAGGTATGAAAAACCATTCTAGGTGTTGGAAATATTCTGTGTCTTGATGAGGTGTGGTTATACAAGTATATGTATACATTGTTCACAAATAGTATACCTAAGGGGCACCTAGGTGGCTCAGTTGGTTAAGTGTCCGACTTCAGCTCAGGTCATGATCTCACGGTTTGTGGGTTCCAGCCCCGTGCTGGGCTCCGTGCTGACAGCTAGCTCAGAGCCTAGAGCCTGCTTCAGATTCTGTGTCTCCCTCTCTCTCTGACCCTCCCCTGGTCACGCTGCTTCTCTCTCTCAGAAATAAATAAAACATTTTTTTAAAATTAAGTAAAAAACAAATAGTATACCTAAGATTTTGTAAATTATAAAGCAGTTAAAACAAATGCTTGTCCATAGTCTGTCTCATTACTTGGAGAAAACCACATTTTGATATATATATGTCCAACACTTTTTTCTTTTTTATAGAGAGAGAGTGCACTGGCTGGGGAGAGGGGCAGATGGTGGTGGGGGTGGAGTGGAGGGGAGAGAGAATGTGAATGAATCTCAAGCAGGTGCCATGCCCAGTACAGAGACTGACATGAGGCCCACTGGGTTCAGGATCTGAACCGAAATCAAGAGTTGAATATTCAACTGACTGAGCCACCTAGATGCCTGGAAACAAGCATTTTAATATGTTGGGGAGTGCCTGGGTGGCTGTCGGTTGAGCGTCTGACTCTTGATTTCAGCTTAGGTCATGGGATCGAGCCCTGTGTCGAGCTCCACACTGAGTGTGGAGTCTGCTTGAGATTCTCTGTCTCTGTCTCTCTCTCTCTCTGTCTCTCAAAGAGATAAAATAAAAATAAAATACATGTTTAAAATATTTTAAATGAAATTATAGTGTACCAGCCATTATAATATGGCTTTTTTATTTAAAAAAAATTGTAATGTTTATTTCTGAGAGACAGAGAGAAAGAGCATGAGTGGGGGAGGGGCAGAGAGACAGGGAGACACAGAATCCGAAGCAGGCTTCAGGCTCTGAACTGTCAGCACAGAGCCCAGCTTGGAGCACAAACCCACAAACTATGAGATCATGACCTGAGCCTAAGTCAGACACTCAACTGACTTAGCCATCGAGGCATCTCTAATGTGGCTTTTTAAAATTCCAAGTATATTGGAATCTCCATGTCATGAAATCTTACAAAATTATGGCTTTGTGGTTTTGGGGGGTTTTGTTTATTTGTTTTGAGAGAGAGAGAGAGTACACCAGTGGAGGAGGGGTAGAGAGAGAGGGAGACAGAGGATCCAGAGCAGGCTCTGTGCTGATAGCAGAGGGCCCAATGTGGGGCTTGAAATCACAGACCACAAGATCATGACCTGAGCCAGAGTTGGATGCTTAACCACCTGAGCCACCTAAGCACCCCACTGGGAGGTTATTCTTAAAGCAAGAGCTCCTTCAAACTATATGCTGGAACTATTTGCTCAAAAGTGTGAAACAGATGAAAGCTGAGATGTTCTGGTTGAATGGAAGAAGGGGAGGAGGAATAATGAAATTACATGATCTGTAAGAGTCATTCTAGGTCTAAAGTTGGACTTTTCTGTGTAGAAGGTACAAGTCACTGTGACCCTTTACATATATTCTTGTTTTCCATGAGCCCAGCTAAATGAGGAAATAACTAACATTTATGGAGCACACGTTCTGGCTCAGGCTTTGTTCTAAGTGCTTTATGTGATTTAACTCATTTAATTCTAAAAGCCTTAGGAAGTATGTTCTCATTCCCATTTACAAATGGGACACTGTAGTGAAAAGAGGTTCGGTGATTTATCCAAGGTCAGTGTGTTAGTAAATGATGGAGCTCAGATTTAAATCCAGTCCATTTATTTCCAGAATTCACCACTGTACTATGGCTGCATTTCAAAATAAACTAAATCATTGTGCTTAGTATCTATGAAAAGATAGAGAACTTCCTGTGATGATTTTGCCTTTTATGTTTGTCTAGAGCTAGCCAACATGGAAGAAGATCCCAGATCAGCTGGAGTTGCTACCTTTGTTCTTCAAGAAGAATTTGATAGATACTCTGGCTACTGGTGGTGTCCAGAAGCTGAAACAAGTAAGGGAGTTCAAAATATTATAAATTCAATTATTATGAGATTTAATTGCCAGTTACTTAAGTGCACAAATTCTAGGTCCTGAATAGTAGCTTATGAAGTCATGAAGATTGGATCTTACCAGTAGTTATTTAGAATATACAAGCTATATCTTACCATAATGAACTCTAATAAAAATAATTGCATTGCAGTTCAGCACCTCAGGTCCTTCAACTCTTTATTACTTTTTCTTCTAGAAGCTGATCTTGCTGGCAACATTGGTGGCAAAATAAAAAATACTACACCTTAATGCATTGTTATAAAAATGTGGGATTGACTAGAGAGTCTACATGAGCATATGGTCAAATTAGTGTATGAATAGATCAGAATAAAGGACACAAATTCCTCTTTTTTCTGGGTGAAGTCACAAGTGTTTTACTGCCCGAGAAACAGCTCTCTGTGAAGCAGTGGCTTTCAGATTTTTTGTCCATGATCCAGTTAGAAGTTTGCTTAACATTCTTGCCTAATAATTGGGATGTATATTGTATACAAAAACTGAAAACAAATTTCAGGAAGCAATACTTATCCTCATGTGAAAGGCACTTTGATAATTGTAACTTTTTATTCATTATATATTTTAAATGCTGGTTATTACCCATTAATAGATTTCACGACCCAGTAATTGTAGCTAGCTTTTGTGGATTTGTTTGTTTGTTTGTTTGTTTGTTTAAGTAAGCTTTACACCCAATGTGGGGCTTGAACTCACAACCCCAAGGTCAAAAGAGTCACATGCTTCACTGAAGTAACATCCTAGCAGCTAGTATTTTGAGCACACACTCTAAGTAAGTATGAAAAATACTTATTTTTAAACCATGTCTTAGATTTGAACATTTAAGATATAAAATGTTTTGGCAGTGAAAAAGAATGAAATCTGGCCATGTGTAGCAACATGGATGGACCTTGAAGGTGTTAATGCTGAGCGAAATAAGTCAGGCCCAAAAGGACAGATACCACATGTTTACACGTATAGGAGGAACTTAACTGAGGACCATGGGGAGCAAAAGGGGGGAAATAGTGGGGGAGAGGGAGGGAGGCAAATCATGAGAGACTCTTGAATGCTGAGAACAAACTGAGGACTGATGGATGTGGTGGGGAGGGGAGAGATGGGCATGGAGGAGGGCACTTGTGGGGATGAGCACTGGGTGTTATATAGAAACCAACTTGACAATAAACTATTTGTAAAAAAAAAAAATGAAAAAAAAAGATATAAAAAGTTTGCTATATTGTGTTCATTAGAACAAGATTTTACATGAATTAGAGAAACCGTTAAGAGAAAATGACTTTTTAAAATAGCATTTATTTTGTCATGGGAAATATTATAAATATAATTAATTCATTTTTCAAAAAGGAATGCATTTTCAGGTATACAGGAATTGAACACCTTCACAAATGTGTTTCTGCTGGGTTTTTTGTTTGTTTTGTTTTTTTATTTTTTTTAAGTAGGCTCTACCCCCAGCATGGATCCCAGCATGGAGCCTGACTTGGGATTTGAACTCACGACCCTGAGATCAACTCCTGAGCAGAGATCAAGAGTAGGGTGCTTAACCAAGCCACCCAGGCATCCCTCTGCTGTTTTAAATATGTATATGTACCCGGCTGCCTGACTGGCTCAATCTATTGAGCATGTGACTCTTTGTTTTTGTTTTTTTTTTTTTTACAAATAGTTTGTTGTCAAATTAGTTTCCACATAACACTCAGTTATAGAGCATGTGACTCTTGATCTCAGGGTCATGAGTTCAAGCCCCATGTTGGGCATGAAGCCTACTTAAAATTTTAAAAATATATATATGTACATAAGTATCTTCAAGTTTTGCCTTCTAAAAGGAGTAACCTTTTACCAGCAAAACTGGTTTACCAAAAATTCACCCTCTTAGCACAAAGACCAGTGATAGTTCCGTACACAAAAGGCAGCATATTTTATACATAAATTATTTTTCACTATGGGAAACCTACTACTAGAGGAAATGGTCAGTTATGATTACTCTATAGGATAATTCTTCTAAATTTTCAATATTTAAATTCCTTTTAAGCTCCCAGTGGCAGCAAAATTCTTAGAATTCTGTATGAAGAAAATGATGAATCTGAGGTGGAAATTATTCATGTTACATCCCCTATGTTGGAAACAAGGAGGGCAGATTCATTCCGTTATCCTAAAACAGGTACTATATTCCATTGACATTTATATTCACTCATTTCTACTTTCCAAACAAGATTCTCTCTTGCAGTCATCTCTCTTGCAGTCATCCAAAGGTATGGTCAATATTGATCATTTACAGCCTTGGTAAAATTGGGTTGTTCATTAAGTGCCACAGAAGAAAATAAAAAAAATAATTTTTTTTATTTCTTTTTATTTTGAGAGAGAGAGAGAGTGCACAGGAAGAGCAGAGAGATTGGGGGAGAGAGGCAGATCCCAACCAGGCTCCACACCGTCATAGTCAGGAGACCAGTACTGCACTTGAACTCATGAAACACAAGATCATGACCTGAGCCAAAATCAAGAGTCAGCCACCTAACCAACTGAGCCACCCAAGTGTCCCTGAAGTAGATTTTAAGATTACAGGCTGATCTTTTAAAATTTTTTTCAAAGGCTGGGAAGTGCACAAAGCTGGTTGGTAACTTCAAGGAATGAATAAAAAGGTGTCTTTTCTAGAAAATAAAGACTTTTAAGGGATTATGTTCTTAATAGTTTTTTCCATTTTACTGTTTATAGCATTTTTTAAAAGTTTATTTATTTTGAGAGAGAGAGGGAACAGGGAATGGGCAGAGAAGGAGGGAGAAAGAATCCCAAGCAGGCTCTGTGCTGTCAGCACAGAGCCCAGCGCAGCACTCTATCCCACCAACCATGAGATCATGACCTGAGCCAAAACCAAGAGTGGACACTCACCGACTGAGCCACCCAGGCAACCCCTTTTATAGCATTTAATTACAAAATAATAGAGAGTTTCCCTTTTTTATTTCATACTGACTCTTGATGTTTTTCAGCCTCTGTGTTTTTGTTTTTTTTTTGATACCTCTGCTGAGAATTATGGATTTGAGATGGAGTTCTGAGATTCTTATACAGTTAAGCCCTAACACTGCCATGTTCCTGACTTAACTAAAGTGTAAAGGGAATTGATCTGGCAGAATTTGTTTGAATAATTTTGGATCTGCATTACTATTCATTTCTATCTTTCTAAAGGCACAGCAAATCCAAAAGTCACCTTTAAGATGTCAGAAATAATGATTGATGCTGAAGGAAGGGTAAGTATAAAATGTCGAGTTGAATTTTTTTTGACTAGTCAGTCTAGTAGATACCTTAGATTCACTCTTTAATTTTTTGGATTTGTTTAACTTGTTGAGATGTTTGTGTACCATCAATTTCAGGTTGACCTAATTTGCTGCTTTTTTTTTTTTTAAATATATATAGTTTATATATTTGTGAGACAGAGAGAGACAGGGCATGAGTGGGGGAGGGGCAGAGAGAGGGAGACACAGAATCTGAAACAGGCTCTGGGCTCTGAGCTAGCTGTCAGCACAGAGCCCGACACAGGGCTCGAACCCACAAACCGCAAGATCATGACCTGAGCCGAAGTCGAACACTTAACCGACTGAGCCACCCAGGCACCCCCTAATTTTCTGCTTTGAAAACTTTTTGCTGGTTCTCAAGAGAGGAAGGAATATGGGGATATGCATATTTGCCACTCTTTTCCAAGTTTTCCCTCTTTGCCATTGTTAATTCACCAGATCAATATTTTTTAAATAGCAGTATTGACTAGTGATTTACCTTTTGTGTTGGATAGATGTCCCACATTTCTCTTGTACTGCTGCTTTCCATTTGGATAGTCAAATTCTTATAAGCTGAATGCACACAGGATTAATTAAAAAACAGTCTACTCTTCTAGACTTTTTAAAAAATGGCTTTATTGAGATATAATTCAAGTATAATTCAGTTCACTCATTTAAAGTTTAAAATGGCTTTTAATGTATTCACAGAGTTGTACAACATTTCCGTAACCCCAAAAAGAAACTCCACATCTGTTAATCATCACCCTCCAACCTTCCCATGCCTCCTAGCGCTGGGCAACCACTAGTACATCTCCTTTCTGTCTGTAGATTTGCCTGTTCTGGGCACTTCATATAGATGGACTCATACAGTATCTAGTCTGGTTTCTTTCACTTAGTGTTATGTATTCAAGTTCCATCTGTATTGCACCATGTATCAGCACTTTCTTGCTTTTTTTTCCTTAAGTTTTTATGTATACATGTATGCATGTAATCTCTACACTCAACATGGAGCTCAAACTCAAAATCCTGACATCAAGAATTGCACAGTCTTCTAACTGAGCCAGCCATGTACCCCAACACTTTATCTACTCCTCAGTTAGGGACATTTAGATTGTTTCCACCTTTTGACGGTTACGAATAATGCTACCATGCATGTGTGTGTGTGTTTTTCACTTCTCTTGGTTAAATACCTAGAAGTGGGATTGTTCAGTATGTTTAACCTTTGAGGAACTGCAAGACCGTTTGCCCCAAGTGGTTGCACTATTTTACATTCCTATTGTATGAGGTTTCCGATCTCTCCTCATCCTCACCGACACTTTTATTGTTCGTCTTACTTATTACAGCCATCCTAGTAAGTTTGAAATTGTATTTCACTGTTATTTTGGTTTAAATTTTCCTGATGGCTAATGATGTTGAGCATCTTTTGATGTGTTTATTGGCCATTTGTGTATCTTCATTGGAGAACTATCTATTCAGATCCTTTGTCCTTTAAAAAAAAAAAGAATTTTTTTTGTGTGTGTGTTGGCTAGATTTTTAAAGAAAAAAGTTTGCTTACTAAGGGCCATTTCACTAATACATTACACAAATCATATTTTAGGCTCAAATATAGGAAACTTCAATACTAGACTCTAAAGTGATTAAAACTTGTTTTTACCACTTATTATCAAGGCCTCTATTAGTGTAAACTCATGGGAAAAAACTTTTTAGACTGCTAATTCTTGTGCTTAGAACTTTTTTAGGCATTAAGAGTACACTAGTAAAAGTAACCCGCAGCTTAGCACTGGTTTTGCTGTATCCCTTGTGCCTATTTAAATACCTAAGTCTGAAAAAGTGTCATGCTGTTAAAGATAATGATTTAAGTAGACTAGTAAACTAGTTATTCATATATTTCTTCTGTTACTAGAATCCTTTTTTTTTTCCTTTTTTAAAAGATTATCGATGTTGTAGATAAGGAACTGATTCAACCTTTTGAGATTCTCTTTGAAGGAGTTGAATACATTGCCAGAGCTGGATGGACTCCAGAGGGAAAATAGTGCGTATGTTAAATTGTCACTTCTTTACAAATAATTTAGAATCCGGAACTTTAGAAATGTTTATGCTATTAGATTGCCACTCGGTTGGAGATGGCTTCACATGTAAATTTGCAGATTAGTTTTTTCTGCACAGAGAGTTTTCTGAGTTAAGTGGCCTTGTGGATTTGTATTCCTATAAGCATGGGGCAGTGCATTTTAATTCTGTCTCTTATATAGCCACTCATGGTTTCAGGTTTTTTTGTGTGTGGTTAAATTGTATGACTTTACGGTTCACATGTAAGAGTGTATTTTTTTAAATATAATTTAAGCAACAGTTTTGTAGAGTTTCATGTGAAGATCGTTACATATAGTACCTAATGTAGACAACAGGAGTATCACAAGGCTGGCAGTCGGTGACACTAAAGGGAGAAAACAGTTTCACAGGCTATTTGTGGTTTTAGGAGTTTAAAGAAAACCAGTTTAAAAAAAAAACTCTATTCAAGCTTAACTTTAAAATATAAATATAGAATAAGCTAATAGCCACTTGTAGGTAATAATTTAATTTCTCTTAAAGCAATTCTTTAATGTGATGACAGAAATAACTGTTGGGTACTAGGGGAGAGAGTAAGGGAATATTCATTTTCTGAGAGCCTGCTTTATTTTTGGTGCTTTTTTGTTTTGTTTGTTTAAATAGTGCTTGGTCCATTCTACTAGATCGCTCCCAAACTCGCCTACAGATAGTGTTGATCTCACCTGAATTATTTATCCCAGTAGAAGATGATGCCATGGAAAGACAGAGACTCATCGAGTTGGTGCCTGACTCTGTGACGCCACTGATTATCTATGAGGAAACAACAGACATCTGGATAAATGTATGTATGTTTTCCTATAATTGGTTAAATATTTTTTCAGAATGCTAAAGCAAGTGAAGTTTTATAGCAAACTATCAAAATGAATTTTTTAGATTCGAAGTAACCATGAATGTTAATTGCTAAGTTTGAACATTTCAAATTGGAATGATGGTTCTAGAATGGAATGGCTTGTAGATAATCTCCTTGGCTACAAATTTGCCCTTTTCCTGGACACATGAGGTTTTGAAAACAGCCTCATGAGTTCATGCTTCTCAGGAGGACCTCAATAGAGGTCTGGGAAAGACTTTAAGTTGGCAAACTATACCAAAATTTACCAATTTTCCAATTTAGTGGAAAAATTTTAAACAAGATACAAAATAGGTAAAGCCAGATCACTCCCTAGCTGAATACAGGCTTCATATGATTCACCCTTCAACTGTTAAAATATTTCTCATTGGAAAAAAAAAGTAATAAGATTTTGGATTAGAATAAGTAATAAAGGGCACCTGTCTGGCTCACTTGGTAGAGCATGTGACTCTTGATCTCCTGGTTGTGAGTTCAAGCCCCATTTTGGGTATAGAGATTACATAAAAAAATAAAATCTTTAAAAGAAATAATAAGTAATACGATTCTATAATAAGATTTATATAATTAAACCTCATGCCATGTTTCAAAGGATTACAGAGATGGTGAGTAAGAACAACCTTTTGGTCGTATTTTTCTTTTTTTACCTTTATAATAAATAATATATTTATTATTAAATTAAATTTATTTTATTTATTTATTTATTTAAATTAAATTTATTATTAAATAAACATTTATTTCTCAATGGAGGAAGTCTATGCCTAAAGTGAGATAAATCTGAAGGGCCCAGGCAAAATCTATATCATAAATACACATTACCCCCTAGCACTGACAGTTGTTTATATTTCAAAATGTATTTATCAACTCTTCTTTCTCTAACTTAATTGAATTGTTTGTGTAGTCTTTTCATTAATGTGTGTAGTAAATTAAGCTATTCATTTTACAGATCCATGACATCTTTCATGTTTTTCCCCAAAGTCATGAAGATGAAATTGAATTTATTTTTGCCTCTGAATGCAAAACAGGTTTCCGTCATTTATACAAAATTACATCCATTTTAAAGGAGAGCAAATATAAACGATCCAGTGGTGGGCTGCCTGCCCCAAGTAAGAAATCCTTTTTTATTTAAAAGTGTATATGTGTATATATATATATACATATATGTTGGGGGGCTAAAGGTGGGAGGGGCAAGATAATATAATGTCTCTTTTGTATAGTTTATAAGCATCAGTACTGGCTTCATCAAACTTAATACATAAGTGGGGCACCTGAATGGTTGAGTCACTTGAGGGACCGACTTCAGCTCAGGTCATGATCTCATGGTTCATGGGTTCAAGCCCTTATGTTGAGCTTTGTGCTGACAGCACAGAGCCGGCTCCAGATTTTCTGTCTGTCTCTCTCTCTCTCTGCCTCTCCCCTGCTCACATGCTCTCTCTCTCAAAAATAAATAAATATTAAAAATAACGTAATACATAAGTTACACTAAAATATAAATACATGCATATGCGAAAACACAGAACAAAGTTCTTGATGGATACTTATTAGAAGTGGGTAATCTCTGGGAATGGAATTACTTAATTTGCTTTTTACTTTTGCCTTGACTAATTTTTTTGTTTAAAGTGAGCCCATGTCATATTTAGATTTTTAAAAAATTTTGTTAAATGTTTTATCTATTTCTGAGAGAGAGAGATAGCATGAACAGGGGAGGGTCAGAGAGAGAGGGAGACACAGAATCCGAAACAGGCTTCAGGCTCTGAGCTAGCTGTCAGCACAGAGCCCAACACGGGGCTAGACCCCATGAACCGTAAGATGACCTGAGCTGAAGTCGGACGCCCAAACGACTGACCACCCAGAGCCCCATATTTAGATTTTAAAAGCTACTTTTAAAATGTTATTTGGTTATTAGATTTTTTTAATACTAATTTGTTTTTGCTTTTGCTTTTTACATACTAGTTTTTTTACTTTTTTGTTGTTTTTTTACTTTTTATTCTTGTAAGAGAGTGTATAAGTGGGGAAGGAACAGAAAGATGGAGACAGAGAATCCAAAGCAGGCTCTGCGCCTGATGCGGAGCTTGAACTCAAGAAGTCAAAAACTATGAGATCATGACCTGAGCCAAAGTTGGATGCTTAACCAACTAAGCCACCCAGGGGCCTCCACCTCCATACTTGTTTTTTTTTTAAATGCTGTCTGTATCTTCGCTGAAGTTAATATAGTTGTAGCTTTTCACATTGATACAATTATATTGCCCAAAGTGAAACTAAACATTGTGTCAGCTGAAGTAATTTCTCTTTAAAAAGTGATAATTTGGGATGTTGAAGTCCAACTTTGACTCAGGTGATGATCTCATTGTCTGTGGGTTGACTGTTCGTGTCTGTGCTCACAGCTCAGAGCCTGGAACCAACTTCGGATTCTGTGTCTCTCTGTCTCTCTGCCCCTCCCCTGCTCATGCTCTGTGTCTCTCTCAAAAATAAATAAACATTAAAAAAATTTTGAAGGCTGAATAAATTCAATTGTATGGATAGACACATTGTGTTTTCCATTTACTTGGCTACAGACACGGGTTCCTTCCTTGTTTTGGCTATTGTGAATAGTGCTGCTATGAAGATGGGTGTACAGGTATCTGTTTGAGACAGTGCTTTCAGTTCTTTTCCAGAAGTGAAATTACTGGATCATATGGCAATTCTATTTTTAATTTTTTGAGGAACCACCATACTTTTTTCCTTGGCAGCTGAACCATTTTACATTCCCACTAGCAGTGCACAAGGGTTCCAGTTTATCTACATCCTTGCCAACACTTGTTATCTTTGTGTGTTTTGTTTGTTTTGGTAATAACCATCCTAGTGGGTATGAAGTGGTATGTCATTGTGGCTTTGATTTTCATTTCCCTAATGACCAGTAACATTGTGCCTTTTTTCATGTGTTATCCATTTGTGTATCTTCTTTGGAGAGATGTCTATTTGAATCCTTTGCCAACTTTTTTTTTTTTAAGTTTATTTATTTTGAGAGAGAGTACGTGCCTGCACACCAGGGGGAGGGGCAGGAGAGAGAGAAAATTCCAAGGGAGCTTCACACTGTCAGCAGGAAGCCCAAAGCAGGGCTGGAGCTCAGGAACTGAACTGAGTTCATGACCTGAACTGAAATCAGGAGTCAGACACTTAACCAGAGGAGCCACCCAGATGCCCCAAATCCTTTGCTAACTTTTTAAGTGGGTTGTTTGTTTTTCTCAACGTGGCCTTTTAAATATGGGGAAAATGAACTACATCTTAGGACTAGCAAAATAGATACTGCCTATGACCGTGCTCCTTTCCTTAACCTAATTTTCTTTCAGGCAGACTAGATCTTGTATATCCAAGATGAAGAATTTCTTCCTTAAGTTTCCCTTACCAACTCCCGTTGTTCATGAATTAAATCCACTGTTGAAATTCCAGAAAATTTAGTGATGAAAACTGGTCAGAGAGCTGTGAATAGTAGTTAATTAACATAATATTTGGGGGACAGTAATAAAAAGATGGTAACTTAAAATTTTTTACTCCATTTGAAGAGTGTAAGAACTATTACCTCAGTTAACATTCATCTCAGAAGCCTAGCTTCTTTGTTCCCTCTCAGTGTCTCTTTCTAGGCCCCTCAGTTTATCTCCCTCTTCTTTCTTCTCCCTTCCTTTTTTCATAGTTTTTCTTATTCCAGGTCTTCTTGTTCCTTCCTTCCTTTTATTTTTCCCTTCCCTCCTCTTTCTAAAGTAGCTATACTGTGAAATAATTAGTATTTGTTACATGTATTTTAAGTACTATTTATTTTCTGGTCATAAAGTTTAAAGTACTAAGTTGAATTTTTGCATCTAAGAAAAAGAAAATCAACTTTTTTTAACTTTAGTGGGACCCTAGATAAGACCCTGTACCATCTCACTGTCTCATCCTGTCCCCAGCTGTCTCTCCCCACAGTGCTGCTAGGCAAAGAGGCAAAATGGTTTTCCATTTTTTAACCTCCTCTTTATACCCCTGAGAGAGCCTTCTCTATCCAGAAAGAATTTTGTAAAGGCAGTGGGGCCTGTTGGTCTTTACTGTGATAATACCTAATTTATTTTTTGGCAGATGAAGAACAATTTTATTGAAATTTTTCTTCTGTGGCTTTTTAAATATTTTGTTGCATTTCAAAAAGAAATGCCTTGTTAACCCTTTAGATTTCTTTGTCTAAACAAAGGTCTAGAAACACAAATGCTTTTGACTTCTTTTCTGGCTTTGTGATCAGAATCGATTTTGCTGTTTTCACTTGATTTACATGGATCCTTCCATCATTATTCCAGAGTACTGTGAAGACTCATAACTTGGAATTTTTTTGGACTGTAGACTTTTTTTTTTATATATATAAATGACAATAGTCATTTCTGATTTTTTTTATATTTTTATTTATTTCTAGGAGAGAGAAAGAGAGAGAGACAGCGTGAGCAGGGGAGGGTCAGAGAGAGGGAGACACAGACTCCGAAACAGGCTCCAGGCTCTGAGCTGGCAGTCAGCACAGAGCCCGACGCGGGGCTCGAACCCACGAACCGCGAGACCATGACCCAAGCGAAAGTCGGACGCTTAACCGACTAAGCCACCCAGGCGCCCCTGTAGACTTTTTTAAAATTAAGGTAAGGGGCACCCGAGTGGCTCAGTCGGTTCAGTGTCTGACTCTTGATTTTGGCCAAGGTCAGGATCTTACATTTCTTGTGTTCAAGACCCACATCAGGTTCTGTGCTACCAGCATGGAGCCTGCTTGGGATTCTCTCACTCTCTCTCTTTCAAAACAAATAAATAAACTTTAAGGTGAAATTCACATAACATTAAATTAGCCGTTTAATTTTTTTTTCAATTTTATTTTAAAGGTTATTTATTTTGAGAGAGAGTGAGTGCACAAGTGGAGGAGGGGCAGAGAGGGAAACAGAATCCCAACCAGGCTTCACTCTGTCAGTGCAGAGCCTGATGTGGGCCTTGAACTCATGAATCCTGAGCTCCCAACCGGAGCCAAATCAAGAGTTGGAAGCTTAATCAACTGAGCCACCCAGGTGCCCCTAAGTTGGCAATTTTAAAATAAACATTTTAAACAAACATTTTAAACAGTGGCAAGGCTCCTGGCTGCTCAGTCAGTAGATCATATGACACTTGATATTGGAGTTGTGAGTTCAAGCCCCAGGTTAGGTGTAGAGATTACATTTATTTATTTATTTATTTGTTTGTTTTTTAATGTTTGTTCATTTCAAGAGAGTGCAAGCAGGGGAGGGGCAGAGCATGAGGGAGACCGAGAACCCAAAGCAGGCTCCAAGCTCTGAACTATCAGCGCAGAGCCCAGTGCAGGGCTTGAACCCACAAACTGTGAAATCATTACCTGAGCCAAAGTCAGATGCTTAACAATGAGCCACCCAGGCACCCTTAGAGATTACTTGAAAAATAAAAATAGAATATTAAAATATTAAAAAATAAAATGAACAGTATATTCTCAGTGTTGTGCACTCACCACCTCTGTTGAGTTTCAAAACATTTTTATTACCTCATTTCATTTGCTTATAGTCTGATAGGGTGCTGAATTATAATTATGTTTATCTTTAGGTGATTTCAAGTGTCCTGTCAAAGAGGAAATAGCAATTACCAGTGGTGAATGGGAAGTTCTTGGTCGGCATGGATCTAATGTATGTTCTTTTATTCTACTGATATATTTGGTCAACATCTGCTGTGTTTATACAGTACTAAAAACAATAGTGCAACTTCATATGACCCTGGTGTTTTGAAACTATTAAATTAGGGTCTTAAAGGACTCAAGTTGGTAGAAAGGAAAAATCTTCAATTAGGTTCTAAATCTCCCCCATTTAATAGTCCTGGTATCAGATGTGTTCTGGTTACTTAAGGTCAGCATTTTCAAATACAGTGTTGCTACTTAACAAGGAAAGGGCTGGGCCATAATTTCTGAGTCTGCAAAAGTTGTGAGTTATGTCTCTTAAAGACTGCTCATGGCATTTCTACATTAAAAACTGCATTTACTCCTTCTGAGATAGTGAGTGATTCTCTTTCACTTACCTATTTATCTCACAAATTTAAAGTTTTATCGACCACCTGCAAGAGTGACAGACCTATATACAGAGTGTAGACTGATAGGGAAAAGAGGGAAAATCTACCCTCTTTTTCCTCTCAACATGAGGCTTTATGTAGCATTTCAGTGAATTCTAATTCTTTTTCTTTTGCCTTCATAGTATCTTGTGTTTGTTTCAACTTACAGTTAGGTGGTAGTTTCATGAGCTAAGAACTCCATTCTTTATATGAGTGATACATACAGTTAAGTTGATACATGCTATCAGGATTTAATGAAGGCTTATGATTTCCTCAAATTGATTTGGAGATTTATTGAAGGATTATGTATGCTGGTATACTGACTACTCTAGAAGTCACTTATAGCCCCCAAGGCGATGAGGGAAAAAAAGTGAAGATCCACGTCTCAGGTTTGGTTTTGTTGGTAAAAACTTCAGAATATCATAGGCAACTGTTAAAGTCTGATTTCCACTGAGAATCTCACATGGCCTTCTGATTATATATCCATATATATATATATATACATGTATATAACTTTGGATGTTATTGTCGTTTGAGAAAATCTTACTGTCAAATTCTAAGTTCTAATAACAAAAAATTACACTGATGTAAACTTCCTACTTTGTAATGGTTGGATAATGGTGAAGGAGCCCCCAGAATTACACTTACATAAATCTGAACCTTATTTGGGCAATGTAAACATCTTCCACTTGCCATTATGTGCATCAATTTTCTTCTTTATGTCATGCTTACTTACGTAATGTGTTTATGTCTTTCTTACTCTTCTCTATTCCCCTCTATCCTTGCTTTATTGTTTTTAAGTTACCCTTTCCTTCTCCGCTTTTGCCAGTGACCTTGTTCCCACCCAAAGATTTTTTTCAGTGTTCATTCATTTTCTGAGAAAGAGAGACAGAGCATGAGTGGGGGAGGGGCAGAGAGGGAGAGGGAGAGAGAATCTGAAGCAGGCTCCAGGCTCTGAGCTATCAGCACAGAGCCCAACGTGGGGCCGGACCCCACGAACCATGAGGTCATGACCTGAGCCAAAGTCAGATGCTTAATGGACTAAGCTACCTAGGCACTCCTCCCACCCAAAGATTTTTAATGGCAGTAATTGCATAAAGCTTTGAGACTTTTAAGCCCATGTGCTCCTTACTGTTGAGGTGGTTCTCAAAGTATGGTCCTTGGACCAACTGCACAGCCTCAGTATCTCCTGGAAACATTTTAGAAACGTAAATTCTCAGGCCCACCATAGACCTTCTGAATCAGAAATAATGAGGGTAGGGGCACCTGGGTGGCTCAATTGGTTGGGTGTCTGACTTCAGCTCAGGTCATGATCTTACAGTTTGTGAGTTTGGGCTGAAGCCTGCTTCAGATTCTGTGTCTCCTTCTCTCTCTGCCCCTCCCCTGCTCACATTAAAACAGGAAAAGAAAAAAGAAATAATGGTGGGGGTACCCAGCCTTCAGTTTAACAAGCCTCTGAGGGTGATTCTGATACTTTTCTTGAGTAAGCTGGTTACATGAAACAAAGAAAGAAAAGACGTTATAATCAGGGGTGAGAAATTAACCAGTTATTCATTCAGTTTTGAAAGGCCTGACTACCAGCTGCTAGGTCCAGAGCAGAACTTGTCCTAACCTTTTGCACAGATCAACGCATACCTGGGAAGCTTCACGAATGTTGGTTCTGGCATTTCCTATCACTTGTATCCTTTCTGTATATCTCATATGGACTTACTTAATCTCAGCTGTGTTTCTGTTCTTGTGTATGCTGAAATATGTTTGATAATGAAGAAGAAGCTTCCTGGAGAAAATGTGGCATTTAAAAATACTTGGCTTTGGGGAATGTATCTATGTTTTCTTGACTGTGTTAAAAATTTGAATTTCATTGAACACTGAGTAGGTTGGTAGATATTTTTAATGGGACATTAAAAGCCATTTATTTAGACAGTAACTGTAATTTGGAAAGAATATTAAATGAATTCAGCTATGAGTGTACTTAGTTTTTGAGTTCTGAAAAAAGACTTAAAAAAGATCTTACCTACACTTATTTATAACTATGCCAGTACTGAAACTGTGATTGAGTTCAGTTATTTCCCAACCCAATAGATAAAATACTTTTGCAAGTTTGTACCAAAGGCCAAAAAAGTACTACCTAAGCTAATAACTGTGCTAAATGAGAAAAAATACAGGATACTAAAATTAGAGTCATTTAAGTATGTATGAATGGTTGGCCTAATTACAATGTAGGTATGTTTCTTTTTTCCCCTACAAAGTTTGTTTTATTGAAATAACTCTTGTATTTTAAGAAAAGCACACATTTTTACCATATAGGAGACTCTATAACAATAGCATGCAATTCAAGTGTCCTTTTTCCTTGTGAACAAGATCTTTTCTTGGGTATAAGTCCAACTCAAAACACCAAAGCCAACTCAAGTTTATTGACATTGGTGGCAAAATTTTTTGAAGAGGCACAAGACAAAGGGTGACTCAAATGATTCTAAATAAGATTGGGAATTGTTTGTTGAATTACTGGCCTTCCCAAGGTCCTGCTGGCAGCAGTTTTTCTGTTGTTTTTTGGCAGATCCAGGTTGATGAAGTCCGGAAACTGGTATATTTTGAAGGCACCAAGGACTCTCCTTTAGAACATCACCTGTACGTGGTCAGTTATGTAAATCCCGGAGAGGTGACAAGGCTGACCGACCGTGGCTATTCCCACTCTTGCTGCATCAGCCAGGTATTATGTCTCTGTTGGAAAAGGGTTTCCTATCAAATAAAAAACTCTCTGCTCATATAGTACTCCATTTGAATAATATGAAAACTGGTGAAATTGGCCTGCAGAAGTCTGGTTCTCTGAGGAAAAACTTTAAAAAGTCAAGTCTTAACTTTAGCATCGTATGTGGACGTAAAGGAGTAGACTCTTACCATGATCCTGCTCTGGCACCAGTGCAGATGTAGCACATTTTTTTACCTTTCCATGGGGAAAAAGTAATTGTTTTTCCTTTCTCTAGCATTGTGACTTCTTTATAAGTAAGTATAGTAACCAGAAGAATCCACACTGTGTGTCCCTTTACAAGCTATCAAGCCCTGAAGATGACCCAACTTGCAAAACAAAGGAATTTTGGGCCACCATTTTGGATTCAGCAGGTACTCATTTCCCTGAACCTGATTTTAAGTAGGATTAGTACATAGTACACTAAACCTGTCTCATATGTCCATATTTCTCATCTCATCCCACCATTTATCCCTGAGCTGCTGAGTTCCTAATTGATCCTACCCTACCTATTCTATCAACCACCAAATAAGATGTATTAACTTCCCACTCAGGCAGGAGCAGTTCTGGAAGGCCTTTTTGAAGGTTGTGTTTTGTTTTAATTTAAATAATCTCCACATCCAGTCTGGGGCTCAAACTCACAACCCCAAGATCAAGAGTAGCACACTCTTGGGGTGCCTGGGTGGCTTAGTCGGTTAAGCGTCCGACTTTCGCTTAGGTCATGATCTCGCGGTTCGTGGGTTCAAGCCCCGCGTCAGGCTCTGTGCTGACTGCCAGCTCGGAGCCTGGAGCCTGTTTCAGAATCTGTGTCTCCCTCTCTCTCTGACCCTCCCCTGTTCACGCTGTCTCTCTCTATCCTAGAAATAAAAAGAAAAAAAAAGAGTAGCACACTCTTCTAATTGAGCCAGCCAGGTGCCCTTGGAAGGCCTTTTTTTGTTTTTTATATTTTGGGTTTTTTTTTAATGTTTATTTTTGAGAGAGAGCATGAGTCAGGGAGGGGTGGGGAGGATAGAGGATCTGAAACAGGCTCCGCGCTGACAACATTGAGCCCAATGTGGGGCTCAAATTCATGAACCGTGAGATCATGACCGGAGCCAAAGTCGGATGCTCAACCAACTGAACCCACCCAGGCACTCCTGGAAGGCCTTTTTGAAAATAGGAATACAGTAGTCAAAATATCAGCTTGGAAACTACTTGTTCACATGTTTGGATGATTTCCTAGATAAACAAATGAACATAATGTGCTCTGAACTAACAAGACTGAGCAAGGAAGCTGCAGCTTTAAGGAATAATCAACTGCCAGCTTGCTTTCTTTTAAAGCATTTGCAATGGCCATCTTAATAAAAGGTAGAACTCTTGTTCTAGAGAAAAGTGAAGAACAGTGAATTATCCTTTTTAAATGTTTGATTTCTTAAAATATGGACTAATTTTATGTATCTTTAATCCACTCTCCCCAGATTATTTTTCCTGTTAAGTATTTTCACTCATGAATATGTGCTAAGGGATTAAGAAATTAGTGTGAAACCACAGGGTATGTTCTGATGTCCACAAGTAGGGTTTGTCATATGGTGATGATCTCTTCTTAGATTGTAACATCATCCAATATACACACTTAGGGTAGGTCTCTATAGCTTTGGCAAACCAAAGACTGATTGTGACTTTCTTCTGCGTCCTGGCTAAGCTTATTTTCTAATAATCAGAAACAAATGTTTATTGAGCACCTGCTATAAGTAAGTTAAATTGACTTAGTTAACTTTGTGCTTCCAAGTTCTAATCAGGTATATGGCTTAACCATCATTAAATTACACTGAACCAGGCACAAAGTATTTGTATAATTCTGCACCTAAATACCTCCTAGGCTCCATGGATTAGTCAGAATACTGGGTATCTACTTTTAAAATAGGTAATTTGATATGTTCAGTAGATTTTCTATTTTAAAAATAAATGTTCTTAATTTCTTGCTTATCACCTAAAAGGAGGATGGTCATTTTTTGTGTGTAGAGTTGTAGGCTTCTGGTTTCTTCTCCTTGCTCGCAGATTTTAGAGATCCCATGAGAACTCCTTTTACATACTCTTTTTTGTTATCTCCTCATAGGTCCTCTTCCTGACTATACCCCTCCAGAAATTTTTTCTTTTGAAAGTACTACTGGATTTACATTGTATGGGATGCTGTACAAACCTCATGACCTACAACCTGGAAAGAAATACCCCACTGTGCTTTTCATATATGGTGGTCCTCAGGTGGGCATATTTATTTATTTTAACTTTTTATTTTGGCTCCAGTATTGTTAACATACAGTGTTATATTAGTTTCCAGTGTACAGTATAGTGAATCAACAATTCCATGTGCACCCAGCCCTCATCACAAGTGCACTCCTTAATCCCCTGATATCACCTATTTCACTCATCCCTCCACCCACCTCTCAGGTGGGCATATTTATATACATACCTGTGTGTGTGTGTATATACACATATATTTTGGAGGGGGGTGGTTTGTTCTTTAAATGTCTCGTCAGTTGTTTAAGTTAAGATTTGAGCATTGTTGGGCCTCTGCTGTTATTGACTGTAGCTTATGTTCTTCTTTTTTTTTTTTTTAATTTTTAATGTTTATTTCTGAGAGAGAGAGATAGAGACAGCATGAGCAGGGGAGGGTCAGAGAGAGAGGGAGACACAGAATCCAAACAGGCTCCAGGCTCTGAGCTAGCTGTCAGCCCAGAGCCTGATGTGGGGCTCAAATCCACGAACCGTGAGATCATGACCTGAGCCAAAGTCAGACACTCAACTGACTGAGTCACCCTGAGGCCCCTAGTTAGGGCAACTTTTATACTACTATTCAGCACTGTAAGAGTTTACACTGTGATTTTCCTTTTTCTGGATTAAATATTAGCATATAAATATTAAGTAAATTCTATTGACTATCTGAGTAAATAAAGTGTTTGTGGTAGGTGCATTGGTTCATTGGCACTTTTTGAAAATGTTTATTAATTATCTTACACTGGGCCCTTGAAGAAATTAGAATATAATTACACTGTATTTATAGTGCAGCTCTTGACTCAGTAAATATCCTTTATAATTTTATCTAGTTATTCAATATTTGAAAATGTCTTTAGATGCTAAGATATCCAAAAATAGGGATGCCTGGCTGGCTGGTAGAGCATGCGACTCTTATCTCAGAGTCTTGAATTCAAGCCCTATATTGGGTGTAGAGCTTTATTATTTTTTTAAGTTTATTTATTTGTTTTGAGTGAGAGAGAGCAAGAGGAGAGGGGCAGAGAGAGAAGGAGAAAGAGAGAATCCCAAGCAGACTTCACACTGTCACTTTGGGGCCCAACATAGGGATCAAATTCACAAACCATAAGATTATGACCTGAGCCAAAATAAGAGATGGACACTTAACCAGCTGAACTGCCCAGGCACCCCAGAGCTTACTTTAAAAAGAAAAAGAAGAAGAAAGAAAGGAAAGAGAAGGATATCCAAAAAGTAAAATAAAAGCAAAATAACTACATAAGCCACAAAATCTCAGCAGTGACGATCATCTATCAAGTTAAATCACTTTGCCATCATTTTTTTTCAAACATGATTCACATTTGTATTATACTCATGTCCACATAAATCATAAACATTTAAATTAGCCTTCTGTTAAAAACTTGAAGCTGAATCTTTGTAAACTTAAAAAAAAAACTTAAAAACTTAAAAAAAAAAAGAAATTCAAGAGAGAAATTACAGGACACTCTCAGAAGTGTTTTTGTTATGTTATTTTGATATTAAGGCTAAGTAAGAAGGCTGTTTCTCTTTCCAGTGAAGAAATGATATATGAGGCATGTGACAAACATACTGTAAAAATTAACTGCTTGTGTAGATTTTTAAGACAAAAGGAATCCTTATATTATTCATTATTACTAATTATGTTTAAAAAGTCTAGCCCACATGGAGGGATATTCAATACCACTAGTCATTAGGGAAATGAAAATAAAAATCGCAAAGAGATACTACTTCATACTCATGAGGATAGTTATATCAAAAAAAAAAAAAGGAAAATAGCAAATGTTGATGAGGATGTGGAGAAATTGGAACTCATGCATTGCTGATGGGGATGTAAAGTGGTGCAGCTGCTGTGGAAAATAATATGGTAGTTCTTTAAATGTAATGTTACATTCTTATCCAGCAGTTCCATTTCTGGGTGTATACCCAGAAGAACTGAAAGCAGAGACTTGGACAGATACTTGCTCACCAATGTTTATTGCAGCATTATTCACAATAGCCAGAAGCTGAAGCACCCCAAGTGTCCATTGACCTATGAATGGGTAAACAAAAGATGGTATATAATGGAGTGTTGTGCAACCTTACAGAGGAGATTCTCACACATGGCACAACATGGGTGAACCTTGAGGACATTATGCTAAGTGAAATAAGCCAGCCACAAAAAGACAAAGATTGTATGACTCCACTTGTATGAGGTACCTAGAAGAAGGAAATTCCTGGAGACAAAAAGTAGAATAGAGGTTGCCAGGGCCTGGGGAAGGGATTGGGAGTTATTTAATAAGATACAGAATTTCTTTTTGAGGTAATGAAAAGGTTCTGGAAATGGATAATGGTGGTGGTTGCACAGCAGGGTGAATACTTAGTGCCACTGAATTATACACTTAAAATGGTCGAAGTGGTAAATTTTATTTTATGTATATTTTACCATAATAAACAGTCTTAGCCAATGCAGTTAAAATAAAATTGTTTAATTGTTTAGAGTACTTTATGAGTACAACTATACTTATTTACACTTACCGAAACAGTTTTTTCTCAAAGTACTCTCCATTCACTTTGCAAGATTTCCCCATGAGACTTTTCATGATAGAGTGCCGCTGGCCCTTCCACCCACTGGGATTATTCATCCTCTTGTTTGTTGACTCCATTTGGGTTAATTATGAAGATATTCCTTAATATAGACCAGATCTTTTTTTTTAATTATTATTTTTTTAAGTTTATTTATTTTAAGAGAGACAGCACAAGTGGGGGAGGGGCAGAGAGAGAGGGAGACACAGAATCTGAAGCTCTGAGCTTCAGCACGGCTCTGAGCTGTCAGCACGGAGCCTGATGTGAGGCTTGAACTCATGAACCAAGAGATCATGATCTGTGCCGAAGTCAGACACTCAACCGACTAAGCCACCCAGGCACCCCTTATTATTATTATTTTTTTAAGTTTATTTATTTTGAGAGAGACAGATGACACAAGTGGGGGAGGGGCAGGGAGAGAGGGAGAATCCCCAGTAGGCTCAGCACTGCCAGTGTAGAGCCTGACATGGGGCTCGAACTCATAAAACTGAGATGATGACCTGAGCCAAAATCAAAAGTTGGACACTTAACCAACTAAGTCACCAGGTGCCCCCAAACCACATCTTTTTAATAGCATACAAAGCCTTGTGAATTTTGATTGAATCTTATAATTAATCCAAGCTGTGTTCTTTCTTGGTGTATATTCCATTCAAAATGGGAATCTGTTGATTGGCAACTGTATCACAATTTGTAACATGAAGTGAATTACGTTGTCACTAAATGCACCAATGTCTATAGTTGGACAAAAGTGAAATCCAAGAAAAGCAACAAATATTTCCAATTAAAGTCATCTAGGCTTAGTTCCTTGAACTCTTCCTTGATAACAGCTGTATGTTTTAAATGTTAATTTAACAAATCCTTCTGATGTTTCCTCTTTGCCACACACTGTTCTGTAAATAGAAGTACATAAAAGAGGGGGCTAAGTGATAGCAGGACACAGGTTTTGAAGAATTGATACTGAAGAAGAATTTTGAATCCTCAGTCTCAAAGGGCATTATTACATTTAAGTTCCTTCTTCCAGAAGTAGCAGGCCTGTGGCTACAAAGGCAGAAACACTGGCTCTCAGGGGAAATGTTCATCTCAGGGAATTGAGGCCGTTTTTGTGTGTGACAACACGCAAAGAAGGGTGAGATAGTTTTGTTTAAATACTTATTTTTGTGCTCTATGCCTAGTACTTTTTTCACCTCCCTCCATTTTTGCCCCTTTTCCCAAGATAGAAAGGAAAAACATTATTAACTATATTGGAATTCAGATTTTTAACAAATGAATTATTTTTAAAGAAAGGGAAAAAAACATCATTCTCCCATCTCTATATTTTACTCATTCATTCAACAAATAGTTGTTTGAGTTTCTAGTATTCCCCAGGTGCTGTTTTAGGCAGTGAGGGTGCCATAACAAGTCTGACTAATGTCTTACCCTCATGGAGCTTAAAAGGAAAATAATAAATGAGTGGACATATAAATGATGTAACTTCATATAATGGAAGTGCTGTTGGGAGGGTGACTCAGTCTGTTGAGCGTCTGGCTCTTGATTTCATCTCAGATAATGATCAGAGGGTTATAGGATCAAGCCCCACTTTGGGCTCTGTACTGAGCATGGAGATTGCTTGAGGTATTTTCTCTCTCTCTTCCCCTCCGCTCCCCCCACCCCACCCCGCCTTCCTACATCTGCCCCACTCTACAGCCCATGCCCTTTCCCTCTCTAAAAGAAATTTTAAAAAATAAATTTAGAAATTATAAATAATAACTGTTGGAAAAGAGGATGGTAAAGTGACTAAAATGGATAGGAATTCAGGAAATGTCTCTGAAGGTACATAACATGAGAAGGAATGACTGTGCTAAAGATCTGAAGGAAGAGCATTCCAGACAGAGATGACAGTAAATGTCAAGTCCTGGGGGTTAGAAGCAACTTGATATAGTTGATAATAAGGTTAGAGTATAGTAAGTAGGGATTTGGTATGAGATGAGGCCAGAGAAATAGCCAAAGGTCAGATAACGTAAGATTTCAAAAGCAACAGTAAGGACCTTAGAATAAAATCTAAACTCTTTACTGTTGGAGGTAAGCAATAAAAGTCTTACCAAATTCACATTTTAAAATCCTACCTCTGCTACCAAGTGAACGGACTATAGAACAAAAGTGGAAACAGAAAGACCAGTTTGGCAGTTGTTGCAATGGTACTGAATATCCAGAAATTCAAAGGGAGAAGATTGTCTACATATACAGCACACACCATTCTAGCCCAGTAAATGTTCAGTATGTATTTATTGTGTGAATATGGTGTTGATTCTTATTTAACTTGGGGCTGACATGGTTTTCCCATTGGTTTTGGCCAGAAAAAAACTTGTTTCATTTTTTCCAGAACCTTTTTTGTTGTAGTTTAATGTCTGGTCTTTGTGTCCACCAAACCCTGGGTTTCTCTAAGTTTCTTTCCTCTAATTAGAGTCCTCTTCTCACTAGTTTATTTCTGTTGAGGCACTGAACTACATTTAGAAATTAAATTAATTGTAAATTAATTCCTACATTTAGAAATTAAATGAGTGATTTAAGAATTATCCTACCTTTTGCACTGATTTGTGTCACACGAAAAAGGAAGCTGAACTGGTCACAGTGTTTCATTAAAATACTCAATTATTCCGCTACTAGTCAGGGACAATCCCAGAAAAGGTAGGTAGGGAGGAAAAAATGATCTTATTTATTCTTGTCTCTGTCATTTGAATGGCATAGTTCTTTAGGGTAGCAGTAATGATTTTATTAACTTTTTCTCGGGGATAGGTTAAATCTCTTGTCTTGTAAGTAATGAACATCAAGTTAATTTAAAAATAAGTCAGGGAGAGGGGGAAGTGGGGAGTTACTAATCCACAAGAAAAGTCGCAATTGTATACGACAAAGAAGTTCTAGAGATCTGTACCATACTGTCCTATAGTTAATGATACTGTATCATAATTTTACAATTTTGTTAAGAGAGCACACCTTGTGTTCTTGCCACAAGAAAATAAAATTTTATTTTAAAAGCAAAATAATACAAAACATTCAAGCTTCCTACTTTTCACAGCCTCCTGCCACTTAATGCTTTTTATACTACTTCATAATAAATTCCACTGAAGTTGTATTTCTTCCTCAGGTGCAGTTGGTGAATAATCGGTTTAAAGGAGTCAAGTATTTCCGCTTGAATACCCTCGCCTCTCTGGGTTATGTGGTTGTAGTGATAGACAACAGGGGATCCTGTCACCGAGGGCTTAAATTTGAAGGCGCCTTTAAATATAAAATGGTGTGTGAGCATACAAACCTTTTTCTTTTAAAGATGTTTACATTTTTTGCTTCATTGTTTGGTGTGAAATCCCAGAGAGAAAGAATTGGGGGAAGGGGCCATGAGAGAGGGAGAGAGGGAGAGAGAGAGAGAGTGGCAGGGGGGTGGTGGTGAGAGGGTGAGAGTTGGGGCATGGGAGGGAAGATGCAACTTGATAGTCAGTAGGCTAGCTCACATCCACCTGTATGTAACTTCGGGGAGCTGAGATAGAACCATTTTTACACAGAAGCACCTTCTCTTTCTATTTGGTATGTCCAGCTTAGCCAGAAGGCAGCACCACTTAGTTTTTAGCATCCTGTCCCCTATTGAGAGGAATAATTGAGATTTGTTCTGTCCTCTGTGAAGAGAGAAACCAACTGGTTAGTGCCTTCCTTGTGACAAGCCTCTTTCTCTCTACAGGAAGCTTTAAATGCTACCTTTTAGAGATGCCCCATGTCCTTTCTGCTGCTTTGGGAAATGATGAGAATCCGATGTTCCTTTTACACAGTAAGGCAGTTACTGTGTTTGCCAGTGTATTGGACATGCTGAGTAAGACATGGGATTTTCTCCCACAGCCAGTTCTTTGACCTTATGTTGTATTCTCATGTAAGTTTTTTTGTTTTTATTTTTGTTTTTGGCTCAGTGGAGTGAGATTGTGTGCACTGGCAGGCCTAGTAATACAGACAGGGTGGTGGTGGTAGGAATTAGGACTTAATAGGACTTTAAAGAAATAGCGTATGTTCAGTTCCTAGAAGTAGCAGATGGGGAAATAGGAGGAAAGACCTCAAGAGTGATTCCTTCTGCTTTAGTGCATTAAGTTTTAAAAAGGAGTAAAATTCGGCAACCACTTAAGGGGGCTAATTTTTTTGTCTTTGGGTATATATAGGAAGGCTTGTTACAAGGAAGATACTGACCTCTTAGCAGACAACAGAACAAATGGAAAGGGAAAATACCCATATAGCAAGGAACAGTTTGGGTCTCTAAAGTAGGAAAGAACTTTATAACTAAGGGGTTACTAAACTCTAGGACTGGCTAGCAATGGAATCTATAGGCCCCTCTCTCTAAATAGAGTTTTAAATGTTTTTTTTTTCGGCCAACAGAATGTCAATTGATAATGAATTCTTTAAAAACTACTACAAGTATTTTTAAGTAAAAACTGTTTATCAGCTTTAAAAGCACTCTTACAAGGAGACTTCTCTTCATCAGAATCAGTGAAATGTTCTCCCTTTTTTGACAGGGTCAAATAGAAATTGACGATCAGGTGGAAGGACTCCAGTATCTAGCTTCTCAATATGATTTCATTGACTTAGATCGTGTGGGCATCCATGGCTGGTCCTATGGAGGATACCTCTCCCTGATGGCATTAATGCAGAGGTCGGATATCTTCAGGGTATGTGACTTCCTGTTGTACTTCTTTTTGTAATAAGGGTAGAATTTTCTATAAATTGAGGATCTGAGAGAATGCCTATTTTTTGAAGGTTTACAAAGTTGGCAATATTATGGAATGTGTTCTGTGTATCTGCAGTCACATGAGATAATAGATAATCTTGTCAACTTGTGTTATGTGAGATATGTATTTACTTATGTATCTCTGTATCTAGAACAAAAAACACTTGTCAAGTTGATGACCAGTTATTGGCTATTTATAGACATGCAGATTATGAGAGATAGCCATGATTAGTAAAACACAATGTGAATTGTAATAACTTATTTAATTGCTGGACTGCAAGCTCTGAGGACAGGGGCTGTGTGCATATCACTGTATCCTCAGTAGCCAAGCATAAATCTTGGCACATAGTAGGTCCTAAATAAATCTTTATTGAATGAATAAAGTGTTAAACATGTAAATGATGGTTACAGTTTTATAAACAACTCCTTCGAAAAATATGCTAGAAGTAAATAAAGACACTAAAAGTTGTTAAGAGAATGGCAGTTGTGACGTGTTTTTCTTTTTTAATATTTGAATAACATGATTTTGTCTTACAGTGAAAAATAATTTTTAAGAATTAAAATAATAGGATTTTTGTTCTTGCATGTGTATTCACATAATCTTTATATAATAACCACAAAATGAACTCTGAAAACTGCCATAATTTTCCCAGGCTTGCAGCTGTCGAGAAAGTAATTAGAATATTTAAATATAAAACTGTGTGTGGGAACCTTAAAATGAGGAAAGTGTTTAGTGCTTAAATATATTTCATTCATAATTTTTGTTAAAAATTCTGTACTGCCAGTAGAGGCTAAAAAAGAAGAAAGGACCGCTTTTTGAATACAAAGCTGACACTTGCCACACATTTTTTTTCCCAGTAGCAGGAATGAGTTTACCCTGAGATGTTCATATGTTCTAATTCAGTCTCCCCTTTCAACAAAGTGTCCCATGTATATATTTCAACTAGCCCAGGTTAAAGGTTTGGTATGTGGCATGCCTGTGGAACATGAAGCTAACTGACTCACAAAGTATCAAATTCTTGACCTTGGCACTCCACTTTGATTTTCTGAGTTGCCTAACTCAGAAATAAGTGTATGCCCCGGTTGGGGCATGTGGGGCTAAAGCCTAAGGATAATTTTAGCCTTTAAATTTGTAGTTAAACATTTTCATTGCTAGCCATTCTTTTTTGGACCACACTTGATTGTCACTGTTGTCTTATTTAGGTTGCTATTGCTGGGGCCCCGGTCACTCTGTGGATCTTCTATGATACAGGCTACACGGAACGTTATATGGGCCACCCAGACCAGAATGAACAGGGCTATTACTTAGGATCTGTGGCCATGCAAGCAGAAAAGTTTCCCTCGGAGTGAGTTCAAGCTTTAAAATTAAGATTATAAATTTAAAGCTATAGTGTTAAAATTTGTCTTTAATAATAATGAAAACTACAAACACTGCAAAACCAAGACTGATATTCTATAGAGTACTTGAATGGCATAGGTATTTCTCAAAGCTGAGTTACAGACCAGTTCATATACTTTGGTTTTTTTGTTTTGTTTTTTTTTATAAGTTATAGTTGAAGCAATTACTGTGCTGAAGGAAGTTTAAGTATGTACCTGTTTCAAGGTGGGAAATATTATCTTCCTGCTTAAATATATTTTATAGATAACGTTTATGATTTTTCTTTCCCTACGGACATGCTGTAATTATTATATTGATATATGCTAATATCTTCATAAGAGATTGAACACATGATTTAAAAGATTTTTTTAGTCTTTCATTACAGGTAGTATCTGGTTAATATATTTATTCAAATGTTGAATTCTTATTTTAACATTATAGTAGACGTTAACTTTATTAACACTAATTATATTGTTATACAGTTATATGTTTGCATATAATTATATATTATATAGTGTATATAGTTGTATATATTACATAATTATGATATTAACTAATAGGTAATTGTAATTAGTTAGAGGAGCTAAGTGGTTGTCCTGAATACTCTATTTCGCCTAATCCTCTGGTATTTCCATTTCTCCAGACCAAATCGCTTACTACTTTTACATGGGTTCTTGGATGAGAATGTCCATTTTGCACACACCAGTATATTACTGAGTTTTTTAGTGAGGGCTGGAAAGCCTTATGATTTACAGGTGAGTTCTTCATCTTCTAATGGAATTAAGTAATGATTAGTGATTGATTACTTTGAAATATAGTAAACTATGGAGTAAGGCTAAATTTTCAGCTTTGGCCACTCTCTGCTTAAGAGATCTAAAGTCATAGACATAGTTAGTAGTGCCACTAGGTGGATAAAAATTAAGATTCTTTGGAAGTTGGGCTAAGAACTGGCCTATTGGATTATATGACTGATGTATCTGTATCTGCTTTCAGTTTGTAATCGTGGAAAAGATGACAAGAGTCCATTCAGTGTCCTTCTTTGCTTTTCTTCTTCCCCTCGGAAGGGTGAAGAAGTGCTCCTTGATATCATTGTTTTAAAGGATTTTTAGGTCTTTTAATTTTATATTTATTGACATGGGAACAGAAAGCAAGGTAACCACCTCCATTGCTCCATACTCAGAAAAAGGGGGTTTTAAAAGAGAACTTGTTCCTTCTTTCTTCCTCTTTTGTATTTCTTTCACAGATTATGTGCTCCTGAATAATGAAAAACACTACTTTTTCCTTCTTTTTAATTTTTTAATGTTTTATTATTTTTTGAGAGAGACAGAGAGACAGAGCATGATCAGGGGAGGGGCAGAGAGAAAAGGAGATATAGAATCAGAAGCAGGCTCCAGGCTTTCACCTGTCAGCACAGAGCCCGACATGAGGCGTAAATTCACAGAGCTTGATGTGAGATCATGACCTGCCAAAGTCAGGTGCTTAACCCACTGAGCCATGCAGATGCCCCTACTTTTTCTTTTTTTTACATCTCAGCTAAGATTTATGTAGGTAAACTGTGAGATATTTGTCTATAGCAGTAGTTTTCAAGCATTTTGGTCTCAGGATCCCTTTACATACCAAAGAATTTTCTTTTATGTGGGTTGTATCTGTCACAATTTTCTTTTTTCTTTTTTTTTTTTTTTTACAATTTTCATATAAGATATTAAAACTAAGAAAAATTCTGGTGTTTTAAAATTTATTTACTAAAATAATCTCTACATCCAACATCAAGAAGAGCCTCATGCTCTTCCAACTGAGCCAGGCAGGCACCCCCAAAACTGAAGCAAATTTTAAATGTTTTTTTAAATAACAATAGTAAACTACTACATGTTAACACAAATCACATTTTTTGTGGGAGAGAAAAACTATTTTCCAAAACAAAAATAATTACTGAGGAAAGCAGCACTGTTTTTACATTTTTGTAAAATCCCTCTAAAATCCCTGGCTTAAGGAAGACACCTAGATTCTCCTATCTGTTCCCACATACAGCCTATTGGGATTTGTTGTTTGGGCTAAAGTAGAATGCAGTTTCCCATTATGTGCAGTTTTACTTTACAAGGTTTCCGCTAACCCGCAGTCAGCTATGATCAATCCAGAAGCAGACGATCCACTTCCTGACAGTGTCAGAAGGTCAATAGCTGCCTAAGGCTCTATCACAATGCCTGATCATTCACTTCACTAAATCTCATCATATAAGCATTTTATCATCTCCACATGATAAGAAGACTGAGCATAGTACAAGATACTTTGAGAGAGAGACCACATTCACATTACTTTTATTACAGTATGTTAGGATTATTTTATTTTATTATTAGCTATTGTCATTTATCTCTTACTGTGCCCAACTTATAAATTGAACTTTATCATAGGTATGAATGGAGGGAACAGTGCATATAGGGTTTGGTACTGTCTGTAGTTTCAGGAATCTAGTGTTGGTCTTGGAATGTGCCCCCTGCAGATAAGGGGGGACTACCATATGAAGAAAATACAGCCTCACAGAATATGTAGTTAAGAAATGGGAGAAATATTTTAGCCTTTTCAGATAATTGTGAATATTCTTCCATGATAATACACCAAAAACTGGACAAATCTTAGTTTCTTAAAGGTTAGTTTTATTAGGGAATCTGAAACCATACCTATAAACATTTCATGCTCTGTTACATTAAAATTTGTTGGATCTTGTATTTGAAATGGATCTTTTATACATGCATTGGTCACCTGGAAAATATTGGCTCACTGTGTGACGTCAGTCTTCTAAATATTGACTCCTTTCATTATATAATATTTTTAGGGTCACATACATTAACATTACCTCTGATCTCGCCAGAAACGTCTGTAAGTTTTGGGGAGGCTCATGAGCTAGTAGCAGTAGATGCAGGTTTCCAAACTTCTTTTTTATTTTTCAAATTTTTGTTTAATATTTCTTTTTTTGAGACCAAGATGAGCATGAGCAGGGGAGGGGCAGAGAGAAGGGAGACACAGAATCTAGGAAACAGGCTCCAGGCTCCTGAGCTGTACACAGAACCTGATGCAGGGCTTCGAACACACGAACCACAAGATCATGAGCCAGAGTTGGATGCTTAACCGACTGAGCCACCCAGACCTCCCTGCAGTTTTCCAAATTCTAATTTCTGCTTAAAAATATCAATTTATCGTGATAACAAAAACTGTCAGTGTCGTCCTTGAGGTGACCGGCTCACTTCCTTCATTTTTGAGCAGGTGTTTGCCCACCACCCTGTGGTCCTGAATCACCGTGCTTGTCATTCATTGTTCCAAGCTGAAAATGGAGCTCGGTTTATGTCAGCAGCTCAGCCTGCAGCTGGGCCAGTGGTGCTTCTCCTTGGGGGCGTCCTGTAGCAGAGCGCTCTGCGCCCTTCCCGCATTATCTCCACAGAATATTTAAAAAACAACTGCTCAAGGGTTGCCCTTTCATAAAATTCTAATTTTTACTGCTACTTAAGTGAAATTGGCATTTTGGTTTTACTACAAGTGTAGTACAATTTAATATCACTGCCTTGATTCGTGCTAGGCACAAACCTTTTACCCATTATTGCTTTTGCATTATCAGTGCAAATACCAACACGGTGAATAAAGACAAATTTCTGAGAGTGGTTTTGGCCTTGTGTCCTTGAAAGGGTTTCTGGGGACCCCAGAAGTCTGCAGATCACACTTGGAGAACCAGTGATCTATAGAGAGGTTGTGTGGGTTTTTTTTTTTTAACTGTTCATTTTTGAGAAAGAGGAAGCGTGAGCAGGGGAGGGGCAGGGAGAGAGGGAGAGGGAGGGGAGAATCCTAAGTAGGCTCCATACTGTCAGCTCACAGCTTCGTCTGGGGCTCGAACTCCTGAACCGCAAGATAATGACCAGAGCTGAAATCAAAGTTGGCCGCTGAACCAGTTGAGCCACCAGGCGCCCCAATGATCTGTAGATAAATCCTTCAGTAAGCCTAGGGGTATATAAAGAATTATAGGGGTGCCTGGGTGAAACTTCAGTCAGTTAGTGTTTGACTCTTGATTTCTGCTCATGTCGTGATCCCAAGGTCGTGAGCTTAAGTTCTGTATCAGGCTCACGCTGAGCGTGGGAGCTTGCTTAAGATTCTCTGCCTCTGCTCCTCAAACACTCTCTCTCTCAAATAAAATGTTTTCCAAGGGGAGGGGGCCTTTAGATAAGATATATGTCTGTATTTTTCTGAGGCTATGCTCCATATTATTAATCCTGTTGAAACTCTCTGGAAAGCTTTGGTAGGAGGTGTATTATTAAATTCTTACTTTTTGTATTTTGATTTTTGTTGTTGTTAAGATCTATCCTCAGGAAGACACAGCATAAAGTCCCTGAATCTGGAGAACATTATGAACTGCATCTTTTTGCACTACCTTCAAGAAAACCTTGGATCGCGTGCTGCTCTGAAAGTGATATAATTTTGACCTGTGTAGGAACTCTGGTATACACTGGCTGTTTAACCAAATGAAGAGGTTTAATCAGTAGAAAACATGGAATTGATCATCACATTTTGGTACCTGCCACGTAACATCTACTTCTGAAAGTATAATTGGTGCCATGCAGCGTCTACAGCTTGTGGATAGTAATCTAATACCTTAACCATACACACACAAGTGAATGACACACATTTCTAAAGGACCCAGCAATACCGTGAAATTACTGAAGGAAATAAGATATTAGCACCATGTATCCATACTACCTTATTTTCACTTCTAATAGCATTATAAACCTCATGGACTTAATTAGTGTATTTTACAATATACTTCTGAGTTTGTTAAAATATGATGATATTAGTGATTGGTTTGGTTCAATTCCAGGATCTCTGACTAGTTACAGATTTGATAGCACTTAAATGTAATTGAATAGCTTATGCTTCATTGCTTGGGGTGTATCCAGCATGTTATGAACTAATCACTATTAAACCTATGACTTAACCAGCCATTAATGATTTTCCAGGAACTTAGTGGCCTCCTAAAGACACTTATTTTGTTTCATTCAAGCTCTGACCAATTTTTAGCCTATTTCAGCTGTATCTAGTATATATAGTTCTCTCTGAAGATATGACAGAGTGGGCTTTTCCTTTCATACAAAGGCAAGTAACTGTACATGTAGCATGGTTTAATTAGTCTTTCAATATTGATAATTACAGGCAGAAGAATTTTAATCAAATGGTTAGAGCTTAAGTATTTCTGAGCAGTTTCTTCTCCTTTAAGAAAAGGAAAAGTGCACATTTACTTGTACTCTTCAGAAAATTTGGTGATGCCAGTTTTCCATTGGGTATTTCCTTATTGAAATGTTCCAGAATTTTAGGGTGATGGAAGGGAACTGTGGTAGGGTGAGGGGATAGGGTGGCGTAAAATGACAGGAGAGGAGAACGAGAGGGTCTGCTTAAAAACTAAGTAGAAGTATAATTTGACCCAAAATACTCATGAAAAAGTTTGGAGGTGAAATTTAAACTAGAATGTTAGTTCTGAGGAAACCAGAATTAAGAAATCACTCTCTTGCCAGCTCAGCTGCAGACTGACAGGATTCAGGGAGAAAAGTTCCTTAGATACTTTCTATTTCTAAGTTTCTGTTATTTTCCTCTTAATTTTGGGAACTTTACAAATTTAAATACTTTATCCTTCTTAAATTATTTGAACATAAGTTAGGTATATTGTGAGCTTAAAGAAGTCTCAGACAACTTCTTGACCATGAACTGATACCCAGCAAGCCATAGCTCTCTTTTTCAGTCTTCTAAGTCTCCAAGCAGTCTCTTGAATGGCCATGACATTTCCTGGTTTAGCCCTAGCACTTAGAGCTGTTAAGGGAACTCATAGGCTTTCAGGTGCCAATTGGAGTCTGTCATCTTAGAGTCTTGGGGTGTTAGATGGGTCAGTGGCAAAGAAGACACTTGAGTTTGACCGTTTTATCATAAGCCTCAGTGTTTGGAAAGTTGTTACCAGTACTTTTAAACAACGCACCAGGAAAAATTGCTGTTTTCTTTCTTGCCACTAGAGTGATTTCTCCCAGAGAGAGCACATCCTCCATTAGGAAGGATGATGACCTGGCCACATAAGAGGTGAATTCATCTTTGAGGGCCAGATGGGAGGTGGGGGAGGTCCAGAAATGGCAAGGTGACCTGGTGATTCTGTCCTTGGGAAGGATTGGGTTTTGCTGTTTGTGTATTTATACTGTATCATAGGTACCACACTTTCCCTTATTGTCTGTGTATGTATTGATTTCTTTGTTTATGATATTTTCCCCTGCCAAGGTTTGTTTATATTTTTTTCCAATGTTAAATTAGAATTGTTTAGTTAATTTTTCTTCCCACAAAAGTATTTTACCCCTTGATTTAAGTATATACCTGACTATCGAAGGTGGTTTTGTTTGTGAACTAGTTGGCCTCAGGGATCTATCCCTAGATAATATGCAAAGTGGAAATGGTGTTCAGTGGCTTTTAGACAGCTACTCATTTGAAACCTCTTGCCCGTTAAAGCTATTTCTTCAAACAGCATCTTTCATTTTACCAAAACAAACCTGAAAGAACCTTGTGTACTCTTGAATTCACCAGTGTTTTCCTTTTGCATCTTCCTTCTCCTTTCCTCATATCACAAGGAATGCCCCTGTTATAATCCCCAGTTCATTAAATGCCATTCTCCTTCTCTAAGGGGAAAATATAGGACTGAGTTCACTTGCAGAAAGGCAGTTTGACTGAGTTTATTTTAAAACTGATGAGAAAACATCCTAGTTCATTCAAGCAATCAGTAGAAATCTCACTAAAGCTATTTGTACCCTGTCAGTGGGTAACATTTGAGTCAGGGAAGAGTACATAAAAGTAGCAACAGTTTTGGAAGAGCCAAAAGCAGGAGGTTAAGCATCAAATGGGTGGTTTTGCAGGCTTGATAATGAGTGCGCTTGAGCGACCATCGGCAGAGTGTAGTGGCTTGCATGTTGGTGAGCGCTGGGATTTCAGAATCTAAGAATCTCTAGGACACTTACAAAAAGAAATGGTCTTGAACCTTACTCTTAGAAATCTGAATTTGGTTGATTTGGGTGGAGACCAGTAATCTGCATTTCTAACAATAACTTTTTCCTAGGTGATTCTAAAGTTTCACAAACTCTTCTGTAGAGAATGAAATTAGATTAAGAAGGTAATAGGTGATTTGTACACTGGACTGATTTACAAAAAACCTAAAGCAGTAGTCAGGTTTAGCTGCTCATCTGTGATCATGATTGGGCCCTTCTCACTCTGAAAGCAGCAGAAAGGTATTATTAACTATTATCTCTTTGTCTGGAGATTAATTTTTGGAAGGAAGGTTCTTCCCTCAATGCCATTCCTGGCTCATTTTGGAAACCTCATACAAGAAGATGAAGTCACAAGGCATGCCATTGCTTTTTAAGGAAATGAGATATAGATATTGATGCTTACTTTTTTTTTTTTTTTACTGCTTGTATTATTCTTTACAGAAGATGTAGCCCACCCGTCTGTGACATAATTCTCTCTTTAGGTGGAATGATTCCTATAAGATCTCTCATTATTATAGAATCATAAAATTTTCAAGCTCTTATATCTTTGATATAATCTAATGTTCTTATGTGTTGGAGGAGGAACCTACATAGAGAGAAGTATAAAGGAAAATATACCCATTGCCGTGCAGCCAGTTAGTGTTCAGCTGGTACTAGACTCCATCCAGATGCCTGACTCATGGTAGCTAAATGATAGATAGAAAAGGCAAATTTTTAAAGAAGTATTTATTAATATATTCCTATGAAACATTTTTAAAAAGATAACATAAAATGGTTAATTTTTCCATTCTGAAGTAAATGCTAAGCATGCTTATTACTGAAGCAGTACTTCTAATTAGTATATGACATTCTGAAGTTAATTTAAAACTGTTACTAAATGTGTCTTCCCTAGTAGTGAGGGATTTGGGAATTGAGGTGTAGAATAGAGTGCTTTGCTTAAGCCGAGAGCCTAACTTAGGAAAGCTATTTGAAGTAAGAAAAGAGACATGGAGCATACCTACACTAAGATTTTTAAGGTGAGTGTCCACTTCCAGCAGACATAAGGAATGAAACTTCCTGACTCCCACTTTCCCAACTCTACCCAGCCTCACCTATCCATCTTGCAGCCTACAGTATGAAAACATGTTAGTGCAAGGTGCCGGTTCCTGCTTTTCTTATTTCGTCAGAGGCAGTTCCTAGGTAATCATTTCCAAGTCCTTCACAGAGAGAAAAAGTAATATTTGTATGTTTGATTTTGAATACTTCAAATACAAATTTATGTTGTATTCAGCACAATTGGAGTTCAGGTTTTTAATTTTAGAATATAAAGTGCCTGCTGTTTTAAGCATTGACTTGTATAAAAAAAATTGCATGTCTCCAGTAAGTTTGTAGGTTTTCTCATTTTCAGCTACATGGCTTTTAATCATGTAAAGTGAAACATTAGTTTTGTTGCATTTTATTACAGGTTCTTTGTTGCAATAAAGATGCTGCTAAATTAATTGATGTAAATGTTCCTCTCCCCATTCTCTGTTTTGGCCAATCATGCCTTGATTAGTGGCAAGTGTGGAGTGATTAATACACATACCCAAGTTTATGTGCTTGCAATGGAGAAAAGGAAGGCTGAAGAGGTGATTACATGGGGTTTCTATTATGAACCGTAGGCAAAAACCATCCAGCCCAAAGGGGTGTGCAGAGAACTGCTCTGTGCCTGCCAGTGGTGCCCGGCCACCAGCAGGTTTGTACTGCAGGGTGGGTGGTACCAATGATTAGCACGCCCTTCCTGAGCAGCTGGGGTTTCTTAGGGATGCGCTTGGAGTTGATAGTGGTCTCTGCATGCTCGCTAGAAAAGTTCTAGGAGTTCAGTGTAATACTTTCTTCAGAGCTTTCTTTGACAGTTCTCTGGTCTGTTTAAGCTGTACTGGAAAAAAGAACGAGCCCCTCTAAAATTAGTAAATTTGGGGTTTGTCTGATAATCCTTCCAGAATAGATACTTAATCTAGGTTCTCAGTCTTCTGAGGGTATGCAAAATATTGCATGAATGAGTGGAAGTGCATTCTGGGGAGAAAGGCTTTGGCTTTATCAGATTCTCAAAGGAAGATGACCCCCAAAAAAACTGTTGTATTAGGTTCATAAACTTTTAGTTTTTAAAATTTATTTTTAATGTTTATTTATTTTTTTGAGAGAGAGAAGTGGGCAAGTCAGGAAGGGACAGAGAGAGACACAGAAGAATCTGAAGCAGGCTCTAGGCTCTGATCCTGTCAGCACAGAGCCCAATGTGGAGCTTGAGCCCATGAACCGTGAGATTATGACCTGAGCCAAAGTTGGACCCTTAACCTGACTGAGCCACCAGTGGAAGCCCCTTTGTTGTTTTTTAATGCCCCCTTTATTTTCCTAAGTAAATTCTGCCCCCAACGTGAGGGTTGAAGTCATGACCCCAAGATCAAGAGTCATATGCTGTATCGACAGCCAGCCAGCCACCTAGGGTCTTAAACTCTTAATTTGTATATAAAAATTATTAGAAATAAAGATGATCTTTAAGCAGGGTAATGCTACAGACCAGTGCTTCTTAACCTTTTCACCTCAACACACACACACACACACACACACACACACACAAAGTTGTTTGTATGATACTCTGAGATAAACTGAGATACACTAGGTTAACGAACCTGTTTAGGCTGCTTGTGGCGGAAGTGACCAGCCAGGCCCACCAAGGCTCTAGAGCATACATATGATCCCATTTATGGCACTCTTATAGACTACCTTGGTCCCTTATTTTATTTGTTTAGTAATCTCTACACTTAAAGTGGGCCTTGAACTCACATCCAATCCAGAGTCATGCTCTTCTGCCTCAGCCAGCCAGGCACCCTATCTTGGTCTAGTAAAAATCAGCTTTCTAGGAGCACCTGGGTGGCTCAGTTGGTTAAGCGATCAACTCTTGGTCTCACCTCAGGTCATGATCTGACCTGAGTTCATGGGTTCAAGCCCTGCATCAGGCTGTGTGCTGATAGCAGAGAGCCTGCTTAAGATTCTCTGCTCCTCCCCTGCTCGCATTGCACGTGTTCTGTCACAAAATAATCGCTTTACAAGTTTTAAGTAGGCAAACCATGAGAGACTCTTGAATGTGAGAAACAAACTGAGGGCAGATGGGGTGAGGGGGAGGGGATGGGGTGATGGGCATGGAGGAAGGCACTTGTGGCGATGAGCACTGGGTGTTATATGGAAACCAACTTGACAATAAACTATTTTAAAAAATAAAATTCGTAAGTAATAATCAGCTCTCTAGGGATGCCTGGATGGCTCATCAGTTGACTCTTGATTTTGGCTCAGGTCATGATCTCACGGTTTGTGGGTTAAATGCATTGGGTGCAGAGCTTGCTTGGGATTTTCTCTCACCCTCTCTGTCCCTCCCTTGCTTATGGTTCTATCTCTATCTCTCTCTCTCTCTCAAAATAAATGAACTTTTAAGTCAGCTTTCTAGGGGCACCTGGGTGGCTCAGTCACTTAAGTGTCAGCTTCCAGCTCGGGTCATGATCTCCGAGTCCACAGGTTCGAGCCCTGTGGGGATCTGTGCTGACAGCTCAGAGCTTGGAGCCTGCTTCCAATTCTGTGTCTCCCTCTCTCTCTGCCCCTTTCCCATTCTCTCTCTCTGCCTCTCAAAAATAGAATTAATAAATTTAATTAAAATTAATAAACTTAAATTTTTTTTTTACATATTTTGTTTGTGCCTGGCTGGCTCAGTTGGTAGAACATATGACTCCGATCTTGGGGTTGTGAGTTCAAGCCCAATGTGGGATTCTAAGAGATTATTAAAAAATAATACTATTTTTATTTTTTTATTTTTATTTTTTTAATTTTTAATGCTTTTATTTTATTTCTAGGAGAAGACAGCATGAGCAGGGGAGGGTCAGAGAGAGGGAGAGTCACAGACTGAAACAGGCTCCAGGCTCCGAGCTGGCAGTCAGCACAGAGCCCGACGCGGGGCTCGAACCCACGAACCGCGAGATCATGACCTGAGCGAAAGTCGGACGCTTAAGCGACTAAGCCACCTGGGCGCCCCAATAATACTGTTTTTAAAAATAAAATTTTTTCACGTTTATTTATTATTGAGAAATAGAGACAGAGAATGAGCATGGGAGGGGCAGAGAGAAGAGGAGACACAGAATCCAAAGCAGGCTCCAGGCTCTGAGCTGTCAGCACAGAGCCCAATGCAGGGCTCAAACTCACAAACCGCAATGTCATGACCTGAGCCGAAGTCGGACGCCTAACCGACTAAGCCACCCAGGAGCCCCTAAAAAATTTTTTTAAAGAAATCTGCTTTCAACCTGGCCATAAGCATCCTGCAGATACTGTGCTGGAAGTGCAGACCTCCCAGTGTCTGTAGGGCTCCAGTGCTCCAGAGTCCTATCAGGGTAAGTGCTATGAAGGGTAAATGCCCTGAAGCCTTTGGACTTCCCTTTGGCCTAACCTCACTCACTCAGTGGTTATAAGGAAACAATGATTGATCCCTCGGTGCTTTCGAGGGGAACAGAGTTGAAACAACTGCAGTATGATCATCTCATGATTGTAATTTTATTTTGGGCTTGGAGTGGTACGAGGAATTGCCAGGATTTAAACGGCCAAGCTCCACCCACGGCTCTGGTGCCCTGGCCTTGCCACTCTGGAAGAGGTTGAGCTCCTGTTGAAATGGATTAGATGGGATTCAGCTCTGGCTCAGCTGAGTTGTTGAGTCTGCTGTGTGTGCTCCTTACTGAAAGATGCTTTCTCTAAATTGGCTCCCAAACTTGAGTTCTTGAAATAAAACTTTGGGAAAACAACCGGTCCCAGGACTCTTCCCCACCTCACCCCCTAGTCTTCCCCCGCTTTTCCTGCTGTCCTCACTGGAAAAGCATCCCGCAGAAGGGGCATAGATTAGTTTAACATTCCATTCACAGGTGAGAATTCTCTGCAGCAAGTTCCTCTGGCCGGGTAGGTTCTGGAAAGCACACTGCTGTAGAAAGAACTCTCCGTGTTGGCTGGATCTCTGGGGGTGTATGTGGTCACGGTTGCATCCCTAAGCATGCAGCTAAATGCTACTGTGTGATGTAGTCAGGGGCTTTGGGACGCGTGGCCTCACCGGTTAACTGCTTTGCATTGTGTCCACTGTCCATTCCTCATCCCTGTCGCTGCCCTTCCTGCCTCAGTCAAGGACCTGTAAGGTCATGGTGGGTAATTGTAGCAGCTCTCTAGCCTGAGTTGGAGGTGAAGATTAGGAATTCCAAGTGACTTCAAAGAAGCTGCTCTCAACTTTCATTCAGCAAATATTTAGTAACAATCAAGTGCCAGGCCTTGGGTAGGCCAGGAGGAAACAAAGATAGAAGAGGAACGGCCCTTGTCCTCCACGTTCTCAGAACCAACTCACCCTGCCCCCTGCCACCCACCTCACTAGCACACCCAGCAGGACACCTGCCACTTTCTTAAATGTACTTTATATTCTCACCTCCCTGCTCCAGTCCCTAATCCAATTCGAGGCCCTGTGTCACCTGACCTTTCCTCATTTTCCCTTACCTGGGCTCCTCTGTCGCCACAAGCCTCCTGGGGGCTTCCTCTTTCAATTAGTAGAACATGTACTTTGAAGTCAGACCCAGGTTCCTCTAGGCATCCTGCAGAGCTTGTGGGAATGTCCCCACGCAAGGTAAGTGGGATGGCAAAATGATACCTGCATTGGCTTTGGAGCCTGGCTTCAACCTTTGCGACTTGGTAGCTTTAGGGGCTTGGGCACGTTTACATAATGTTCTGACCTTCAGTTTCCTAAAGCAGGAAATAGGAATAATAACAGAACCCTCCTCAGCAGATTGTTGTGAGTATTAAATCTGTTTACCGTGAAGCACTTGGTGCCTGGCATGCAGTAAAAGTGCTCAATAAAGGTCATCTCAGATTTAGCACTTAATTTTACACCATACTTTTGGCCACTCGTTTTGTTTCTCCACTTAGATTACACACTCTGAGAGTAGGCACTGTATTAAACTTGGCAAATTCTGGACTGGCTAATTAGAAACTTGAGTATCAAACAATTTTCAGATGAATATTTTGATGGTGTTACTTAGGTTCCTAGGTACCTATCTACCAGTTCACTGATAGGGCTGTCCAAAAAAACACCCCAAATTATCCCTGAGTTAAGTTTTTAGGACCCTTTATTTAAATCATTGTTTAAGGGGCACCTGAGTGGCTCAGTCGATTAAAGCGTCCAACTTTGGCTCAGGTCATGATCTCATGGTTCATGGGTTCAAGCCCCGCGTCGGGCTCTGTGCTGACAGCCAGCTCGGAGCCTGCTTCGGATTCTTTGTCTCCCTCTCTCTCTGACCCTCCCCTGCTCACACTGTCTCTCTCTCTCTCAGAAATAAATAAAACATTAAAATTTTTTAAAAAATAATTTTTTTAAAATATATATTTATTTTGAGGGGGGAGGGAAGGAGAGGTAGAGAATCCCAAGCAGGCTCTAGGGCTTGAACTCACGAACCATGAGATCATGACCTGAGCCAAAATCAAGGGTCAGACCTGAGCCACCCAGGTGCCCCAGGAACTTTTTTTTGAAATGTTATTGGAATTTTTATTCTCTGTCCTCCATCAGAGGAGTGGTGACTCTTAGCCCTGGTGGCTATCACAGTTGCCTGGGGAGCTTTTAACAATGCTGATGTCTGAGTCCCTCCTAAGATCAATTACGTCAACATTGGGAGTGGGCAAGGAGACCTGCCAGCTTTTAATTTTTCTCATAAGCTCCCTAGGTGATCCTCATATGCGACCAAAGTAAAGCACCTTTGAGGTAGAGCAATGGAAGATCGTGATCACGGAATGTTAGCACCAGAACAGGTTCTTAGAAAACATCTCATCTACGGCTCACTTTACAGATGAGAAGCTGAGGCCCAGAGCCAGAAAGTGATTATATCTTCACCATCCCAGCCTCTGAGAGTCCACACTTGAGCCCAGATCTTCTAGCCCTGTCTTCACCCAGTGTTCTCCCAAACCAGGGCTCAGCAGACGCATTTGCTGAAGAGAGGAGGCTGGGGGGGCCACCAAAACGGCTCTGGCAGAAATGGAGGGAGTAGAGGAGACCTCAGGGTTCCAGGCCCTTCAGCCATTACTTAATCCAGAGCAGTTCAGCTGTTTACTTATGTGTGACTGGGCAGATGTATTCTGCAGCTTAAAAGGAAAGGTAAAAAATTGGAGACTCCTCCCATCGTTTTACAGATGAGGAACCTGAGTCCAGAGAAGATTGCAAAGCTGTTCAAGCTGTCAAGTGGCAGAGCTGGAACCAAAAGTCAGGCTGACTAGACTCCCTGATAGTACAAGCAGGTAAGGTGACTCCCTCAAAGGCACAAAGCTAGTTGGTAGCCGAACAGAGAACTGGAATGCAGTCTCTAGGACTCCTACTAAATTTCCTAAAGTCTAAGATGTTACCATATGTAAGATCCTGATATCAGAAATATAAAAATGAGAATAGGAATGTATTTTAGAATGAAGGAAATATGGTATTTGCCTGAAATCTGAGCTCCTTCAGGGACTGAGCTCATGCTGAGAAAGCATGTCCTGGGTGGATCTTGGATATAAATCTCCTTGAACTTGCCCAGAGGAAGAAGGAGCAGCATGGGAAAGACTAGAGAATTTGGAAGCTGATAGACTTGGGTTCAAGTCCAACAGTCGTGATCTTGAATCAACCCTTTGCTTTTCCAATCTTGGGTAAAGTGGGGTTCTAATGCCTCCTTCACAGAGTTGTGGTGAGGCCAAAGTGCCAAGTGCAGACTTGGCATGGGACGGGGGCCTGGAGGTGGTTGAGGAAGCTAATGTTGGCACTCCTGCCTTCGGTGTAACCCCACCCCTCCAAAGAGCGCAAGGCTGCAAATGGGAGCAGTCCGCTCTCCAGGACCTGAATTGTCAGACCCGAGCTCTGGAGAGAAGGTAGATGCCAGGTGGGGAGAGGAACATGACTCAGCCCCAGAGATCTTGGGAGAACAGAAAGTTCTGGGATGTGAGCAAGGAGAGTGGGTACAGAATCCTGCCATGGGAGGTGAGTAGACTCTGCCTGGGCCTCAGACATTTCCCACCTGCCTGACCCAAGGGCTGATTTTTCAGCATTGCATGTGATTAGGATAAAGTTATCATTAACTGTAAGGCCCTCATAGGGATAACTTGTTTTTGCCTGTGAGCAGAGAACACATTGCCTTCTGAGTACCAACTGCTGCCATTGGTAATGGGTGAACGTCCCACCTCTTACAGAATATTTCCTCACGATGGTGTCTTGTTCCATTTGATCTCCACAGTGAGCTAGGAGACATCAGTTAGGTATTAGTATTATTCCCCGCTGTGACTTCCTCACCCTACTCTCCAGAGAAAGAAATTAGAGCTCAGTGAGGTTGTATGTCTTTCCCAAGGTCATGGTGCAGAAGTGGAATGCTAATTCTGGCTCCACTCATCCATTAGCAAGCAACGTGAATTGAACAGCTGCCATGGGCATGGCTCATGCCGAGGGATCCAGGGATCTGAGGCTGTTCAGAAGAGCCAGACACATTCTCTACTCTCAAAAGATTTCAATCCAGAAGTGGAGATGGACGTGTAAACAAAAAAGAGTAAGCGCCAAGAGAAATATATTGAGTGCTGTGTGAGTTCCAAGGAGGCACACAGAGCAGGACAGCAGTTCAGAGTGTGGGCTTTGACCTGTTCTGACTTCCACTGAATCACTTCCTGCTGTGTGATCTTGAGCAAGTTACTTAAACTCTCTGTGCTTCACTTCCTCTTTTAGAACATAGGACTAATGATGGCACTACATGATGGAGTTGCTATAAGCTTTGATATGAGAAAATGCATGCCAGGCTCCTAGTATCTGGCACACAGCATTCAACAAACATAAACTACTATTATTATTATTATTATTATTATTATTATTATTATTTTGTCAATGAAGAAAAGATGGTCAGCGAAGGCTGCACAAAGGAGGTAGCATTTGGATTAAGTTTTATTTATTTTTTTAAGTTTATTTATTGAGAAAGAGAGAGAGAGAATGCGAGTGAGCACAGGGGAAAGGGACAGAGAGAGAGGGAGAGAGAATCTCAAGCAGGCTCCATATTCAGTGCACAGAGCCTGCACAGGGCTCGATCCCAGGATCCCAGGATCATGACCTGAGCCAAAATCAAGAGTCAGATGCTGAACCAACTGAGCCACACAGGTGCCTCTAGATTTTTAAGGATAAGTTTCCCCAAGTGGGAGGAAGTCATTCCAGGCAAAGAAAATACTTTACACACAGGTATGAAGGGATAAAGCAGGGGCTGGGAGAGATGGCTGACTCTCTCGGAGCCAGGAACCTACATGTAGGGACAATGAAAGGAACAGATGGGAAGGCTAGAGGTGGGCTGTGAAGAGCCTTGAATAATAAGTGCTCAGGGAGCCCTGCATCTGCCCTTAGCTTTCCTGCTTACCGCACATCAACAGGCTTGGTTTGTTTGAGAGACCACAGGAGAGGGTGGGGCATTGGGTAGACATGCTTTGATGGAGAAAGTGAGGGGAAAAAAGGCCACTGGGTAAAACAGGCCTGTGGGGAGGGCCCTGGCGCTCAGAGGCTGTGGGTAGACAAAGTCTCCAGTAGGAGGTAGTGCAGCTTCCAAAGAGGGTAGATGGGGTGCCTGGCTGGCTCAGGCGGTTGAGTGTCCAACTTCAGCTTGGGTCACGATTGGGAGGTTCGTGGGTTCAAGTCTGGAGTTAGGCTTTGGGCTGACCACTCAGAGCCTGGAGCCTGCTTTGGAATCTGTGTCTCCCTCCCTCTCTCTGTCCCTGCCTCATCTGTGCACCTGTGCCCGCTTGCTCTCTCAAAAATAAACATTAATAATAATTTTTAAAAAGGCAGGTGGGGGGAGGTGGACAATGTGACCTGTATCACCTACCCCTCATTTCTGCTGAAGGCAGTGTGTCCAGCTAGAGCAGGGCATCCAGGGCCCCTGGGAGAGAGCATTTCTTGGCCCATTATGCCAGATGTGCAGAGGTCCTCATAAAGCGGTACCCGAAAGGAGCCATCTGAATCTCAGACTCACCAGAGTGGGCTGAACTTGTGCAGCAGAGCAGTGGCCCCAGACAGGAACTAGCTGCTGAGCACAGCAGGGCAGTGATGGGAACGGGGCAATGGCTCAGTGTCTGCCTGGAGTGCTGAGGAGGAAGGATGGTTCTGGAAGGAGAGGATCTGACTGAACCAGGCAGACATTTGTGTCACCTTTTTTTTTTTTTAGGTTTACTTTTATCCCAATTTCACAGGCATCTAGCTTTACCAAGTCAAGTTCTAAAACAAATCGCTAAATAAAATGCATGTAATGTTACTAATTATTTTCAGTTTTCATACATTATTTAGTGGCATTCCACGATGAAAGCTTAGAATTTACCTGTTTTCCTTCCCATTTTCATCAAAAACACACATTTTTTATCCCCCTCATCTTTTCAATATAGTTTTTTTATTATTATTATTATTAACTTTCTATGTTCATTTATATTTGAGAGAGAGAGAGAGAGAGACAATGCTTGAGCCTGGGGAGGGGCAAAGAGAGACAGAGAATCCAAAGCAGGCTCCAGGGTCTGAGCTGTCAGCATAGAGCCCAACGCGGGACGGAATCCACAAACTGTTAGATCATGACCTGAGCTGAAATTGGACGCTTAACCGACTGAGCCACACAGGTGCCCCAGTCTTTTTTAAAAATTTTTACTTATTTATTTTGATAGAGCACATGTGCGTACACACGCACAAATGCACATGTGTGCATGAGCAGGGGAGGGGCAGAGAGAGAAGGAGAGAAAAAATCCCAAGCAGGCTCTGCTCTGTTAGCACAGAGCCTGATGCAGGGCTTGATGTTACCAATCACGAGATCATGACCTGAGCCAAAGTCAAGAGTCGGATGCTTAAACAACCAGCCACTCAGGTACCCCTTGATATAGTTCTACTGTAATTTCACTTAAACCAATATCAGCGCTTATATTATTTTAACTGTGTAAATGTATTCAGGCATGAGTCATGTAATAAACTCTGAGTCATTTTCATTCATGCAGAACTTTGTTTTACCTAGTTAATAATCCTTTTTTTAACTTTTTAAAAAAAATTTTTTTTTAATGTTTTATTTATTTCTAGGAGAGAGAGAGATAGCGTGAGCAGGGGAGGGTCAGAGAGAGAAGGAGTCACAGACTCTGACACAGGCTCCAGGCTCTGAGCTGGCAGTCAGCACAGAGCTTGATGCGGGGCTCGAACCCACGAACCACGAGATCATGACCTAAGTGAAAGTTGGACGCTTAACCGACTAAGTCACCCAGGCGCCCCTTAACTTTTAAAAATATTTATTTATTTTTGAGAGAGAAAGACAGACAGAGCGCAAGGGGAAGAGGGGAAGACAGAGAGGGAGACACAGAATCTGAAGCAGGCTCCAGGCTTTGAGCTGTCAGCACAGAGCCCAATGCAGGAACGGTGAAATCATGGCCTGAGCCGAAGTTGGACGCTTAACCAACTGAGCCATGCAGGCACCCCTGTATAATGATCTCTTTTGAAATATATATATTTATTACTAATTCAATCTCAAACTTGTCAACTTTTCCATTGATTTTTTTTGTTTTGTTTAATTGCTAGTATTTTCATTGTATTTATGCAGTGTATTTTCATTGCCAGCGTACACTATTTAAGCTATTTAATAAGTTAAAGACATTTTGATCGGCTCATCTGAGAACACAGCAGTCATTTGTGGTGTCAGTTCTTTAAGGAAATATGTTCTGATTTCCAGGCAATTCTTTTACAAAGGTAGTGTGTGCGTGATCACCTGTTTGATGCCAGTTTCTGCCCTCAGGGAGACTCCAGTGTCATCTGCAACACAGACTGAGACAGATTAATTATGTAAATGAAGAAATCCCTATCGAAGGCAGAAATAATCCAGTGCCTATTGAGTGGTACAGACAAATGAGTAAGGCCTAGATGATCTGTATTGAAGGAACTGGCACTTGAGTTTGTAAGTAATTGTATATATTTTTTCTTAAAATTTTTTTTAATGTTTGTTCGTTTTTGAGAAACAGAGAATGCGCAGGGGAGAGGCAGAGAGAGGGGGAAACACAGAATCTGAAGCAGGCTCCAGGCTCTGAGCTATCAGCACAAAGTCTGATGCAAGGCTTGAACCCATGAACCATGAGATCATGACCTGAGCTGAAGTTGGACACTCAACCAACTGAGCCACCCAGGCACTCCAGGAATTATACATATTTTTTTCTATTGTGATGAAATATACATAACTAAATTCACCACATAGCCATTTTTCAGTGGACAGTTCAGTGGCACTAAGTACATTCACATTGTTGTGTGACCATACCGTTATTTATCTCCAGAACTTTTTCCTCATCATCCTAAACTGAAGATTGTATTTTTCTCCTCTGTTACATTTAATATTTCTGATTGCAGAAATAAAATGTGTTCAGTGTCAACAACTTGTTAAAAACATAGAGAAGCACAAAGAAGAAAATAAAATATCTTATAATTCCATAAACTGCTTAGCGGTTTTGTGGCAAGGGGTGGAAAGGCATCTCAGGTGGAGGGGTGATGCATCCCATGGGCTCAGAGGGTTTGAGCAGAGATGTAGTATGGGAGGTAGTTTTAAATATGAAGGGTAAAGATATTGTAAACATATTTTACTTTTGCCTCTTCCTTAAAAAGGGCTGAATGGGGGAGGTTAGGCAATGAGTAGTTCTAATAGTGAACCCAACTCACTATTGGGAGTAACTCCCACCACTGTTCTTGTTATCCAGGACTATATAACAAGCCACCCCAAACTTAGTGGCATAAAATAATAACATCCATTTGTTATTACTATCTCTCATGGTGCTGGGGGTTAACTGGTCTTGGGGTCTCCTATGTGGTTCTAGTCAGATAGGGGCTGCGGCTGGACACGGGAAAGGTTTCCTCACTTATACGTTTGGCTCCTTGGGTGCAACAGCTGAGGCTCCTGTAGTATCTCTATGTCCATGTTAGTTCCCCACATGGTCTCTCCACCATGGCGGCTTCAAGGTAGCCAGACTTCTTACATGGTAGCTCAGCGCTTTCTGGCACATGTGCCCGAGAGAAAGCCAGATGGGACCTGACTCTTCCTTTACGACTAACCTCAGAAGCCAAGCAGTATCACCTCCACCACAGCCTATCTTTTAGAGCTGAGTGCCTAAGGCCAGCCTGTATCTAAAGGAGGGCAAGGAGACTCTCCTCCTTAACGGGAGAAGTGCCAGAGAGCTTGTTTTTATTTTAAAATCACCACAGTGGTGGATTTTTGTCATCTACTCTAGAATGATACGAGTGCCACAGACCCCCACCGTAGGTTCCACAGAGCACGTGGTCCTTAAATTCTGAGTTTAGAGTCACAGAGCCTACTGAGATCTTAAAGGCTACTCAGCCAAGTGCTTCCCAACATTGTTTGAGACCCCTTTCACAGTCACATGCTATCTTGAGAACTCCCTGGGTGATTTAAAACTTTCATCAGTTTTGCATGACATGATAAATGAGTAACTTTTTAAATTATTTTTTTAAATGTTTATTTATTTTTGGGGAACCTGGGTGGCTTAGTCAGTTAAGCATCCGACTTTTGCTTAGGTCATGATCTCACGGTTCGTGGGTTCGAGCCCCGTGTCGGGCTATGTGCTGACTGCCAGCTCAGGGCCTGGAGCCTGTTTCAGAATCTGTGTCTCCCTCTCTCTCTGACCCTTCCCTGCTCACGCTATCTCTGTCTCTCTCGCCTAGAAATAAATAAAACATTTAAAAAAAATGTTTATTTATTTTTGAGAGAGAGGGCACAAGCTGGAGAGAGTTGGAGAGAGAGGGAGACACAGAATCCGAAGCATGCTCCAGGCTCTGAGCTGTCAGCACAGAGCCTGACACGGGGCTCAAACTCATAAGCCATGAGATCATGACATCAGCTGAAGTTGGACGCTTAACTGACCGAGCCACCCAGGCACTCTGGCGAGTAATGTTTTTATCATTCACTTTAAAAACATTAACTGGGGGGGCCTGGGTGGCTCAGTAGGTTAAGTGTCTGACTTCAACTCAGGTCATGATCTTGTAGCTCGTGGGTTTGTGAGTTCGAGCCCCGCAACGGCCTCTGTGCTGACAGCTCAGAGCCTGGAGCCTGCTTCAGTTTCTGTGTTTCCCTCTCTCTCTGCCCCTCCCCCACTCATACTCTGTCTCTCAAAAATAAATAAAAACATTTTTTAAAAACCCATTAATTGGGATCTTACTATATGCTGCGCATTGTGCTAGATGCCAGGAAACAGTGAGCAAGATTCATGTGGTCCCAGATGCAGGGAGTTTACTGTCTAGCCGGTGAGCCAGACAGTTTAATGAAGAATATTATAACAATGTGTGTTAGGTGCCAGCTCACAAAATAGTTTCTCCAGTTCTGATCTCTCTGCTCAGATGAAAATGGCCTTGCTAGTGATTTGACATTTTCACCTGGATGCGGTGTAGGCACTTCCCCCTCAGCATGTTAATCTGAGAGCCCCACTCCGCTGCCCAGCTCTTCCCCATGTCATCTTTGACAGCATCCCATCCTATCCTTAAACCAACAGAAACTGCAGGCCTCGATGGAGCCTTTCTGGGTCTCTCAGCCTCTCCATTGACTGGTCTCCCAAGTGTTACTTCTGTCCTAGAACTGTCTCAAAGAAGTTATTTTAAGAAAAAAAAATTATAGGTGCAACCAGGTGGCTCAGTCAGTTGAGCGTTGGACTCTTGATTTAGGCTCAGAGCACTGAGTCAGGCTCTGTGCTAATGGTGCAGAGCCTGTTTGGGATTCTCTCTCTCTCTCTCTCTCTCTCTCTCTCTCTCTGTCTCTGCCCCTCCCCTGCTCTCTCTGTCTCAAAATAAATAAATTTAAAAATATATAACAGTCTATTGTGAATTGAAGACAATTTTAACACACTTGATGATTTAAATTTTTTTTTAAGTTTTATTTATTTTGGGGGAGAGAGAGAAACAGAGCGTGAGCAGGGGAGATGCAGAGAGAGAGAGGGAGACACAGAATACAAAGCAGGCGCCAGGCTCTGAGCTGTAAGCACAGAGCCCAACTCAGGGCATGAACCCACAGATCGTGAGATCATGACCTGAGCTGAAGTCAAATACTCAACCAGCTGAGCCATCGAGGTGCCCCTAACTGATGATTTTTTAAAAAAGAGTTTGTTTTTGGGGGTGGCTCCTGGGTGGCTCAGTTGGTTAAGTGTCTGACTTAAGCTCAGGTCATGATCTTGTGGTTCATGGGTTCGAATCTCACATAAGGCTCTGTGCTGACAGCTCAGAGCATGGAGCCTGCTTCACATTCTGTGTCTCCCTCTCTCTTTGCCCCTTCCCCACTCACACTCTGTCTCTCTCACTCTTAAAAATAAATAAACATTAAAAAATTTTTTTAAGATTTTATTTTTTTAAGTAATCTCTACATCCCATGTGGGGCTCACTGTCACAATCCTGAGATCAAGAGTCACATGGTTGTGGATCAGAACCCATGAACCACAAGATCATGACCTGAGCCTAAGTCAGATGCTTAACCAACTAAGCCAGCCAGGTGCCCCTGAATTAATGATTTTTTTTTTTTTTTTGAGAGAGAGAGACCAAGAGCAAGAGTTAGGGAGGGACAGAGGAAAAGGGAGAGTTATGAGGTAACTCTAATACTCCCTGTACCCCTTCACAGCCTCTGCCACACAGTATTAGAGTTGCTTGCCTACTTCTCTGCCTCCCTCACTAGACTAAGCGCCATGCAGGCAAGAACCATCTTGTTCCTCACTATGCTCCTAGTGCCCAGAGCAGGGTCTGGCCCATAAGGGGTCATCCATGGATATCTGTGCAGCTGATGACTGGATCTACCATTTCCTGTGCTCTTACACCACTGGGCCTCTTCCCCCACCATCAGTTCTATCCTCCTTAAATTGTCAAGACCCAGGTCAAACATCTACAACAATCAATAGTCTGGTGAAGCCTCCTTCCTCACCACCTACACACACACACCACAGTCCTTCCTTCTCTTGATCCCATTCTCTCTGCCACCCCATGCCACTTGGGGCACTACTGTCCCTGTGGGCAGTGACTTGTTTGGTTTTTTTTTTAAATTTTTTAAATGTTTTTATTTATTTCTAGGAGATAGAGAGACAGCGTGAGCAGGGGAGGGCCAGAGAGAGAGGGAGTCACAGACTGAAGCAGGCTCCAGGCTCTGAGCTGGCAGTCAGCGCAGAGCCCGACACGGGGCTCGAACCCACGAACTGCGAGATCATGACCTAAGCGAAAGTCGGACGCTTAACCGACTAAGCCACCCAGGCGCCCCTGTGGGCAGTGACTTGTATCTTTTATCTTGGCCCCCTGGTACCAATTCAGTGCCAGAGGTACTGGTCCAGCTGCTTAGAATTCAGCAGGGAATCTAGAAGACAAAAATCCCTGTCCTCATGAAGCCCTCATTCTGTTGAGTGGACAGACTATAAATAAAATCAGTAAAATGTAGAGCATGTTAGAAGGAAGGGGGAAGGGAGACAGAGGACGTTGCGAGAAGAGGAGGGATGGGGAGGCAGAGTTCCACACTGAACCAGGTGGCAACAGTCTAGAGGCTGGAGGGAGGGAGCTGGCCACCGCAGCCCTTCTCATCATAGGAAGGACTTTGGCTTTGGCTTTTGCTCTGAGATGGAAGGCAAGGGTGGGTTTTGAGCAGAGAAGTGACATGATCTCGTGCACACTGTAACAGGATGACTTGCTGTATTGGGAAAAGACAGAAGGGGTTCAAGGACAGAAAAAAGGAGAACTAAGATGAGATGACAATCCAGATGAGAACTGATGGAGCCTGGATCCTGTGGTGGGGAAGGATGGAGCTGCTAGGACCTCAGACAAGGAGACTGTGGAAGGTGCAAGTTCAACAGGGAAGGTCAAGGCTCAATTGTGCACATGTTAAATATAGATGCCGAAAAGACATCCAACGGAAATACTGAGTAGGTGGCAGGATATATGAGTCAGGGATTCTAGGGAGAAAGTCCAGGCTGGAAGTATGTATTTGGGCATCTTTAGCATAAAGACGTCATTTAAGCTCTTTTCCTCTCTGGCTGCATAAAGCTCGGCCGCCATCATGAATGACATGGAGTTTCAGCAGAAACAAATAGTCATTGATATTTTTCATGCTGGAAAGGCAACGGTACCTAAGACAAAAATTGAGGGAAAACTACCCAAAATGTACGAGACCACATGGATGTCGTTTTGTATTTGGATTCAGAACCCATTTTGGTGGTGGCAACACAATTGGCTTTGGCCTTGTACGGTGCAACAAAAGTGAACTCTAACATAGACTTGCAAGAAAGACATGGCCTGTGGGAGGGGGAAAAGACCTCAGGAACACACAAAAGGAATACAAGAACAGCACGAAGAAAGTTGGGGGGCTGCAAATCCATGTCGGTGCTGGCACAGAGTGAGCTGGAGGTTGGCCAACAGGAGTAACCATTCTTCAGTGACTTTCTCTGTGGTGATGGTGCAGAATTTTCATGAGAGAATAAACCAAGGACTTAAACAAAAACCAAACAAAACGAAAAAGATGTCACATAAACCCTTGATGACCAGATGAGATGACTAAAAGAAGCAAGTGGGAGTGTTCACCTAAGTCAAATGCTGCCAATGAGCCTGACAATAAATGAATATGTCCCAGGCCCTGTTAGATCTGCAAAGTACAGGCCATAATTAAGGGTCACTTGTAACAAATGGGTAAAGCACCTACCAGGAACAGAGAAGAAATGGCTCTAAGTCACGGGAACACAGGACACCTAAGGAATGAAAAATCATGGCATCTTGGGATGCCTGGGTGGTTCAGTTGGTTAAGGGTCTGACTCTTGATTTCAGCTCGGGTCATAATCTCACCATTCATAAGATCAAGCCCCGCATCAGGTTCTATGCTGATAGAGCAGAGCCTGCTTGGGATTCTCTCTCCCTCTCTTTCTGCCCCTCTCCCTGCTCATGCTCACTGCTCGCTCTCTCTCTCCCTCAAAGTAAATAATAAAAATCATAGCATCTTGGTCTTGGAAGGGACCTTAAATAGGTCACTTAATCTGAACTCCTCCCCTACCCTAGCTCTGATAATTGAACCCAGGCTTTAGAACAAGAACTATTCGTGGGATATTGAGATAACCAGTGTGGCTAGGGAAGGGAAGTCACCATTGACCTTCCTGAGTCTGAAAACCAGGGTTCTGATCCTGCATCTGCTGCTCCCTGGCCTCATGTCCTTAGGCAAGTCGCTTCACTCCTCTTTCTTAACTTTCCCTGTTTGTAAAATGGGAGCAATCAAACCTTCCTGCCCCACCCAGGGTCGTAGAGAGGTCTACATGTGCTAGTGCTTGGGGGTAGAGTATGCTCTGCCTGGTTTGATAGCTGCAAGAGTAAGAGAAGGAGACCAAGAGAAGTCTCCAGCTTGGAATGGCAATGGAGATGAGGAGGAGGAGGGAACTGTCCTGTCCTCAGTGCATCTCCTGGTGCAGCCCGTGGAGAAGCTAACTAGGATTCAAGCCAGGATCTGGGCTGGAATGGACGGAGCTCCGGTGGCAAGATGGGCCTTGGGGACTGAGACCCTGACTCTGCCTCCGCTGAGCCTGGAACCGAGATGGAGGAGACCCTGAGGCAGCGACAGGGAAAAGAAACAGAGACACCGAGGCAGAAAGAGACCCAGAGACAAGGAGAGCAAGAGACAGACCCAGAAACAAGCGGCCCAACTGGCGCCCACGGCGACCCAGAGACCCCGGCAGAGCAGAGCCCCGCGCGGCGCAGGGTCACCGTGCGCGGGGCCAGGGTCCCCGGCGGGCCCTGCGGCCGCGCTCGCGGGGCGCCCCCGCCCCGGCTGCTCGCCCAAGATGGCGATGGAGGGGCGGGCGAGGCGGCGGCAGCCCCGGCCCCCGCGCCGGCCCCGCTCGGGCCCGGGCCCCCGAGGCCGCGCCCCCGCCCGCGGCGCCGCGCTCCCCGGGCCACTGACGCCCGGCGCGCCCTCCCCCGGCGGCGGCGGCCGAGGCGCGGGGAGGCGGCGGCGCGGCGGCGGCCCGAGCCGGGCCCCATGGCGCGGGGGGACGCTGGCCGCGGCGGCGGGCTCGTCGCGCTGACCTTCTGCCTGCTGGCCGCGCGCGGTAAGGGCGGGCGCCGCGGCAGTGGCGGGAGCGGCTGCGGCGTGTCGGTGCGTCCGCGCCCCGCGCTGCGCCTGGCCGTGGGGCTGGCGTGCGTCCCGGGTCCCGAGCGAGTGCGGGGCCGCAGGGCGCGGGCGGCGCGTCCCTGTGCCCGTGATGCCTGTGCTTGGGGGGCTGCGGGCTGCGGCCGGGGGGACGTCTGCGGCAGGGACTTGGCCGCAGGGGGTGTGTGTCCTTGGTGTGTGGAGTCTGGAGTGTGCGAGTGTGAGTGTGTGTGTGAGGGTGTGTGTGCGCGCGCGTTCAGAGGGTGGGGACGGGGGGCTTGTGCGGGCGAACGTGTCCGCAGTGCGTGTCACAGTCGCAGCGTGGCATCGCGGGGCCGCGGCTGCGGGGTTGATGGCTTGCGCCGGGCGGGCTCCCCTTGCCCGCGCGTGTCCGTGGGCTGAGAGTGTGTGAAAGAGGAGTGTGGGGGGGTGTGTATCTACACCTCCATTTGTGTCCAGATTGTGTGTAATTGTGTTTTCGGGACTGAGCTAATATTTGGCCTTGGCTTTCGGGGAGTGTCCTTGCTCGTGGGGGGTGGGGGGGGACGGGACAGGCGATTCCGGATTGACTGAGGATAGAGGTGATAAAACACTCAACTTTGCCCAGTGGGTGTGGTCCCTGGGGCTGGCTGGGGCGGGGGGGGTTGTTAGCACTGCTCCCCCAACCCGTGGCTCGGAGTGGACGGCGCGGGGGAGGGGGCAGGAAACCAGTTGCTTTCGTGGACTTGTCCAACACTCGCTCTCGGGATGGGACGCGTGTCACTCCTGCCCCACCCACCAGGGGCAGGTCAGGGAAACGTTGACCAGGTCAGCAAGGCCTCCTCCAGCCCCCCCACCTCAGTGCGGGGTGGGGGTGGAGGTGAGAGTCCGTGTTGTCCACACTGGAGAAAGGTCTGGGGCTGAGGTGACGGAATCCCAGTGCTCTGTGCCTGGGGCTCCGTCTTCCACCCTAGCTCTCCGTGTTGTGTGCGTTTGGGGGACGGCCCAGGGGGAAGGTAGGTGGCAGAGCTGGGGAGGGGGATGGGCTGCCCGCTTTGTTCGCCTAGTTCTTGCCTTGCCTGCCGAGGGGGGAGCTGAGGATGTGTCCGGGGCGAGTCGGGGAGGGACTTGGAGGTGGGGGTGGGGAGGGGGATTTCTCTCCAGCTGCTGCGGCTTTCCAGAGAGACTCAGCCAGGCCACGTGGGAGGGAGGCTGGGACAGCGGAGGGAGGCAGGGACCGCGGAGGAGCCTCGGTCTGGCCGGCCCCGGGCCCATCTCCAGGAAACCCAAACAGCGGGTGGGAAAGTGCCCGGAAAGGCTCGGACCCCTTCTCTCCCCACAAAGACACGCCCCTCTCCAGCCCTGGCTCGTTACCCGGGATTGTCAGGTGAAGGGGGCGGGGAAGTGCGGGAGAGGCCTCCGTCCTCCGGGAGCCCAGGGGATTAAGGAAGAGTTGTGCCTACTCGCTTATGCTCTTCCAAGAACTCCAGGAACGGGCTTTGGGTCACCCAGCAAAGCGGGATGAGGGCTGGGAACTTTGCTCGATCATTATGGTAGATCTGTGGGGCCTCCTACAAGGGGCTCAGTTTGCCTGGGAGACCTGGCTTCTCCCTGCTCTTGAGTTCACAAGGCTGGGGCAGGGCCCGAGCTGGGGCTCCCTTGGCAGCCCTGTGCATGGCTAAAGCCAAGAGGCTACAGGCCCTCAGTCCCAAACCCTTTGAGGGTGCAAAGTTTAACAGGCCTGGGGACACTCCTGTAGAGTTCTGACAAGCCACCCTGATCTGGACCAAGGTCATTCATTCATTCATTCAACAGATGTTTACCGAGCACCTTTTATGACTAGCATGTGCTTGGTGCTTAGAATATAGGAAATAAAGAGGCAGACCTGGTCCCTGGTGCTGAGCTTGCTGTCTGGTAGAGGGAGACTGACAGGTAGTCTGGAAGGGTCAGGAAAGGCTTCCTCCAGGAAGTGAAGAATAATGGAGCTCGATACAGAGGGTCAGTTAGCCCTGTAGAGAGTGATTATGGGCATAGTTTTCCAGAGTGAACTGTGCATGTAGGTGCTCAGAGGTGACTTCATTTAGAACACTGAGTGAAGCTAACACTGGCAGGAGAGTGGAGCACAGGGGTGAGAATGGAACAGGTTGGAGAGTGATGGGAAGGGGGGGAGCTCAGAGGGTCAAGAGAGAAGGCTGAAGGTGGGGGCTGGGCCCAGCTCCTGAAGGACTTTATAAGCCCCACCAAGGTTTCTGGCCTGAGAGCCTGCGTGAGCCCTTGGCAGGTTTTAAGATGAGCTTTGCATCAGCTCCTGCAGCCAGTGTGGAGAGTCGGTTGGGCGGGACTGGATGCAGGAAGCCCCAGCTTTTTGGGAGGCCGTCGTAGTAATCCAGAAGGGAGGATGGGCGCAACAGGCGGTGTGGCCAGGGTAGCTGGCTTCTAGAGATATTTAGAAAGTAGAATTAGTAGGATCTGAAAATAGATTGAGTTTGCAGGGGGCGAGGTAGAGGGAAGTGAGAAATAATAGGTGCTTCAGCAACCTCAACATGGTAGAGCGAAGGGGCTGGTGTCCCCAACACGGCTCCAGCCAGAGATTGGGAACTGGGGAGACTTCTAGTGGTGAGACAGAATGCTGAGTGCAAGAAGTGGGGGCTTTCCCTTCTACCCGTTCAGAATTTCGGGGCTGCAGATGCCAGAGGTCAGTAATAAGAAGGCTCCAAGAGCATGAGAGCTGCTCTTTCTGTACCTGGAAACACACCCCCCCCCATCTCTTTCTCAGCCCGGAGACTCAGAGGCCCACCTCCTTTCCGTTGGGGGGCCCTTTCTGACCCCATATCGAGGATAGGAACCAGGTCAAACAAGTTTCCCTTAATAGTGAGTTTTCTCCAGAAGTTCTCCAAACCTTCATTGATCCTTTACGAACTTTCACAGCCCAATTCATCACACATTATGTGTAAAACAGCAGTTCCTTTCTTTTCTCTTAAAGGTACCTCTTTCAAGTTTAACTATCTCACAATTAGAGTGTCATCGAATGGCAGCACTGAAGGGAACTTAGAAATAACTTTAGCATGATCCCATTTTCCAGATGAGAAAGCTGAGTGACTCTCCAAAGTGCATGGATAGGGACTGAGCTGGGGCTAGAACCAGCCTCCAGGCTCTTGGAGCCACGTTTTCCCTGGATTTGGTACACACACACCCAAGTTCAGTTTCTCTTCACCCCTCCCCCTCACATGAGAAGTTACCCACTTTGGGCTTGACCTCCCTCCCTTGGTGTGTCTGAGTCTGGGCTCTGGAATTCACCCTTCTCCATTCATCCCTACCCACTACCTCCGGTTCAGCCTCCACTGTTTCTGAGGTACAGCAACCAGACTTGATGCAGAATTCCAGATGCAGAACAGATGTCATTGCCAGGTGGGCTTGGGAGCTTCTAGCCCCCTGGGGCATGGGGAGAGGGGAAGAGTAAGGGCAGCTCTGATGTGGGAGGACGCCAACCCTAGCCTGGTTGTTTGTGGGGGCGGTGATGGGAGCTGGGGTTGGAAGGAAAATCAAAGAGCTGGTGTTCTGGCCCTGATATGGCGAGAAATAGAATCCTGGTCTTCTGGGCTAGCTGGGCTGTTAGCTACCTCACTGCTGAGGCTGAGGTCTCCTCTGGAGTTGAGGGGCTTTGGGGTCATTGAGGGCAGGGAAGCAGAGGCTCAGTAACCTCTCTTTCAGGTGCAGACCTGAACATGTAAGCTGATGCAGAGCCAAGACTTCTGGATGGTTCAATAAGAGGCTTACTAGTCTGTCACATAGTTTGGAGGACAGAGTTCCTGCAAGTGATCAGAGCAGAGAGAAAGGCGGGCACAGGAGAAATATTTTTAATCATATGAGCCATACAGCAGGAGAACCGCTGAGGTAGTGAGCTCCCCACTGGTTGTAATGTTTAAGTACTGGGTTTCTTTCAGTGTGAGTTTGCTTTTCTGTCTCTGTGCTTTTCAAGCATTTTAGGTGTCTACTAGATGCTACATAGGCAGTTTCCACATATGTTATTCACGTCATGTCCAGCCTTTAAGGGAGTTCCTATAATTTGTACAAATAAGGAAAGCGAAGCTTGGAAAAGCTTGGTGGGGCTGTGTCTCCACATGTCCCCTTGCCTGTTCAAGGAATATTTATTGAGCACGACTATGTACCAGCCACTGTTTCAGGTATCAGGGATCTAGAACGCTGTTGAGGACATGGTTCTGAGCTTGTTGCCTAGGTGGGGAGGAAAAAAAAGTAAGCAATCTAGAGTGATAACTGTAATGACCAAGGTGTTCAGGATCCTATGGGGTAGAAAAAGAGAGGCAACAAAATCAGAACCCGGGATGGATAGTGATTGTAAGGAGGGGAGGCAGCAGCAACAGCCTATGGAATAGCAGTGCGCTTCCAGAGAGCTGACAGCGGTTTGATCTGGTAGGGACAGAGGGTCCCCGGGAATGGGATGCAGGCAGGAGCTGGCTACGGCTTTACTGTCAGGTCCACTGAGGCCGAGCCTCTCAGGACCACAGATGTAGGGAACTGTGCGCCCTTCCTTATGTCCCAGGCTCTCCTTCCAGCTCTTGGTGGGAGGGGTTTAGTGTCTGTAGTAAGGGAGGCCACCAAGGTGTGTGTGTGGTGGGGGGGGAGGTTGGGGAGGGAAGGTTCTGGAAGACACTGGCTTGGGTCTTCTGGGAAAAGACATAATGGCGTCATGGAGAACTGGCCCTACACTGAACACAAGTTGTAAATCTTTGGGCCCCGAAATTCAGAAGTGACAAGGCATTGATGTTTGTGGCAAGTTCTTGGCTTCATGGAGGAGACCTCTAGGTTTGGTTTCCCTCCCCCCCACACTGGCCCCTTTCCTCAGAGCTCACTGGGAAATGGAACCCTGGCTCACACCAGGCCCCCACTGACCCCACAAAACAGCACTGAGCTGGCCCTGGGACTCAGCAGCGAATCTTTTCTGTCTGGGTTCTAACTGGCCTCATAAAATCGAATTTATCCTGTAAGTGGGTAAAATAACTTGTTAGAAAAAGGAGATTGAGGGATGGCCTCAGGGTTCCCAAGCATAGGAGTTCCGTGACTCTGGCAGGGTCTCCCCAAGGAAGCTGAGGAGAAGGAATTGTGGCATAGGAGCCCCCGCTGAGGCAGAAAGCTGTGGGCAGCAAGCATCGTCAGTGTCTGCCCCAGTCCTGGGAGGGACAGCTGAAAAAGGCTCATGGGAAGGGCTTTGGGGGTCAGCCACGGCAGTGGCTGGGGGTGGCAAGAAAGGGGTGGCCATGAAGTCACCGGACAAACAACGTCCACTCCTCAGAGCATCACTTTTATGAAAAGATTTGGTGGTGTAGGAACCAAGTTTATGTTAAAAGAAGCATTGCTATGTAATGGAGCCGAATGCAAAATGCGCCACAGGTTTAAAAATCAAAAAACATTTGGGGCAGTCAGCAAGCCTCCTGAGTACGCTCTCCTCTGCTCCTGGGAAAATTTCATGAACATGAGAAAAGTGAAGACTCTTCTTTTTCAGGTGGGGGAAACTGAGGCCGAAAGGAGAAAAAGTAGTGGGCCCAAGGTCATATAACAAATGACCCAGGACCTTGACTCCAGACCAAGGCTTGTCCCCCTCTCCAAAACCCCATTGTCCCTCTAGGCAAGAGGAAGGATGGGTACTGGACCTGCAAAGGGCTGTGTGATATGAAACACATAAAACTTGTCAGAGGAGGCAGAGCCAGCCTCACGGATGGCTGTCATCTGAGCTGAACATTCTGGGATGCGTGTCCTGGGCACGGAAGTTGGGTTGGGCACTGAGGCAGAGAGAACCCTCATATTCAAGGGCTACTGTCTTTTCAGTGCTGGATTCCTCTCCCAAAGGTCAAAGGACATTTCCCTAGACAGTGGCCCAGGGAAATGAGACACCTCCCTCGGTCCACCTTTCTGGGCCTCAGCTTCCCCACTTATAAAATGAGAAACCCCAAGCTTCAAAGACATTTCCACCAACCTGGACCAGGGTGGGCTGCTTTCCTCCACATCTACATCCCCGTTGGTTTCCCTGTACTACCTTGCTGGGTGCTTGGCTCCTCAGAGGTGGCGAAGCCAGACATCTGCTGATCCATGAATATTCAGAAAGGGAATCGGAGCCTCCTCTGGGCTCCCCAGCCAGCCACTGGCCTCTCTGGCTGCCGTCCTGCCCGCCAGGGCCCAGGCTGCTGACATACCCAGCAGCTGCTCAGGCCCCAACTGTTCACATTGTTTGTTCAGCGCGGCAGGGGATTTTCCAGGCCCCGGACGTGCTTTGGGGGGCGGGGAGGCTGCCGCAGGGCTCAGGGATTCGTGTCATGTGGGGCTTTTCTCCCTTGAAACTCAAACTGACTGCTCAGCGCCTGGAACCGGGCAATTGGAAGCCACTGGGCTGAGAGCCCGGGCTTGTCTTCCCCACTACCCTATGTTTGAATCATAGAATCCAGGGCTTCAGAGGTGGTAGGGCCTGGCTGTTAAGAACGGTAATTAACATTTGTACAGGTTTTTTTTTTGAAGCAACATCTTTCATTAAAAAAAAAAACAAAAAAACAAACATTTGTACAGTTTCTAAAGTGCCTTTAAAGAATGAACCCCCATTCCTTGATTGATGTGCCGACACCCATCATCTTGTTTACTCCTCACAGGCTTGGTCATATTGGCTTCATTTTACAGATGTAGAAACTAAGGCCCAGAGAGGTTAACTGGCTTGTCACGCAGCTGATAGATGGGGGCAGCAAGACCAGAAACTACATCTTCTGCCCCAGGGTCAAATGCTCTTTCCACCACAGCAAAGAGCCCGAAGTGATGTGAAGGCCAGTGTGTTTTCCCTGGTCAGAATGGAAACTGCGTGAGGACAAGGGCTGCCTTCTCCCTGCACCCACTGACGATGCTGAGCCTGGTGGCGCAGTTGGAGGTGCCAGCAGAGCCTTTCTGATGGATTAAGAAAGGCAAAGGCCTGGGGTGCCTGGGTGGCTCAGTCAGTTAAGTTATGACTTTGGCTCAGGTCATAATCTCGTGGTCCATGAGTTTTCAAGCCCCACATCCGGCTCTGTGCTGACAGCTCAGAGCCTGGAGCCTGCTTCAGATTCTGTGTCTCCCTCTCTCTCTGCCCCTCCCCGTGATCACACTATGTCTCTTACTCTTAAACAATGAATAAACGTTAAAAAAAAAAAAAAAAAAAGGCGGAGGCCCTGTTCAGGCCCCATTGTTCTGTCCGTCCTCCACACCTCGGTGTTAGAGCCCTGGCTTCTGCCCTGACCTCCTTATCTCTAAGTATGGACATCTATATATCCAGTTTGTGACAAGTATGGCAGAAACTGGGGTACGTATATTCAGGTGTGGAAGGTTGTGTCTCCAGTCTGTGTGGTCCTCCAAATGATGTTCCGTATGTTTGTTCAGGAATAGGTTTGTCCACTTATGACTATTCACTGAATAATCCTAAAATCTTAGGATCTCAGATATCACCTGCTACATTTGAGTAAAGTCTGGAAGATGTGATTGGCCCGAGGCCACATAGCTAGACTGTGAGAGAGCCAGGTCTAGAATTTGAAGGTTGCCTGATTCCCAAGCCATCTGGCTTTCTGCATGCCCTCATGTGGCTATCAGCCCAGACCTGCTCTGTACAAAGTGTGTGCCATTGTACTCACCTTTGTCCTTGGTTCATTCTCAGATATGATGCGTCATTGTGCCTTTAAGCAAAGTATCAGTCCTGATGATGAGAAAGGACCTCGGGCCATTGAGCTTGTATGGGTCAGGGAGGCAGCAGGTCAACCTTCTGGTCAACACAACTGGAAAAAACAATAATTTTTCTATGAGTAACTATTAGTGGGCCTTGTTGAAATGTTGGTTAAGATGATAAACATTGGCCTTTATGTGTTTTTGCCTTGACCCTGGGATGACAGTTCCTTCCTTAATCTTCTCCCTACACCTCCCTCTGTGGCAGGGGCCATGTTGGAGCTACGGGCTCTTCTAGGGCCCCTGGAGATGGTCTCTGGCTTGCTGTGTGGCCTAGGGGAACTGCGTTGTAGGGAGAAGTGCTCAGCCCCTCCTGTCACTGGGACAGAAGTGGGTTGGGTGATAGTGGTCAAGATGATCTGTAAGGTCCCTGGGAGGGATGACATTCCTAAGGGCCAGTTCTGTGCCAGGCCAGGCACTGTGTTCCTTTCCCACACCTTGTCTCACTTAATGCTCCCAACAACCCTATGAGGAAGGGATTTCTGTGTACTTTTTTACTGAGATACAATCCACATAGCACAGAATTCACCATCTAAAGTGTACAAGTCAGTGATCTTTAAGACGTTCACAAGTTTGCACGACCATCACCACTGGCTAATTCCAGAACATTTTCATCACCCAGAAAAAGAAACCTTATAACTTTTGCCATGGTTCCTCATTATTCCTTCTCCCCAGCCCCCTGCAATCATTCATCTACTTTCTGTCTCTGTGGATGCCTATTCTGGACATATCCTAGAAATGAGATTGTATAATATGTAGCATTTTGTGACTGGCCCCTTTCACTTAGCAGAATGTTTTTAGGTTCATTCAGGTAGCAGATATCAGTACTTTATTTCTTCTGATGGCTGAGGAATATATTTAGCCACTCATCAGGTGATGGGCATTTGGGTTGTTTCTCCTTTTTGCCTATTATGAAGAATATTGCTGTGAACCGTGTGTTTTGGCCGATGAAGACATTGAGCAGCTAGGGAAGGTGGGCACAGAGAAAGGCGTCGGATTGCCCAAGATCACAGGTGGTGGGCGGAGCCAAGGATCTGGCCCCTGTCTCTCCGTCTCTCTGTATGACCTCTTCTTCCATGAGTGGCCCCAGCCCCTGGGCGAGTGACTAAGGATCTGGAGGCAGTGGGAAGTGGGGGACACACTCTAACAGCCTGGTGCTCGCCCTCTCTGTGCAGGGGAGCTGCCGTGGCCCTCAGAGACGACCGTGGAGCTGAGTTGTGGTTCAGGGCCACTGCAAGTGATCCTCGGCCCAGAGCAAGCTGCAGTGCTGGACTGTAGTCTGGGGGCTTCCGGACCCCCCACCAGCATCACGTGGAGCAAGGATGGAGGCGCCCTGCCTGAGCACAACCACATGCGCCTGCTACCTAATGGCTCCCTGTGGCTGTCTCAGCCGCTAGCACCTGATAGCAGTGAGGAGGCGGCCCCTGGGGACCCAGAGCTCATTGAGGGCAGCTATTCCTGCCTGGCCCATGGCCCCCTTGGAGCGGTGGCCAGCCAGGTCGCGGTGGTCAAGCTCGCCAGTAAGTGCCTGCAATTGGGGGCTGAACTGAGACCCGGGAGGCCTGGGGTACTGGAAGTGTGGTGCCCATTAGCTCCTTGCACAAGAGCCTGTCTCTTGAGCTCACTCCCCTTTCCTCTGTTTCAGTAGGTCCCTTCCTGGTGTGGCTGCCTTTTTCCCCCCTCTCTTTTTCTTCCTCTTCCTCGTTTGGCCTCCTTCCGTCTTTGTCTTTCCCTTTGAGTTTGAGAGTCTAGAGTTGTGTTCTCCTCCAGGAGGGCTTCCTGGAGGGGCACTGGAGCAGGTGGAGTGCCTGGAGTCAAACCCCATTGTCCAGCCCAGGTGGGGGTCAGTTCTCAAGAGGCACAGATCACCATGAAATCATTTTAGGCCGAAAGAAATGTGCATCTTACTGCAGTCTGACCATTATGGTGATGTTAGGCAGGGGTAGGGTGGGGTGGGGGGGCTTTGCACTTCATTCTGACACAGCATCTGACCAGTAATCACCACTTCTTATCCCCTGGCTGCCTCTTCAACTGTCTCTGTTGGCTGGAATTTGCTCTGCTTGGGTTTCTGTCACCTCGTGCTTCTCTGTCTCTGTGTGTGTGTGCACGTGCATGCCTGTGTGAGCTTCACTGTCTGTGCCCCCTCTTTCCTGTGCTCCTCTCCGTCCCTGCCCACACGTCCCTGTCCTCACCCCCAGCGCTCGCAGGCTTCTCTCTGCACCCGGAGTCTCAGGTGGTGGAGGAGAACGGGACTGCCCGGTTTGAATGCCACATTGAAGGGCTGCCAGCACCTGTAATTACTTGGGAGAAGGACCAAGTGCCAGTGCCTGAGGAGCCTCGGTAAGTGTCCTTATAGGGGAGTGGGTACTGGGTCCCACTGGCAGTGGGTGGGCCAGAGAGGGCTCTGGGATGCTCCCAGGAACTGAGATTCTTAGAACCACCATGGCTCCATTCTCCTGAACTGATCTAGGAGCCAACCACTGCTTAACTCTCAGCTCACACCTGGTCCCCGAGAGAAGGTGGGCAGAGTTTTTGCTCCATGCAAAGAATGCCACCCACTAAGTCATGGAGCTTGGGTGTGGAATAGTGATAGAGTCCTTCAGAGCATATTTAGTCCAAGCCTTACTGAAGAGGAGACTGGGGCCAGAGAGGAGCAGTTTTGTCCAAGGCCACACAGTGAGTCCGTGGCAGGAAATTTGTTGTTCTTTAAGAGCCCCCTTAAGAGCCCTGAGGCTGCTGGGAAGCTTTCCTCTCTGCAGGTTTCTTCTGGAGCTGCTACCCTGGATGCAAAAGCTCTCATTCTTTCTCAGTTCCATCCAGTGGGGTGCAGCACCTGATAAAGGGGCTACAGAGGTCCTTCCTGTTTCACCCTCCTCTGTCCCTATAAAGGCAGAGGGTAGGTGAAACAATCCCAGGGAAGAGTTCCTAGAGCCAAAAAGAAGCAGAGGCTGGCCCCAGGACTTGGTCCCTACCGTGGCCTCCTGGCTGGGCCCAGATGTACATGCAGCACGAGCAGGAAGCACGAGGCTCGTTTGCTTCTGTGGACTGGGAGTGGGTCTCACGACACGGTTGTCACCCCATGGGCCCTTCCATCCTTGGACATGTGGCTCCACGGCCTTTCCCAGCCACCCTGCAGTCCTCCGACTACATCTCTCTAGCCGTAGTTACCAGCTCGCTCTCTCCTTCTCTCCTGCTGGAGGCGGGGCTCCTTGGGCTCAGAAACACTGGTGTCCTGGTCCCTGTGCCCTGGGAGCTATCTGTCTGCAGTGTGTTGAGTTGTCCCAGCTCTCTGACTTTTGCCCACATCTAGGTAGGGGCACAGGTGTAGGAGGAGAAGCTTCCATCAGGGCATGACCCTGCAACAGTTGTGAGGGAGGAAGAAGGGCGGGAGGTCCAGCTGCTGATTCGGGTGATTGCTTAGTCTGTTGCTCCTGAGTCCCTCCTCACTCGGCTTCATTCTCCCCGACCATAAATTAAAAGAAAAAAAATGAAAGTTGGATTAGATTCTCATTCTTTGTAGAACACTAGTTACTAAAGGTGCTTCTCGAAAGAAAGTATCCCATGATCAAATAAGGTCAGGGAGGGGCTCCTGGGTGGCTTAGTCGGTTAAGCGTCCGACTTTCGCTTAGGTCATGATCTCGCGGTTCGTGGGTTCGAGCCCCGCGTCGGGCTCTGTGCTGACCGCCAGCTCAGAGCCTGGAGCCTGTTTCAGTCTGTGACTCCCTCTCTCTCTGACCCTCCCCTGCTCACTCTGTCTCTCTCTCTCTCCTAGAAATAAATAAAAATATTTTTAAAAAATATTTAAAGAAAAAAATAAGGTCAGGGAGACTACCTACACATCCCCTTCTTGGAGTGGACAAGGCTCTGAAAAGTCCTGTATGGAAAGTCCATTAAACACGTTGAACCAAGCACTTCCTCGTCTGCCCCTCTTGCAGCAAGCCCATTAACATCCCATGAATGAGCTAGGGAGTGACCTTGGAAATGCTGACCTGGCCTTTCTAGCGCTGATGTTTTAACTTCTGTGGCTTCCAAAATGTGGGCCCCTTGCTGATGTTTGGTTGGTGCTTCCTGGGAGCTGCTAGGCAAGAACCAAGTGAGGGCCTGCTCCGGGCAGCGGCCAGTGAGGGTAGGAGAGAGCAGAGATGTCTCCCCCTGTCGCGAGGCACAACAGGCCCCACTTAAAGAGAGCTGTGTTCTCTCTGTTAATTCTTCCCATCATCCTTCAAGGTAGATGTTTCTTATTTTCCATATTTTCCTCTATTTACTTTTAGTTTATATTCCTAGAAGATGCATTTTTCATGTCCATATAAGCAAAAAAATAAGTAAAGAAGAAGAAGAAAGAAAGAAGGGAAAAAGAAACAGTTACCATTCATCCATAGAAAGCCTCTGTTAGTTTCGCTGTCTGTCCTCTGGAATTTCTCCCCACATGTTTAGAAATACCCTCTTTTAAAATGTGGATTATACTGTACAGACCATGTTTTTGTTTGTTTGTTTGTTTGTTTTAAGTAAACTCTACACCCAACATGGGCTCAAACTCACCCCAAGATCAAGAGTTGCATGCTCTACCGACTGAGCCAGCCAGGTGCCCCTATACTGGGATTTTTTTGCTCAATCACCTTCTTTCCAAAACAAAAAAGGAATTATAGTGCAACTTTTACTTTTTTTAATATAACACATCATGAACATCCTCCCAGGTCTATACATATGGCTACAGCAGATACTATTTTTTGGATTGTTAAACCAGAGACCTAATGATCAGAGACAGAAGTAATTTGGCCCAGGAGTCCCTGGGTGGCTCAGTCAGTTGAGCATCCAACTTTAGCTCAGGTCATGATCTCACAGCTTGTGAGTTCGAGCCCCGCATTGTGCTCTGTGCTGACAGCTCGGAGCCTGGAGCCTGTTTTGGATTCTGTGTCTCCCTCTCTCTCTCTGCCCCTCCCCTGCTTGCGGCTCTCTCTCTCAAAAATAAATAAAGAATTAAAAAAAGGAATTAACTTGGGCCAGGTGACAGAGCTAGTACACAGAGTGTGGGATGCCCCAGAGACTTGTCATGAATGACAAGCTAGCCGCCTGTGATTTGGTGGTTGGGGTGGGAAAGCTGCGGGGTCTGAAACAGTTCATGCTGCAGATGGGCTTAAAGTTTGGGTGGTCCAACTGTGGCTCTGAGCAGAGAAGTTACTTTCCCAAAGTTTCTCAGCAAATAGTAGGGCTCCCTCCCCTCCCAGCATCTACTCTGGGCACAATCCTGTGAAGCCACAGGCCTCTTCTAGGAGCATCGAGCTGCTAGTTCTTGGGCCCTGGGAATGTTTGCCCCCAAGTTCTCTGAAAAGTGATCCTCATCTATAAATAAGCCAGGCTCACATGTCCCAGCACATTGTGTAGGGGGAATAAAGAAATGTCTAAAACAGCTACTTGATTGTGCCCAAGGTATGTATTTTTACACATGCCCAGATATAGTACATGTACAAATATGCTATTCATAAACTCGGCCCAGGGTGTGAAGGAGACCGTATGCCTTGGTGGAGGGTGTGCGCATGTGCAGTTAAGCAACACATTCTGTCAAGGTATATGTGCATATGTTTGGAACTGATGGTGAAAACTAGACCCTGAGGCAATTCCCTGGTACTTACAATAATTTCTAATGATAGGGGATCAGTTTCCTTCCACGGGAACCAGTAGTCAATGAGGGCAATGTTTCCCAAATCCCAACCTCCCCTTATGATTTTGTCCATCCCTACACCATTTATTCAGTCGTGTACTTAATACAGTTCTTTAAATCAACCCTCTTTTGTAACTTTAACATGAATTGAAAAGGAGCGTTATTTCCCTGCAGTAAAAAGGAAAATCAGCAACACTCAAAATAAATAGAAGGTAGCCATAAAAATAAATACATAACCACTGAATAAAAAATGTGTGTCTGTGTCTGGATCCACATGAAATCATTTTGTCTTCACCACTCACTCACACTTAAAAAAACATGGCACTGCCTGGGTGGCTCCGTCAGTTAAGCATCCAATTTCAGCTCAAGTCATGATCTCGCAGTTCACAAGTTCGAGCCCTGTGTTGGGCTCTGTGCTGAGAGCTCAGAGCCTGGAGCCTCCCTCAGATTCTGTGTGTGTGTCTGTATGTGTGGGTCTCTCTCTCACTGCCCCTTCCCTGCTCACGCTCTGTCTCTCTCTCTCTCAAAAATAAATAAGCATTTAAATAAATAAATAAATTTTTAAAAACATGGCACTAATGGACCTTAATACCACAGGCTCCCTAGCCCAGTCTTCTGCCCTGCCCATCTCCCAGTGCCCAGGGTGCCTATCAACCTCAAGCGGTCCTTGGCTAGTGTCCCTTTTCTCTAGGTGGATTTCTGCAGGGCTCAGAGTCGGGGCTCCTTGGCCCTTATGAAATTCAGAGCAGCTGTGTCATTTCTACTATGTTCTTGTTGTTAAGTAATCTCTACACCCAACATGGGGCTCCAGCTCATGACCCAGAGATCAAGAGTCCCATGCTCTACTGACTAAGCCAGACAGGCGCCCCTCTACTGTATTTTTATTTTATTTTATTTTATTTTTAATGTTTTATTTATTTCTAGGATAGAGGGAGAGAGACAGCGTGAGCAGGGGAGGGCCAGAGAGAGAGGGAGTCACAGACTGAAACAGGCTCCAGGCTCTGAGCTGGCAGTCAGCACAGAGCCCGACGCGGGGCTCGAACCCACGAACAGCGAGATCATGACCTAAGCGAAAGTCGGACGCTTAACCGACTAAGCCACCCAGGCGCCCCTACTGTATTTTTAAATCCCCGATTCCACGTGGCCTTTTGGAGGTAGGGGCAGCAGACTTAAGCTCAGGCTTGAAAGAGAATGACCCTTTCCTTTTGGAGAGAGGTTGCTTTTCATTCTGTAAGTAGTTATTTTGTTTTATTTGAAATTTGAATTGATTTTGAAAGAATAAAACATAAAGGGGCGCCTGGGTGGCTCAGTCGGTTAAGCGTCTGACTTCGACACAGATCATGATCTCACAGTTCGTGAGTTCTAACCCCTCATCGGGCTCTCTGCTCTCAGTGCAGAGCTTGCTTTGGATCCTCTGTCTCCTTCTCTCCCTGCCCCTCCCTCACTGGTTTTCTGTCTCTCTGTCTTTCTCTTTCTCTCTCTGTCTCTCTCTTTCTCTCTGTCTCTCAAAATAAATAAATAAACAAAAAAATAAAATGAAATAAAACATATTTAATGGGAAAAAGTCACTCACCAACTGAACACAGACAGTTGTTACTATTGGGATTATTCCCTCCCAGTCTTTTTAAGTATGGGTATAGTTTCTGTCATTGTAAATACGTGTTTAGAATTTGTGATTCATAGATAATATTTCTAATGTGAGCTCATAACACATTGGGGTCAGGGTTGTGAAGGAGGTAGGACAAAATTATTTAGCCCATTTTTCAGATGAGAAACCTGAGGCCCAGACGTATGACATCACATGGTAAAGTCACATATGCTGGAGCCAGTCCTCCCGGCTGTGTCACAGCAACTTCTGCATTAGAGCAGGGAGTTCTAGAACAAAGTGTACAAGGACGTGTGCTTTTCCCAATTTACATTTTTTAAAGTTTAATACTTTCAAACTAATAAATATTCAACATTTTTATTTTGAATTTTTAAAAAATATTTTTATTTATTTCTTGGAGAGAGAAAGAGAGAGACAGCGTGAGCAGGGGAGGGTCAGAGAGACAGGGAGTCACAGACTCTGAAACAGGCTCCAGGCTCTGAGCTGGCAGTCAGCACAGAGCCCGACGCGGGGCTCGAACCCACGAACCGCGAGATCATGACCTAAGCGAAAGCCGGACGCTTAACCGACTAAGCCACCCAGGCGCCCCTTTATTTTGAATTTTTAAATGTTTATTTATTTTAGAGAAAGAGAGAGCATGAGTAGGGAAGGGACAGAGAGAGAGGGAGACAGAATCTGAAGCAGACTCCAGGCTCTGAGCTAGCTGTCAGCACAGAGCCCGATGTGGAGCCCGAACCCATGAACCTTGAGATCATGACCTGAGCTGAAGTCGGACAGATGGGTAACCAACTGAGCTACCCAAGTACGCCCCACCCCCCGCCCCTGCTGAAAATTTTTTAAAAAACACAACAAATAAGAATTCCCAGTAATCACACTGCCAGAGAAAAATCTCTCTGGATGATGTAAGCTTTACCATCCTTGACTTTTTCTGAGCATAGCCTAACATATCATTTATCTGTTTTCCAAAAATAGAACTGCTTCATAAACACGGTTTTGTGACTTTTTCCCCCCACTAACCAAAATATCTTGCATATCCTTCCAAGGACAGAAAAGGATTTTAACAAAACAGAAAAGATTTTTAGATGAACACTAAAAGTGGTTTCATCCAGCTTCTGTTGGCTGCAGTGACAGCACCACATGTGAGGAAAGGTATCCCTCCCTCCCTCCCTTCCTTCCTTCCCATACATAATTAAGGAAATGTTACTTGTCAAAGGAGGTATTAGCTCTTGGGTACCTGGAGCACAATTTCCGTGGAAAGCCTAGGGAACTTTGGGGGTAGGAAATGTGGGCTGGTCTGGCAGGAACCCTACAGGCAAGGTCAGCTGGCTAGAGTGAAGGAGGAGAGGAGTCTTGGAGGCAGAGTATATTAAGTGGAGGAAACCTGGATGGGGTTGGAGGTCTTGTTTCCCAGATGGGTTCTGCTCGTCCTTCCCCGCTAGTCCTTTCCTATCAAATTTTCCTGGTCCAGGATTTTACCTCCGACCACCCTTTGCCTCCATGTCTCTTCTCTCCTGCTGGCCCCAGCGCTGACATGGACAGCTGCTGGAGCTGAGGGTAACGTGCTGGGGCAGAGGTGGGTTTGCCCCCATGGGGTGAGGGAGGGAGTAAAGCAGGTTTATGTTTTTTCTCTAAGCCTTTGGGCCATAGTAGGGGTCTAGACCTGCAGCCAGAATTTTCTCCCAGTACCCTTGAGCCAGTCCCCCTCTCCTGTGTTTAGATTTTTCCATAGCCCCTTTCCCCATAAGCCAAGGGAGCATCATCAAGCACACTGCTGCCCCACTCCCTCTCTAACCTTGGCCCAGCCCGCATCCGGGGACCAGCACCATTTGCTCTGTGGAGAAACTAGGACTCTCAACCTTGAGCTGATCCTGCACACAGTGGGACGATTCAGGAAGACCCACTCCCTGGCTCCTTGGGCCAGAGCCCACTCTGCCTACCAGCCCTCCAGGCCCATGGACACTGCCTTGGCCAGATTGTGCTGTCTCTCAAGCAAGGTCTCTAGGCCTTCCTAACCTGAGTGGCTTTATAAGCCTCTAACCAAGAGGGCAGAGAACACCCCCTTTATCCATCCTACTCCTTGTAAGTAATGTATGTATTGACTGGGGCTTGCTGGGGACCTTGTCCCTTCCACGGCTATTCTCAGCCATTTAATGGCTGGTGAGACAGGAAGGTGGGAAGAACGTGGGATTTGGCAGCAGAAGACCTGGGTTCAAGTTTTAACTGTGCTCCAGCTGTAAGACCCTGAGAAAATAGTCTGCTGCCTCTGAGCTTTAGTTTTGTCACCAGGAAAATGGAGGTTGCGATGCCCTCTATCTCTTGATTGTTTTGAGGCTCAGATGACACTGTATGAATAAAATGGATTTTTGCTGGGGAGGGAGGAGGTAATCCAGGCAGGGGATAAACAAATTGACACTCTATAGAAGGCCGTGTAATATAACATAAGTCTTCTACAGTCAGCTCCCAGGATCCCAGGGCCCCTCCCCAGAGAGAACACCATTACCAAGGACCTTCAGTGCAAGCATATAAGTGGGCGTTTCCCCACACACTGTTCTGCACCAGACAGTTTGGAGATTGTCCTGTTTCAGAACACATGGAGCAACCTCCTTTTTTTTTAATGTATTCTTTCTTTTAATGTTTACTTATTTTTGAAAGAGAGAGAATCAGGAGGGGAAAGGCAGAGAGAGGGAGGGGAACAGAGGATCCGGAGGAGGCTCAGAGCTGCCAGCAGAGAGCCGGTCGTGGGGCTTGAACTCACAAACCGTGAGGTCATGACCTGAGCTGAAGTCAGGTGCTTAACTGACTGAGCTGCCCAGGTGTTCTGAGCTGCTGAGCTGCTTCCTTTTTAACAGCTGCCTAGCATTCCATTGTACGAATGTACTCAAACTGATTCAACTAGTTACCACCTTACAGATGGACACTCGGATTATTTCCAGTCTTCTGCCATCGTAGTAACAGTGCTGGAAGGAGTATCTTTAAACACGTCTTTGTGAACATATAGGAGAATATCTGTGGAATAGAGTCCTTGAAGTGGTGTTACTGGGTCAAAAGGCAAATGTGGGGTTGATTTTAAGATCTTACCAGCTTGCCCTTGAAGGAAGGTGTATCCACTGGCATGGCCATCGATACAGGAGTGTCTTCCCTTCATACCCTCATCCACATAGGGTGTTAGTAAACACCCAGAGTGACCTTTGCCAACCTTAAAGGTGAAAATGGTTTCTTACAACTTTAATTTGCATTTTTAAAAATAAGACTGGCTTGAAAGTGAGATGTAGTTCAGGCTGGAGAGGGAGGTGAGCCCAGGACAGCTCCCTGCAGAGCTCCTACCCACCTCATAGGTGCCCTCTCCCCCTTCCCAAGGCTCATCACTCTTCCCAACGGGGTCCTCCAGATCCTGGACATTCAGGAGAGTGACACAGGCTCCTACCGCTGCGTGGCCACCAACTCAGTCCGCCAGCGCTTCAGCCAGGAGGCCCTACTCAGTGTGGCCCGCAGAGGTAAGGGGGCAGGCTGGGTGGGGAAAGCTGGGGGTTTCTGGCATCAGCCACTTCAGACCCGGGAGGTACCTAGTGAGGTCCAAGCTCTGCCTTCACATAGGTGACAGTGTATCAGTCCCATTGGGCATGTGTGGAGCTTCACCCTGCAAGTCAGGGACAGGACTGGAGCTAGAGTCCAGGGCTCTTTCCCTGCAGAGGCTCTGTGTTCCCTTGGGTTGAGTGGGACATCCCGGGCTGGGCACAGAGGTGGGGAGGGGAGGCATCTGAAGGGGGTGTCAGTGCCCTGAAGCCCTGGTCCCTGCCCTTCTGTGTCTCTTGAGGACTCTGGGCAATAGGGGATTGGCCCCTTGCTGTGGTCTGGTGCTCCTACCTCTTCAATTTCTCTGAAAAACTCCTGTCCCAGGGTGACGCAGTAGGAAGGGCACAGGCTTTGGGGTCGGAAAGACCTGGTTTGAATCCTGGCCCCTCTACTTGACAACTGTGTGACCTTGGGCTGTTATCAAATGTCTAGCTCAGGGAGGCTGTGAGAATGGCTGAGATAAGAGCGGAAAGCGCCTGGCCACCTAGCAGGTGCGCAACAGATCTTAAGTTCAGGCCTCTCCCAAGGGTCTCTCACTTGCCTCCCTTTGACATGGCATCTGCCCTGAACCCTACACTTCTGCACATCTCTTCCCATCCTCCCATCCCCAATCCCCCCCACCTCTACTCTTCTGGCCTTTTGGTGGCTTAGTTGGTAAGCATCTGAGTCTGGTTCCCTCTCTCTCCTGCACTCAGCGTCTCTGCCTCCACCTGCTGGACAAAGCAGGTATTCACCATGTCAACACAGGGGGCCAGGGTCACAGTGAGAACTCGGCAGAGGATCCATTCTCCGTGAGCTGTCCAACCGGCGGAAACTCAAACTCTTACCTTTCCCACAGGGGAGCCCAAAGCCCTTTGAAGAAAGGACTTGCCTAAGGTCACACAGTGCGTTAATGGCAGTGCTGGAACCAGAAACTATGACTGTTGACTCCAGCTCCAGGTTCCAAGTCTTCCCATGACCCTGATGGTCCTCTGCCTGGAGGATGGGTTCGGTCTGGCAAGAAAGAATGGGGGTGGTATGCCCGAGGCCAGGTTACTCCTCTCCCGGCGCCAAGAGAAAGAGCTCTGGGGAGCTCTGCGGCTGCTTTCCCCATCTGTCAGGTGAAACCCTGCTATATTCCCTGCCCCACCTGCCTCACAGGTGATTCTGAGCATCAGGCGAGGTACTGCCTGTACAGACACCCAATAGTGAGGCTGCTTGCTGGCCTGCCCTCTCCCCCAGGGTCTCTGGCGTCCGCCAGGGGGCAGGATGTGGTCATCGTGGCAGCTCCCGAGAACACCACGGTGGTTTCTGGCCAGAGCGTGGTGATGGAATGCGTGGCCTCGGCTGACCCCACCCCTTTCGTGTCTTGGGTCCGACAGGGTAAGTGGAGGGAGGGGATTCAAGGGCATGGGAAAAGAGGGTGTGGCATCTCATGTGTCCTCAAGTTGGGAAGCTATAAGGGTGACCACTCCATAGTTACCTTCCTTTGGTGTTGTGGCAACTCCTCTTCCAGGGCTGAGTATGGGGCTGGGGAAAACCTGGACAAACTGAATCATCAGTCTGTGTAGTGTATTTCCTTTATGAAGACTCTGGTTCTGCCGCTCATGAAACCGTTACTGAGAACCTATTTAGAGTGGTCTCCACAGTACTGAAGGGGAATGTGTGAGAACTAGAAGGTGCCGCACAGCCATGGAGTCAGGTGAAACCAGGCCCCCACTGCTGGTCTGCAAAGCTGCGCCTCGGTCCACGGCTGCTGCCGTGTGTGCTTGGCTTTACACTGGGCACAGTGAATAAAAAAATCAGATGAGACAGACAGGGACCCTGTCCTCTGACCTCATCATAGTCTGGGGGAGGGTGATAAAACACACATCCATACAGAGAGGTTTGCCAGTATCGGGCAGCAAGTGATAAGTGCCAGGTGGGACTGCATTGCTCTCGGGGTAACGAGGATGCTGGCCGAACGTCACCTTGCCCTCTGCCAAGCGCTCAACCAACTCTCCTGCCAGAGCCCGGAAGAGCTCACTGAAGGGGGTAGGGGTGATGGCTATTATTCCCAGTGGACAGATGGGGAAGCTGAGGCTCAGAGAGCCAAGACCCAAACTTTAGAGCCTGTTCTCTTTCTGGTACCACTTCCTACAGTCCTGAATGGAAGAAAAGCAAGGATTATTTTTGTTTCCATTGTCAATGAGAAGTGACTTGTCTCAAATTGATAGCAGAAGTAAGTCTTTAAACCCTGCCCTCTTTACCTTTCTTCCCTGACTCAGTCTACTACCCTACACTGGCTCCTTTACATAAGTACCTCACATTGAAAAAAGTATATAATTGAGGTGCCTGGGTGGCTTAGTCAGTTAAGTGTCTGACTCTTCATTTCAGTTCAGGTCATGATCTCATGGTCGTGAGATTGAGCCCCATGTTGTGTGAAGCCTGCTTAAGATTTTCTCTCTCCCTCTCTTTCTGCCCCTCCCCTGAGAGTGTGTGCTCTCTCTAAAAAGAAAGAAAAGGAAGGGAGGGAGGGAGTGAGGGAGGAAGGAAGAAAGAAGGAGTATGTAATGAATACATAGAGTTTAAGGAAAAATAATAAACTGAACAAGTATGTATCCACTCCCCCAGGGGCACCTGGGTGGCTCAGTCGGTTGAGCATCCCCAACTTCAGCTCAGGTCATGATCTCACAGTTCGTGAGTTCATGTCCCATGTCGGACTTACTGCTGTCAGACTGTCAGCACAGAGCCTGCTCCAGATCCTCTGTCACCGTCTCTCTCTCACTGCCCCACTTAACGCTCTCCCAAAAATAAATAAATATTAAAAAATAAATAAATAAGAAATAAAAAGTATACATTTCCCCCCACCAAGCTGATGAGAAGCAACAGTGCTGTTATCTTTGGGCCTCCCCAACCCACACACCTCACTGGACTTGTGATAGTTACTTAGGTATTGAGATCCTGGGGCCAGTAGGACCCTCATACTATTATTGGGATAAGCCTGTGGTATCGCCCAGAAATTCTAAAATATCAGTATTTCTCAAATCTTGACCTTGCATCAGGATGACCCAGGTTGCTTATTAAAACTGCAGGCTTCCGGGGAGCCTGGGTGGCTTAGTCGGTTAAGCGTCCGACTTTCGCTTAGGCCATGATATCACGGATCGTGGGTTCGAGCCCCGCGTCGGGCTCTGTGCTGACTGCCAGCTCAGAGCCTGGAGCCTGTTTCAGTCTGTGACTCCCTCTCTCTCTGACCCTCCCCTGCTCACGCTGTCTCTCTCTCTCTCTCTCCTAGAAATAAATAAAACTTAATGTTTAAAAAAAAAAAAAAAACTGCAGACTTCCTCCCTTTGTGCCTGGACAGTTGTGACCCAAGAATCTTAATGTTTAACAACTGCCCTAGTCCTTGCTACTGAAAGTGTGGTCTTTGGATCTCCCACCTGCACCTAGTTAGAAGTGCAGAGTCTGGGGCTTGCCCACGGCCTCTGCATCTTAACAAAGTCCCCTGAGATTCTGTGATTCGAGTGCACAGTGAGGATTGAAAATTGCTATCCCAGAGAATCCTGATACCTATGGTTCTGGGAGCTCCCTTATAGAAAGTCAGCTAATAGCACTCATGGACAGAGACTGGGAAGAGAAAGGGTGGAAAAGGACTTACTTCCTGACGCTGGTCACCACACCATTCCTTTCCTAGACACTTAATCCACAAAGTCAGGGAAGGGACATGGCTTTTTGTTTTGTTTTGTTTTCTTCTGATTACAAAAGTACGTGTTCATTGTAGAAAACTAGGGAAAAGCAGAAACAGAAAACATTTCTCTTTGAGAGATTAAAACTGTTAACATACAAGTTTATTTTCTTCTACGCACATGTACATTTTTTCCTAAAATTGGAAGTAATTCTAAGTCTTTCAGTCAACAGCATATTGTAAGCATTTTTCCATCTGTAAAACTTTTTCAAAAAGTATTTTTATTTTATTTTTTAAGGCTCCATGCTCAACATGAGGCTTGAACTCATGACCCTGGGATCCAAGAGTCAGATGCTCTACTGACTGAGGCAGCCAGGTGCCCCTCAAACAGTAATTGTAATTACTGTATTCCATCATTTGAATAAAGCCATACTACAATTTTGCCAGTTCCTACTGTTGAATTTTTAAGTCCTTTGTAGTTACCCACTATTAGAGTTAACACTACAGCAATCAGCCCCGTTCATATCTCGCCAGAACAGCTGCCCACAAATGGGATCTCTGGGTCAAAGTCAAAGTGGAGCCCCCATCAACACTTACCCTTTCCCTGACATTGCAGCTTACCCTTTGTAAAAACTTTACTAATTTGGGACTCCTGGGTAATTCAGTAGGTTAAGCATCTGACTTCAGCTCAGGTCATGATCTCGCACTCTGAGTTTGAGCACCGTGTCAGGCTCTGTGCTGACAGCTCAGAGCCTGGAGCCTGCTTTGGATTCTGTGTCTCCCTCTCTCTCTCTCTGCCCCTCCCCTGCTTGCACTCTCTGTCTCTCTCTCAACAAACAAACAAACAAACATTAGAAATCTTTTTTAAACTTTTCTAATTTGATAGATGAAAATTAACATCTATGTTTTGATGTGCATTTCTTTGATTATGTAAGTTGAACACTTTTTTGTATTTCTTGGCCATTTGCACTTCTCCAGATTTTCTGTTCATGTTCCTAAAGCACAGGCTTCTTTGCTTTTCTTTTTTTTTAAGTTTATTTATTTCTTTGAGAAGTGGGGGCAGAAAGAGAGAGAGAGAATGAATCCCAAGCAGGCTCTGCACTGACTCACTGTCAGCACATCTGATACAGGGTTTGAAGTCAGAAACCTGTGACATTATGACCTGAGCCAAAATAAGAGTTGGTAGCTTAACCAACTGAGCCACCCAGGTGCCCCTAAAAGACAGGCTTTTAGAATGGTTCTCATTTCACGTCAACATAAAAGTCTTGTGTATATTCAAATCTTTGGCTCTGGTCAGACATTTTCCGCGATATCTTCATCATGATATTGGGACACCATACGGACGAGTGTGTTTTTCTTGAGAGGAATGAGCTTAATAATAATGGTAATGGTAATAACTGCCTAGAGTACTGAGCACCTGTTAGGTGCCTGCATTGTGCCAGGCCTCCTCCCAAACCTTACGTTTTCCACCCTCACAGTAGTCCTTCCCTAGGGGCTCTCTGTCTTCCCCCATTTTATGGACAGAGACACTAGGGCTCACAGAGGGCCACTCCTCTAGCAAGGGGGGGGGAACCGAAATTCACATAAGGGACTGCTGTGTTCCCTTAGCGCAGTGTCAAGGGGCCCCCGGATGCAGGGAGGAGATGGAGGTGCCCCGCCCACCGCTCTTCCTCTTCTCCCTCAGACGGGAAGCCCATCTCCACGGATGTCATCGTCCTGGGCCGCACCAACTTACTGATCAGCAGCGCGCAGCCCCGGCACTCGGGCGTCTACGTCTGCCGCGCTAACAAGCCCCGCACGCGCGACTTCGCCACGGCCGCCGCCGAGCTCCGCGTGCTGGGTGAGGCGGGGCGGAGCACCCGGTGGTAGCGGCTCCGGGGTGCGGGTGGGCGGCCGGATTGGGCCGGGTCCACTAGGCGTGGGGTGGGGAAGACGAGGAGGGGGGATGGGTAAGCGGGCGTGTTAGAGGGACAGTGGGGCGATCCTGGACGGTGGAAAGGGGCCAGAGCTAGGGGGACGGCGCTCAGGGGAGGGGTCCTTCGTTAGGGTGGGTAATGCAGCGGACAGCTGGAGGAGGGGAAGAGCGGGAAAGAGACTGGAGGAAGGGGTGGGGGAAGCTGAGGCAGGGAGAGAAGGAGAGGGGTGGTTAGGGCATGGCTTGGGTGATCGGTGGGGTAGCGAAGGGTGGTCTGGGTGGGACCTAGTTGATGGGGGAAGGGGTAGGGCTGAGGGTTAGGGGAGATGGTAGGGTCGTCTGGGAGGCACGAAAAACTGGGGGGCGGGGTTGCTCAGGGCTGGGATCACTGTGGCGAGGGGTAAGTCTCCGCGGTGTGGGAGACACGGGAAGGAGGGGAGAAGGACGTTCCGGTACCTGAGGGAGCGGGGTGAGGCCCAGGAGGAGCTGGGGTACTTAGGGGAGGCGCTGGAGGCGCGGGGACAATTGGGAGCAACGAGGAGTAGGCCGGCGTGGGGCTCGGGTAAGCCGGGGAGGAGCAGGGGTAGAGCGGCGGCGCACGCGAGTATCTGGGCGGCGGGGTGACTCGGGGAGAGTCTGGAGCCAGTGGAGGGCGCGCGGGGGCCGGCCGGGGTACCCGGGGAGGCGGCGGGTCTCCTCGCTGCCGGAGCGCGCGGTCAGCGACCCCCTCCCCGCCCCCAGCGGCCCCTGCCATCTCGCAGGCGCCCGAGGCGCTATCGCGGACGCGGGCGAGCACGGCGCGCTTCGTGTGTCGCGCCGCCGGGGAGCCCAGGCCCGCGCTGCGCTGGCTGCACGACGGGGCGCCGCTCCGGCCCAACGGGCGCGTCAAGGTGCAGGGCGGCGGCGGCAGCCTGGTCATCACTCAGATCGGCCTGCAGGACGCCGGCTACTACCAGTGCGTGGCGGAGAACAGCGCAGGTACCGCGTGCGCCGCCGCGCCGCTGGCGGTGGTGGTGCGCGAAGGGCTGCCCAGCGCCCCCACGCGGGTCACGGCCACGCCGCTGAGCAGCTCCGCCGTGCTCGTGGCCTGGGAGCGGCCCGAGCTGCACAGCGAGCAGATCATCGGCTTCTCTCTCCACTACCAGAAGGCACGAGGTAAGTCCGCTGGGGACCCACGTGGGAGCGCCCTGAGGGGGGCACAGGTTAGACGACGGATGGTGTGTCGTGTTGGTAACTTTGGGGATAGAATGGGATGGGGTGGGAGCCCGCGAGAGAGACAGATAAGGACTAGGCAGTAGTCTTCAATGTTGCGCTGGAAAGGTCAAAGTGTGCAGCACATTTCCCGCTCATCCACGGTCTGTTATGATAGGGGAGGAAGAGGACGCTTTTCCTCCCAGGGAAAATGCCTTGGCACTCCAGGAGCCAGTCTATTATAACTGCAGCAGGAGTCACTTCAATTAGACACCAGAAGGAACTTGCTAACTGGCGGTGGAATTAATACAGTGGGACTAGAAGCCAGGGAAGTCTGTACTCCAGGGCTCAGATTATCTGATGATTTAGTTATAGACTATTCCAGAGACTAGGACAATATGAAGGATCCCTAGAGAACCTCCAACTGGCAGGCCTCTGGCGGTGGTTCTGTGACAGACCCTTTGTCCCGTGTCACTGCCCCAGGCATGGACAACGTGGAATACCAGTTTGCAGTGAACAATGACACCACGGAGTTGCAGGTTCGGGACCTGGAACCCAACACCGATTATGAGTTCTACGTGGTGGCCTACTCCCAGCTGGGGGCCAGCCGCACCTCTACCCCAGCACTGGTCCACACACTGGATGATGGTAGGGCCTCTAAACCTGCAGTGGGCCCCTTAGGTTCCAGAGAATTCCCTGGGGATGGTAGTTCGGCTTCTCTTTACTAGTGTATGCCAAGGCACTTTTACCTACCTCATGTCATCTTTTGTGCCCTGTAAGGGGGGGGTAAGGGTTCTTCCCAATTTACAGTTTAGGAAACCAAGGCCCAGAAAATGAGAGTGACTTGCCCAAGGTCAGTAGTACAGCTGGGACTTGAGGACAGGTCTTGATTCCCTATGTCATATGGCCCTTCTCAATATCCATGTACCATCCAGTCAGGCAGGGGCCAGTGACATGAACCCATTGGATGTGGAAGATTTTGTGCCCCAAACCTTTTTCTGGCTTTGGGGTGGGAAGAATGTCCCCTTATCTCCAGTTTGGGGCTCCCCTGAGAGGCTCCCTTTCCTCCCTCAGATCCTGGGCCTACTTCTGACTTGCTGTGTGACCTGGGCAAGTCTCGATCGCTCCTGGGCCTCACCTTCCACGTCGGTGGAGCAGAGCTCATGCTGATGTTCTTCTGTCTCAGTCCCCAGTGCAGCGCCCCAGCTCTCCCTGTCCAGCCCCAACCCCTTGGACATCAGGGTGGCGTGGCTGCCCCTGCCTCCCAGCCTGAGCAATGGGCAGGTGGTGAAGTACAAGATAGAGTACGGTTTGGGAAAGGAAGGTAAGTGGGGGCAGGGTGAGGGCTCCACCTAGCTGGGAATGATTGATGGATAGCGCTGGCCAGAACAGCTGAGGACCTGAGCAGAGGTGGGGGGGGGGGGAGTCTGAGGAAATTAAGCAGAATTAAGCAGAGAGGTGGAGTAGGGAAATATGAACCTGGACAAGAGGAATGTGGGCCACGTGTAGGGAAAGGTAAAGAGGCAAAGCTCAAGACAGAGGGAGGCCTGGATTCTAGCCCCACCTCCTCTATAGTTATAGTGGGTAATGCTGTTAAGTCCCTGCCTCAGTTTCCTCATCTGTGAAAAGAGGGAGGTAGCCTAGGTAATCCCTGGGATCCCTTCCAGCTCAAAAAGCAGATGAGGGAGCAGGAGGTGGAGGGCGTGCTGTGGGATTGGGGAAACAGAGCACTGGGGAGAGCGTGTTGGGGCAGATGTAGGTGATCGAGGGGAGATGGTATAGTTAAGAGAAGGCCAGTGGCTGGGGGCCCGAGACAGTGAGGAAGGAGGGAAGCCTGAGGAAGGGGGCTTGGGGTGTCCTCAGGGCTCCAGAAAGCAGGCGGTGCCTGATGGCCTTCAGAGACGACCCCTGCTGCCTGCACCCTAGGGTGTGTGTGAAGGGATGGTCACAGACAGCTCATGGGGAAGTGGGGAGTGATTCTCTCCACTCTGAGCTGAGGCTGATGGCCTGTGTCAGCCTGGGCTGGAGTCTCAGGAGTTAGCTCTGGAGCTGTGACTGAGGGGTCAGTGCTGAGAGGGACTCAGGCTCCCATGGGCACCGAGGAACCAGGATCTGGGGCGGAATAGTTGGTATAGGGCAGTTTAGGGGTCCTGGTCCTCAGGTGGCCACCCAGCAGCCATGTTTCCTGTCCCAGCAGATCAGGTTTTCTCCACTGAGGTGCCTGGGAATGAAACACAGTTTACGCTGAGTTCACTGCAGCCCAACAAAGTGTATCGAGTACGAATTTCGGCTGGCACAGGGGCTGGCTATGGGACCCCCTCCCAGTGGATGCAGCACAGGACGCCCAGTATGCACAACCAGAGCCACGGTATGGGGTCTGAGGGGAGAGGAAGGACCGCGTGTGTGACTTTGTGGGTGTATGTGTGCCCTTAGAACCCAGGCTCAACCACCCTCTGCGTCAGAGACCTTCCATGGCCCGCCCTGCTTGAGGGGTAAGGGAGGCCATGTCTAGAGGCGAAGGGCTGGCCTTTACAGACAAACCTGGGCTCCAGTGTCCCTTCTATCTGCGTGACCTTGGACAAGCCATTCACAACTCTGCGGCTTCATTTATTACCAAAGGTGGCCTGAGGATTAATAGTGCATTATAAACCAGTGTTTAGCACATAATGAGAACTTGTTAAATAGTAGTTGCTTCCATTGATTGTGATTGTTGGTTTTGTCTACAGGCCCAATAATACAGTGGTTAAGTGCAGACAGAACATGACACATATACTCTGTGTGACCTTGGGCAAGTCATTTCACTTCCTCAGTTTTCTAATCTGTAAAATGGAGACAGTAGTATTTTTGTTATTTTATAGGGTTGTGAGGATAAAGTTAAAACACGTGTACAAAGGGCTCAGAACAGTGAGTGAAGCCCCACTCTTAGGCTCCAAGTAGGCTCCCCACACCAGTGTCTCCTTCCCTTCTTCCCGACCTCAGCGACCCCTGTGACCCCCTTGCCTGTCAGTACCCATGCATGCATTCCTTGGGAGGAATTATGGAGCCCTACGCTGTGCCAGGTACTATCAGCACCTCTTCACAAGTGCTCAGGAGACACGCCTGCACTCTCAGCACCCTGGGTGTGTAGAATAGTGAGTTCACCTCTAGACTGAGCCCAGGCCTGTCACTAGGGTGGCTGAGTATCCACGCATTGCAAGGAGGCTGGCAAGGCTCTCACTCAGTGCTGGCTGCCTGCTTTGGGCTTCCTCCTACCTGTCCCCCTCTCCCACCCCTGGCTTCTTTCTCCTCACTCCCCGTCTCTCACCCCTTCTCCCCATCCTGCTCCTCTGCCCCCAGTCCCTTTTGCCCCTGCAGAGTTGAAGGTACGGGCAAGGATGGAGTCCCTGGTCGTGTCGTGGCAGCCTCCCCCCCACCCTGCCCAGATCTCTGGCTACAAACTGTACTGGCGGGAGGTGGGGGCCGAGGAGGAGGAGGCCGATGGTGAGAGCCCCCCAGGGGGCCGCGGAGACCAGGCTTGGGATGTGGGACCTGTCCGGCTCAAGAAGAAAGTGAAGCAGTATGAGCTGACCCAGCTAGGTGAGGAGGGCTGGGGAGGGAGGGAGATGGACCTAGCCTCGGTTGGGAATGGCACAAGCTGGGCATGGGAGTTGGGAATGGAGCGCTCTCTGGGGAGGAAGGAGCGGCCTCAGAGGTCCCTCTAGCCAGTGACCCCCATGACCTTTCCCAGCCCCTGGCCGGCTGTACGAGGTGAAACTTGTGGCATTCAACAAACATGAGGATGGCTACGCAGCAGTGTGGAAGGGCAAGACAGAAAAGGCTCCCACGCCAGGTGAGGGAGCTGGGGAAGAAGAGGGAGGAGGGCTCTGTTGAAGGGTATGTGTGCCTCTTCCTTTCCCTTCCCTCTGGGCCAGCCTCGGTGGCCAGGCCATCTGGTAGCCTCAGCTACCCCCTACCCATGATGTCAGCCTCAGAGGTCCTCTGCTAGCCCCAGACAGCCTCTGTCGCAGAGAGCAGCTTCAGGTGGTGCACGGTCTTTCAGGCCTGCTACCATAATTTCGTAGTTTCATTATCCATGAGCAGTGCTAATTTGGAAGGTTTGGACAGAGAGTAACCCCAGGTTTAATCGGTTACTCCTGACCCTGTTTGACCTTTAAACATGTTTTAAGACACATCCACCTACATCACACTGTCTGTCAGATTATTCCTCCACTCTAGGCAGGGAGAGTGTCCTTATGTGGCCTATCAGGAAACTGAGGCTCCAAGAGGTAAAGGGACTTTACCCAAGGTTGCACAGAGCCTAGACTAGAACCAGGACTCTTGGCTGCCCAACAGAAGTCTCTCCACTGTAGTGCGCTGCCTCATGGCTTTGTGTGGGCCACCCTGGGTACCATCATGAACCCCCTCACCCCTAACTTCCCAGGCTGATTTTTAACCATGTGGTTTTGTCAAAGGAGCCCTCAACCAGGAGCCAAGAGACCTGAGTTCTAATTCCAGTTTGTTCATTCAGCAAATATTTCACTGAGTGTCTACTGCCCTGTTCTGGAAATTTAGTGATGAACCATACAGATAAGGTACCTGCTGTCATGGAGTTTATTTTATTTTATTACTTATATAATGAACACATCATACTCTAGTACTCATTCTATATGTCTTAGTTCAGGCTCCTGTAACGAAAATACCATGGACTGAGTGGCTTAAACAACCATTTATTTCTCACAGTTCTGGAGGAAGTCCAAGGTCAAGGTGCCAGTAGAGTCCGTGTCTGATGGGAGTCTACTTTCTGGTTTACAGACCATAGGCCATGCTCGCACTGCATCCTCACATGGCAGAAAGGGGACTGGAGGGCTCTGGGGGGTTCTTCTGCAAGGACGGTTAGGGGCCGAGAGTCTGTGTCCCCCCCCTCGGTCCCCGCAATTCATACATTGAAACTCTGTCCTCCAACATGAGGTCCTAGGAGGTAAATAGGATTAGATGAGGCCACGAGGGTGGGGCCCTTGTGAATAGGATTGATGCCCTTATAAATGTCACAAGAGAGTTCGCTTCTTCTCTTTGCTATCGTCCATAGCCTCATACAAGGAGAAGTCAGCAGTCTGTAACCCACAAGTGGGCTCTTACTGGAACTTGAGCATGCGGGCATCCTGATCTCAGACTCCAGCTTCCAGAACTGTGGGAAATTCCCACAGTTGTCTATAAGCCACTCAGTCTGCAGTACTTTGTTATGTGGCCTGGATGGACAAAGATAGGCACTAATGCCTCACTAATTCATGAGGGCTCCAACCGTGCGTTCAAATTTCAACGTATGAATTTAGCAAGAGGCGCAGACATTCAGTTTGTAACAATATGCAGGACGCCTTTCTATATACTTAACAAACATTAACTGATTTAATCCTCATAACAATGCTGTGAGCTAAGTACTATTATCAGCCCCACTGACAGAATAGGGAATGGAAGCAGAGAGAGGTTAACTAACTTTTCCCAGGTCACGTGGCAGAGCTAGAATTGGAACCAGGGTCACTGAGCTCTAGAATTTGTGCTTTTAATTGCCACGATTTGCTGCCTCTCTATATGCTGCCTGCTATATTTATGAGGTGGGCCAAAATTACTTCTTAAGTTCTTGGGAGCCTCAGTTTCCTCATCTGTGAAATGGGAATGATACTACTCAACTCAGGATCAGAAGAGATAGGGTGAAAATAATTGCCTTGGGAATTGCAAACCACTGCCCGTATTTTGGGATGAGTGTCCTACCTCCTTGCCCTACACTCTGTTTTCACCTTCCAGACTTGCCCATCCAGAGGGGACCACCCTTGCCCCCCGCCCACGTCCATGCAGAATCAAACAGCTCCACATCCATTTGGCTTCGGTGGAAAAAGCCAGACTTCACCACAGTCAAGATTGTCAACTACACCGTGCGCTTCAGCCCCTGGGGGCTCAGGAATGCCTCCCTGGTCACCTATTATACCAGGTGAGAAAGCCAGCCAATGCTATGAGCGGGGAGGAAGGCAGCAACTGGTGATGAAGGGGGGGGAGGGAACCCTAGGGATTCAGGAACGTTTCATGGCTCGCCTTTTGCACTGGGGTACACTGAAGGTCTGATGCCCTGATGGCGACAGGTGGGAAAGGGGAGTCCTGCTCTCCCATCACCTTGCACAGAGCCTCATACTCAACGCCAGAGAATGTAATGCAGGACAGACCCATTTCTTTACCCTCAGAGGCCTCCTGACTTGATGGGGAGGAGACAGCCCAGACGCAGTGCTGAGAGGGCCCCTGGTCCGATGGGGAGGCACTGCTCTGAAGAACTGTTGGTTTGACAGAGGAAAAATTGCATAAAAATAGAATAGAAAACACAATAAAGCAAGTAAAATAGGTAGGATAAAAGTAGAAAAACATAATAGTTATGTACGGCTGCAGCTAAAGGACAATTAAGTCAAGGAAAAGATGCATCAGAGATGGTTCCTTGGGTGCTCAATGACTTGGATCAATCCAGGAAGGTTTCCTGGAGCAGGGGACCTAGTTTGGAGATTGGACAGAATACCTTGGGAGCAGCGTACATCCGGACCTCTCTGTAGGGCCCTTGGGTGGTGTCAGTGGCCCCCATGCCAGAGAGTAGATTCCCTGCCCAGGGTAGGGCCTGGGACTGGGCTGGGCTCCGCTCGGGGAGTGGAGTTAGAGGGGCCTGCCCTGCTAGGAGGGTGTGCCTCAAGTACCAGTCACATTTCTTGCCTCAACAGCTCTGGAGAAGACATCCTCATTGGTGGGCTGAAGCCATTCACCAAATACGAGTTTGCAGTACAGTCCCATGGTGTGGACATGGACGGGCCTTTCGGCTCCGTGGTAGAGCGCTCCACCCTGCCTGACCGTGAGTGGCCCCCTTGCCAGCAGTCCGTCTTTTACCCCTCCCTCCTTCTTGCCCGATGGCGCTCTTTTTTTATATGTCCCTTGGAACCCCATTTCTGTCTGTCATTGACTTCACAGTTGTGTAGGCCAGTCCTCTGCTGGTCTTAACGATTTACTCATAGACATAATAGGATTTAGAGGAGTGGCTTCTTTTATGTGACTGCCAAGACCTCACTGAGCTGGTGAATAGGGGCCAGGTCCAGAGAGGCAGGTGTCGTGGATTCTGCATTTGGGTCCCCAACCTACCCCTGCACACAAGAAGCCTTGGGCAGGTCCCTTCCCCCTTGGGCCTCTGTTTCCTCATCTGGAACAAGAAAGGATGGGGCCATTCAGTGTCAAGTCTGTGACTCTGGAACCTCTAGAAATGGCATTCCAAGACAGATGGATTTTTGTTCTCATAGCAGAGGCTCTTCAGTTCTATCAGCCCTAAAACTGTTCACCTTCCCATAGACAGAAGGCCTTTGTCCCAGGATCTGAAACAGAAAGACGTTTGGGGGGCGGGAGTGAAAGCCCTGCATGCTCATGAATTTGCTCTTTAAAAGCCCTCCTTACAAATTGTTTCTTACCTCCCTATGATTTCAATTATTGTGGTCTTAAACTGCATAGGGAGTTAAGGGGGCCCCGTCGTTTTCTCAGAGGAGACTTTATGACATGGGCTTCCCAGCACAGCTGGCTGTGCTACAGATGGGGCGTCTTCTCCTTTTGCAGATGGGCAGAGGGGGTGACTAGAGCTGAGAGTCAAAGAGGGTTATGGCAGCCTGCCATGGTGTGACTGTCTTATGCCTTAGAGCCCTGGGTCTCCATGTCACCCTCTGCCGGGCCTTGAAGGCCTGAAACCCCAAGTCTTTGACCCTTTCCAACTCCTTCTCACCCTTCCTCATTCACCCCCACCCCCGGGGTCAGCTTCTTCTCTAAAAACAGAACACAAAGCCTTTCAAGGTTGTATGTCTCACGCTGGGCTTCCTGTGACCCTTAGGACCTGTGTCAGGGACGGACGCAGACAAAGACTACATAGGACATCAATGAATTTTACTTGAAGATGTGGGGAGTTTCTGGGAGGGGAGAAATAGTGAAACCTCCCCAACTCTTTTCCAGAAACTCCCCAGTTAGAGATCAGATCTCATTTTGTTTTGTGGTTTGTGATTGGTTCCTGTGAAGGTGGAGGAAGGGAGGCCGTGTTCTCATGCCCTATCTGGCAGCTGCCCCCAGAGCTGGGGCTCTCAGTGACCGTGCCTCTGCCCATCTCCTCCCCTGCACCCCAGGGCCCTCAACGCCCCCATCTGACCTGCGCCTGAGCCCTCTGACGCCGTCCACTGTTCGGCTGCACTGGTGCCCCCCGACGGAGCCCAATGGCGAGATCGTGGAGTACCTGATTCTGTACAGCAACAACCACACCCAGCCTGAGCACCAGTGGACCCTGCTCACCACGGAGGGTGAGGGCCCCCACACCAGGGCATCTGAGCAAGAGCTTCCGCACTCTCTCCCCCTTTTCCAGCCTCTCCAGTGGCTGGGTTAGTGGGGAGAATGTGGCTGAGGTTTGTCCCAGGGCTTTCTAGGAGGAGCAGGCAGAAGCTAGTGTCTGAGTGGGAAAGCATACTCTCTGAGTCCTGTTTCCAGGCTATCCCTGCCTCCCACCCCCACCCGACCCCCCAACCCTGCTCTCCCTGCTTCCCACTGCCCCCAGGAAACATCTTCAGTGCTGAGGTACACGGCCTCGAGAGTGACACCAGGTACTTCTTCAAGATGGGGGCACGCACAGAGGTGGGGCCTGGGCCTTTCTCTGGTCTGCAGGATGTGATCACTCTCCAGGAGAAGCTCTCAGGTATGAGGGCAGGGAGGGAAAAGTGGGCAGCCTAAGGTCTTCTGAGGCCCCTTGAGTTGACCTCTAACCCTAAAGTCATCTCTTCCAAGGCCCTGTCCCAGGGCACAACTACCCTTTCATCGTTTTGGATAGCTGGCCTTGTAGTTTGGTGCAAAGAGGACAGATTTGAAAGGAAAATTGGGTGTAGTTCAGTGGCAATTCAGTCAAGAGGTCAGACTTATGGGAGACTGGCTTGGTTCTTTGGGCAATTGCTTTGATTGGAGGATTGGCTTGGAGAGGTGACGAGCCTTATTGGGTGAGAGTGGGCAGCAAAACTGGCTATGTAATTTGCAAGGCCAAGTATTTAATGAAAATGTGGGGCCTTTCTTTAAAAAATAGAATTTCAGGGCCCCTGGGTGGCTCAGTTGGTTAAGCATCCGACTTCAGCTCAGGTCATGATCTCACCATTCCTGAGTTCAAGTCCTGCATCAGGCTCTGTGCTGACAGCTCAGAGCCTGAAGTCTGTTTGGGATTCTAGTCTCCCTCTCCTTCCCCCACTCTCACTTTGTGCCTCTCTCTCAAATATTACTTTAAAAAATATTGTTTAAAAAAGTTAGAATTTCAAGATGGTGACAGCAGAGCATTAAAATAAGCATGGAGCCCTTCTAAGTGTGCGTCCCGTGAGATTGCCCCTGTTGCACCTGTTGCACCCCAGGGTGAAACCAGTCCCAGTGTGTTTCACTGAAAGGCCAGAATGACAGAGAGGGGCCACACTTAAGATTTCTAGTAGGGAGGACAGTCAGAGAGAGAGAGGTGGTGGCGGACCCCTTCTTGCAACAGAAAATTCTGAGTGTCGAGGGGCACCTGGGGTTCATTTGGTTAAGTGTCTGACTCTTGATTTTGGCTCAGGTCATGATCTCACAGTACGTGAGATCAAGCCTTGTGTTGGGCTCTGCGGTTAATAGCGTGGTACCTGTTTGGGATTCTCTTTCTCCCTCTCTCTCTCTCTCTGCCCCTCCCCTACTCATGCTCACTCACTCTCTCCTGTTAAAATAAATAAGTAAACTTTAAAAACTATTTAAAAAAAAAAGATTTTGAGGGTCCAAAGGGTGAGACTCTAAGAACTCTGAGCCTTCTGGCCTTGACCTGTTCTGTCCCCTCTGTCTCTACCACCAGACTCCTTGGACGTGCACTCAGTCACAGGCATCATTGTGGGTGTCTGCCTGGGCCTCCTCTGCCTCCTGGCCTGCACGTGTGCCGGCCTGCGCCGCAGCCCCCACAGGTGGGTGAAGAAGGCTCTCTGATTACAGAGAGGAGAGATTTTTCCAGAAGGGCTGCAGAGATCAGAGAGCAGGGAAAATGGCCGTGATTTGCCCAAGGAACCCTTAGAAGCTCCATTAAAATTAGAATTCTGGGAGGAAGGAGGTGATATACTCATGAGAGTGGGGAGTGGGTTTAGCCTACCTCCTCATTAAGGGTGGGCATAGGCAGAGCTGCCTTCTCTCTCACTCCCTCTGTAGCTACCAGCATCTTGGAAAGAGAGACCCCAAACCTACAGGTGCTTGGAGTCAAGGGAGGACAGGTCCCATTTGCAACGTCACAGCTGTTTTGAACAGTTTCTTAATCATTCCACAGACAGGGAAACCGAGTTCCAGAGAACTCGGCCAGAAGCCTGCCCAGGGACATAGGCTGAACTAGATCCCAGTCCTGCCTCCACCCCTCACTTTTTTGGCCACTGTGCCTGATTCCCTATCTTCCCTTCCAGAGAAGCCCTCCCGGGCCTGTCCTCCACGGCCAATGCTGGGAACCCTGCACTGTACTCTAGAGCCCGCCTTGGCCCCCCCAGTCCCCCGGCTGCCCATGAACTGGAGTCCCTTGTGCACCCTCGTCCCCAGGACTGGTCTCCACCACCCTCAGACATCGAGGACAGGGCTGAAGTGCACAGCCTTATGGGTGGCGGGGCTTCAGACTGCCGGGGTCACTCCAAGAGAAAGGTAAGCCCGGAGCCTGGGCCGACCAGAGCCCCACACCGCAGCTCATTCCCAAACAGGACACCTGGGGGCGCAAGAGTACAATGTGTGTATGGAGAGAAACTCCTTCACCCTCCTCCCCTTCCCTGGACCAGCTGTAGAAGAAAAGGCACTCTCTCCTTCCTCCCTGAAAAGGTTGCCAGGGCAGGGAAGCAGATGGGCCTCCATCCCTGGCAGAATAGGTCAGTCTGGCTCTCCTGGAAGGAGGGAAAGGCCCCCTGTGGACTGTTTGCCGGTGACTCAGAGTGGCCACAACACCCAGATCCATCCTTGTCCTGGGAGCTGGAGAAACCTGTAAACCCAGCCCTCCCTAATATGAGGACAAGAGGCCGGTCAGCTTGGCTGTGACCCTGGGAGACCAGGCCAGGGATAAGGTAGGCCCACGTAGGGCAGGTCCCTTCCACCCCAGCAGAGGCGGCTCATCCTGCCCTTCTCTGAGGAGCCTGCTCAGACCCATGAGTGCTTCTCCCCACTTTCCCTGTGGTGAAGGAGATCCTGCCTGGCTGGGACACCTCTAGGCTTTGCCAAAGCAAGTGGTATTAGGCTTTCCTGCAGGAGGACTTCTCCGTCCTCAGATTCACCCCCAGACCCTCAGTCCCTTCCCACAGCCCTAGTGGGGGCGTAGCAAGGCCAAGAGTCTCCATCCACGTCCCTCTCTTATGCTCCCGTCTCCCACTCAAGCCTTCCGTGTTCCCGTGTCTTTCCCCCATTGCAGATCTCCTGGGCTCAGCCAGGGGGGCCAAGCTGGGCAGGTTCCTGGGCTGGCTGCGAGCTGCCCCAAGCAGGTGCCATGCCTTCTCTGACCCGGGCCCTGCTGCCCCCTGCTGGAACTGGGCAGACGCTGCTGCTGCAGGCTCTGGTGTATGACGCCATAAAGGTCAGTGTCCTGGGAAGGAGGGGCAGGAAAGGAGAGGAGGGGCTCTGGGCTTGTGAAGAGTAAATAGTGAGTTTTCTGGTGACCTCTGACAATAACTTCCCTGGGGACGGAAGTCTAGCTAGGAGATCCCTGGAGCCTCTGAAGGTGGGTGAGTGGAAGGCCAGCAGTTTCTGGAAATCTGTGTTTCACCTGGGTTGAAGGCTCCCCTCCCCATACCTAAGTGGACACCTTAAGTGGGCCTAAGTGGGCCCCGGCAGAATCACCATGGATCTGTGGGTGGGCCTGCCCTGAACACATTCTGCCCTTCCTCCTATGCACTGAGGCTCTGACTAAATCTGGCACTTCTGAACGCTGGGCAAGGCAAATGGGTAGTATTCCATTCTTTTCTGCCTTCGCATGGGCCTGACCATCATCTCCTATAGCACGGTCATTGGCCTTCCTTTACCAACACCCAGGTGATATACACTCTGGGGCTTGGGGGAGTGGGTCAGTCGTTCTCTATGTTGGTCTTTCTTCTGATGGTCACTGTCCGTGATTACCTCATCTTTATGTTCTCTTCTCTGACCAGGGCAATGGCAGGAAGAAGCCACCCCCGGCCTGCAGGAACCAGGTGGAGGCTGAAGTCATTGTCCACTCTGACTTTAGTGCATCCAAAGGGAACCCTGACCTCCACCTCCAGGACCTGGAACCTGAGGACCCCCTGCCTTCGGAGGCTCCTGACTTCACTTCGGGTGTCGTGGATCTAGGGCAAGGGGTAGACTGGCTGGACAGGGAGCTGGGCGGGTGTGAGCAGGCAGCCACTGGGCCAGACAGACTTACCTGCCTGCCAGAGGCAGCCAACACTTCTTATCCGTACCCGGACCTCCAGCCCAGTGAGGCTCTGGAGGAGACCCCTGGGAACAGCTGCCAGCCAAAGGCCCCCTGCGCGTTAGGAACGAGCCCAGGCCTGCCCAGAGCCCCAGTCTCCTCCTCTGCCTAGCTCCCCTACAGGGTGCAGTTGGGGGCGGGCTGGCATGGCATCGTGGGGCATGGGACGTGTGGCAGAGTATGTTCACATGTATACGTGAGGGTCCTGAACATCAACAAGCCATTTGGAGCTTCCTGGGGTGCTTTGGCTGCCGGGAGAAGAAGACATGGAGTACTCACCCCCCCACACACACCCTGACACATGTGAGGGACCTGTGAGGCATGGCCATATGTGATGTGCACATGTGCACGTGCTGGCTGGTGAGCTGAGAAACTCCGGTCTAGGCAGCGGTCACTATGGCCTAACTGATCCTCCAGGTCAGGACAGTGGCCCAGAGTGGGCAATCCCCAGCCCTGTGGGCCCCCCCACCTCTGCCACCTAGCTGTTTATTACACACTCTGAGAGTGTCTGCAATGCCCTGTCTGACAAAGACAGCCCCGGCCCATTTTCCGGTCTGGCTGGGCTGAGTGCAGTAGGCTCTGAATGCCCAACATTTCAGTTGCATCACTCCCCATCTCCCGCGCCCATCGCCATCGCCCGGATTGAGAGGGGGATTCTGGCTCCCCTCAGAGCAACTCTGCATTTCATTCTGTAATTTGGGAAGTGCCTGGTTTTGGAATTCCCCTTGCTCTGGCTCTCCTCTCCTCCCTTCCCCTTCTCTGCTCTTGTGCTCTATCTCCCATCAGCCTGCTCTCACAGTTCTCCACCCTGCTCCTCCTCCCTGATATTCTTTTCCTTTCCTCTCTGCTGTCCATCTGTCTCCTGTCTGTCTGTCCCTGCTGTCTCTCACACTTCTCCCAGACTGCATCCTGTGGTTCACCTGCCTGGGTTCAATCTCTGCATCCTTCCCTAACAACATGACTACCTCATGTCTGCTTTGAGGCCATAGCGTGACTTCTGTGTCCGCAGTTCACTCCACTCTCCATCTTCCTGCCCCTCTTCTCTCTGTGCCACCACATGCCCCCTCCCCAGGCAGACTGCCGGCCCCCAGCGCGGGTTTGGAGATGACCTTCCAGTTTCCCTTGCATCCCTCTCTCTCCCTGGGATTGAGATAGGAGGATTCTCCTTGGAGGTGATGGATCCAAGTTCACACAAGGGGATTTCTGAGTCAGAGAAAGGGGAATGTGACCTACAGCTCAGGATAAAATGATTCCCTCCCTTCTAGGCAGGGAGGCATGGCTGTTAGATGGAGGGGGCTGGGGACCTTCCTTCCCTGCTGAAGCCAAAGCCGGAGAAGGAGAGTGGGGATTAGGGGCACCGCAGCCCAGTAACTTCCCACTCTGTGCACTGGGAACATGAGCTGATGGATGAGGGTGAGAGGAATTGCACCCTCTAGGTGCTGGAAGTGAGGTCTTTGCACAGGACAAGGGTAATTGGCTCATTTCACTTTTTTTTTCTTTAAATTCAATCCTGAAGTCATTTTCTGTTAACCTGTCACACAGGGACAAGCTGGACTTCTATTTCCTGTGTAGAGAAGATGAGCTGTTAATTTGATTTTGCACCCCAGCCTCTCATAGGAGCATAGAACGTGGGACTTTTCTCCTAAATGCATCTTTTTAACTGTTTGGCACATCAAGGGTTAACTCTGGCTTCTGGGCCAAATTGGAAATAACCAGTCTATCCTTTCTTTTCTCCTTCTTTCTTTCTTTCTTTCTTTCTTTCTTTCTTTCTTTCTTTCTTTCTTTCTTTCTTTCTTTCTTTCTTTTTCTTTCTTTCTTTCTTTTAATGCTGAAATGTCTCTCAGCAGAGTTGCAGCTTCCTCAGACCCTTTCAGCATCTGTGTTTATTACATTTGGTGTCACTCACGTTTGACAGCGCACCTCCATTTCCTCCCCCGCCCCCTCCCCCCCTCCAGCCAGCCTATGATAACACTAAAGATTATTCATGCTGGTTTGTCTCTCGTTTTGGACTGAATTGTCACTTGTACTATTTCTGTAGCACTCGGCGTTGCTGTAGCTAACACCACTGTATACGTTTCATCATTGCTCTGAAGGTCAAAAGCCTCGTTTTATTTCGCTGGTTTGATTTTTTTTCCGAAAGGGGGGGGGGAAACTGCCCTGAATTAAAGGGCTGTTTTAACAGTAGGCTCTTAGCATTACGCCACATAGTCATTTTTCATGTTCTTGTTTAACAGGCACTGAGTCTCTGGTTTAAATTAAATAGCTGCAAATAAGACAATTTATAACCCATTAGGTTGGGTGGAAAATTGTTTCTCAAAAGCAAATAAGTAATAAATCTGATATCTGCCTATAACTCACACTTGATAAGAAAGTGGCCATTACTCACTAGCCTTATATATGATTTGGGCCCTGGGTAATTTGGAAGTGTTAGGTTTGTGTCTTGGTAGCAGTATTTTTATTAGAAAAGAGTCTATTGGCCTTTTACAGGGTATTAATCCCTTTGTCACCTACCATCGATGCCTTACATTTTTTGAGTCTCATTTAGAAACCTTCCTTTTCTTGATGCATGACAAGTGTAATCAGCACCTGCTCATTTATTTGTCTGTATTTAGTTTATGCTGTATTATTTAATTCTTTTTCCAGCATATTTTCTCCTCCTTACAAATATGATATTCTTTAGTGTTAAGCCAAGGCATTGATCATGTATCTGTCCCTATAATGAATTAATAAACTATTTTCCAAACACGTGGAACGACTAGAATCTCCTCAGCCTTTCTCCCCTAAAGAATGTATTTCCTACCAGGAGGGGACATGCTGGTTTTTGAGGGCAGAGAGCAGGTGGTCCTGGGAAAGAATTCAGCTATCTTCCTCCCACAACAGGCACTTAGGAGAAAGACTTAAACTTGGGAAAGATGCTTTCTTAGATGGCATTCTTTTAGGCTTTCTGGGGATCTCTTTCCATCTGGGCACACATTTGTTTAACTTTCTTGGGTCCAAAGGAGACAGTGAAGGGCCACTCCAGAGATTTGGGCTTAATGACTATTCGTCTGTTTAACTCTGGTCTCCAGAGTTGCTCATGGCTGCACACTCACACAGAGGGGCACTGTGCCGTGCATGCACACTCACCTTCACCAACACCCTTGTATCCATTAACTCAGACATGGCCCCACAGCCATGCACCAAACTCCGCACCCAAGCCCCACATGCATCTCAGGATGTGGCTGGCAGCTGCTCTGCTAAGATCTTTACAGAGCCTGCTTGGTGCCTGCTTTCCTACTGAGGGAACCAAGAGCCAGAGGCTGCCCTGTCCAGGACCACCCCCAAAGTGGCTGGTGGGCCCGACCCATGTTAATTGACAGATCATAGGGAGAGATATGCACATTTTGCATGCAGCAGAATAGCCGTTATTTGCATATCACTCTCAGACCAAGCGTTGTGATAAAGAAGAATTAAACACTTGTCAAAATGAATTTAAAATGACAGCAACTCAGGAGACCCATTTGACCTCTCTGAGTCTAGGACAAGCCAAGAAGGGGTTGTTGAGAATTCAAGCCTGCAGGAGGGAGTTCCAGGACTTTGGGCCTGGGGGGGGGGGGTTCCCCTTCTGTCCCTTTCCTATGGTCAGTAGAGGCCCATCATTCCTGCCTTTGCTCACAATGAAATAGGTTTGGGATTTGGTGCATCCCCTGACCCTGAATTTCTCCATTGCCTCTCATTGCTCACTCATATGCCTCAAGACGTGCCTCTTAGACTCATCTTCCAATTGCTACTACAGAGTAAGGAGTCCCTGGGCTGCGCAAACCCCATCATTAGTAAATTTATCTGATCTCTGGAGAACTGCACTTCTTTATTCATTTGCACCAAAGTTCATGTATGATTAACACTCCTGATTGCAAGATTCCACAGTTGGTATCAAAAGAGAGACATAGTTATTCTGCCATCCCAGTCCAATGCTAGAGAAACAAATAGCTGAGTGAGGTAAAGACTACCCTCTTTAAATCTCCTGCTTCTAGAACTTAGTAGATGGACTAACTCATCATGCTGGACTCAACAGAAGATCATTTACTAATGAGTGGCCCAAATAAAAGGTCTCTGAGGGCTAGCATGGGTATGTCTCATAAGAGATATATAGCTTCTGTAAAATTCTTACAGGTTGCCTCATATGTTCTCTGACATGAAACACCTAGAATCTCCTTTGTGACATAGAAATGTTACTGAGAATTTTAACTTTCAGTTTGCCAGGTCATTTGGTAGGACCTGCCTGTGTTTTTAAAAAATATCCCTAGGGGTGAGCAGGAGAGAGAGAGGATTATCTTTATCTTTCAGATGAGCTCAGAGAGTCATTGCTGGGGTTGGCTGGGCTAGACAGCAGGCAGAACTGGGTTCGGACGGAACCCAGGTAACTTCAGTGTTCCATTGTCCTGCTGGGTCGGCTACCCCAGGGCCCTGGGAGAAGCTGCCTTCCTAACTCCTCCTACCTCCGGTCCACCCAAGTGACAGAACTCTGCAGTCTAAAGAGACCAGTCTTGCAGCTAAACATCCTAGCCTTTAGCTGGCAGGACCAGAAACCATGGAAAACCGAACCTTTGACAAGTTTGTGCAGCTTTTAGGGAATTATCTCGAAAATAGACACTTGGGCCGGTGGAGGAGGGCGCAGCAGAAAGAGTGGGGTCAGAGCAAATCCCATGGCTTTTTGAGTGTTTCTCCGCAGCCCGGACCCACTTGGCAGTCTGCTGAGTCTCCACTTCCCCAGCTCCCCAAGTCCGGGGCTGGCCCGCGGGCAGGGGGTACCGGGCAGCAGCCCGGGACGGCGCCTGCCGCTCCAACCACAGTTCAAAGCGCAGGGGGCGCGTCCGCCGCGCAGCCGGGAATGTCCGGCCGCTTAAAGCGCTCGCCGGCTCTTTTGTTCCCCAGACCGGGCCTCCGGGGAGAGGGGCTGGGGGAGGGGACCGGGAGGGGAGGGAAGGGGGGTGGCGGGCGGAGGGAGAAGGGCGGGGCGGGCGCGGGCGGTGCGAGTGCGGAGCGCGCACCCCGGGCGAGGCTGACAGATCACCGGGGTGGGTGCAAGATGGCGCAAGCGGCGCTCCCCTTGCGCCCCCGGCGCTCCTAGGCAGGCATGTGGCCCCAGCCCGCCGCCGCCCGGGCTCGGCCCCGGCCGGAGCCCCGGCCCCGGCCCCGGCGCCGGCCCCGCGGGACGCTGTGAGCCGCCAGAGGCCCCGGAGCCGCCAGTCGCCGAGCCGAGCGGACCGAGAGCCCCATGGCTGCTCCGCGCGCCGCGCCCCCGCGCAGCCCGCCCGCGCCGCGCCGGCCCCGGCTCCTGCTGCCGCTGCTGCTGCCGCTGCTGCTGCCCGCGCCGAGCGACGGTGAGCGCCCTGGGCGGCTGCGGACCGAGCCCCGGAAAGGGCGAGAAGGGTGTAGGTGGGCGCTAGGGGCGGACCTGGCTAGAGCCGCGCGGACCTGCCGGCGGACTCGGGGCGGGAGGGTCTTGCCGGAGAAGGGGAGCCGAGCGGGACAGGGCGGAGCCGGGGGAGAGGGCACTGAAGCCGGTGGCCGGGCCGGCAGGGGGATGCTGAGGACGGAGCCCCAGAAGAGAGAGCCTGCGCTGCGGCTCCAGGACTCCCGCAGGACGCGAGCCCGGACCGAGAAGTGAGGAGCGCGGCAAAGCAGGGACTAGGCGGGCGGGCAGAGTTGGGGAGAGGGAGAAAGGAGCCACGGGGCACCGCGGGGCTGAGTCCCGTCGGAGGGAGCGAGCAGGGTGGACCAGAGTAGCCCGAGGCTGTTGAGACCGAACGCAGCAGATCGCGGGGCGGAGGCGGGTCCGAGAGGGCACGTCCCGGATTTGGAACTGGGACTGGCACCCGGTGTGCGCAGTGGAGACCAAGGAAGAGGAGGAAGCGGGGCCCGGGAGGGCCGCGCCTGGGGAGGAGAGACCCAAGACGGACCCCGCGAGCCGAGGAAGGGGAAGGGGAGCCGGCTGAGAGGGAGAGAGCGGCGGGGACACCCACGTGCCCGCCCTTCCCCGGAGGGTGCACCAGCGGAGTGCCCCTGTCCCCATGCTCGGGGATCTGCCCGCGTTGCTGCTCAGAGCTCCGTCATCGCCACCCTGTCCCTCTGTGGCTGTAATGGGCCCATCTCACGGGAGAGGAGTGCAAATCTAGTCCCTTCCCCTCCCACCCCACATTCTCGGCAGACACTCGCCCGGGCAGTATTCTCTCTGTGCCCAGCTCCGGAGAAGGATATCGCGTCCGCATCTAGGAGAAGAAACTTTATCCCTCAACAGCCAGCTATACCGGGGTTGGGTTGGGGGCTGAGGCCGCTGAAACACAGGACAGGGGGAGGGTGCGTAGGGGTTCGAAGGAGTGTAAACCCTCAAAAGTCTTAAAATATGACACATCCCTGTGTTTGGGGGAATCGTCCGTAACCCCAGCCCACCTCCATCTTTCTCCCCACCCACTTTCCGTCTCCCCCAACCAGGGAGGTCTCTGGTCTGTTGGGGAGGGGCCAGCTCCGGGATCGCTTGTTCCCTGGAAATGTGACGAAGGGTCTGTGGCTGCCCTTTCAGACCAGGTGGGTTCATTCCTTCTGGAGTGAGGTTGTAACTGGTCTGGTAAGTTGCTCGTTGGAGAAGATGGGGACTTGGCGTCACGCCTGGGATTGGAGCACTTGTCCTTCCTATCGGGGTTCTCCTGATTCCCGGATCACCTTCTTCCCCTTCTCTTCCAGCTGTTTTCTTCTACAGGAGTGGTGAGGTCGTTGAGAGTAAAGGTTCTAGAAACCTGCCTCTTCCTGAAATTTGGGGAGTCTGAGTTGACGCTTGGTATCCCTTCAATTCTCCTTATGACAAAGGCAAAACAGCCAGAACAAGGCAAACTCAGAGCATCCTAGGGGAGAGGCTGCCGGGCTGGGCCATAGCCTAGCCTGTACCTAGTACTGGACCCACACATCCTGCTCCCTGCCAGGCATCAGACCAGGCCTCAGATGGTTTTGCCAGCAAAAATAAGCAACGATTCATTACCATCTCACTGTATCTTTCCCTAGAACATCTACCTTTTCTTCCCCCACAGCCACCAAATGTTGATTTATTTATTTTAAAGAGAAAAAGCCAGGGAGGAGCACAGAGAGAGGGAGGGATTGAATCCCAAGCCGACTGATCTGTTGGCACAGAGCCCAGCATGGGGCTTGAACTCACAAACTATGAGATCGTGACCTGAGCAGAAACCAAGAGGTGAATATTTAACCCACTGAGGCACCCAGGCACCCAGAACTTCTACTTTTTCATAGTGACTTTGAGTCTGTTCATTTTGTTCAACTCTATGATACAAGCCTCAATATATTCCTGATTTATTTTCTCTTAAGTATTTGTTTGTTTGTTTGTTTGTTTGTTTGTTTGTTTTTGAGGGGCAGGGGAAGGACAGAGAGAATCCCAAGCAGGCTCCATTGTTGTCAGTGCAGAGCCCGATGTGGGGCTTGATCTCAGGAACCCGTGAGATTGTGACCTGAGCTAAATTCAAGCGTTGGCCGCTTAACCCATTGAGCCACTCAGGGGCCCCTATGTTCCTGATTTAAACAGATGAGGAATGGGAGGCTAGGACAGGTTGAACACGACCTAACGTCACACCCTGCAGGTCTGTGAGGTTTCAGCATTTAGCCAGAGTGACTACAAATGTGGCAGCAGCTGTGTTGTAGTCAGTCATTATTTTTTGGATCTCAGATTTGTAAGTCTCTGGCATCAGTTTTCTTAGCTGTAAAAGAGGGAATGATACAAATAATCTCTCTCTCTCTCTCTCTCTCTTTCTCTCTGAGATGGTCTGCTTACTGAGTAAAATCTGCATGAGGCGGCACTTTATAAGGCATAAAGTAAGTTCTATAAATTTTTTTAATGTTTTTATTTCTTCCTGAGAGAGAGAGAGAGAGAGAGAGAGAGCATGAGCAGGGGAGGGTCAGAGAGAGAGGGAGATACAGAATCTGAAACAGGCTCCAGGCTCTGAGCTAGCTGTCAGCACAGAGCCCGACGCGGGGCTTGAACCCACGAACCGTGAGATCATGACCTGAGCCGAAGTCGGATGCTTAACTGACTGTCACCCAGGTGCCCCATAAGTTCTATATATAATAGAGATTTCTGTTAGCATTACAGAAAGGTGGGGGTGGGTGCGCAGATCCAGAGAACCTGGAACACCTGTATACGGAGTTCTTCCTGCCTGTTCACTTGAACACTGACGTCTCCTTTTCCTCTCATCTTCCCGGCCCCGTACAGGTCTTGGCCACTCGGCTGAACTGGCATTTGCTGTGGAGCCAAGCGATGATGTTGCAGTCCCTGGGCAGCCTATAGTGCTGGGCTGCAGAGTGGAGGGGACCCCTCCGGTGCGGATCACCTGGAGGAAGAATGGGGTGGAGCTGCTCAAGAGTACCCACTCCACCTTGCTGGCCAATGGGTCCCTGGTGATCCATCACTTTCGGCTGGATCGGGGAGGCAACCCTTCAGATGAGGGTGACTATGAGTGTGTGGCTCAGAACCGCTTTGGGCTGGTGGTCAGCCGGAAGGCTCGAATCCAGGCTGCAAGTAAGTGGTCACCCTTTACTGTTCTGTATGAGACTGGGTATCCAGGGTCTGCCTAGGGGTTGGGGGCACGGGGAGCAGTTCTGTCTTCTGCAGCCTGTGGAGGACTAATGTCTTAGCATGGGTCAGTTGAGAGGAACATAGTAATCATTTGTGGTGGTGGAATTATATCACATATTCATTTACTTGACAGGAACGTAATTTGACAAGAGTGTAGCCAAACACTGTCGTGGGGAGAGGGAGAGAGAGAGGGCGAGTCTTATCCAACTCTTGGGTCAGTGTGTCTTAGCTTCCCTATGCCTGTGAACACCTAGGCCATTGAGTGGGATTCTTGTGTTTAAAGAAACAACAGTCTTACTTTATGGGTGATTTAAGAGAATTTTGAAGGGTAATTTGGCTACATGCCGTTTTAAATTACGTGCTGATTTTCAAATCTTTTGGGTAGGATAGGACTCACTATGCCAGTAATGATATTCTGAAGCTTGTCCACAATTTGTTTTCCAAAAATCATGGCAGAGGAATTTCAGAGTTATCACAATGATGACGTCACTCCCCGTTCACCTTTGTGCTAATGTACTTGGGTTGGTTTTTTTTTTTTCATTTCAGCTTTATCGAGGTATAACTAACAATAGAGTTGTGAGAGATTTAAAGTGTACATTGTGGCAACTTGCTACAGGATGTGTTTTGAATGAGAGAGAAAAGGCCAGGCAAGGTGTTTACATTCGAGGATTGTGCTTTGCTTGTACTGATGGACCGCCGGTTGTGATGAAGTATGGCTGTGGTCTACTAACTGTCCTGCAAAAATTCTGTTGTACTTTAATCTGCGCACACTCGTGGGTGTCTAAACCGAATTACCTATGGACTCGGCAGTGGCAGGCTGTGCGGGGGCGGGGCGGGGGGGAGAGCGGTGGGGGGCGGTCATGGTTGAGAACTGCTGCCCTTGAGAGAGGGCAAAAGTTTTAGCAAGTGGTAAGTGTTCTCTGCCCCAGAACCTTATACGTCTAGGGGAGGGGGCGTCCCCTAAAGAGGCTGCTTAAAGAGGCAACACCTTAAAGGTGTTGGTAATCATTCTAGTTAACACTTAGCAAGCGCTTGCTGTGTCCTGGGCTCCCTGCCTAAGTGTTTTTACATGAATCATCTCGTTCAGTCATCGTCATGACCCACGGGGATGGGCAGTGCTTGCCCGTCTTTTACAGACGACCACACTGCGACTTAGAGGGATTCCGTGACACTGCAGTAGGCAGAGTAGCCGGACTGCGGTCCAGGCAGCCTGAACCCGACCCCCTCCCGCTGAGCGCCTGTGACATGCTGCCTCTTCCCTGGCTGACGGCTGAGTTTCTTCCTGGCTCTGAGGGCATTTGCACAGTTGCTAGGAATGGCTGGTGAGTGATGAACCGTTCTGAGGCAGGAGCCCTCTCATTGAGTTTAAGATGCCCCTTTGTTCTAAAGAAGGCTGATCCAGGCCCCATATGGAGCTCTCTGGGAGGCAGCCCTGCACCTTGAGACGGCATCACTTCTGGCTCAGTGACCCCACAACCCCAGCCCTGGGCGGTGTAGGGAAGGCTGGCGCAGCCCTCGAGCAGATGGCCGGGTGTGAGGAAGAGAAGCGTGGACGTGGACGCAGGGGTGGGGCCCCCGGGGAGATTTGCCCATGAGAGAAAGGAGACTTCTCAGGGAGATGACCCCCGTACTCTCTCTGGCTTGTGTCAACACCGGCCCCTGCATTGCTGGCCTAGAATCCTGGGAGATAAATCCCAGGTGTTTATATATAGCTAATTGTAAATGTGCTTTTCTATAAATGGTAATACCTTCAAGATGTTTGGTTTCCTTAAACTCCCACAGTATGAGAAACTGAGCTGTGGGCAGTGGCTGGGGGAAGGGCCGCTGGGTGAGGTCAGCCTAGTTAATCCTTTGGGGTCCTGGGGACAGCTGGGGGGTTGCCTCCGAGAGCGCTGGCAGTCTGATGCAGCCTCTCTCTCCCCTGCAAGGCTTGTGACCCAGGGGGGAGGGGGGATGCTTGGATACCAAGCAACCGGGTGGCTGGATCTCCTTTTCTCACTTCACAAGCTGATGTCCCTAGAAACCTCCAAAGCTGATTAGCTGCCTGAGTTTTCTCCTTTGGTAATAACTCCCTGCCCGTGTGCCTGCAGGCGCTGCAGATGTTGTGTGACACGGGAGGGTGCCTCACCGAAAGGTGTGAGGAGCCCTCTGAAGACCCCTGCTTCTCTTGCCGGCTGGGGGCAGGGGGCTGATGGGGAGGGGCCATGCTAAGCGCTCTGCTCACAGACATAGTCCAACCCTGCGGGGGCATCTGAGCTTTGGGCCAGAGGTGAGGCTATGAATGCCCCGCCTTCCATCCCAGCAGTTTCACATGCTGTCATTAAAAGCTATCCTGACCAGGGCCGGCTACACTGCAGGCTGATTCCTTGGGTGCTTGGGTCCTAATACCTCCTTTTAAAAAAATTTTTTTTTAATGTTTTATTTATTTCTGAGAGAGAGAAAGAGGCAGCGTGAGCAGGGGAGGGTCAGAGAGAGAGGGAGAGACAGAATGTGAAGCAGGCTCCAGGCTCTGAGCTAGCTGTCAGCATGGAGCCCGACGCGAGGCTCGAACCCACGAACCGTGAGATCATGATCTGAGCCGAAGTCGGACACTTAACTGACTCAGCCACCCAGGCACCCCCAAATACCTCCTTTTTAGGATGGAGTGGCTCAGGGTCCTAAGAGTATTCATGTGTCCAGCATGTCTGTGTTCCCTGCCCTGCAGTTCCACGTGCTTACGTTTAGAGGCTGCAAACTGAGACATTTGTTAATAATGAGACAGACCCCGGACAAGTTAACCTCTCTGGGGCCCAGTTTCCTCACCTGTGAAATGTGCATTTAATCCTACTCTACGGGATGCTTGTGAGGACTAACACACCTCGCGATTTGCCTGGCACATAGGAGGCGCTCAGTAACGGGAGCCAATACTGTATTCTTCATTTAAAGGTGATTTTACTGACATTGCCAGCAAAAGCAAGCTGCCTGACTCTGCTCCCAGCCCCCAGCTTTCTCCCTCACTGGGATTCAGTTAAGAAGTACTCCAGGGAAATCTACCAGGGAGTGGAATTATTGGAACCAGAGTGCAACTTGCTCTGTTTTAACTCCTTCCTGGGAAGGCCTGGGGATTCTCCCAAACCTCAGAGTGTGGGCTGAAGCGGAGTTGGCCTGTGAGACCCTCTGCCATCCCTCTGGAGGACTCTGGGGAAGGCATGTGAGTCACCTGACCCAGTGGGAACATGTGCATTGGCTCACACCTGTTGAGGTCTGTGTTTCCGGGATGACCCCAAAGAGGGATGGGGCTATGGGGAGCCTGGCTGGCTCAGTCCGTGGAGTATGCAACTCTTGATTTCGGGGTTGTGGGTTTGAGCCCCACATCGGGTGTAGAGATATTTTAAAAATAAAGTATTTTATAAGAGAGAGAGAAATGGGCTAGATACAAGGAGGGGGGATGATTGAGGGACCCACCACCCCCTCCCCTCAGGCAGACACCCTCAGTGCCTGCCCTGTACTTCCTGGTCTCAGGCCCCTTGGAGAACTGGAGCAAAGATCTATATGATCTAGACCGGGACTTCTCAAATCCTACTGTGCCCATGAAGTACCCAGGGAACGTGGTACAATTCATGTTTTGAATCAGTAGGTCTAAGCCAAGGACTGGGGTTCTGCATTTCTAATAAGAGCCCTGATAAAACAGACTGATGCTGCTAGTCCAAGGTGCTAGAGCAGAGCCCACCCCCAGGTCATGATCTGTTTCAGATTCTGTGTCTCCCTCTCTCTCTGACCCTCCTCTGCTCACACTATCTTTCTGTCTCAGAAATAAATAAAATGTTAAAAAAAAATTTTTAATGTTCCTTAAATATTAACACTATGATTCTGAGAAATGAGAAGTTCTGGGGCACCTGGGTGGCTCAGTCAGTTAAGCATCTGACTTCCACTCAAGGTCATGATTTCGAGGTTCATACATTTGATCCTGAACCAGACTTTCTGCTGTCAGCATAGAGCCCACTGCAGATCGTCTGCCCCCCACCCCAACTACTGTACTGTACATTTACAAATGGTTTAAATTACTAAAAATAAAAATATTTTAAAAATAGAAGAAGAAATGTGAAGTTCTAAGCTCCTCTAGATGTGGTGATTTCAGGAAGGCCCCTGGTTTAGCCCAGATTCCTAGAAAGAGACGGTGGGGGATGGCAAGAGGGAGAAAGTCCAAGTCTAGCCTCCTGCTGTCTCCAGACCAGTGAGTCCCCTACTTCTCTAGGCCCTCAGGTACCCACTTCTAAAGTCCGATTCATTCTCAACCAAGCTGAGGGAAAACAGTTTCACCAGCTATTCTGGAACCCTCTTTCAGCAGCAAGATCCACGGTTGTGTGCATCTGGGGAAGGGCCAGGGCATAGTCTATGGAGCCAGGTTGGAGGCCGGTGGCGGGAGAACTGGGGGCTGGAGCTACTCGGGAGTACAGCATGTGTGGGGAGGTGGGGCCCAGTGTATTTAGGGGACCCCAGAGTATTTCCGGGGAGGGCAGTAGGCTGCGGAGGGAAGTGGTTTCTGGCACAGTGGCTGGTAACCTCAGAGGCCTGTGTCACCTGGAGGTTGTACACTTCTGGCTTTTCTCTCCTCCTTGAAGGGTAGGTCAGCTGAGGTAGCCCCGAGGAAGCCTCCCCACTGCCTCTCAAACACACACATCTGCCCACCCCATAGAACAGGAGCCAGGTGCTGCTGAAATGGCACAGGCGTGATGAGTAGATGAATGGCAATGCCTACGCCTGCTCTCGTGCCGGGCAGCGTGCCCACCTGTATGTATGCCAGAAGATAAAGGTCAGGCCCTTTTACATGCCAGTCAGTACTCCACACTGACCCCCTTCTGACACTCCTGAGAAGCTGTGAGGTATGATGGAAAGGCCCTTGCCCGGACACCAGGAGTCCTGTGTGGCTCTGGGCAAGTCACTCACCCTCTCTGCGGGTTGCTTTTCTCATTGTAGAATTGAGCGGTTGGACTCCGGTTCATCTCTGCTCTAAGGTGTTAAGGCTTCCTTGCCATCCAGCCAGTCCTTGGGATACATTTGCCTCTGCTGGACCTTTTCCCAGTCTATTCTTGCCCCTGTTTGTCCCTTACCCGATCCCTCCCCAAAGACCACTTAGCTTACAGTAATTTCTTCTTCCCCCTCCTTAGGGGGGCAATATTTGCGCTCTGTGGCATTGAGCCTCAACCTTCCGCTTACACTGTTAAGTAACTGTTTGGGGGCTGGATCTTCCATCTGTCTCCTCGACTAGATTTTAAGCTCCTAAAGGGCTTCTCTTTTGTATTTCTCACGTCCCCTGCCTGTGGAGCTTGGTAAAAACTAAATGAACATGTGGGTGTCCGGGTGCAAAGCTCTGTCTCTATTGCCGCTTCTCTTTTGCTTTCTCCCTCTCTCTCTCTCTCTGTCTCTTCTGGCTTTGTAATTGATAGTACAGCTCAGAGGAACAGAAGCTTGTGAACAGGGCGGATCGGCGGGGGGAATATCGCACACTCAGGGCACTATCGTGGGGCGGTTGCTGCTGCATGTTTGTCTCCAGACGAGCTGAGACTCTTCCTCGCCAGATGGGGCATGAAGCGGAGACCAAATTGCTTGGTACCCTTCATGCCTGGGTCTCGGGGTCCCCCGCCTTGGACTTTATTCCCTGGCTGGATGAGGCCCCTGTCCCTAACCACCCTGGCCCCAGCTGAGGGGGGAGGGCCCCGCTCACCCCCACCCGCAGGACTTGAATGTGGAAGTCGAATGCTTCTGGTTCCCACACCTTGGCTCCACTGTCGCAGGCAGCCAGCTGGCCCCTTGAACACAATGTGCAAATCTCCTCTGTTCCTGTTCCCGGCATTGTCCGTGGCCGGGCGCCTTGGCTGGGAATGTGGGCCGGTGAATAGGAGAGGCATTTGCAGCCTGCAAATGAAACAGGCCCCCCCCCCCCCTTTAGCCCCCTGTCCCCTCCCCACCCCCAGGGAGAAAGGACTTTTTCACTCCTGGCTGTCTTGTATTGCCTTTGCCTCTCCTCTCTAGAGTCCCTGCAGGCCTGTGTGTGTGTGTGTGTGTGTGTGTGTGTGTGTGTGTGTGTCCATGTAAGAGAGAGAGAGAGAGAGAGAGACTTTTCATAACAGCTTGAAGGCTGTTCTACACCGCCTTCAAAAAAGTAGAATGGAACAGAAGGGCACCCAGGATGGAAAACCAAAGAACTCGCTTCTGTCTTTGTTTAAACTGGACCAAGTGATTCCAAAAGTGTTTGCCTTGTGTAAATAACCTATGGCACCCAAAGATTCTCTGGCCATTGCCTTGTTGCAACAAGGAATGTAGAGACCAGGAGTGTGTGTGTGTGTGTGTGTGTGTGTGTGTGTGTGTGTGTGTGTGTTGCTACGTGGACCTGTGTGGATACCTGGACAGACAGGTACATGCCTGAAGGATGTGCGTGGGGCCCAGGATTGGGGTCTATCTCTTCTCCAAGGGCTTTGCTGTGGGAATCCTGCTTCCCTTGGACACTGCAGCCAGACTGGAAGGCTCAAGTGCACAGAACAGGTGCAGGGGAAGAGGCAGTAAGTAGACGAGCTTTAGGTCCTGCGAGGGCTGATACTTACCCAGCCACTGAAGTGAGAGAAGAGGGAGGCAAGCCCTGGGTCTTTGGTGGAGGCTTACCTTATGGGCATGTGGTTATGGCTATCGCACCTTGGGAGCCTACGCTGCATTCTTATTTATTAAGAATTAATAGGTGGGTTATTAAGAATTAATATTAGGTGGGTGCCAGCAATCCGGCTGCGATCCAAGCCTATGGCCTGTGCTGCTCCACACCCCCGTGAAGAACTGCTCTTTGATTTCTGGGCTTGTTCCCCCGGTCCCCAGCTTTGTTCACCCTGCTCCAAGAAATGGTAACTGTTTGTGACTGCCCTCAAATCTAAGGGAAGGACAGATGGAGGAAGCCCCAGCGACTTCCTGAGGAGGGGTGCCTGGATGCGTGATATGGGGACCAGTGAAGGTGGGAAGGCGGGGGTTGAGCAAAGGCGGACCCTGCTCTTGGCCAGACCCCAGACACCAGGGAGATGGCGGGAGTGGAGAGTTTAGGCTTAATAGCAGCCAGCAAGCCACCTGATGTAGGCCCAGGGAGGACAACTGGATGCAAAGGGCTCACATCCCAGCTTCTCCCGCCCACTTTTGTCTATCTCGTCTCTGGATGTTGGTTCAGTGCCCTTTGACACTCTCCCACAAACTGCCCTCCACCTCTGCCTTCTCGTGAGGCCACGCTTAGGGTCTCTGTCATCACCGCTCAGCCCTTGCTTCTCCTGCCCTGTCCTTTTTCCAGCTTCTCTCTCTATTGTTCTGTCCTTCTTCCTGCCTCTTTCTCCGGTTGTGGCAATTCCTATGTCCACCATCCTCTGCTCTGCTGGGAGAGAGATCCCTGTGTTTTGGGAGCAAAAGTAGGTGAGCGCAGGCCTGGGCACAGAACAAAGAGATAGGAAGAGGAGAGGCTGAGAGGGTGAGGTTCAAAGATGACCCCAGAGGAAAGGGTCCATGGCCTCCCTAGCAAGCCAGAGCCCCGCTGGGGGCAGACCTTCCCTGGGAGGAATCTGAGAACACTGGCCCCTGCTTGGGGCCTGTCTCTGAACCCGGACACTGACCACGGTGGGTGGTGAGGGCAGCCCTAGGCCGCTCTCTGGAATGCTGGTGTTGGGTTGCAGTGCAGATGCGAGCAGTGATAATGGACAGGAACTGGACTTTCTGGTCTGGCTGCTGCCCCAAGGCCATTGGAATGTGAGGGGGGACTCGCAAGAGGCTCCAGGGCCCTAGGGTGGGCGGACGGAGACCAGACCACCTAAATGGAGAGGAGGGGCAGACCACCGTGAGAGAACCAAGTCCTCGCTCTTTCACCGAGTTGCAGGCTACAGCAAAAGAACCCTTAAATTCCCAGCCTGGCTAGGCCTTGGAGGGCTTCCCAGCCTCCAGTGGGATCACAGCCATCCAGAGCAGTAAGACAAGCTTTAGAGCTCATCTAGTCCACCCTTCTCATTTTACAGACTTGAAAACTGAGTCCCAAGGAGGTAACCTGCCCAAGGCCGCAGTGAGTCCTCCAGCTGCGGCAGGTTAGAGAACCTCTTGGGTGCGTCATAGCTTTTGCCTTCCCAGGTGCCTCTCTGGTTGGGGAAGGGAGGGATCTTTTTATATGCTCTTCCCCAAGGGGAAACTGGTACACATATATGTATATTTCTGTTTTTCTTGTGTCCTGCTCTGCCCCAGGCTTTATCTGAGGCTGTAGTTCTGGATGTGAGCCTTACCCAGCAAACCTTGGGTGAAGGCTCCTGACATCCATGGTGTATTTCAGGGGCCTCCAAGTTTCCAAAGCACATTGGGTGCTGAGCTGAGTGATTTGAGGGCTACTTATGTGCTGGCACTTGTGGTGAACTAACTAGTAGAAGTATTGCTAGTGATATGGGGACTGTGCTGTCCTAAGCCCTTTATGTATTAATTCACTTAATTCCCACAACACTTGCATTAATAGGTATTACTAGTCCTATTTTACAGATGAGTAAACAGAAGGCCAGAATGGTTAATTATCATGCTCAAGGGCACACAGTAAGTAGGGAAGCTGGGATTTAAACCCAGGTCTGTCTGACCTAAAGTTCAATGGCCTGGGGATCCTTAGAGGAGGCTAAAGTCCCTTGAGAACATAATCAGAATTAATGCCTCAGAAATAGAGCTGGGTCTAGGGGTGCCTGGGTGGCTCGGTCCGTTAGAAATAGAGCTGGGTACCGGGGCACATACAGGGTGGAGGCGAGGAGTGTTGGGAGTAGAGAACAGCCTTGAGCCTTGGCTGAAGTGAGAGCTGCTTCCAGGTGGGCAAGTAGGGGCTACCCCCCTGCCCCCCTCCCTCGCCAGAGGCTGCTGAAGGCCCACAGTGTGGTGGGCCAGTTAGGCTGGGCGACTCTGTTTTTCCAGATTGTCTGGGGAAAGTCTCGTCCTACCCTCGAGGTGGGGCAGGGTGCAGGGTATGGGTTCCTGGAGGGCAAGGAAGTTGGGAGGGTGCTGGGGCTGCTGGCGGTGGAGGTGGGAGTTGCTTCTTCCCGAGGAGGAAAGACAAGTGCCCCTCCCCCGTGGGGCCCCCTCAGCTCCCTTTCCCTTTCTTGTTTCCGCATAATGACGCTGATTGCTCCACATCTGTCATAATTACTCTTTGTTTGAAAATTCAGAACAAATCACAGGAGAGGAACTGGTGTGGCTGGAGAAGGATCCGTCTCCCCAGGGGTCCTGTTGGAGGGGGGAGGAGGAGGAGAGAAGAGCCCTAATCAGCCTCCAGGAGCCAGGCTGCTGATTGTCCTTGTGCTGTCCCTCGCTTGGGCAAGGTGGCCTAAAGCCTCATGGAGTTACATGCCTCTCCCCACCCCCCCGCCACCACCACCCCCCCAAACCAAAGCTGCGGTCCCCTGCCTGCTGGGGTGGCTGGGGGAATCTGCTCCCACCCCAGCCTGGAGGAGGGGGTCTGTGTTTGGGCCCCTGCCCTCCTGGCCCTGAGGAACAATGGGTTGGATGGCAGGCTTCTTGGTAACCTGAGCAGTACAGCAGGGAGGAGCAGGCTGTGCCTACTGGAAGGGTGCAGGGGACCTTACAGGCAAGGGGAGTGGGACAGTTGTTGCTGGGGTCCTTGGATCAGGGCGGGCAGGTCTTGGAGTGACAGCCGGGAACAGGACGGGTACTTCCAGGAAGCACAAAATCAGATCATCATGGGACCCAGCAGCAGCCCGGGGTGCTCAATGCTTCCTCATAATAACTCTTTGGCAACCCGTGCTGAGTCCTGGTTCCTGGTGCCTAACCCCAGCCTATGGGCTCTTGGTCTGGAGAGGCTGATAACTCCTGGGGGAAGGGCTCTGGCCTGGGGCCCTGCCCGCCATGGGCATGCCTCCATGTCCTCTCCCAACCTAGCCCCTTCCCACCTGGGACTGTGTCTGCAAAGACTCTGCACAATTTTCTGGGGAGAAAGCAAGGACAGCCTAGAATTCGTCCCCAGACCCCACCTGTAATAAAACTCCACTCGCTCTTGCCATGGGACGGTGGTGAGACCCCAGGCACCCTCGAGGAGCTGGAGCCGGTGGGAGATGCAGATAGATGCGAGCTGAGGACTGGTTCAGGCTTCTCACTTTCTTCCTTCTCTTAAAGCTGGTGGGCCTCAGTCTGTCTTTGTGGGAATGGGAGGGAGCATTGACTGCCCTGCCTGATCTTTGAAGGGGAGAAAATGGGCAGAATCCAGGCATTTGTGGAGTGTAGGGTCCTAGCCCTCCCTCCCCATCTACCAACGGAGGCACCCTTTATTCAGGCTTTGGTGTCAGCATGGCAGACCGGCAGGAGGGAGGGCGGAGACCTGAACACAGGGCCCCGCAGGACGGGGTGCTTGGTGTGCACTGGTTTGGAGGGGCTACCCCGAGCCCCACTGACTGAGGGTCATGGAAGGTGCTTGGATCCACTCAGACACCATTCTTACTTCCGTGCCCTTCCTGGACCTCACCTCCAGCTTTTAAAATGTAAATGTTCAACTCATCCCTGTGTGACTTTGGACCCATCCGTTCCTTGGCCTCAGTTTCCTCATGGGTGGAAGGTGGTGTGTCAAGCACCAGCTTAAAAGATTCCTAAAGCCCCTTCTCACTTCTAAAGTTCGGAGACACGGACTTGACTTTGTCTTGCACAGCGCCCCTCCTCCCCACCCTTCCCTTCCGTGCCCCTCTCCACGCTCCCCCAGTTCTCTCCTCCATCTCCCTCTCTCCCGCGCTCCCGGCGCGCCGGGCTTGGCCTCTTCCATTTTTAAATGTCAGGGGCAAAGTTTGGCAGAAAAGCTCTCTGGTCCTTCTCTCCCTCTCCTACCCTCCCCCTCCTCCCCACCCCCCACCGCTCCTGGCCGCGCTGGTGTCCCAGGTCCCAGGACTGCGGAGCGGACCCCACGGAGGTCCCGAGGAGCGCGGTCGCTCGCAGGGACCGGCCCCCTGCCTCGCCTCGGGACGAGCGAGGGCAGTGTCACGAGCGGCGCTCAGCTTCTCGCCCACGTCGGGCTGGGCGGCGGCAGAATCAATGTGCATTCAATTAACCCCGCGCCGCACAGTCGCCGGAGGCAGTGCCCGACGTGTCTGTGTGAGTGTGAGTGAAGACGTGTGTGCATGTGCAAGTGTGAGCGTACGTTGTCTGTGAGTGTGTGGGTGCTCTCGCTTCCAGGACTCGGGGCCTCGGAACCACTACACCCCTAGGCTGCCCTGACCAGGGTGGGAAGAGGCATTTGACCTGGTAACTTGGAAACTCACCCCTACCAGCCAGGAGCCTGGAACTGATCTGGGGGTGTGAAAGTGGAGAAGAGCGGAGGTCTGGAGGTCCCCCCACTTCTCCATCCTCTTGGGGTTTTAACCAGGAATCTCTGACAAGGGGCTAGAGCTAGACAAAAGTTTGTAGGCATATATATATATATATAGTTTATTTATTTTTGAGAAAGAGAGAGCGAGAGACCGAGTGAGCAGGGGAGGGGCAGAGAGAGGGAGACAGAATCCGAAGCAAGCTCCAGGCTCTGAGGTGTCAGCACAGAGCCCGATGCGGGGCTTGAACCCACAAACTGTGAAATCATGACCTGAGCTGAAGTCAGATGCCTGACTGACTGAGCCACCCAGGTGCCCCTATTAACTTATTTAAAAAAAAATTTTTTTTAATGTTTTATTTATTTCTGAGAGGGAGAGAGAGACAGCATGAGCAAGGGAGAATCAGAGAGAGGGAGACACAGAATCTGAAACAGGCTCCAGGCTCTGAGCTAGCTGTCAGCACAGAGCCTGACGCAGGGCTTGAACCCACGAACCGTGAGATCATGACCTGAGTGGAAGTCGAACTCTTAACCCACTGAGCTACCCAGGTGCCTAAATGGGCCAGTTCTAGGAGGAAAAGGAAGCAGAGAGGGTCCCAGAGCTTTTCTATACAGAAGGACGGACTCGAACACAGGAATGAGTGCTTGGTACCCTGTCAGTGCTTGGGGGTGTTCGCACCCCAGGGTAGACAGGAATGGGTAATGGGCCAGCTCTCCAGTGCTGCTCCCTCACGCCAACCCGACTTTCCCCTGTTCTCCAGCCTCCCACCCATGTTTCTCATATCACTGCTATGGAAACTGGGGCCCAGAAAAGAGGGCTTTGCCCCAAGTCCTGGGTGTACAGAGCTGGGACACAAGGGGTCTGATGTTCTTTTCGACATGCTGATTGGCCTGGGCTTTGGGCTCTGATGGAGAGCCAGGATTTTAGGAAATTGAAATCCACTATTTGGCTTGTGATAAGCAATCCTCAGATCTTTTTCTGCCATCTTCACATCTGGTCTGTTTTTTCCTCACATCCCCTTTTTGGGTTACTGTTTTGCCCCTTACATTCTCGCTTATATGGAATGTCCCCCACTTTTCTGCAAGGATTCCTTTCACCCTAATTTTTGAAGTTCCTTAAAATTGTATTTCAAACCTCAAGCACCTTAGAGAAGCCCTAATTTAGTCTTCCTCGCAGATTGGATTAGAATATGCTTGATTCCATTATGGCAGATCACCAGTAATATCACATAGAATAAGCCTCACGACTGAGCCTATTTGATATTCCTGCTCTCCTGTTTCTGGTTTTGCTGCTCAAATCAGTCATTTTCCCATCAAACTGTGACAAAAATCAAGATCATTGCAAGCAAGCTGGCAAATGTATCATGGATGGGATCAAGACTTTCCTGAAATAAAACAATGCGGTATTTAGTACATCAATTGAAGAAGCATTCATGGGGCTGTATGCCCAGCTTTGTGTTTTGGAGGTGGGGGAAATTAGGAGACACAGTCCTTTCTGGGACAGTGAGCATATAGTTTGTCCCTCCCACTGGTCTGCAAACTCTTGGTGGGGGGGGGGGATTAGCTCCTTTGTGCATCCTTAGTGCTTGGCCTAGAGTTGGTGCCTGAAGAGGGTGAAAGACTGGGGAGCCATGGGTCCCACAAGAAATGGGAGACTAGGTTGGGGCGCCTGGGTGGCTTAGTCGGTTAAGCGTCCGACTTTCACTTAGGTCATGATCTCGCGGTTCGTGGGTTCGAGCCCCGCGTCGGGCTCTGTGCTGACTGCCAGCTCAGAGCCTGGAGCCTGTTTCAGTCTGTGACTCCCTCTCTCTCTGACCCTTCCCTGCTCACGCTGTCTCTCTCTCTCTCCTAGAAATAAATAAAACATTAAAAAAAAGAAAGAAAGAAATGGGAGACTAGGAGGACCTTCCTGTGCTTGCTGGGAGTCACTTATCCTCTGGGACCCAACGACCTGGGTTGGAGGAGGACAGATAAAGTTGAGTCAGAGATTATTCCACCAGGGCCTAAAGGCGCGGGGTTTGCCTAAGCCATTCTCCACTAGCTTCTATTGTCAGCTCCTGACAATAGAGACTCACCCACCCTCCCTGAGGGTGGGACACCCTCCCAGGCAAGCTGGAGAAAGTCCTAGGATGCCAGATGAGTGGCCTTACCCCCAAAAGAGCTAACTGGCCAGGCCAGGCCAGGCTTCCTGCTATCTGGCATCCCTCTGCTATCCCGCTTCCTGTGCATCCCCTTTGGAAGAGCTCTACCTGCACGTACATGCCAACCTTCCTGTTATCTTGAAAAGTCATAACCATGATAACAGAGCCCCCTGTGAATATTCACATGTGCGAATGGATAAGGGAATGGATAAAGGGGAAAAGGCACACTGTCATTATTATACTCATTATCTTTCTATCAGAATTCTCACCCATGGAGGGTTATTTTTAAAGTTGCTTACCGTGTTCGGTTTGGGGAAAGAAGAGATGTGAAGAGAAATAGGCTTCCTTCAAAAGCACTTTTTCAGTTAAAAGTATTGGATCTCTAATTTGGGCCTGGAGGCTCTCCTTGCTTTTTGAATAGTGGATCATTTTCCAAAGTATAATTTCCCTGGGGATTAGACATTCAGGCACTCTGGCTGAAATCTGGGCAAACCATAAAGGCACACATATAGGGATAATTATATTTGTAGTTTCCGTTTGAATGGTCATTTTAGTCTTTTAAAATGAAGCTAGTGGCCTGTATAGCATTAGAATGATCTTTGATCTGCTAACTACCTTTTTTTTCCTTTCATGTTTTTATTTAAATTCCAGTTAGTTAACTGGTATTAACTGCCTTTTGTTTCCTTGGATAAGTCCTTTTTTCCTCTACTTCAGGGGACTTGAAGCATCATTCCTTAGAGTCCTTGGGTCTGTGGAGGGGGCACAGGGGCTGGAGATGGGGAAAGAGGGGGGCAGATTGGTGGGGCTTCAGGCCTCCCACATTGACCCCATCCACATCAGCTCTGCTTTACCTTCTTGTTTTGTTTTGGAGTTCTCTAAACCAATTAACCAGGCAGATCAACTAACTAGGCAGATTGGCCTAAGCAGGGAGTAGTTCAACAGCAACAGGTGCTGTGATGCCTAGCAAGCTTAGTTCTAGAGCCTTAGGCAGAAAAAATATGACTCTAACATAAAGATTTAGGAGAATTATAAAGAAAAACATTATGACCACATCTGAGGGCATGACCAGGGTTAGATTAAACCTTGATTCAGGATTGAGTCAGAAAAACACTGAGCTATGCTTAGATTTTCCTCTCCTTTAAAAGCATGCTTTTCATGTATCACTGTTACAGCTAGTGCTTGTTAATGTCAAATAGGGTCGGTTGGTCAGAGCAAGGAACAATTTTGACTCAAGTGTTTTCCATTCTGTAATTTTATTCTCAAATAAGTGGATAAATGGGTAAGTAGATGGTTGGTTCTGTTGAAGAGTCTGGCTACGGGCTGCCTATAATGAATTTATAATCTAGTTTATAGTCTACTTTATAATGTAGACAATTAGAAAAGACTGCAGCTTCAGAAAGAGCTCTGTGATATGCACAAGTCAGTGGTGCTAACTAAGGGCTACTGGCTCAGCCAACAGCCTACTGTTGATCAGACCAGACCCTTTTATCATGTGATAAGCCTGACAGGACATTGAGGCATATGTGCAACATTCCTCCTTTAGGCAGAAAGAGTCTAAGATCCCATCAGAGGGGATGAGGAAGTAGTGCTTCCAGGAAAAGGATATGTGGAATTGAGGGATATTAAAACAGCTCAATTCTCCTGTCAACAAATCTCAAAGAGCAACTATCCTGTACCTTCTTGCCTCTGAGCTAAGGACTCAGGAATAGAAAGATAAGACACTTTCTGATGTTGAAGGATATAATTTCCTGCTCCCTCCCCACTAAAACAAACATTTACTTGGTGGTGATGGTAAAGAGAAGGGAGCCTGATACAGCCCACAGGATCTGTTGAATGCATAAATAGTGAGCTCATCAGCTTGACCATCTTTTCCTTTAGTTCTGATTTCTCAGCTGAGCTACCTTATATCCCTATCCTTAAAAGATGGGGGAAGATTGCCTGAGGCCGGAAGGGTTTCTGATGCTGAGTGGGTTTCCACAGGCTTGTGGCTGCAGCTGCAGCCTTCCCATGAGCCCACCACTCTCCTTGACTCAGAACAGTGGCCTCCTTGCCTGGGGCACTCGGTCCCGACCCGGGGCCTGGCTTTGCAGACCTTCTATAATTCGGACCTCTCCTTTCCAACCATTTCCCTCTTCCTCCCTGAAGAGGCCAGTCCCTCCACCAGTCCAGGCTTCCTTCGCCTTCCCTCCGGAGTCTTCCTCTCCTGCTTCCTGTAATTGTCTCTGCAGCCATGCCCCCGAACTTGCCCAGCCCTGTGGGTTGGTGGCACACAGCTGGCCACCAGAGCGTGGAAATAGCGGCTCCCTCGCCAGTTGTCTCACGTCTTCCCAACGACATCTGATCGGGTCGGTGAGCGCAGGGCTGGGCCTGGTTTTCAGGGCCCTGCGAGCCCAGGAGGCGCCCTAAGAACCAACGGGTGGAGGAAGGCAGGTGAGGAGCCGGTGGTGGGGCGGGAGGGAGCCCGGGGCGGTTGCCCCGGGCCGGCTTCCTCAGTTTCCCCCGGGGCTGCCGGGGCCGGGCCCAGGCCCAGCTAGGGGAATTTGCGCCAGCGGGGGAGGGGGCGGCGGGAAATGGTGCCTCGCTCGCCCCAGCGACATCAAACCCTCGTTTGGCGTGTGAGGACAATGGCTGTCTTATTTTCTCCATTCGCCGCGCACAATGCCGGATTCTCTCATTCACCCGCGGCGGTGCGAGCGAGGTAATTAGCCAGCGCCATTCAGCGCGGTCACTACCGCTATGCGGGGGGGCGAGGGCGCCCGCCCCGCGGGGATTAGCGGCGGGTCGGGGTGTGCAGCTGCGGCCACTTCAAAGGGGCCCGGCGGCCCGGCCGGCTGTGGGAACCGGCGCGGCCTCCCGCGGGAGCCGCCCGCCGGCTCGGCCCCGGGGCCGCTGCGCGCCGGACCCCGCGCTCCTCCCGACCCGGTCCTCGCGCGCCGGCCGGGGGCCTGCCGCGCCCCGAGCTCGGCGGCCGCTGTCGCTCTCCATCACACTGCCACTTTCATCAGGACCTCGAGGGCTTCTTTCTTTCCAGTCCCGGGAGTCAGAGGGCACGGGGCGGGGAGGAGGGGGGAGGAGCGAGGGAGATGGGAGCTTGACACAAAGCTCTGACCTCCGAGGAGAGGAGCAGATGGTCCCACTTACTCCTGCCGCCGAGAGAGAGAGCGGCTCTCAGGGCCCCAGGCTCGGGGCGCTGACCCCGCCCGCCCGCCATCCCGAGAACTGAGCTGGGGGGGCCCGCGGGGGCCCGGCTCTCGCACGCTCGTCCACCAGTCCGCTGCCCACTCTGCGCCTCGCCTCGTGGCATCGGAGTCTCACCGTCTGGACCAGCCGCCTCGAACAAGGCTTGAGGAGTGGGGGTGGGGGCTAGGCTGGGCTGAGAATCTGCCCTTGTGGGATGCTGGAGCCTTAGGGAAGATCAGATTCTCAAGAACCTGCCAGACCAGGGGTTCCCAATCCTGGCGGTGCATTTGAGACACCCTGGTGAGCTTTAATGGAGATGCAGATTCCTGAGCACCACGGCCAGACCAAAGGATCTGAGTCTCTGGCGGTGTTGTCCAGAAATCTGCAGTTACCCAGCATCCCAAGTTATTCTCCCAGTGTGAGAACGGTGGCCCAGTTTAACTGCCTCATTTTCATTGAAAAAGGTGAGACTCAGGTAGAGGGGTGACCTGCCCAAGAACGGACACTGGATAGTAGTGGGGTAAGGGACTTGGGTGGAAGAGAAGATGATGGGGAAGGCCTCCCCAAAACCATATGCCCCTTAAAGTCAGCATTCAGGGAATAGTTTGTGAGTAGTTATTCCTTACCTAGTCTTTGTTCCAGGTGCTCGACGTAGAAAGGTACAGTAGACCGTTCTCAGTAAGGGACTCCTAGGCGAGTAAGTAGATTGATGTGTGAACAACAGACTCTAATAACACAGTCCGATAAGGACAAGGTGAGAGGCACAATTAATTCTGCCTCCTTTGGGGAATGTGGAGGATGGGGTGCTGGTAAGAGATAAGAGCAAAAAGTTCCGGGCACAGGGGACAGCAGAATGCAAAGAAAGAGCAGTGTGTGAGCATCTATCATATGTCCGGGGAAGGCAACCTTGCCTGACATGGTCAGAGTATAAACCACACGAAGACAGAATTAGCTGGCATTTGAGGCTAGAAGGAGCAAACAGGACCTACCAGTGAAGACCCGGAATGCCATCTCAAGGAGAGTGCTTTGATTCAAGGCAATGGAGAACCACCAAAGGTGTTTGATGATCATATTGGATGTTTAGGAAAATAATTATGGCTTCGGGATAAGGGAAGAAGAGGAGGGAAGGGGGAGGCTGTCACAAAAACAACTGAAAGTGCTCAGAACCTAGGCCAAGTGAAATGCAAAAGAGACCAGGGTTTGGTGACCAGTTTGTTGTGGGAGACAGGGAGCAGGATGGGGCAGTGACCCCTGGGTTTGTTTCTAGCTTGGGCAGCTGGTGCATGATGTGCCATTAGTAAGAGAGGGCAAGCAAGAGGTTAGGGGAGGGTGTGGTGAGACCTTTGACTTGATGGGAAAGCTTTTGACACCCTTTCAGGAAGATGGTTCCCAGGGTTTAGGAAGATCCCGGACAACTGGAGGGCAGTAGTGGGGTTTCCCGCATAAGTCTATTTCCAAGAATCGGGAGCCCTAGAGCAACCAAGAAATTCTGTGATCCTCCTAGGGAGTGTAGGCCCCTCTCTTCCCCAAACAGAAGAGGCTTATTCTGGAATACTAGGGCCTTTCATGGATGCAGAGGGGACCACTTCACCCAGTATCCTAGAATGTTAACGTTGGTGTGGACCTTAGAGGTTATCTTGTCTATCCTGCCCCGCTCCCATTTCACAGATGAGAAAATCAAGGTTGGCATCGAAGGGTCACGCAGGGAGTCTGTGACAGAGCCAAGCATGATCCCGGGTCCCCTGTCCACTACCTGACCCCTGCAGTATCGGTCCCTACAAAACCTAATATATGGCTCTGGAAGTTTAGGGGAAGTATCTGTTTTTGTTGAGTTGTCCTCATGGTCATGTGAAAGCAATTTACTTAATAGCTCCAGCCTGGGCCGCCTAACCAGACGCCCTTCCGGGAGGTGAGAGAGATCCGGTGTCTTGACCAGAACGACGGGAAGTTAAGGATGTTGTGGGCCTGGGCAGGTTTACATAAGGAAGATTGGTGACCCTGACACAGGCAGAGACGTGCAGTCTGTGGAGACGGGCTCTGCCGGGCCTGGATATTCTCAAGTGTAAGGCAGAGCGGGATTCCCCAGTCGGCTCCTAGCCCCTGACCCTGAACCCCTGGCTGGCACTTGGAAGCAAATATGCCTCGAAGGCTACAGCTGGATGAGCCTTTATAACTTGTCCAACTCAACTCCCTAATTTTACAGAAGAAGAAACAGGCCCAGAGAGGGGCTTTGGTTTTATCAAGATCATACATCCGTTTATGACAGGACTGAGTCCGGCTCACAACTACCCCTCCCTTGAGCACTTCCTTCCCCCCACCCCACCTCCCACTCACCCCACGGAAGGCACTCGTATTTCACGGTGCCTTGCCCTCCCACCCCAAATCCGGAAAATAAGTTGCTCCTCTTAGAAGGCCCAACCCTCTCAAGGCCTCGCAGCATCGTGTCCTGAATTGCTGATTTGGAAATGCTCAGGAAGAGCTACCCCAGGACAAGCGTTTGGGTTGTTTATTTACCTGTGTTCATAGAACTTAGGAAGCACGTGTGGATTCCGTGACCATTGGTGGGAGGATGACCCTGCCTTATCAAGGTGCTTGTCTGCATTGGTTACGTTCTGTGAAACCTGCCCCCCAAGCCCTGGGGGAATTCCATTAGCAAGGAGCCTGCTGCAGACTGGTGTCTCTGAATGTGAGTAGGTGCTCGTAAGGGTCTCGGATGCTGTGTGTCTCTGTGTTTTTCTGTGAGAGTGTCTGCAGGGATCATCAGTTCTTCATGCACCCCAGTTCTCGTGCAGGGAAAGAGCACTGTGTGTCGAGTTAGGCCGCTCTGAGTTCAAATGCCTGCTTGAACATCACTAACTGGTTGTGTTTCTTAGCCTCTTTGAGCCCCAGAATGGGTAGCAATCCCCACTTCTTGGGGTTATGCTGGTTTAACATGTAACCTTTGATCATCCTGCAGGTATGTTTTTCAGGGCCGTATTAACTGTGAAAGTACCTGCGATCCTGGCCCTGGGCTCTCACCCTTCTGGTATTTCTTGGGAGCTTGGGTGGGGACATCTGAGGACCGGGCCTGTGGGATGGAAGGCATCTGCTTGTGGGATACCAGAACATCCTCTTTGACACATTAGAAGTCAATAAGCGTCGGTTGAATGAATGCTTAGCGTCGACTCCGTGGGTCTGCTGTGGAAACACGACAAATGACTCCCAAACCCAAACCAGGACACAGCCTCTGACTCATTGCCTGACATATGGGATGAAAACAGGGTAAAAACCTAGTAGTGGGGTAAGGTGGGGTGGTCACAAGAGTTAGGTGATCCTTCCCTCCCTTTTCCCTTCCCTGAATGTGTCAGGGGCCACCAATGGAAGCAGTGGGCACACCCCCCAGTGGCTTGTCCACCCGGCTGCATAAGGCAGACACTACCTGTCCTGCAGCACATACCCCCCTCCCCCCCGCCCCTGGCACACATGCCTCCATCGAAGGCTTGGAGGGTGCAGAAGGAGGAGCCTGTGGCTTGATCTGGAGGAAGAACTGGAACCCCTGAATTATGGGCAGAATAATTAAAAGTAGGGCTTTGAGAGGTTTTATTCTTCTTGGGTCATAAAAGCCCAGTCCAGAGAGCTGCAGATTGCCTCCCTGCAGCTGTGCCTCGGACCTTACAGTCCATTGGAATCAGATCAGGCCATAAAGGTTCGATGCTCGCCAGTTCTACAGCAGGGCCAACAGCTGGATGCAGGACTTTCCCAAGCTGAGGCTGGCCTCCCACTGCTCCCCACCTCTCCCCATCCAGGCCCCCATTTGTCAGAGGTGGCTGCCAGGAGGGAGGGGAGAGATGTGGATTTATGGCCACTGACTTGAAAGACAAAGTTGCCTTTTGTCTTAGAAATGGGGCTGGAGAGAGTGGTGAGCTGGTGTTGGGGTGGGAGGGGCTGGGGTTCGAGGCTGAGGCAGGGGGTCAGGGGCTTGAGGAGGTGAGGCAGACAAAAGGATCCAGGGGCTTCTCAGAGCAGGGTCACCAGGCAAAGGCCCAGAGGAATCAATCACCCCTGGCGAAGCGGAGCAGGGCCTCTGAGCCTTCACAGTCCTCTGGGGCTGTTTGTAAGCAGACACCATCCACCCGCACCCATCCAACACCCAACCCCACAAAGCACCCCCAAAACATACCCCTTGGATTCAGAACCTTAATTCGACTCTCCGACTACCCCTTGGAGGCCCAGGGAAATAAATACAGGTGTTCAGAGTTCACACTTTCCCCCACCCCAGTTGACAATGGCCAATCCATGTGGGGCTTCTTCCCTAACAGAGCCAAAGTCGGGGGGCAACATGGGGACTGAGATAGTGAGGAGACAGGGACAGAGTGCTGAGGAAGGTGAGCCTGGGCCAGATAACCCTGAGGACAAGACCAAGACCCCGCTGGGGATTGTGGCAAGTCCCCAGCACTTGGGGATTCCTCTCTCCTTCCCACGGACATTTAGAGCTAGGACATTTATACGTGCTTCGAGAAGTTTAAAGAGTGTTCGAGGTGGGACTTGGCTGGTCTCCCTGCCCTCCAGGAGTCATTCTGCCTGGTGGGTCTGGGTGGAGGCCAGAGTAGCCTTCGGGTGCTCGAGTTCAGCAGGTGCTTTAACTACACCTCCGAGAGCCACATCCATCCCCCGGAATGAGCCTGGCCAATAAAGGCATGAGTTTATGGGCTTCATAAACATTTTACTAGAGAAATCAAGGCCTCAATTACCCAATGGCCTCTTCCAGCTGACAGCTCGCTATTGGGGCCCCTGTGGAGCCCCCAGGCAGAAGTGAGAAGAAGCTGGGCTTGGTTTGTATCTGGCTGCCCTCCTCCCCTGGCGCTGATGCAGCCTCACCACACAGGCCTTGCGAATTCTGTTCTTATTCACTTCTCTGGAGGCCTTGAGGTCCTACCACTAACTCTCTGAGGAAAGATGGCTACCCCCGTGGGGAAGACCACTTCTACCTCTCCCCGCATGTCCACCACGCTCTTCCCTAACTCTCAGTTCCCTCTCAAGATCCTACTATTTCCCTCAGCAACAGCTAGCAAGGATCTAACTATGTGCTTAAGCACTTTACAAATATATCGCATTGAATCCCCTAGTGCAGCTGCACTAGTGACATGAGCTATTATCGTCCCTATTTTGTAAGTGAGAACATAGAGGTTCAGAGAGATCAAGTAACTTGCCCAAGGTCACACAGCTGAGAGTGGTGGTGTTGAGTTTTGAACCTAGTACTGTAGGACTCCGGAGCCCATACCGTTTACTGTCCCGCTACCTCAAAAAGCTCTTGGCAACTATTTGATTAGAGCTAAAATCTTGCTGTGTGAGGCTTTCTTTGCCATGCGGTGTGAGAGACCTAGGGTATGATCAAATATGGGCCTTGTGGGGAGGGAGCCAGCAGGGGCAATGCTAGAGGAAGGGGGCCTCTCAGCTGGGGCAGCAAGAGAGAAGGCAGCTGGGCATCCGAGACCTTCTCTTAGACTGAGACCAGCAGTGTCCAATAGAATTTTCTGTGATGATGGGAATATTCTACTGGTGTTGACCCCCTAGTGTAGTCAGTAGCCACTTGTGGCTAATGGGCACTTGAAAGGTAGTGAGTGAGTCAGAGGAACTGAATTTTTAAATTTTGTTTAAATTTATATGTGGCTGGTGGCTGCCATACTGGACAGCACAGGGATAGTCACTACAGCTGATGGCTGAAATCTGCTCAAATCCTCTGGTGACATAAGGCTCAGACCATCCCCAAGGGGCTCTGGCCCTTTCTAGAGGCCCCACTGTAAGGGGGACTTGCCTACCGAGAGCTTGGCTGAAGGAGGGTCTGCAGGCTGAAGGCATCTGAACATCATTTCACATCACAAATAACTGAAGGAGTTGAGGGTGTTTTACCGAAGAAGATGTTTCTCTGGAAACAACTCAGACCTCAGGTATTTGGAGAGCTGTTGTGTGAAGAACAAAATTGTCTTCTAGAGCAGCACTATCCAGTGGAAATATAATGGGAGCCACATAGGCAATTTTAAATTTTCTAGGGGTCAGTCACATTTACCAAAAACAAACACACACCCAGGTGAAGTTAATTTTAATAAATTTTATTTTGCTTAGGGGCGCCTGGGTGGCTTAGTCGGTTAAGCGTCTGTCTTTCGCTTGGGTCATGATCTCACGGTTCGTGGGTTCGAGCCCCGCGTCGGGCTCTGTGCTGACTGCCAGCTCAGAGCCTGGAGCCTGTTTTTCAGTCTGTGACTCCCTCTCTCTCTGACCCTCCCCTGCTCATGCTGTCTCTCTCTCTCTCCTAAAAATAAATAAAAAACATTTAAAAAAAATTTATTTTGCTTAGTATATCTAAAATATTCCAACATATCATTATTTGTATTTTTTAATATTTATTTTAAGTAATCTCTATGCTCAACGTGAGGCCTGAACTCATGACCTCGACTGCATGCTCCACTGACTGAGCCAGCCAGGTGCCCCAATATAATCATTATTTTTAAATTATTAATAAGGCTTTTGCATTTTTTGAGCCAAGTCTTTAAAACACAAAATATTATTTGCACTTGTAATAAATATTTTAAATTATTAATTATTCCTATCAATTACAATTATTTGTCCGAGTTTGTTTTTAATACTTTATCTTATTTTTGAGAGTACAAGTGGGGGAGGGGCAGAGAGAGAGAGGGACGAGGGATTTGAAGTGGGCATTGTGCTGACAGCAGTGAGCCCCATGTGGGGCTTGAACTCAAAAGCTGCGGAATCATGAACTTACCTGAAGTCTGATGCTCAACCGACTGAGCCACACGGGTGCCCCCGTAAGTTTAAATTGTGGTAAAATACACATAAAAATTATTGTCTTACCGGCTTTTTAAGTATACAGTTCAGCAGCATGAAATTCCTTCATATTATTGTGCAAACCGTCCCTACCATCCATCTCCTGAGTTCACCTTCCAAAAGTGAAACTCTGTTTCTATTATGCAACTCCCCATGTCCCCCTTCCCCCCAGCCCTGTGCAATCACCCCTCGACCTTCTGTCTCCCTGCCTTTGACCACTCTAAGTACCTCGTATAAGTGGAATTGTACGGTGTTTGTCTTTTTGTGTCTGGCTTATTTCACTTAGCATAATGTCCTCAAAGTTTGTCTATGTCGTAGGCTGTCAGAATGTCCTTCCTTTTTAAGACTGAGTAATGGTCCATCGTATGTGTGTGTTTATCCACTCTTCCATTGACGCACACTTGGCTCTTTCCACCTTTTACCTATTCTGAATACTGCACATAAAGGTATACAAATATCTCTTGAAGACCCTGCTTTTCATTCTTTTGGGTATGTACCGGAAGTAGAATTGTTGGATTATATGGTAATTCTATGCTTTCTTTTTTGAAGAACCGCCATATCATCTTCCATAATGACTACGCCATTTTTCATTCCCACCAACAGCACATGAGGTTCTGATTTCTCCATACGCTTGCCAACGCTTTTGTTATCTTCTGTGGTTTTTTGTTTTTATTCTGTTTTTGGTTTGACAGTAGCCATCCTGATGGGTGTGAGGTAGTATCTCATTAGGGTTTCGATTTGTATTTCTCAAATGCTTAGTGTCTTTTTATTTTATACTAAATCTTTGAAATCCAATGTGTGGTTTACATTTCCAGCCTGGCTCAGTTTGGACTGGACACATTTCCAGTCCTTAAGAGCTGGCTACTATATTGGAAGACGTGATTCTGGAGGGGACAGTTGGAGGCAGTGGATAGAAGCGGAGGGGATTCAGGCAGGCCTGTAGTATAAGGAAAAACACTACAGTCACTTGAGCTACCCGAGGAAGAGCTAGACATTTGGGGTGTCCCTGATCCTTGGCAGGAATGACGTAAGGAGGGGATTGCTGCAGTGGCCTTTGGAGGAGTCTGTGGTTTGTGGTTGTTCCTCTAGAGTGGCTGTGAGTAGGGGGCAGTTGGTGTCTCAGATTCCCTGTGCCACTGGCTTCTGCAAAGGCTGTGTTTTGAGCTCTCCATCCTAACGTGCCACTGATCTTTTAGTCATGACACATGGGATAGGAGTGTGGCTGTAGTCAAAGAGTGAGAGGCTGGGCTCGGGGGTTGCTGCCAGCTTCCTTCCCAGCACTCTGCCTCGACCCTTCCCTGCCCCTCAGCGTCCCCCTGGAGCCTGTCTAATCAGATCCAGACCTGACCTTGCTGGAGGTCCTGGACCCGGAGGAAAGTCCTCCCTCCCCTCCCTGAGCCGCTCTAGATCTGGCTCTCAGGAGATTCCCCCCTCCCCTCGGGTGATTTATAGGGGGTGTCCAGGAGCTGTTTCCTGCTTGTTCCTGCTCCCCTCCAGCCTAGTGGGTCATTGGCCTCTCTCTGCCCATCTTTCCCCACCTCCTGGCTGTACCCATGGTGCGGGCAGGGAGGGACTAGGAGAGTTCCTCTGAGACAGCTTGGGGACAGAGGTGCTTTCTCCACCAAGTCCCCCCAGCAGGCCTTCGTCCTCCCTGTCAGTGTCTGTGGCCCTCACCCTGGGAGGACCCCCCCAACCACTGCCCATTACCCCTTCCCGTTACCGGCCTACAGCGAGGGACCCAAAACTGTCCCTCTATACCAAAAGCATCAACAGTCGCAAGTTACAAGTACAGCAGCCTTGGACACAATACTACTGACATCGGCCACACACGGTGTCTCCTACAACAGTAAGCTGTGTATTCCATCATAACCACACAGTGGCCTCCAGAATGACTTGTTCAGGGCCCAGCGTGCTCCGAGGTACAGTCCTCAGACCCATATGCCTGTGGTTGCCCAGAGAGCCATGATGAAGGGCATCTTCCCCCTGGATCTATGACCTGCTAGCATAAGCAGGGACAAAAACTATCTCCTACTTCCTAAAGAAAAAAATGTTGCCTGTGAACTGGGGGTGAGTGGAAGATTGTGGATGTGAACGAGGGCCTATTTTTTTTTTTAATGTTTATTATTTTTGAGGGAGGGAGAGACAGAGCATGAGCAGGGGAGGGGCAGAGAAAGAGGGAGACACAGAATCTGAAGCAGGCTCTGTGCTGACAGCAGCCCAGAGACCGACGTGGGGCTTGAACTCACAAACTACGAGATCATGACCTGAGCTGAAGTTGGACGCCTAACCGACTGAGCCACCCAGGTGCCCCAACGAGGGCCTATTTTTGAAGGCAGTGGGAGTCAGAGCTGGAAGGGCCCCGAGGAGTACCTGTTCCCTCGACGGGTGAGCAGACTGGAGCTCTGACACTGTCTATCGGGGGTCTCAAGGCAACCCCCTTGGACATCTGAGGAATACATAGAGCTGACCAGACCAAAGGGCTGGGTAGGGGTGTGAGGGAAGGGGAGGCAAGAAGGAGCCTTAGGTAGGGGTGCCTGGGTGGCTCCCTCGGTTAAGAGTGACTCTTGATTTCACCTTAGGTCATGCTCTCATGGTTTGTGAGTCTGAGCTTCTGGTCGGGCTCTGAGCCTGCTTGAGATTGTTCTCTTCTTTTCTCTCTGCTCTCCACCTCCAAAAAAAAAAAAAAAGCCTCTGGTAAAGAGGACCACCCCTTCCTATCGCACCCACCTTCCCCAGACCACGTCTGTGCAGCCAGCTGGGCTCCAAGGGATGGGACTGAGGAACCATCTGAGGCTCCCTACCACCCTCCCCTGCCAACTTGTAACGTGGTGCCAACTCTCAACCAGTGTAGTCGACTCTGGGCTTACCTGCCCTTGGAGAGTGGGAAAGTTGCTGGAGACCTGAGGGACGGAGGCAGAGGGCCCGGGCCTCAATGCCCCCTTCATAAACTGAAGGGTTTGGCTTTTAGATGCGTGGTTTTCAGGCGCTTTTAAAGGCAAAGCTCCCCTTCAAATGAGATGTTTGGCAGAATTGCAATCGAGCAAAGCTGACCGGTACAGCAAGGTGTTGCTCTGGTGGAAGGGAAATGTGGGGCCCTGGGCAGAGGGGGGGCAGCTGTGTTCATGGGGCCCCAGGGGACCCACAGGAGTCCTCTTGGCTGCCGTGTGAAGAGTATTGGGCTGGCTTCTTACCTATGACTGCTTCCTGCTTGAGCATTCCTCTCTGGCACACGTGGAACCCATGCTGTTGTCCTTGTATAGTTTTGAGGGGAGGAGGAGGGGGCAAGACGGTAGAGGCCAGACTTTCTCCATCTCTGGCGCCCCAAGAAGAAGCAGTCCTTCCCCTATACTTTCCTCAGGCCAGCTCCTGAGTCAGGACTCCTCTGGGGAGCCCAGGCTGGGGGCTAGAAACACAAAAGGATTTGGCTCCTTAATGAGGAGGCATCTGTAGTCAGCAGAGCCATTAGTCCCCTCCCTAGGTCCCTGGGGGACTGCAAGCTCTTCTCCAGCTGCAGTGAGGAGGGGGCAGGTAGCGCCCCAGCTCCTGAGTGGGCAGAGCCCAGGGCGCACAGACAGCAAACCCAGGAGCCTGGGTGCCCTCTCTACTCCCTAGACCTGCACCCAGCCCTGCCCTCCTGAGGCTGAGGTCTGCAGCGGGGAGAGGGGACCCAGCAGTGCCTTGGCCCCCTCCTACAAGCTCCTGGGCTGACCTGCCGGGTCCTTGGCCAAACAGAGCCTTTGGCCTGAGAGAGGGCAGGTTGACCCTCTGGGGATCCTCTCACGGGAGCCTGATGGGGACACCAGCTGGGACATTTGCCCCCACCTCCTGCTCTGAGGGCCTCCGAGGTACCCTTTATAAGAGTTATACCTTGGCGGGGACACGTGTGATTATCTGCACGGTACCAGAATCACACAGTAGCCCCAGGAACTGAGAGCTACAAATCCCCATTCACATCCAGCCGTAGACACTCAGACCACATACATGGAGACAGCCACATCCGCCCAGAGAACACAGCTCTGCACACATGTGCAAGAAGCTGATCACACCCATCAGCTGCACTCCCAGGAGGCCCTGAGAGAGGAGGAGGCAGGGCGGGGGATTTTTATGCATGTTTATATTTAATGAACCACATGCAAATGAGATGGAGACCGCGCCACAAAAGAGTCAGCCCCCAGAGACTCTGGGAAGGAGGGCACAAAGGCTGAGCCTTCTGGGGCTGCCCTGGAGTCCTGAAGAAGCCGGTGGATTGAGGGGGCCCGAGATGGGGTGTGCCCACCCACTCCAGGGAGCCAGGGGCAGGAGCCAGGACAAGCTCCAGCGCCCAACCTGCTGTGGGGGGAGGGCTCCTTCTGGGAGGGGATGACTGTCCCAGTTGATGGAGTGCTGGAGGGGAGGGGCTGCCTGCCTGGACAGATGGTGAGCCGCCTTCCCGCACTTGAAGCAAAGTGGATTTTAATGAAATCGCAGCCCTGGTGCTGAAGCTGGGAACCCGCGTGGGAGGGGCACCTTCCCTGGGTTTACAGAGTGGGGTTGGGGATGGGTGGGAGTGAGGGTGGGTAGAGACACTTAGCTAGCCTAAAACGGGGTGTGGGGATGCACCACAGCCCCTCTGCCCTGGGCTCTGCAGACCAGAGTTCAGGCGGTTGAGATCTCCAAAAGGTGGGGACGGGGGGCGCCTGAATATTTATGATACATTGAAATGTAGATTGTAGGTCTGACAGTCTTCTGTGAAGCTTGTCACCTCGGATGGATATACCACTCTCTCGGGGTGCATCTAGAGGCTGCAGAAGGGATGGGGGTGGTGAAGAAAGGCAAAAAAGGTTGCTGGGCATTGTCATAAAACCAGGGTTTAATGACTGGTGTCTCTGCTGGGTGACACTGGACTAAGTGCTTCCCCTCTCTGGCCTCGGGTTCCCAGTCTGTAAACCATGCTGCATAATCCTCCAGCCTTGGCCACCTTAGAGTGGGTTTATAAAAATAAGTCTGGAAACAGCTGAAAAAGTGGGGAGTGGGACTTGGGAACGGGTCTTTCTCTGACCTGCCTTTCTGGATCGGCAGCCTGAGATCTCCTTGTTTGAGGTCTGTCGTCCAAGAATTTGTCCATACCTTTCTCAGAGTATCCCAGCCCCATGCCGCCCCTAGGGGGCGATGCTTCCCACGGTGGGAGGCAGGGTAAGTGATGAGGTGTCCCTCATGCTGTTGCCCTGTGTCTCCAGCTCCAGGAAAGCTCCCTGGCCCTCGGCGGTGGGTTCCAGGCTCCAGGATATGGGACTGTGACCCGACCCTCCCCCCAACACTCCTTCCTCTCGCACTTTGGCCAAATGCCTCTTCCATACACATATCCCTGTGTTTCCCCAGCCATGTCCGACTTCCACGTGCATCCCCAGGCCACCATGGGAGAGGAGGGCGGTGTGGCCCGCTTCCAGTGCCAAATCCACGGGCTGCCCAAACCCCTCATCACGTGGGAGAAGAACAGAGTCCCCATCGACACGGACAATGAGAGGTGAGCCACATGAGGGAAAGCTGGAGGGAAGAGGGGGAGGTGGGCCCGGTGTCTGGCCTCTGAGGGACCGCCTGCAGCCTCGGGGCTGGTGCTGCGTGGAGATTAAGTATTCGCGTGGCTGGCAGGGCCCAGATTTGATGCTCGGTGAGTTTATTTGTAAGGACTTTGTGTGATTGTGGTCTGGGCTGGAACTGTGGTGCGTCCACCTGGCAGAGTCCCAGCCTGTGTGTGTGACGATGATGGCGATGACCATGCTGATGTCAGGACAGCACCTGCGGGCTGGGCTGTGATGTCTCTGCATCCGTGTGGCCAATGGTGCCAGTGGTTGTGCTAGTGGCTGACTGTGCCCTTGCCTCCAACAGGTACACACTGCTGCCCAAGGGAGTCCTGCAGATCACAGGACTTCGGGCTGAGGACAGTGGTGTCTTCCACTGTGTGGCCTCGAATATTGCCAGTGTCCGGGTCAGCCACGGAGCCAGGCTCACCGTGTCAGGTGAGGCTCTTTTGCTCTGCCTCCTCTGCCCCTAACCTCCTGCCTTCTCACTCTCCAATCAGTCCCTCTTCAACTCACCCCTGGAGACTTGTCAGCCAAGTGTATGTAGAGCACCTTCTAAACACAAAGCTCTGTGATCCCTGTGGTGAGGGTTCAGAAGGAATGAGGCCCGCTCTCTGGCTCAGCTCTACCCGGGGAAGCCCATCTTCTGCTTAGCCCGGGGCCTCTCTCATTGCCGGAGGGCCTGGCAAAGCTGCATGGGGAGGGGTGGATGTGTGCCATGCCCTGGGGCCTCTGGCATCTTCTCCCTGCCCACAGGACCTGGTGTGTGGCTTCGATCTTGCTCCCTGCTCCCCATGTCCTTCCTGGGTTGTGGGTGGGATGAGGTGGGAAGGGTCACAGCCGAAGTGAAGAAACATGGCATCTTCCTCCCAGGCTCAGGCTCCGGGGCCTACAAGGAGCCAATGATACTCGTGGGGCCTGAGAACCTCACCCTGACGGTGCACCAGACCGCGGTGCTCGAGTGTGTCGCCACGGGCAACCCGCGCCCCATTGTGTCCTGGAGCCGCCTGGGTGAGCCTCATCCTATAGTCCCAGCCTCTCCCATCCCTGTCCCACTCTCTGGGAGGCCTGTCTCTTCACCCAGCTGTGGGGGGGGGGACTTTGAATCCTGTTTGTTCTCCATGGGGGTCTGTGCTCCCTGGGGCCTTACAGAGGGGGCTAAGCTTCCCTCTCCTTGGCAGGACTGGGGAGGGCGGCCTGCCCACAACATTCTCCCTCCCCCTGCATGGATGGCTTAGCTCCCTGGGTTACCTCCTCCAGTCCCCAGTGGTCCTGCGCTGTTCCCGCCGCCGGGCTCCTCTCTCAGTGGCATCAGGCTCTCCAGAACCCCTCAGCTGCATTCTTTCCCCCAGGTTCTTTTCCCTCCTGTGTGTCCCTACCTTCTATTCCCTGGCAATACTCTCCAGACCCCTCCAAGTCTCAGCCAGTTGTCACACCCTGTCTCTGGGCCCCCCAGTCTCGAGCCTGGCCCCCTAAATCCCCAGCCTAAATCCCTAGGCAGCTGAAGGAGAGAAATGAAAGGGTGCAGATGGGCCCACATTGTCTGAGTGGAAAGGTCACCAGGGGAAGGAGAGTCTGGAGGGGATGGGGTGGGGTCGCATTCACAGGGAGACTGTGCCACATTGTAGCAGCTGAGTGATCGGGGAAGGAGGGGGCAGCAGGCAGGATAATGGAGTAGATTTCACCACTTCAGGGACTGAATGGGGAGCTGTCTCCTTGCATTCTGACTGTGCTAATCTGATCCTGGGGTGAAGGGGGGGGAGGGCCCAGTCCCTGGGAGAGGCTGGAAAGAGTGGCCTCACCATTAGCCCACAGGCACTGCAAGGACCATCTGGTCCAACATTTCCCAAAGTGTGATCTGCAGGGAGGAAATAATGGCTTGGTGGTCTAACATCTTACAGGTTTGGGAAACAGATTTAACCAGGTCCCTTTGCTGCAGGACTTCTCAGAGCCTTAATGTTAAAGGGCAGTGTGACAGTCCACAAGTGGAATGAAAACTTGAGCATGGAATTTTTTTTCAGGAGAGACAAACCAGGCTGGGAAACCACCCCTCTAATCCCACCCCCTACTGTCCTGAGAAGGGACTTGAGGGTCACCAGTGAATCAGTGAAAAGGCTAGAATTAGGGCAGGTCTCTGCTGCTAGGCAAAAGTTTTCAGTACTGCTTTATTTCTTCCCCAATACCCTGATGCTTGGGAAGGTGCAGAGTCAGAAGATTGAGGTTCCTTAGGGCCACCTGGGTGCCTCAGTTGGTTAAGCATCTGACTTGGGCTCCAGTCATGATCTCACATTCATGAGTTCAAGCCTCATTTTGGACTCTGTGCCGTTAGCACAGAACCCGCTTAGGATCCTCTCTTCCCCCCACCGCCAACCTCCTCAAACATAAACTATAAACATTAAAAAGAAAAAACAGGGAGGTTCCCTGGAAGACTGGTGGAATGTCCAACAATCTGGACCATCCCTCCCTTCCCCCTCTTCCACACTTATCTCCGTGACCCTTCCTCACTCCCCTCTCCCCTTCGCCTCAGATGGCCGCCCCATTGGGGTGGAGGGCATCCAGGTGCTGGGCACCGGCAATCTTATCATCTCCGATGTGACTGTCCAGCACTCCGGCGTCTATGTCTGTGCAGCCAACAGACCGGGCACCCGGGTGAGGAGAACAGCACAAGGCCGGCTGGTGGTGCAAGGTACGACCTCCCCGGCCCCGCAGCCCCCTCCTCCTGCCCCATTCCTTCCTCTCTTCATCAGCATCCCTGACCCATGCTCAGGGCCCTGTACTAACCTTAACCATGGCTCCTGCCCCTCCCCAGGCCTCCAGGCAGCTCTCCCCTCACATTCACAAGAATGGGAAGGCACTTTTGGTGATTGGCCCCCTGTGGGTCCCTCTAGGTGTCCTTGCCTTCCCTCCACCCCCCCATCTCCATTTTATAATCTCCACTGGCTCCCCCCTCCCACGTGTTGTTTTCATTCACACACGTGGCACCTGCACGCTCACACCTGCTTGCATGCTCTCAGGTGTTTGTCATTCTCACACTCACACCCCAGCTCCAGCCACATGCACACACACAGCTGGTCTCCACGCTCAGGGTGTGTGGGGAGGAGGTGGGTGTTGGCCTCTGGAGCTGATCAGGGCCTTCTGTCCATCCTCCTGTCCTGGGGCCCAACTGTCCCCATGCACTGGGCTGGGATCCCCTTCTCGGGGGTTTTCTGTGGTGGGTCCCTCCTAGAGAGCTGGGGACGGGGTGGGAGATAGGGGAATTAGGACCTTAAATGCCTGTTTGTTTAGCATTCCATGTGCCGTTAATCTGTCCAAATGAAAGTGATGGAGCATTTCATTTCTCGGGTGTTAATGGAAGCTGAAGGCCCGGGATTGGAGGAGGGCGGAATTGAATGTAGGGGTGAGGGGAGCGGTTACTGAGGGCTCATCCATCTCCCCCGTCATTACCGCCTTCGAGGTGCAGCCAAACCTATTAGCACATTTATTTATTTAACAATTTCCTGAACAGGGAGCTCAGCTTGATTGCTTTCGGATACAAATGTCAGTCTTTTAAATAGTCATTAAAATGGAGTCCTCTCCTGGGTCTGCCTCTTTGGGGCTAGTGAGGTGGGGCTTGCCATCATCTTCTGGAGCCTGGGCCAGGGTGAAGGGTGGGCCCCACCTGGAAGCTTCCCCAAGGGGGTGAACGTGTGCTTCCCAAGCCCACCCTGTCCCTATCCCCTCACCCCCCCATTCACTCACAGCTGTCTCTGTCCCCCCATCCCAGCCCCAGCCGAGTTTGTCCAGCACCCCCAGTCCATATCCAGGCCAGCTGGGACCACAGCCATGTTCACCTGCCAAGCCCAGGGTGAGCCGCCCCCTCATGTCACATGGTTGAAGAATGGACAGGTGCTGGGGCCAGGAGGCCACGTCAGGCTCAAGAATAACAACAGGCATGTGTGTGGCGTGTGTCAGGGTGAGAACGGGGGAGGCTGTGGGAAAGGGGGGCTGGCCTGAGCAGGCTGTGCCCCCTGTGCCAGGAAAGAGCACTAAATTAGATCTGGAGCCTTGGGTTTGAGTCCTGGTCTGCCACTGGCTTGCTGCAAGATCTCAGACAATTCCTTTGCCTTCTGGAGAGGCTCAGTTCCTCCATCTCTCCAAGGGGGTAATTTGGCCAACTTTCAGGGATACTCTGGGAGGAGGAGGGGGTCTGAGGCTCTCCCTCCCCCTGCAGCACCCTGACAATTTCTGGAATCGGCCCTGAGGATGAGGCCATCTACCAGTGCGTGGCCGAGAACAGTGCTGGCTCCTCTCAGGCCAGTGCCAGGCTGACCGTGTTATGGGCTGAGGGGCTGCCCGGGCCCCCCCTCAATGTGCAGGCCGTCTCTGTGTCGTCCACTGAGGTCCGCGTGTCCTGGAATGAGCCCTTGGTCAACACCAAGGAGATTATCGGCTATGTCTTGCACATCAGGAAGGCTGCTGGTGGGTGAGGGCTCTGCAGCCCCTCCTTTTTATTCACTGTTTTTCATCCCTTTCAATCCTGCATGTCAGTCCCAACACCTTCCCTCCACTGTCCCCCCTGCACACTGGATGCCCTCATGTCACCAGTGCTGGTAGGACTGCCTCGTGCCCCTTACATTGCCCCGCCCTACCCTTCACCTCCCCAGACCCTCCAAAGCTGGAGTACCAGGAGGCAGTCAGCAAGAACACCTTTCAGCACCTGGTGAGCGACCTTGAACCCTCCACTGCCTACAGCTTCTACATCAAGGCCTACACACCGAGGGGGGCCAGCTCAGCCTCTGCCCCCGTGCTGGCCAGCACCCCGGGTGAAGGTGAGGTCCGGCTAGGGAGCACACCACAAGTCTGGGTATTAGAGCAAAACACCACGCATGCTTGTTCATACTGCACACTACACCAGGCGCCTGGCCCTGAGGCTGAGTGGGGGCTGGGTCCACTTGGAGAAAGGGGCATCCTTTTCCCACTCACATAAAGGTAGGTGTCTTTGAGCAAGTCAAGGCCCTGGGTCAGAGAGCTTCCAGGCTCCTGGGGGTGTGGGTCACAGGTGGAAGGTGGCAACCCCCACCCCTCACATCTTGGCCTCCTCTGCCCGCAGCACCCGCCCCACCCCCGTTGTCAGTACGGGTCCTGGGCAGCTCCTCGCTGCAGCTGCTATGGGAGCCCTGGCCTCGGCTGGCCCAGCATGAGGGAGGCTTCAAGCTGTTTTACCGCCCAACAAGCAGGGCCTCCTTCACGGGCCCTGTCCTGCTGCCCGCAACGGTCTCCTCCTACAACCTCAGCCAGCTCGGTGAGGCAGACACCACGTGGGGAGCTGGGCAGGGGTGCGGCGCAGGGTCCCCTCTATTTCCCTGCTGTGACAGAGCTGCCAGTGGGGGCTGGGGAGGTCACTCAGCACAGCACTGCCTTTCCCTCAGACCCCACTGCGGTGTACGAGGTGAAGCTACTGGCCTACAACCAGCATGGGGAGGGCAATGCCACAGTCCGCTTTGTGTCTTTGAGAGGAGCATCTGAGAGGACAGGTACATGTTGGGGATGGGTTGTGGGGCTACAGACAGGTGCTCAGGAAGGGAGGCCCGGTGTTGAGGGAGGAGGGGAGCCGGGGATACAGGGAAGGTAGGCTTGAATAGGAGTTGGAAGTTCCATGGTGTGACTAGCTGTCACACTAGCTGTGTGACCTTGGGCAAGTTACTTAACCTCTCTGAGCCCCAGTTTTGTTCTCTATAAAACAAGGATAGTAATACCTACTTTATGCAGCCATGGTGAGGTTGAGTACTACTAACTGGCACCAAGTTAGTGGTACTCAGTAACTAGTAAAGAGAACCCCAAACGTAGGCTGGGGTCTTTGCAAAGGCAAAAACTATGTAGACAGCGAGGTATGTATGGCTGAGGGAAGAGGAGGCCCACAGGGGAGGTGTCCCAGGTGCTTCAGGCCTGGAGAGCCACAGCTCCCACCGGTCACCTGCCCGTAGCCCTGAGCCCACCGTGTGACTGCCGGAAGGAGGAACCCAGCCACCAAACGTCCACCACGGGCATCGTCATTGGCATCCACATCGGGGTCACCTGCATCATCTTCTGTGTCCTCTTCCTCCTGTTCGGCCAAAGGGGCAGGTGGGTCCTGGGTAGGAGGGGTGGGGACGGCCTGGAGAAGGCGCTGCTATACTGGAAAGCAGAGTTGGGGGCTCACTGTGTCCATCCTTGTTTTTGCCCCCCGCCTTAGGGTCCTCTTGTGTAAGGATGTAGAAAACCAGCTCTCCCCTCCTCAGGGCCCCCGGAGCCCAAGGGATCCTGGCCTCCTGGCACTGAATGGGGCCGGACGGGCAGAGCGAGGCCGAGATAAAAAGCGTGTGGACATGAAAGAACTGGAGCAGCTGTTCCCCCCAGGTGGGGCAGTGGGGCGGCAGGACCCCAGACCCATGGTGAGTGCCCCCTCCGGAGCAAGCATCCTGCTTCAGGCTCTGACAGCTTCCCAGTCCTGCCCTCCCTTCATCTCGGTCATCGGCCTGCACTAAGCTCCAGGCATAAAACTTAGGGCACCTGCATCAGGCAGGGTTGGCCTGGAGACCCTAAGTCCCAAGTGGGATTGGGTCCAGGGCCTGACCCTGTGGCTGGGGACTCGTGGGCTCTGGCCCTCATGCTGATGTCAGTGTGACTTGCCCTTTCCCCAGCAGGATCCTGGGGACCCTTCCCTGTGCGAGGAGACCCAGTTCTCCATGCTGCCACTTGAGGGATTCAGCCTTCTGGAGGAGCTGACGTCAGAAGCCAAGGCACCGTGCACAGGCCCCGCAGCTGCCCTGCCACCCCGGGACCGAGGCCCAGGCCTCCTCAGTGAAGGACCGGCTACTCGGGCCTCCACAGCACCAGCTGCCCAGCCAGCTTGCTCAGGCCAGTAGCCAGTGTCTGGCAGGCTCCACAGGGGGCAACTCCCCATTCTCAGGTCAAAGGCAAGATTTCTCCTGTCATGTGGGACTCGGACAGGGGCTTCCCAGCATTTCTGTCCTGACTACCCCTCAGGTTGTCAAGACCTAAGTAGCCTCAGCAGGGGACCCCGCCCCCCAGAACCTGGAGGGGTTCCTTCGGGAGCCCCTCACCTCTGCCTGGAACCCACATGACTTGGAACTGAACTAATGTTTTCCTTTAAAAAAAAAAAAAAAGAGGAAGGCAAATTAGACTCCAAAAATACGCCCCTGCTGTGGCTGGGACCCTGACACTGTCACCCTCCACTGACCTTGTTTTCTCAGGATGGATTTTTGCTGTTTGGCTCTCAGTACCTACCTCAGCCGGAATGAATGTTCTTGGGGGAGTTGGGCCATGGCCTCAGCCCCTGTCCCCAAACAGAGCCCCAAATGCACTCCTACCTCAAGCCCCTGTAGGGGCACCCCCTTTCCCTCCCCATATTGTTGTCAAGAGTTTAAAAAAAAAAAAAGCACTTCCCCATTTCCAGGTGTGAAAGAAAACATCTACCTCAAGGCTCGCTGGCTGTCCGGGCCTGTGTTGTATCACTGGACCCTCCTCCTGCAAGGAGGCCAGAGGCTAAGTCACCAAGGGCGAGCCTCTCAGGAACTGCAGAGATAAAGATGGAATTGGTCAAAGAAAATGTGAAAAAAAGCCAAAAATGAGAGGAAAGTACGTTCCTTGAAGTATAAATCGCTCCAAACCAGCCATCTCCCAGCACGCTGCAGCTGCTCCACCTTCTCTGTCCACTCCAGTTCTGACCCCCTCAGCCCACTGATCCTGGGATCCCGACGATCCTCTCTCTGCCTGGGCCTGAGGAGCTGCTGGTGTTACCCTGCGGCCGGCCTCCTGTCCTGCCCAGAGCCACGGAGCCCCTGGAGCATACTGGGCTTGACGGGTGTGTGCGCACGTGTCAGACAAGGAGAGTTCCCCGGCACGGGTGCCCAGCACTCTAGCCCCTGGGACACAGCCTGTTTGACCCAACCCCTGGACAGTGGAACCACCACTGTCAGCAGATATGGCTGGAAGATATTTTTATACAAGGTGTGTTTAAAGATTTATGTTCTTGTGGCTTCTTGTTCTTCCTTTCTGTTGTGTTGTTTTCAATATACTTAAAGGTAGAAAAAACCCTAGGAAAAAAAAACCCAAGGAAACAAATACCTATTTTTGGTTAATTCATTTTTTTAAATAGAAAAAGCTTTTTTTTAAAGGAAAAAAAAGATAAGTGTATTCCTTAAGTATGAGATTAGAACATAAAGTCCTTGACCCTCACCCCTAAAGTTTAGTTAACTAGCTGAAGAAGGTAGAATTTGTGGTGTTTTCCTAGAAGACTGAGTCATGTTCGTGTCGACTCGGGAAAGGGCAGCCTGCCCCTTCTCCCAAATGCTGGGCCTGTGTCGGAGGCCCCTCAACACTCCCACTGTCTCTGCATTGACCTCCCTGCACCCCCTTCATCCCAGAACCCCCTCTCCCAAGGGAAGAGCGGTCTGGAGTAGGATGGGGAGCCCGCAGGCCTGATGTGACCCGACTTTTGTCACACATTCTGACTGAATAAAAGTCCTGTTGCCAAAGTGAACCTCGAGTTTGGTGGTGGCTGTGTCAGGTCCTGGGGAGGGCAGGGATTAGGGTAGCCAAGGGTGGGCCAGGCCGACCCTCCCAAGTCAAAGTGCAGGATAACAGCAGCCCCCTGTGTACCACTTACTGGGCCCTCTCCACGTGTAGGAAGCCTCCCTGGGTCCTTGAGACCTTCCTGGGCGGTAGATAGTCTAGTTACCGTCCCCTCATCCTACAGATGATGAAGTGGAGAAAGGGTAAGAGAAATGAAGGAAATGTCTAAAATCTCAGGCAGCTAGCTACGGCGGGATCAGTTTGAATCCAGACCAGGCCACCTGGTTCCACAGTATGTATTCTGACCACTGCTCTATAGCTCCTCAGCCCTTTGGCTCTGTAATGACAGCTCACCGGCACTGAGCCAGGTGCTTTTCATGCACAGTCTACTGGGAAGGACATTTTCGTTTCCACTCCAAAGATGAGGAACAGCATCTGTCTGAGTGACTCTTTCCGGGGCACACAGCCAGAACTCCTGGCCAGCCCTTTCCATTACTCCCTGTCCGCTCCTCAGTCCAGGCTCCTGAAGCCAGATGTCCAGAGCTGCCCAGGCTTGTGATAGGCCAAGAGAGATTTGGCTTAAAGGTGGTTGTGCTGACAAAAACCTGGAGGTCTCAGAGGACCTGAAGCTTAGTAAAAGGCAATGGTAAAAGTGCTTAGAATGTCAGTGTTGCCTCTACTATAGAAATGGAGAGTCAAGACCCCCTGGGAAGCTCTGCAGGTCTCAAGGGCTGGGCTCTGTATCCAGAAGCACCCTTTGGGAGGAGCAAACCAGGATAGTGGTTTGCAAGCTAAGCTTCTCCAGCTGTGGCTATGGGTCTGGGGGTGAACGTCTCTGGGGGGGGAGGATTCCATTCTCCCTGCCTACACTCACCCAGAGCAGCTCCACTTTTATCTGTCTTACATGTTGGGCTTTTCATGAGGCACTTCTGGGCCACAGTCAGGCCAGAAATGGTGATGGTGTTGGTGGATGCTAAACCGAGAAAGAGAAGCCTCAGGCGGCCATAGCACCTGTTCTGAGTCTCCAGGGGGAAGTGACTGCTCTGCCCTGATTTTCCCAGAGAGAAGAGCTAAGCCCTCTTCTGTATTTACAGACATAATACCTCACCTTTCTTTACAGAGAACTTTGCACCACAGGATTCTTCACCACCACCAGCCATCCAACGGCTGCCTGGGAAGATGGTGGATTTTGTCATCTGTTCAAGCAGATCCTCCAGGGGAGGAGAGTAGACCTGGTGAACCTCCAGTGTCCCTGTCCCTCCCAAAAGTCCAAGATGCCAGTACCTTCCCCGGGGAGGCATCCGGGAACATTTAGAAATCACCTCAAACGACCCATGTAGATGTATGCAAATTACATACAAATTACATTCAAATGTAGGCAGGGCCTGTTCTAACAAGGCGAAACCAGGATAAGGTAAAGGAAGCAGAGTTCCAATTAGGAAGATTCACGAGACTAGGTGTCAAAGCCAGAAAGGCCTGGCTGGAATCTGGGTCTTAATCTCAAATAGTCCCTAGCCTCAGGCTGAAGACACTATGCGCTCGCATGCAGGCACACACGCACACATACACACCCACCCACCCACCCTATCTTTGGGCAGAAAACAGCAGCAGCTAGGGCTTGCAACCTGCTCCAATTGTCTAATGCTCTGGAACAAGCCACTACACAATTTAGTGGCTTAATCTAACATTTATTTTGTTTATACCTTAGCAGTCTGGGCAGGGCTCCATGGGGACAGTTGTCTTTTTTACCAGGCATCAGCCAGCAGCAGCAGCTTGAAGCCTGGGGCTGGAATCATCCGAAGGCCCGCTGGCTCTCATTCTAGTGGTGATGCTGGCTGTCGGCCCCAACATTCCCCTGTGGCCTCTCCATGTGGCCTGGGCTTCCTCACAGCATGGTGGCTGGGATCCAAGGACAAGGGACTAGAGAGAGCCAGGCAGAAACTGCATCATCGTTTTGAATCTAGCCCTGGATGTCATGTGGTGTCACTTCTGCCGTGTTCTATTCATTAGAAGCAAGTCACTAAGCCGGCCATGTTCCGGGGGAGGGGACTTAGGGAGTAGAGTCAAAGTTGTGGACAAGTTTTAAAACTATCACAGGACCACTCTGGGGGACAGATAGAGAGCAAGTGTGAGCTGGAAGAGACTGGGGGAGCAGGAAAGCTCCCCCGCAGAGAACATGGCAAGAAGGGGATGCTGCTGGGGCTGCTCCTGAGCCCTGTTTATGGGCCACATCCTGATTATTAGTGAAGATAGACCGAGGTGTCTCCAGTCCTGAGGCCAAGGGAGGGGGGCACCAGGCCCATGTGAATGCCTGGAAAGGCGCTTCTCCACTACTTGTTCTCTCCCCTCAGGCAGTAAGTGGGGTGGCTGGTTCAAGACAGACAGCCCCAGCAGCCTGGGATGCCCGGCCCCAGAAAGACAGTGCCGCAAGGGACCACTGACTCTCTTGTGAGACGGTTCATGTCACCCTGTGCCATGTGCCCCCTGCCACAGTGCAGGGACTGGCCCTGGCCATCACTCCAAGACATCCACAGCCTGGGACTCCTTCTCCCCTGAATGCCAATAGCGTCCTGTGCTGCTTAAGTCCTTGCACTTATTTCCTTGCCTCACAGTCTGACTCTCTACTACATGAATTTGTGTCTCCAGGGCCCACTTAGTAACTGCTGAATGAAGGTATGGATGAACGGGATGTCTAACTGGAATTCTGGGGACATCATCACAAAGCTACAAAGAAAAAACTCTTTGGTCCAATCTCTGGCTAGCACGGTATCATCTTGGGTTAAGCAACAGGGGAGTTTAACACCTGGAAGCTTGGGATCATCCCTCCTGTACTAAGCTCCCAGTTGCTGGGCTGAGGGGAGGGAAGGAAGAAATGGAGCCCCAGGAGAAGTGGTTTCTCTTCCATGCCCTGCTCAGGTGTCACCTTAGAGAGAACCTTCTTTACCTGGAGTTTAACTGGTAGATCAGTGGCCACACACCCTCAGATTTTAGCTACCTGGGAGCTAGACCAGAGCTCACACTATCTCCTGGTCAGAAGCATGGTATCTTCTGGAGCCGAGGTGGTGCTCTGGCCCAGCCAGAGTCTAGCCAATGTGGTCTGAACCCTGAGCTCAGCCATTTCCTAGTCGTGCAACCACAAGCAGATGACTTAACTTCTCTAAGCCTCAGTTTTCTCATCTGTAAAACTGGGGTAATATGCTCCTACCTCAAAGGGTTGTTGACTTAGTTGGCTTCTTTACAGAAACTGATCAGCTAAGCCTAAATTCATATGACCTTGAATAGCAAAACAATCTTGGGAACAAAGAACAAAGTTGGAAGATTCACACTTCCTAATTTCAAAACTACTACAAAGCTACAGCAATGAAGACCATGGATACGACAAACGGACAGACATACAGATCAATGGGATAGATTGTGATCCCAGAAACAAACCCTCATATACATAGTCAATTGATTTTCCACAAGAATGTCAATACAGTTCTTGGGGGAAGAAGAGACTTTTCAACAAATGGACAAGTGGATATTCACATGCAATAGAATGATTTTGGACCCCTTCCTCACACCATTAAAAAAAAAAACAACAACAATTAAAAATGGAGCAAAAACCTAAATGTAAAAGCTAAAACACAGAAGAAAACACAGATATACATATTTGTAACCTTGGATTAGGTAATAGCTTCTTTGACATCATGCCAAAGGTACAATCAACAAAAGCAAAAACAGATAAAGTGAACACCAGCAAAATAAAAAATGTTTGTGTTTCAAATGAAACCACCAAGAAAATGCTAAGACAAGCACAAAATGGGAGAAAATATTTGCAAGTCCTATCTCTGGGAAGGGATTTGTATCTAGAATATATAAAGAACTCGTAACTCAGTAATAACTCAATGATAGAAAGACAAGTAACCCAATTTACAAACACGCAAAGGTGGGGTGCCTAGCTAGCTCAGTGGGAAGTGCGCACGACTCTTGATCTTGAGGTTATGAGTTCAAGCCCTACTGGATGCAAATATTACTTAAAATCTTAAAAAAAGATAATGAATGAATGAATGAACAAATAAAATGGGCAAAGGATCTGGATAAGCATTTCTGCAAAGAAGATATACAAATGGCCAATAAGCACACTGATGAAATAAACAGTAAAACCACAATGGGATACCACTTTGTTCGTACTAGTATAGCTAGAATAAAAAAGTCATAGTCTTGTCAAGGATGGGGAGAAATCAGAACCCTCATACACTGCCAGGGGAATGTGAAATGGTGCAGCTGTTGTGAAAAGCAGACTGTTTCTCAAAAGGCTGAATGAACACAGAGTTACTAGATGACCCAGAAGTTCCATTCCTAAGTATATATTCCAGAAAAATGAAAACACACAAGTTTACACAAAAACTTGTAAATCAATGTTCACAGCTACAAGAACTATGATGGGGCGCCTGGGTGGCTGTCAGTTGAGCATCCAACTCTTGGTTTCAGCTTGGGTCATGTTCCCAGGGACGTGGGGTTGAGCCCCATATCGGTCTCCGTGCTGAGCATGGAGCCTGCTTAAGACTCTTTCCTGCTGCCACTCTCCCCTCCTTGCTCTTTCTGTCTCTCAAAAAAAAAAAAAAAAGAAATCTGTGATAAAATGTGGAAATAACTTAAATGTCTACCAGCTGATGAATGAATAAACAAAATGTGACATATCCATATATTAGGATATTATTTAGCAGTAAAATGGATGAACCTTGAAAACATTATGCTAAGTGAAAGAAGCCAGTCACAAAGGACCATACATTGTGTATGATTCTGCTTGTATGAAATGTCCAGAGAAGGCAAATCTATAGAGATAGAGAACATATAAGTGGTTGCCTAGGGCTGGGGATTAGGGGAAAATGGAGAATGACTGCTAATGGGCACAGAGTTTCTTTTTGGGCTGATGAAAATGTTTTAGAATTGATTACGGTAATGGCTGCACAACCCTGTGAATATATTAACAACTACCAAGTTGCCCATGTAATCAGTAAGTTATATGGTATATGAATTACATTTTTAAAAATTTATTTCTGAGAGAGACAAAGAGAGAGCGAGCGTGAGCAGGGCAGGGTCAGAGAGAGAGGGGGACACAGAATCTGAAGCAGGCTCCTGGCTCTGAGCTGTCAGCACAGAGCCCGACGTGGGGCTTGAACCCACAAACCATGAGATCATGACCTGAGCTGAAGTCGGATGCTTAACTGACTGAACCACCCAGGCGCCCCATGAATTGCATTTTGATAAAGCTATTGTGTTTTGTTTTTTTTAATGTTTACTTGTTTTTTATAGAGAGCATGAGTGGAGGAGGTAGAGAGAGAGACAGGGACAAGATCAGAAGGCTCTGTGCTGACAGCAGAGAGCCTGATGCAAGACTTCAACTCAGCCACCAGACACCCAATAAAGCTGTCATTTAAAATAAAAGTAGCTGAGGGGCGCCTGGGTGGCTTAGTTGGTTAAGCGTCCGACTTTCACTTAGGTCATGATCTCACGGTTCGTGGGTTCGAGCCCCATGTCGGGCTCTGTGCTGACTGCCAGCTCGGAGCCTGGAGCCTATTTCAGAGCCTGTGTCTCCCTCTCTCTCTGACCCTCCCCTGCTCACGCTGTCTCTCTCTCTCTCTCTCTCCTAGAAATAAATAAAAATATTTTAAAAAAATAAAAAAAAATAAAAGTAGCTGAATGAGTTCGTAATAAGGGAAGTGTGCAGTTTGTGTTCAAATGATTCACTGTTACAGGCAGAGGCAAAGTGGAGGGTGAAGAGTGGGATAAAGAATAAAGTAAGTGTGTTGGTTAAACACAGCTAGCTCTTGACTTGGGCTCAGGTCATGATCTCACAGTTCATAAGAGGTAGCCGCTCGATGGGCTAGTGCTGACGCCATGAAGCCTGCTTTGGATTCTCTCCCTCTGTCCCTCCCCTGCTTGCACTCTCTCCCTCCCCCCGTCAAAATAGATACATAAACTTTAAAAAAGAAGAAGGGACGAAGCTTGAAGGAACCTGTGCACCTGTCCTGGCCTGCATGTGGTGGAGAGTCTCTGGACACAGCATCCCTGCCGGGGAAGCTCCTCTCTCCCAGGAGAAGGGCTGTGACTGGAGGAGTTTGCTGCCACGCTGTGGAATTAGCGAGGATTACAGTTATGGGGACTTCGGTCTGATAGAAGCTAGTGCTCCAATGTGCTCAGCCCTATATAAGAGACAAACAGATCAGGCCTTCAGTGAACTGACTGTACAGGTTTGAAGAAAAAGAATCGCAATCTTTCCAAACACTTACTTGGATGGTAACAGCAACAAACTGTGGAACGGAAGAAAATGCAATTCAGGGGCCCCTGGCTGGCTCAGTCGAAAGAGCACGCGACTCTTGATCTAGTGGTAGTGAGTTCAAGCCCCACAGCGGGCGCAGAGATTATTTAAAGAGAAAACACAATTCACAGAAGTCTAGGATTCAGGAAGGCTTCAAAGAGGAATGGTGAGGGAGGAAAGGCTCCGAGGCACAGCAGGAGCAAAGGAAAGAAATGTAAAAGAACACGGCATGACTCTTGAGCAGCCAGGAAGCCATCATCTGCTACATGGAGCCTTTGTGGAGTCCTGAGTGCGCCCATGATAATGATGATAGCTCCGTTATTACTTCTTGTGCCATTTTGTAGGATACCTCCACATCATCTCATCTGAGTCTTCTCAAAGCCTTGTGGAGTGTGGGGCTGAATTTACTGTCATCCTTTCACTTAACAGAAGTGGAAACTGAGGCCCAGGGAAGTAAAGTGGTAAAGCTGTGGCTGGCACATGGGCCTTCCTGTCTGCTGACTTGTTTTCTGTGTACTGAGGCGAAAGGTGCAGGGGAGCTTGGGGGCAGGGAGGAGAGGGAATGGTCTAAACTGGCTGAGATGATGATTTTCTTTTTGGATATTAAGGAGAGACCCAGGAAATGTCAGACTCTAGAGTAGGATGGTTGAGAAAGTTGGGCATGTCCTAAATGCAGGTTAGATCAGAAACCTTCCCTTGCTTCCCATTGCTCCCAGAGCAGTACAGCAGCATTTACCTGGCATTCAAGGGCTCTCACAAGAGGCAGTGTAATCCAGTGGCTAAGAGTCCACTCAGCCGCTGTCCAACTACATGACCCAGTGAATATCCCTTAACATCTGGTACCATTTCCTTCCCTATCAACTGTGGATCAAGATAGCACCCACCTCACAGGTTGTGAGCAGTAAACAAGTAAGTTATAGAAGGCACTCCAGACCATGCTTGCTATTATTCTTATTATTATTATTCAGAACAGAGCCTAATTCTTGGCTCTTATCATTGCCTCCAATCCTTCAAGTTGGGCTCCTGGCGTCTCTAGTACATGCCATGCACAATGGTGCCTCCAGGCCTTTCTGCAGGATGTTTCTGCACCCTGGAATGAGACCACTCCACTGGTCCCTTTTTCTGAGATCCTTTCAAACACTGCCTTCTCCCCCTTCTCCCGACGTCTTCCCTGATCCTCTCCACTTAGAACCATTTCTGCCTTTGCCCTACCTCCGCACCTTGCTTAACCCTCTCTTACAGAGCTACTTCCTTCTGCAGCAAATATGTACAAGATGTCTGTCAGCCCTGCCTGGAGAACTTAGGAAGGGAGTTTCCTAAGGACAAGCACGGTGTCGTAGATCTCTTTATGACCCAGTGAGAGCTGACATGGAGTAGAACCAAACACTCAATAAATGCCTGTGAAAAGAAAGAGGAAAGCAAAGACAAAGGGAAGGAGGGAGGGAAGAAGGAAGTGGGGGGAGAAAGGAGTGAGAGGGGAAAGGTGAACTGGAGATGAAGGACTTTAAGTCCAAAAAGGACTTTAAGAGAAACCAGCCCTGGCTGTGTTTACCAAAGACTTTGGGGAAGAGACTGGAGACTCTGGGTGATCTGAACTCGGGTTCCTGGGCTCTTATTTTCATTCCTTAAGCCACGGCATTGAAGAAAAGACTTTGAAAACCTCACAGTGGCTCTGGGCTTGCTATTTAACTCCTCTGAAGCTCCATTTCCTCATCTGTGACAGAGATAATAATGGTACTTAATCTAATTGGGCTGTTGGGAAGATCAAATGAGAAAATAACTAGAAAAGCCTGGGCACCTGGGCCATAGTACGTACTCAATAAACGTTATGTAGTAGGATGGTGATGGTTTGGTGGTTCTAAGAATTCCAGACAGGTCCGAATAAAAGACTGCTCACTGCTGGGGAGGTGCTTTCTAAGCTTGGAGAGATGCCTTTTGTCTCAGAGCCCTGCCTAGTGGTCACACAGAGGTCACTCAGTGTTTTCTCTGGGGCTTTCCCACCCGCCCCTGCAACAAGATACACAATAAAGCCTCCTGATTGCTTGATTAAAGGAAGTGGATACACAATTAATTTCAATTTTAGGCCTAACCCTCCCAGCCTTTCAAAAAGAATTGCACACCCTATTCCAATTTACACACTGAAACAATATGGAATTTTCCAGTGGGTTCGGAAGCCTTTGAAGTGACCAGACCAGACTATTGATTTATTTCCAACTAACCTCTCTCTTTGAACCCAGAAGGGTCAAGGTTAATTATACAATAAAACACCCTGTGCCCAGCTGCCCCCTCTAAGGGCGCAGGGAGCTCCCAGACCTTTCCAAGCCGGCAAGCGGCGGATCGTATTTCTGATTCCTTCTCTGCATTCATTTCCTTCATCAGGACCCATTAAGGAGAAGAAAAAAAACCTCAACCCCCTCATTTCCTCCCTGAGAGATAAATTTTAATTTGCTGGAAACCAACAAAGGGGATCTAAGCCATGTTTCTAGGCTGCACCCTGCCGTTGAAAACTCTGGCTGGGAGCACAGCACCTATTCTGGGCCTGGCTGGGAAACTGGGGTGGGGGGCAAAGGGACATGCACACACCCCCATCTGCCTCTCCCACAGAGGGAAAAGGGTGCCCCTGGAGACACTGACTCTGTGGATGGTGCCAGCATGACCAGATGGCTGACACAGGTTAACCCACTGGCTGAGGTTTCTCCTGTGTAACTCGGTTGGTCCTCAACAGCCTCACCAGGTGGGCACCATCTAATCCCTGCTTCCCGTCACTGAAACAGGCTCAGGCTGGTAACACACCTGGTTCCAGTTATCACAGACAGGCAGTGGCAGGGCCAGGATTGGAACCCAAACTTTTGTTCTCCTTGTAAAATAATGGGTTTTCTGCCCCTGCGTCTTCCCACCCCAGGGAAACCACATAATGTGACAGTTATTTTTATTTCCATCATTAAAAGGAATATCCATCATTAAAATAGAAAAGAAAGAAGATTCAAAGCTGTTATCTAAGGTGGAGTCCATTATCCAGTGTCCTCAATTATCCCAACAATGGCCACCTTAGCTGTGTTTCCCAGATCCAGGATCCAACCAAGGCTCATGCACTCTTGGATGTCAGGTCTCTTTACTCTGCGTTGTTCCAGAACAGACCCAGCCTTCTCTGTTCTTCCTGACCCTGTCATTTCTGAAGGGGCAAGGTCAATTGTCCTGCAGAGTGACTCGCCCTGTGGATTTGTTTAATGTTTCCTCCTGATTAGATAGTCAGATAATATTTTTGCCACAAGCAATTCACATGCGATGCTGTATTCATTTTAGGGCATCACATCTGGAGTCCCGTGATGCCAACTATTTGTGATGAGGGACCTAGACTGATGTTTGTTCTTGGCCTTCTAGCAGCTTCTCAGTGTAGGGGAACCTTTAGCATTGGCCACAAAGAAGCATGCTCCCTAGGATTCTTCCAGCCCCCCGACTACAACCTAGAACCTTGGGAGGAAGTCCACCAAACTCGGCCTGAGACACTTTTTCCTGAGACAAATGTTCCAAAGAACACCAGTCTGCCTTGGAGGAGACCTCAGTTTTACATTTGAAAGAAAAGCCCACCATCCAATAACAAATTGAAAAGCTATTTAAGTCTGCTAAACAGCCTGGAAGAGCCAGAGGATGAATTAGATTGCAGGTCACATACCACGGTCCTAATATCCTCCTCACCCATCTTTCTCCCTATCATCGCATGGCTCCTCCTTCACCTCCAAACCTCTCTGCTTTCTCTCCTTCTTGCCCAAATCCCTCCTCTTTCAGGATCAACTTGGTTCATCTTCAAGTATAAGAAAACTATATTAATTTAGGTCAAACAAGCAATACACAGAAGCATTCTCCTTGTTTATTTTTAAAGTTTATTTTGAGAGAGCACATGCACACGCGAGCAGGGGAAGGGCAGAGATAGAAGGAGAGAGAGGATCCTAAGCAGGCTCCACAATGTCAGCGCAGAGCCTGATGTGGGGCTTGATATCGCAAACCATGGGACCGTGACCTGAGCTGAGGTCAAGAGTCAGACACTTAACCAACTAAGAGACTGAATTTCTCCTTGTTTAGAGAAAAAACCAATGTTGTAGAAGTTCCCTCTCAACCATTCCAAGCCCAGTTCCCTCCTAGGGATAATCCCATTATTAGCTTTGGGTATCCCACCAGGCCTTTCTGTATGGACCACAGACTTGCATATATGGACATGCTAAATAACATTCCCAATTTCTAGTGCTTCAACAAACATCCTTGCACTGTCTCCCTGCGCTCAGCAGCAGCATGTCTATACAGCAGAAATGAGAGGATTTGCTGGGCACGGGCATTGTGAATCTAATCCAGCCCATCTAACGATTCCTTCCACCCCAAGACACTGTGCATCCTTACTCTCCACCAGCAGTCTAAGATAGGACCAGGGCTGTTTTTCTTTCCTTCTCTCCCAAGGCTGCTCTGAGGACGCTGGTTCAAGGATGGTTTACGTTCCGTAAATGAACCAATGTGATACACGACATTGACAAAATGAAGGATAAAAATCATAAGGTCATTTCAGCAGATGCAGAAAAAAAGCACTTGACAAAATTCAACATCCATTTATGATAAAAACTCTCGGGGCACCTGGGTGCTCGGTTGGGCAACCAACTTCGGCTCAGGTCATGATCTCATGGTTCATGGGTTCAAGCCCCATGTCAGGTTCTGTGCTGATGGTGTGAAGCCTGCTTCGGATTCTGTCTCCCTCTCTCTGCCCCTCCCCTACTTATTCTCTCTCTCAAAAATAAACATTAAAGAATAATAATAAATTAAAGTGGGTATAGAGGGAATGTACCCAAAGATAATAAAGGCCATATAGGACAAACCAACAGCTAACATCATACTCAATGCTGAAAAGGTGAAATCTTTTTCTCTAAGATCAGGAACAAGGATGCCCACTCTTGCCTCTTTTATTCAACGTAGTATTAGAAGTCTTAGCCATAGCAATTTGTCAAGAAAAAGATATAAAAGGCATCCAAGTTGGAAAAGAAGAAATAAAACTGTCACTATTTGCAGATGACATAATATTATATATAGAAACCCCAAAAGACTCCACTAAAAAACTGTTAGAACTAATAAATGAATCCAGAGGCACCTGAAGAGCTCAGTTGGTTAAGCATCTGACTTCAGCTCAGGTCATGATCTCATGGTTTGTGAGCTCAAGCCTGACAATAGGCTCTGTGCTGACAGTGCAGAGCCTGCCTGGGACTTGCTCTTTCTCCCTCTCTCTCTCTGCCCCTCCCCCACTGGCACATATGTGTGTCTGTGCACACACTCACGTGCTTGCACACTGTCTCTCAAATAAACACTAAAAGAAAAGAACTAATAAATGAATTTGGTTGCAGGATACAAAATCAAAATACAGAAATTTGAGACATTTCTCTACAGTCACAATGAATTATTAGAAAGAGAAATTAGAAAAACTAAGAAAACAATCCCATTTACAATTATATCAAAAAGAATAAAATACCTAGGAGTAAATTTAACTAAGAAGTCAAAGACCTGTACTCTGAAAACTATAAGACACTGATGAAAGAAGCTGAAGACGACACAAATAAATGGAAAAATATTCTGTGTTCATAGATCAGAAGAATATTGTTAAAATGTCTCTACTACTCTAAGCAACCTACAGATTCAATGCAATCCCTATAAAAATTCCAAGGGAATTTTTCACAGAACTAGAATAATTCTAAACTTTGTCTGGAACCACAAAAGATCTTGAATAGCCAGAACAGTCTTAATGAAGAAGAACAAAGCTGGAGTTCGGAAATCACATTCCTGATTTCAAACTATACTATAGAGCTATAGTAACCAAAGCAGTATGGTTTGGCATGAGAATTCATGGAACAGAATTGAGAGACCATAATTAAACCCACACATATATGGACAATTAATTTATGACAAAGAAGCCAAAAACATACAATGGAGAAAAGACAGTGTCCTCAACAAATGTGTTGGGAAAACTGGGCAGCCACATGCAAAAGAATGAAAGTAGTCCATTATTTTACAACATACACAAAAATTAACTCAAAATGGATTAAAGATTTGAATGTAAGGCCTGAAACCATAAAGTTCCTCAAAGAAAACATAGGCAGTAAACTCCATGACATCGGTTTTAGTGACTTTTTTTTGTAGATCTGACTCCAAAGACAAGGTAAACAAAGCCAGAATGAGACTAAATCAAATACAAAGCTTCCATAAAGCAAAAGAAACCATCATCACAATGAAAAGACAACATACTGACTAGGACAAGAGATTTTTCAAATCTTAGCTAACAAGAACTCACATAATATTTAAAATATTTAAAGAATACATACAACTCAGCAACAAAAAAGCAAGCAACCCAATTAAAAAATGGGGAGAGGGAGGGTGCCTGGGTAGCTCAGTGGGTTAAATGTCTCACTCTTGGTTTCAGCTCAGGTCATGATCTCACAGTTCATGAGTTCGAGCCCTGAATTAGGCTCTGCACTGACAACATGGAGCCTACTTAGGATTCTCTCTTTCTCTTCTCTCTGCCCCTCCCCTACTCACGCTGTCTGTTTCTCTCAAAAAATAAATTAATTAACTTTAAAAACAAAAAACAAAAAAGGGGTGCCTGGGTGGCTCAGTTGGTTAAGTGTTCGACTTCGGTTCAGGTCATGATCTCACAGTCTGTGGGTTCAAGCCCCGCATCAGGCTTTGTGTTGACAGCTTGCAGCCTGGAGCCTGCTTTGGATTCTGGGTCTCCCCTTCTCTCTCTGCAACACCCTTCCACTCCCCACCTCCACCCGCTCATGCTCTCTAATAAATACATATTAAAAAAAAAAAAGAAGTTAGAAGACCTGAATAGACATTTCTCCAAAAAAGACATATAGATGGCCAACAGGCACATCAAAAGATGCTCAACATCACTAATTTATTAGGGAAATTATCAGGGAATTCAAAACCATAATGAAACAGCACCTCACACTGGTTAGAATGGGTGTTATCAAAAAGAGAAGAAACAACAACTTGTTGAAGAGGATATAGAGAAAACAGAACCCTCATATACTGTTGGTGGGAACGTGAACTGATGTAGCCACTATGGAGAACAGGATGGAGAAGGAAGGAAGGAAGGAAGGAAGGAAGGAAGGAAGGAAGGAAGGAAGGAAGGAAGGAAGGAAGGAAAAACCAGGAATAGCACTACCATATGATCCAGCTTTATTATTTCTGGGTATTTATCCAAGGAAAATGAAAACCCTAACTCAAAAAGATATCTGAGCCCCATATTCACTCCAGCATTATTTACACCCAAAAATGGAAACAACCGAAATGTCCATCTTCATATGAATAAAGATGTACTGCATACATACATATATTCATACATACTATGGAATATTACTCAGCTATATAAAAAAGAATCTTGCCATTTATGACAATATGGATGGACCTTAAAGGTATTATGCTAAGTGAAATAAATTAGAGAGAAACAAACTGTATAATTTCATTCATATGTGAAATATAAAAACAAAGAAACAAACAAAACAAAAACAAACTCATAGAGAACAGATTGGTTGTTACCAGAAGGGAAGCAGGGGAGGGGATGAGCAAAATGGGTGAAATTGTATGCTGATAATGGTAAGTAGACTTTTAGTGATGATTATTTCATAGCACATACAAATGTCAAGTTATAGGGGCACCTGGGTATCTCAGTCAATTAAGTGTCTGACTCTTGATTTCAGCTCAGGTCATGATCTCACAGTGGTAAGATCAAGCCCCACATTGGGCTCCGCACTGGGAGTGGAGCCTGCTTAAGAGTCTCTGTCTCCCTCTCCTTCTGCCTCTCTCTCCCTCCCACTAACCAAAAAGTAAAATTATAATGTTATATATCTGAAACATACAATACTATATACCAATATTACCACAATTTGAAAAGAAAAGAAATCCTAGGAGATTTTCCCTTTGGTAAACACCTAGTTTAATCCCCAAAAGCCCCATCCATTGATTTTAGCTGACTTAGAAATGATTTAATCTCTAGATATTCTTGTTTTCAGGTTGGAATTATCATATGGTTGAAAAAATTCACCTGAGTACATTCTATTTTGTTTTAAGTAATCTCTACACCCAGTGTGGGATCTAACTTGTGACCCTGAGATCAAGAGTCACATGTTCTTCCAACTGAGCCAGTCAGGCACCCATAACTGAGAACATTCTCAAGCTCTTATTGACTTTCTTTTTTCTTTTCTCTTCTTTTCTTTACTTCTTCTTCTCTCTCCCTCCCTCCCTTTTTTTCTTAAGTAATCTCTCTTTCTCAAGTGAGGCTTGAACTCACTACCCCCAAATTAAGAGTTGCATGCTGTGCTGACTGAGCCAGCCAGGTGTCCCTCTTATTGGCTGTCTTCAATGATTCATGAACTAAGCAGCATCTAATCTAGCACACAGAAAGGAGCTCTGAGGAGCTGTACAAAATGAAAGACTTTTAGCGTCTGGGTGGCTCAGTCGGCTAAGCGTCCGACTTCGACTCAGGTCATGATCTCATAGTTCGTGGGTTCAAGACTCGCGTCGGGCTCTGCGCTGACAGCTCAGAGCCTGGAGCCTTTCTTCAGATTTTGTGTCTCCTTTTTTCTCTGACCCTCCCCTGCTCACATTGTCCCCCTGTCTCTCTCTCAAAAATAAATAAAACATTTTTTAAAATTCAAAATGAAGGACTTTTATAGGGAGAAGAAAGTGGGAAGAAAAGTTGTACTAGTAAAAAGTTGTATTCGTTGTGGCAAAGTCTCAATCCTTTAGGAGATGGCAGGGGTCTATCAAGCAGATTAGCTCACTAGTGCTGATATGGTAATTTCTGATTGACCAGTTTAAGACTGAATTTCTAGGAGAGCCAAAATTATAAGTCAAGTCTTGGTTTTGTAACATGGGGCTTGGCATAAATGACTCCATTATGGGGCTGTTTTCTTTTTAACACTCGACCTGACCTTTTTCTTATTTCCCTGTGTCCTTCTTTCTCCTTGGTTGCTGTCTGCCTGCTTCCCTGACCTTCCAGCTCTCCTCAGCCAGGCTGGACAGTGCCCTGGGAGCCTGGGTGGGGAGTGAACCTACCGTTTCTGGGCCAAATCCCCACTCAAGTCCCCACCCACCCTTTGCCTCTGCCCACAGCAGGCACAGGATGCAGGCATGAGCCAGGCATAGGCTCACCCAGGAATCCCAGCTGTCTTGGGCAGCATGCATCACAGCAACCTTGCAGATTTTGTGCCTTGGGGATGTATTACCTATTCAAGAATGTTAACTAAATGTTTAAAAATTTTAAATCATTGGGGCGCCTGGGTGGCTCAGTCGGTTGGGCGTCCAACTTCAGCTCAGGTCATGATCTCAGGGTTTGTGAGTCCGGGCCCTGCGTCAGGCTCTGTGCTGACAGCTGGAGCTAGCTGAGCAGCCTGGAGCCTGCTTCGGATTCTGTGTCTCCCTTTCTCCCTCTCTGCCTCTTCCCTACTCGTGCTTTTCTCTCTCTCTCTCTCTCTTAAACTTTTAAAAAATGTAAACCCTAAGGCAACAAGTAATGAAGCTAAAACATATGCAAACAAATGCTTAGCATTTGGAAAATTTTTAAATAAAATTGTGTTTAAAAATTAAACTAAAGATAAAACACTGTTGGGGCGCCTGGGTGGCTGAGTCAGATGAGTGTCCTACTCTTGATCTCGGCTCAGGTCACAATCCCATGGTTCATGAGTCACCCAGACGCCCCTGGCCTTCAGCTGTAATGTGGACATGTCATCCCTATGATGAGGCACATATGTTTGTCTCCCAAAGCACCATTCTTATTTCATTATTTCACTTGAATCTCCTGATGACCCTTTGAGGGGAAGGAAGGCCCAGCTTAGAGATGGGAAAACTGAGGCACAGAGAGAGATTGCCCAGGGTCACAGCATAACAGGGACAGATCTCATCTCAAGAGAAAATCAGAAGGAAAAGAAATTGCACGTTCACAATTTAATGTTCTTACCAGGCCCTACAGTGTCAGCCCAACCCCTTGTAATCACCAAGCAAAAAGAAAAGCTTCCCCCAGGCCTGTCATCCCTGGCTTAGGTTTATTCATCTCCCCTCTCCTACCAGCCTCCCTCCTTCCTTTGTGTCACAACTAGTTACAGAACGATTTATCCTTTCTTTTTTTTCTTTTTTTTAACGTTTTATTTATTTCTAGGAGAGTGAGAGAGAGAGACAGCATGAGCAGGGGAGGGTCAGAGAGAGAGGGAGTCACAGACTGAAGCAGGCCCCAGGCTCTGAGCTGGCAGTCAGCACAGAGCCCGACGCGGGGCTCGAACCCACGAACCGCGAGGTCATGACCTAAGCGAAAGTCGGACGTTTAACCAACTAAGCCACCCAGGTGCCCCCAATTTATCCTTTCAAGAAACATCTCTTGAGCCCAGGAGGTGCAGGGTAAATGAGGGGATACAGATGTGAATGGTGGACCCGTCTGGAGTCAGCTCCTATCACTTGCCTGCTGTCTGTCCAACCTCCCCCACCCCCCACCCTGGCTTCCCATTTCCTCTCTCTCCTTCTCCTACCTGTCAGCAATGCAAGTGCCCTTTTTGCTGGGCTCCGTTACCCTGTGGCGGATACTGAAGAAAATAAAGATTCATGAGATATTAGTAAATGGGAACCAGCAGTGGAGACTCAAAGCAGCACATTTACAGAGGAAAGCCTGCACCCCGTGCCTGATTTTTGCTCTTGAAAAGGAAAGCAAGCTACAGACCTGTGGACCCGCAGGCTCAGCCCCACCCAGAGAGGCTGACACACGTGGGGTGGGGCCAGCAGGATGCTCCGCACCCAGCCTCGCAGACAGGGCCCAAGAAATAGCAGCTGGTGAGCTAGGGCAGAGAAGAGGGCAGGTCTGCAAACATGGTGGTGCTGTGTAGCACGCAGCACTTGGGATGAGTGTGTCTGTGCGTATGTGCACATGTATTTGTAGATGAATGGGCACATGTACATTTGTGTGTATTATATGCATGCGTGTGCACTCTGTGTGTATAAGTACAAGTGTGCATGTGTAGGCGCGTGCACCAGCACGTTCAACATGGCCATCTTGGCGTGACCATACAGTCCTGCTTCGGCCCTGTGGCGTCCTTCATCTTCACAGGGAGCCTGTCTCTGACAGGCCTGGTGGGAGCAGCTGTGTCACCAAAGGCAGGGGCAGTTATGATATCACAGGCAGTACTGTTTGTTTCTGTCACACTCTTATCTCCACTCTCCTGAGCCCAGGGTTTAGCATCATAAAGGTCAGAGCCTCGAGGGAAATCTGGAGATTATCTAACTCTGGCCCTCCCCAGACAGATGGGGAAATCAAGCCCTGGAGAGGGTACTGGAGGTCACACAGCTGGGACAAGAACCCACATCTCCTCACCCAGTTTCACCCTCTCGCCACAACTATACTACCTGGATTTCTGTCTGCCTCATAGTGTGCAGATAAGGGGCCAATGGTTCCTGGGCTGGGCCTGAGGACACAGGGAGGAGAAGGTGGTCTCGGAGCTGGAAGCTGCTTCACCATGTCTGAAAAAGATCTGCAACTACCTCCATTTTGACCTCAGTCTGAACTTTCTAATTGATTAAATTCTTTCCAGCCTATCTCCTAACTCAGCAAAAGACCCTGTGGGCAAAGCATCCCTTAATGGGAACTAAAACTATCCCCTCAAGCAATAGCGACTGCTCACACCTCACCCTTGACTGACCCCAAGACAATGATGGACCTGACCTGCACAGCCCACCTGCACGTACCAACCCTAGTCCCACATTTTCCTTATATAACCTATAAGTATTTTCAGCACCTTGGAGATGCTAGTCCAGTCTTCCTCGTGTTGGCCTCACTGAAATAAATTCCTTTCTTGTTCCACCTCCACTCATCTCTCTGTCTTTGTATTTTATCAGCAGCATGTGGCTGAGCCTAGTCTGTTTGGACCCCCAGAGCCAAGTGTTCTTGAACCCTTGGGCCCCGGTTACATGTCCATGACTGTGCCTTTCCCCATGGCTCTCCCCAAATTGGGCTGGCATTAGACTCGCTCTGGGAGAACACTCTGTTCTCCTCATGCTGATCAGAACTCTGGCTGGTGGTCAAATACGCTTTTGATTAATTATAAGTGGAAATGAAAAAAATTTTACTTTATAAATGCAGTGGGCAAAACTCTTTCAATATGTGGGTTTCACGAGAAAAAATATTAAATTGTGTCTTTGATGAAAGTCTTGAAAATGTTTGTGCAATGAATAGATGAAGGATGACAGTGTAACAGAAGCCTTAGGAGACTGAACCTGAGTGCTTTTTTGGTCTCTTCATCAAGAGACAGTGTCAGAGGGGGGATGAGCCAGCAGAATAGGCGGAGCCTAGGCTTGCTTTGTCCCATGAACAGATAGGTAACTATCAAATCATCCTAAATATCCCAGAAATCAACCTGAAGACGGACAAAACAAACTCCACAACTAAAGGTAGAGTAGAGACAACATTGAAGAAGGTAGAAAGTGTGGAGATTGTCATTTAGGGGACAAACAGATCACAGGTGCTGTGGAGGGGAAGGCGATGTGGTCGTGAAGAAGGGCTAAAGAAAACAACACACATAGAAACACACAAGGAGAGCATTTTCCCATGGCCATTGGCTTAGAAAGCAAGAGGGGATGAATTTTGTGAATTATTGCAACCAATGAGGCTTAAATCGTGAAATCTGAATTGTGGTTGGGGTGGGCTGGGCTGCAATGCACAGCTATCCAGGCTGCTCCTGGAGAGAAGGCAGGAAAACAACCCAGGGACAGAAAGTGAGGAAAGAGCGATCTGAAGAGCATCTGGGGCACAAAGGAAGAGACTTTTGCCCTTCTTGGAGTGTTCCCCTGAAAGACAATGTTCACAGAGAGAGCTGAGGAACAAAGGAGCTGGATTGTGCCATTTCAAAACCTCCCCTGCCCTTTGGAGCAGGAAGAAGTGCAGCATGGACACTGGGACCTAACTTGCTTACACCAAGTCTCACCCCCTTGTGCTCTGGTAGAACTGTCCTCAGTGCCCGCACCGTGGGCCCCTTCCCTAGATCAGCACAAACCCCTGTCCACACCACATCTCCCAACCAGAGAGTTCTGCCTTGCCTTAGTTCTGGTAGAGGTAGCAACAGGTTTCATTTTACAAGCAGACCAGAGCACACCTAGTTAAAGCCCACCACATTCAGGCCAGGGACCAAACAGTGCCCACTGCAGGCAAGGTTATCCTCTACAGATGACTGGCCTGAAGGTTAGAGCAGCCAAACCACTACAGTAGACTGCAGGCAGCACCAGAGATACTCCCTCAACTGCCAGGCCCTGGACACTACATGATCTCTTCTTCATAAAGCCACTACTTACAGGAGCGGGAGATATAACTGGCTTTTCTTTTCTTTTTTTTTTTTAAATATTTTTTTAATTTATTTCTAGGAGAGAGACAGCATGAGCAGGGGAGAGTCAGAGAGAGAGGGAGTCACAGACTGAAACAGGCTCCAGGCTCTGAGCTGGCAGTCAGCACAGAGCCCGATGCGGGGCTTGAACCCACGAACCGCGAGATCATGACCTAAGCGAAAGTCGGATGCTTAACCGACTAAGCCACCCAGGCGCCCCTATAACTGGCTTTTCTAACACACAGAAGAATACAGAAACTTAGACAAAATGCCAAGGCAGAGGAAATTATTCCAAATGAAAGAATAAGATAAGGCCACGACCAGAGATCTAAGTGAAATGGGTATAAACAACAAGCCTAATGGAGAATTTAAAGCAACAATCATAAGGATATTCACTGGGCTTGAGAAAAGAATGGAAGACTTCAGTAAGACCCTTACCACAGAGACGAAAGAATCCAAAAAGAATCAGAGATGAAGAGTATAATAAATGAGATTGGAAACGGGCTTGATGCAATGAACAGCAGGCTGGAAGAGGCAGAGGAACAAATTAGTGACAAAGACGACAAAATAATGGAAAATAATGAAGCTGAACAAAGGAGAAAAAGAACTATGCGACTGGTAAATAGACTCAGGGAACTCAGTGGCTCCATCAAACATAATAACATTCATATTATAGGAGTCCCAGAAGAAAAGAAGGCAGAAAATTTATCTGAAAAAATAATAGCTGAAACCTTTACTAATCTGGAGAAGGAAACAGATACCCAGATCCAGGAGGCACAGAGAACTCTCCTCAAAATTAATGAAAACAGACCCACACCCAGACATGTTATAATTAAACTGGCAAAATATAGTAATAAGGAAAAAAATCTTAAAAGAAACAAGGAAAAAGAAGACAATTACTTACTTTTATTTATTATCACTTTTTTAAATGTTTATTTTTGAGAGAAAGACTGAATGTGAGCAGGGAAGGGGCAAAGAGAGGGAAAGGGAGACACAGAATCTGAAGCAGGCTTTAGGCTCTCAGCTGTCAATACAGAGCCAGACACAGGGCTGGAACTCTAAAACTGTGAGATCATGACCTGAGCTGAAGCTGGACGCTTAACTCACTGAGCCACCCAGGTGCCTCAAGAAGACAATTACTTATCAGGGAAAACCCATAAAGGTATCAGCAGATTTTTCAGCAGAAACTCTCCAAGCCAGAAGGGACTGGCATCATATATTTAAAGTGCTGAGTGGGAAAAAATCTGCAGCCAAGAATACTTTATCCAACAAAGTTAACATTCAAAACAGAATGAGAAATAAAGAGTTTCACAGACCAGCAAAAAATTAGTTCATGACCATGAAACCAGCCCTGCAAAAAATACTAAAGGGGACTCTGTGAATGGAAAAGGAAGACCAAAAGTGACACTATGAAGGTAGGAAACCCAAAAGCCAGTAAAAATGAATACTTCTATAAAAAGAAATCAGTCAAGGAACTCATTAAAAAAAAAAAAAAGGATGGAGCATCTGGGTGGTTTAGTTGGTTAAGCATCCGACTCTTGATTTCAGCTCAGGTCATGATCCCAGAATCGTGGGCTTGAGCCCTACTTTGGGTTCCATGCTGAGTGTGGAGCTTGCTTGGGATTCTCATAGTCTGTTTCTCTCTCTCTGTCTCTCTCTCCCCCCCGCTCCCTCCACCCCCTTGACCCTGGTTTTTCACTTTCTTAAAAAAAAAAATAAATAAAGAGGATGTAAGATATAACATATATGAAAACATGGAAAGAACAGGAGTAGTAAAGAATGGGTTCAAGCTTAAACAACCATTAACTTAATATAGACCACTAAATGCAGAATGGTAAACACAGAATAAAAATTACAAAGATATACAAAAAATAAAGAGAAAGAAATCCAAATATATCACTAAAGAAAACAGACAAACCATGAAAGAAAGATAGAAAGGATCAGAGAAAATCTCCAGAAACAAGTAATAAAATGGCAATAAATATATATCTATTAGAATTACACTGAATGGGAGGACTTGGGTGGCTCAGTCAGCTAAACATCCAACTCTTGATTTTTGACTCAGGTCATAATCTCATGGTTCATGGGTTCGAGCCCTGCATTGGGCACCACACTGTCAGCCCAGCTGAGCCTACTTAGGATTCTCTCTCTCCCTTGCTCTCTGCCCTTCCTCCACTTACACATGCGTATGTGTGCAAGTGCTTGCTTTCTCTCAAATAAACTTTAGAAACATAATTATTTTGATGTAGATGGACTAAACGCTCCAATCAAAAGACAAAGAGTGCCAGAATGGATTAAAAAAACAAAAACAAAAACAAGACCCCTCTATATGCGGACTATAAGAGATTCATTTTAGACCTAAGGACACCAGCAGGTTGAAAGCGAGGAGACAGAGAAGCACCTACCATGCAAATAGATGTCAAAAGAAAGCCAGAGTAGCAATGCTCATATTGGACAAAACAGATTTTATATTTTTTAATGCTTATCTATTTTGAGAGAGAGAGAAAGCATGAGAGGGGGAAAAGGCAGGGAGAGAGAGGAGAGAGAGAGAATCTCAAACAAGCTCTGTGCTATCAACACAAAGCCCAAAATAGGGCTCAATCTTATGGACTGTGAGATGATGACCCAAGCCAGTGTCAAAGGTCAGATGCCTAACCGACTGAGCCACCCAGGCACCCAATATATCAGACAAAATAGACTTTAAAACAAAGACTGTAACAAGAGACAAAGAAGGACACTATATAATAATAAAGGGGACAATCTGACAAGAATATATAATAACTGTAAATATTTACAGACCCAACATCAAAGCAAATATATAAAATAATAGCAAACATAAAGGAACTAATTGATAATAATGCAATAATAAGGGCCTTTAACACACCACTTACATCAATAAATAGATCATCTAAATCAACAAGGAAACAAGGGCTTTGAATGACATATTGTACCAGATGGATTTAACAGACATATTTAGAAGATTTCATACTAAAACAGCAGAATACATATTTTTTTTCAAGTGCACATGGAACATTCTCCAGAAAAGGTCACATATTCGGCCACAAAACAGGCCTCAACAAATTCAAGAAAACCAAAATCATACCATGCACCTTTCTTGACCACAACACTATGAAATTAGAAGTCAATCACAAGAAAAAATCTGGAAAGACCACAAATACACAGAGGTTAAGTAAGATGCTACTAAACAATGAGTGAGTCAATCAGGAAATAAAAGATATTAAAAAAAAATCATGGAAACAAATGAAAATGAAAATGCAACGACCCAAAAACTCTGGGACACAGCTAAAGTGGTTCTAAGAAGGAGCTGTCTATAATACAGGCTTATATCAAGAAGCAAGAAAAATCTAGGGGTTCCTGGGTGGCTCAGTTGGTTAAGCGTCCAACTTCAGCTCAGGTCTTGATTTCTCAGTTTGTGAGTTTGAGCCCTGTGTTAGGAACTGTGCTGACAGCTCAGAGCCTGGAGCCTGCTTCAGATTCTGTGTCTCCTTCTCTCCCTGCCCCTCCCCTGCTTGAGCTCTCTCTCTCTCTCAAAAATAAATAAACATTAAAAAAAAAAAAAAGAAGAAGAATCTCAAATAAACAACCTAATTTTATGCCTTAAGGAGATGGAAAAAAAAAAACAACAAAGCCTAAAGCCAGCAGAAGGAAGGAAATTATAAAATTAGAGCAACAGGGGTCCATAGTTGGCTCAGTTGGCTAAGCATCTGACTGTTGATTTTGGCTCAGGTCATGATCTCACAGTTCATGAGACTGAGCCTCACAATGGGCTCCATGCTAACAGTGCAGAGCTGCTTGGGATTCTCTCCCTCTCCCTCTCTCTCTCTCTCAAAAAGTAAATAAATTTTTTAAATATCTAAAAAAAAAAAAGATTAAAGCAGAAAGAAATTATATAGAAACTAGGAAAACATTAGAACAGGGGAGCCGTGGCTGGCTCAGTTGGTAGAATATGTGACTCTTGATCTTGGGGGTCACAGGTTTGAGCCCCATGTTGGGCACAGAGGTTACATTAAAAAAATAAATAAATATGGGTGCCTGGGTGGCTCAGTCAGTTGAATATCCAACTTTGGTTCAGGTCGTGATGTCACAGTTTGCAAGTTCAAGCCCTGCATCAGGCTCACTGTTGTCAGCGCAGAGCCTGCTTCAGATCCTCTCTCTCCCTCCCTCTCTGTACCTCCTCCACTCTTTCTCTCTCTCAAAAACAAATATTAAAATAAATAAATAAAAGAACAGATCAATGAAACCAGAGCTGGTTCTTTGAAAAAAGTAATAAAATTGATAAAAATCATGCCTGATTTATCAAAAAGACAAAGGACTCAAATAGATAAAATCACAAATAAGAAAGGAGAAATACCAACCAACACCACAGAAATACAAACAATTAAAAGAGATTATTATGAAAAACTGTATGTCAACAAATTGGACAACCTAGAAGAAATTGATAAATTCTTAAAACCATATAAATTACCAAAACTAAAAGAGAAAGGAATAGAAAATTTGAACAGACCAATAGCCAGCAAAGAAATTGAATCAGTAATGAAAAAAAAAACTTCCAGCAGAAGTCCAGGACCATGGGGTACCTGGTTGGTTCAGTCGGTAGAGCACACAATTCTTGACCTCGGGGTTGTAAGTTTGAGCTCCATGTTGGGTGCAGAGATTACTTAAAAATAAAATATTTTTTAATAAATAATAAAATTAAATTAAAAACAAATTTGAGGCATCTGGCTGGCTCAAGTGGAAGAGCATGTGACTCAATCTCAGGGTCAAGAGATTAAAGTTTAAAAAAAAAAGTCCAGGGGCACCTGGGTGGCTCAGTCGGTTCAGCGTGTGACTTCATCTGAGGTTGTGATCTTGCAGTTTGTGAGCTTTAGCCCCCCCATCAGGCTTGTCAGTGCAGAGTCTGCTCCAGATCCTCTGACCCCTTCTTTTTTTTTTTTTCTTCTTAAAAATGTTTATTTATTCTTGAAAGAGAAGGAGAGAGAGCATGAGCAGGAGAATGTCAGGGAGGGAGACACAGAATCTGAAGCAGGCTCCAGGCTCTGAACTGTTAGCACAGAGCCTGATGTAGGGCTTGAACTCAAGAACCATGAGATCATGACCTGGGCCGAAGTTGGACCCTTAACCAACTGAGCCACCCAGGTGCCCGTCCCCTTCTTTTTGTCCCTCTCCCACTCACATGCTCTCTCAGGTGGTGGGGAGTGGGGGGAAACAATCCAAGACTAGTTGGCCTCCCAGGCGAATTCTACCAAACATTTAGAGAGTTAATACCTATTCTTCTCAAACTACTTCAAAAAATAGAAAAAGAAAGAAAACTTCCAAATTCATCGTATGAGGCCAGCATTACCCTGATACCAAAACCAGATAAAGGCACCACAAAAAAAGAGAACCACAGGCCAATATCTCTGATGAACATAGATGCAAAAATCCTCAGCAAAATACTAGCAAACTGAATCCAACAATCCATTAAAAAACTCACTCATCAAGGGGTATGTGGATGGCTCAGTTGGGTGGATGTCCGACTCTTGATTTCGGCTCAGGTCATATCCCAGAGTCGTGGGATAGAGCCCTGCATTAGGCTTAGCATTAAGAGTGGAGCCTGATAAAGATTCTCTCTCTCCCTCTGTCCCTCCCCTGCTCACACATGCACATGTGTTCCCTCTAAATAAATAAATAAATCTTGAAAAAGAATCATCACAATCAAGTGGGATTTACTCTTGGGTTGCAAGGGTGGTTCAATATTCACAAATCAATCAACATAATACATCGTATCAATAAGAGAAGGGTAAAAACAATATGATCATTTCAACAGCTGCAGAAAAAGCATTTAACAAAGTACAACATCCATTCAAGTAAAAAAAAAAACCCTCAACAAAGTAGGTTTAGAGGGAACATACTCCAATATAATAAAGCCATTTATAAAATATTCACAGCTAACATCATCCTCAGTGGGGAAAAACAGAGTTTTTCCTCTATAGTCAGGAAAAAGACAGGGCGGATGTCCACTCTCACCACTTTTATTCAACACAGTACTGGAAGTCCTAGCCACAGCAATTCCACAACAAAATGAAAATAAAAGGCGTCCAAATGTGCAAGATATTTGCAGGTAACATGATACTACATGTAGAAAACCCAAAGGTCTCCACCAAAAATCTGCTAGAACTGATAACAAATGCAGTAAAGTTGTAGAATACAAAATCAATGTAGACTTTCCATACACCAGTTTCTATATACCGATAATGAAGAAGCAGAAAGAGAAATTAAGTACTCAATTCCATTTTACAACTGCACCAAAAGATAGTTAGTCCTCCTTCCCAACATAGTGCAGTTGGCTAACATCAGCGAGCTGAACCTGCTGCAGCTAGAAATGTTCAAGAACCAGCTAGATCAAGGGGTGTCTGGGTGGCTCAGTCGGTGAAGTGTTCAACTTAATTTCAGCTCAGGTCATGATATCACGGTTCATGAGTTTGAGCCCCAAATTGGGCTCTGCTCTGACAGCGCATAGTCTGCTTGGGATTCTCCCTTCCTCTCTCTCTGTCCCTCCTCTGCTCACACACTCTCTCTCTTAAAAATAAACGTTATAAAAAAGAATTATTAAAAAAAAACCCAACTGGATCAAGAAGTGGAGTTCTTATCCACCTCCATTGCCAAGCTCTAGGTGGAGCCAACCAAGTATGTGGAAGCTGAGGACTATTTGAACATGCTGAACAAGAACAATGAGGGGGAAGAATTATTCATCCCAGTGATGAGTTCTATGTATGTCCTTGGAAGGTGACATGATGTGGAAGATGTACTCATTGATGTGGAAGAGACTACTATGTAGAAAAGCCAGCTGAGGGTTCCAAGCCAAGGACTTTTTCAAGAGGAAGACAGACTTCCTCACCAACCAAATGGAGAAAATCTAGCCAGCTCTGCAGAGGAAGCATGCAGTCATGCTTCATACCAGAAGATTCAGCAGCTTGCTGCCAAAGCCCAAGAAGTTATTTTAGAAATGGGGCAGAGGGACCCTGCTTCAGGAGCCTGACACTTTGGGGGCATGACTTCCTGGGGTCAGGGAAGAGAAGTGTCTTTTGTTTAATGCTAATATATGTGCCAGCTGGGCACACACACACACACACACACACACACAAATAATAATAATAAGACATGTAGGGAAAAACCTAACCAAAGAGGCAAAAGATCTATACTCTGAAAACTATAAAACACTGATGAAAGAAATTGAAGACACAAAGAAATGGAGAGGCATCCTATGCTTATGAATTGGAAGAACAAATATTATTTTAAAATGTTTATTTATTTTTGAGAGATAGAGGATGAGTGATGGATAGGTAGAGAGAGAGAGGGAGACACAGAATCCGAAGCAGGCTCCGGGCTCTGAGCTGTGAGCACAGAGCCCGATATGGGGCTTGAACCCATAAGCCATGAGATCATGACCTGAGCCAAAGTCAGACACTCAACCAAATGAGCCACCCAGGCACCCCAGAATAAATCTTATTAAATGTCTATATCACCCACAGCAATCTACACATTTAATGCATCCCTATCAAAATACCAACAGCATTTTTCATAAAACTAGAATATCCTAAAATTTGTATGGAACCACAAAAGACCCCAAATAGCCAAAGCAAACTTGAAAAAGAAAAGCAAAGCTGGAGGCATCACAATTCCGGACTTCAATTTATATTACAAAGCTGTAGTAATCAAAACAGTATGGTACTGGCACAAGAAAAAAAAAAAAACACAGACACAGATCAATAGAACAGAAGAGAAAACTGAGAAATGAATGTACAATATTATGTTCAATTAATCTATGACAAAATAGAAAAGAATATCCAATGGGAAAAAGACTGTCTCTTCAATACATGGTGTTGAGAAAATTGGACAGCAACATGTAAATGAAACTGGACCACTGTCTTAATCCATACACAAAAAGAAATTCCAAATAGATGCAAGACCTAAATGTGAGACCTGAAACCATAAAAGTCCTGGAAGAAAGCACAGGCAGTAATTTCTCTGACCTCAGCCATAGCAACTTTTTTCTAGATAGGCCTCTTGAGGCAAGGGAAACAAAAGCAAAAATAAACTCTTGGGGCTACATCAAAATAAAAAGCTGAATAGTGAGGGAAACAATCAACAAAACTAAAAGGCAACCTATGGGGCGCCTGGGTGGCTTAGTCGGTTAAGCGTCTTCGCTTAGGTCATGATCTCGCGGTCGTGGGTTCGGGCCCCGCGTCGGGCTCTGTGCTGACTGCCAGCTCGGAGCCTGGAGCCTATTTCAGAGTCTGTGTCTCCCTCTCTCTCTGACCCTCCCCTGCTCACTCTGTCTCTCTCTCTCTCCTAGAAATAAATAAAGATATTAAAATAAATAAATAAATAAAAATAAAAGGCAACCTATGGAATGGGAGAATATATTTGCCAATGACTTACCTGATAAAGGGTTAGTATGCAAAATATATAAAGAATTTATAAAAACTCAACACCCAAAAAACAAATAATCCAATTTAAAAATGGGCAGAAGACATGAACAGACATTTCTCTAAAGAAGGCATTCAGATAGATGGCCATGAGACACATGCTAAGATACTCAACATCAGTCATCATCAGGGAAATGCAAATAAAAGTACAATGAGACATCACCTCACACCGGTCAGAATGGCTAAAATCAAGACCACAAAAAACAACAGGTGTTGGCAAGGATGTGGAGAAACAGGAACCCTTGTGCACTGTTGGCAGGAATGCAAACTGGTGCAGCCACTCGGAAAAACAGTATGGAGGTTCCTCAAAATGTTAAAAATAGAACTACCATATGATCCAGCAATCGCACTACTAGGTATTTACCCAAAGAATACAAAATACTAATTCAAAGGGATATGTGCACTCTGGTGTCTATGGCAGCATTATTCACAATAGCCAAATTATGGGAAAAGACCAAGTGGCCATTGGACTAATAAAGAAGATGTGATACATGTACACAATGGACTATATTGGAATATACACAATTCAGCCATGAAAAAGAATGAAATCTTGCCATTTGCAATGACATGGATTAGCGTAGTATGCTAACCAAAATAAGTCAGAGAAAGATAAATACCATATGATTTCACTCATATGTGGAATTTAAGGAACAAAACAATTAAACAAGGGGGAAAATGAGAGAGAGGCAAGTCAAGAAACAGGCTTTTAAAAATATATATATAATTTATTGTCAAATTGATTTCCATAGAATACCCATTGCTCATCCCAACAAGAAACAGACACTTAACTATAGAGAACAAACTGATGGTTACCAGAGGGAAGGTGGTGTGGGGGGGGGTTGTTAAACAGGTGATGGGGATTAAGGAGTGGTGCACTCGCCGAGATGAGCACAGGGTGATGTATGGAAGTGCTGAATCACTATATTGTACACCCAAAACTAATATGACACTGTATGTTAACCAAATGGAATTTAAATAAATTTTTTTTTAAATGCCCCAAATAAATATCTCATAATAAATGGATGAATAAATACATTAGATACAGAGAGAGAATGAATCAGAAAGTCCCCTGTGTCACCTCAGGAGGTAAAATACCCTTGAGGAAATGAAGAGGCTGCTCTATTGACAGGGATGGGGCCCCCCTGACAACAACCCAAATGTTCTGGAAGGGGGGTATAATTTGAACTGCTGTGTGTTCTGAAGACCCTCCTGGGGCTGGATGGTAAAGGGATCTTGTAGGGGGCCCTCTGAAAGGAGAGGCCGCCAGTGCTTGCTAGTGAGGGATCCTAGGGAGCCCTGGGGGGAGTGGTTCTGGGCTCTGAGGTGACCCTTCCCCCAACACTGCTGATTCAGACACTGAGCAAACAGAAGTGAATGCCTGGGGCTGCTTTCTGGGCTCTGTGGCAGGCTGAACATGAGGGAGGGATTTGTTCACCCACTAAAGACCCAAAGTGAGGTGTCATCACTAACTGGAGGGTCCCATCTTTAGCATCCTTGAGGTGCTGTGTGCACAGTGACATGGTGTGGCCAGAGCAGCATCCACGGTTTTGGCTGCAGGGACTGTCTGGACAATGGGGCTTCTTCAGGGTGAAAGCGCAAGTCACCTCAAGCCTGGAGAGTTTGAAGCAGGTGTGTGTGTGTTCTTGTGTTACCTGCTTCCGCCTTTCTGGAGAAGGTCTACCTGTACTGGAGACACAGGGAGGAGGCTGCAGGGAGCTTCTGTGTTACTGCCTAGTTTTTGGAAGATTAGAGCAATGCTTTGTTTTGCATATCACTTTTATACATTTCCTTTCTGTAGCCATCCTCTCACCTGCTTCTCACCTCACACATCCTGAGAGGCAGGCAGGGGGAAATTGCTGTTTCCTCACAGAGAGGACTGGCTCCGTTCGAAACCACTTAATGGGAGATTATCTTCCTCCTACTGCTTCCTTCCACATTTCCTAGGACGTACTAGTTTCCTGGCCTGGGCCAGGGATACAAGGAAGGATAAGACTGGGGCTGTTGGAAGCTTCTCGAGTGGTAAGAAAAGCAAAACCAGGATAACATGCAAAACTAGGTATAGTAACAAAGCACCACTGTGACCGTCTAGGCCATTTTCTTTTCCAAATTGAATTTCTTTATCTGTTTTGACAGAGTGTGTGTATGTACACATACATGCCCGGGGCGGGGGGGGGAGGGGAGGGGCAGAGAAAAGAGAGAGAGAATCTCAAGCAGGCCCCACGCTGTCAGTGCAGAGTCTGACACGGGGCTCGATCCCAAACTGTGAGATCATGACCTGAGCTGAAATCAAGAGCTGGACACTCAACCAACTGAGCCAAACAATCGCCCCCAAATGAGTTTTTTAAAAATATTTATTTTTGAGAGAGAGAGAGACACACAGAGCATGAGCAGGGGAGGGTCAGAGAGAGAAACACACACAGAATCTGAAGCAGGCTCCAGGCTCTGAGCTGTCAGCACAAAGCCCAATGTGGGGCTCAAACCCACAAATTGTGTGAGATCATGACCTGAGCTGAAGTCGGCTGCTTAACTGACTGAACCACCCAGGCACCCCAACCTAAATGAATTTTTAAATCAGTTTGTTGAATAGCATAAAAAATTCCTCTTGAAACAATAGAAAAACTACCTAAAAAGTAGAGAAGAGTATATTGAAGATAAAACCAGAAATTAGTGGGCGGGAGGGGGCGGGGAGATACACTAGAAAGTATCATCAAACTCCAAATTTGGTTCTTTGGAAAAAAGCTAATAAAATTGACAACTTCTGACAAGATGTATAAGGCCCAAAAAAGGAAAGGCATAAATAAATAATATTGGGAATGAAAAACAGGACATTACAGATAGAGCAGAGTTAAATGATAGAGAATAGTATGAACAACTGTGTGCCAAAAAATTTTAAAACTGCAGAAAATGTCCATATTACATATATAAAACCTAGATATAACATATATATATATATAACTTGCATATCTATAAAACTTAAAAAAAACAACTCAAGAAGAGATAGAACACCTGAATGTCTTTATAACAAAAGACAAGAATTACTGGCAAAACACCAGGCCTCAATGGCTTTGCTGCCAAACATTCAAGGAACATCTAGATCATTCCAATGTGATGCAGAATCTTCCAGAGGTTAAGGTGGGGTGGAATGAGGAAAGAAACCTTCCAGCTCATCTTATGAATATCTATATCCTTGATAATAAAACAAGGGCAGAACAATTAAGTAATATTTTAACTGGACAATCCCATTAGAGAATTTAAAGTCTAATCACAGTATTAGCAAACTGAGTCCAACAATGTTTAAAAGTACAATGTGATTAGCTGGGTTTTTCAGTGGATTGGGTGTTTTTGTTCTCACCCCCTCGCCACCACCACACCCCCCACCCTTCCTCAGCAAATTCATTTGTTGAAACCTAATCCCAGTGTAATGGTTATGGAGGTGGGGCCTCTAGGAGGTAATGAGGTCATGGGGGTGGAGCCCTTATAAATGGGATCAGTGCCCTCATAAGAGGCCAGAAAACTAGCTAGCTCTGTTTTCCACCATGTGAAGAAGAT